>CM031858.1:62646337-62857886 GCA_018697195.1 Certhia americana | reverse complement strand
CCTGTCCCGGGGGCTGCCCTGTCCTGTCCTGTCCCGGGGGCTGCCCTGCCCTGTCCTGCCCCGGGGGCTGCCCTGCCCTGCCCCGGGGGCTGCCCTGCCCTGCCCTGCCCTGCCCTGCCCTGCCCTGCCCCGGGGGCTGCCCTGTCCCGGGGGCTGCCCTGTCCTGTCCTGCCCTGTCCCGGGGGCTGCCCTGTCCTGCCCCGGGGGCTGCCCTGTCCCGGGGGCTGCCCTGTCCTGTCCTGCCATGTCCCGGGGGCTGCCCTGCCCTGTCCTGTCCCGGGGGCTGCCCTGCCCTGCCCTGCCCCGGGGCGTGCCCTGCCCTGCCCCGGGGGCTGCCCCTCGGGACCCCTGCCCGCCGCCAGCTGTCACAGCCGCGGCCGGCGGGGCTGGGCGCAGCCGCTTTTCTCGGGCTGACTTTCAGAGGTGTGTGCGCTCCCCGTGTTATTCTGGCTGCTCTCGCTTCCTCCCCGTCTCTGACTCTGTGTGTGTGTGTGTGTGTGTGTGTGTGTGTGTGTGTGTGTGTGTGTGTGTGTGTGTGTGTGTGTGTGTGTGTGTGTGTGTGTGTGGTTTCTTTTCTTAATTTTTTTTCTCTTCCCCAAAGGCAAACTTGCTGCCAACTGTGCAGGTAAACCCCACAAAGCTTTCCAATATAGGCCACGCATGACAGACAGGTGAAACGTTATTGAATGTGACAGCATATTATGCATCTCTCTCCTTTTAAAGGGCTTATTTTCTCAGCCAGTAAGATGTCTACAGGATAGGATGCAAAGTCATGTAAAGCTTAGTAAAGTAAGCCATGTTTGTTTGTTCTATAAAAAATTGTGATTTTTTTGGTGAGAGTTTTTTGGTTTGTCAGGAGAAGTGGGGACAAAGTATCATACACCTGATCTTTTTCTCCCTTTCTCCCCACCTCCCTCTTACCCCTATTGAAGGGGCAAGAGCAAAAATATATCAGCAATTCTGTACAACTGACTCTGCCTTTCAAAATGGGCAGCCTTTCTGAATCTGAAATATTTTTACCAAACTTCCTAGTGATTGGTAACTGACACTTTTTCTACTCACACATGCACAATGCAAAATTCGCGTGTTCTCTTACCTTCCCGGATAAAAGGGCCCCATACCATCAGGTGATCACCTGATGGTCACCAAAATGAGTCATCTGGTGCCTTGCTCAGCACTCCTTGCTCAGTTGCAAGCCTCCAACTGTAAGGACCATGGCATGTCTGAAGGGTTATTTACCATCAGAAGTTGCAGTGACACAGAGAGGTATTGTTGTGCGGATACTGATACATAAAGAAAGATCTAGGGGACAAAAGCAACCATTTTCTGGGGTGTTATACATCAGTTTGGGAAAATCTCATGTATATGAAACTGGTTGGTTTTCTTTTCTTTACAGTCCAACCTCATCCTCCACCCCCATACAGTGGTTTCAGTGAAGTGATGCTTTTTTTTTGTTTTTTTTTTTTTTTTTTTTTTTTTTAGGTAGTAGAGATTGACTTAATTTTTTTCTTACTTCTGGCTAGTTGTAATTGGAGGGGATATGTGCAAGAAACAAAGTTTAATTTTGTATGGGGTTATTTGAAGTAATTTTTCACTTATGTGGATATCCTCATGTGATTTCTCTTCCTCTCACAAATAATTTCTTCTGTCTTGAGAGGAGAATGAAGCACTGGTTTACTTGACTTGAATCAGCTTAATACAAAATTTTGTAAAAATTCCCACACTCCTCCTGTACCTTGACTTTAAACAAAATTTCTGAACAAAGATACTGCTGCTTTGTCCATCACTGACAGCTTGAATGAAGAAGTTGCATCCTGAAACAGGGAGAATTGAGAAGTCTCACATATATATATGTATTATTTATACAATTAATATATACATATAATATATATATGTATATTTTTACTAAAAAATCCATCCCAAAAACATAATTGTAAACTAATCCCTGTTACAACAAATAGCATTCACGATGCAGTGCTGTAGTGTGAGAGGTTTATTTGCACTTGTTTTCTGTATGTTGTAGAGCGCTCTTTAGATTTACTTCTTCACCTAGGCTGTCTTTGTGCTTTACTCCCTGTGAAAAGAATGCCTTTGATTTTAAATATGCTTTCATATTTCTGCATCATACTTTCTCACATTCTGCATTTTCCAGTTTACATGGTTAACTGTAGTCCATTCTGTGCTCCTATCAATGCAGTCAAAGATGGCTGCATTGGTAGGAACACATGAGAGGCTACAGAGTGTTCTCATGACAAAAATATTTTTTTTTGTCCTATAGAATACTTAACAACAAACTTTGTAATATACCAATCACTTACAGCTGCAATATAATGGCAGTCTAGACTTCAAATTCTGATGCCTTTTCATAGGAGGCTGTGCAAGTCTTGGAACTGGTTGTTCATCCGGTACTAAAAGTCTCTTCAGTATGCTGTTTGGAAAAGTGCTTTACAGTGCAAATCTCTTACTGCCAATAAATCAGTAGTTAACAGGATGAGTGGTATTTGAATGCTTGCATCAGCATTGAGCTGATGTCTGTTCACTTTGCCAACCCAAATTCCAGTCCAGGTCTTCACGTAATGCAAATCAGATTATTGAAATCCAGGATATGCTGATCTGGAACAGCCTGTCAAGATGTACTCAGGGATCTAATCTTAACTACGAATTCAGTTTAAAATAGTAGTATTGTTCCTTTCCTGTAATGCCTCCTTCCCATTTTCCTCTTGAATTAACAGTCAAGCTGAACAGATTCTTACCTAGATAACTTTGTGAAAAGTAGTATTGTGAGTGGCTGTGATTAGCTCTGCAAAGTCAAGTAATTTAAATTAATTAACTATTGCCTACCTTTTTTCAGATCTAACAATACAATGTCAACAGGAAGGGTACGAACGAAGAAAAAGGCATGTTCTTCAGATCACTCTCCAGACAACCTTCCTGTGAGGAGTTCTGGAAGACAGGTATTTATAATAATTCAAAAACATGTGGGCTTGTACTTTGCTATTTTTTATTTTCTGTTGACATTTGTAAAGAAAGTGGGCTTCCCTGTGGGTAAGTTAGGTCTTAGACTACTTACCTACAGAGAAGGAGAGTGAGTTAATTTTGTGAATAAGCAGGTCAAGTGTCTCATTTTGCAAACAATATTTAGAAAAGTCTAGTCTATATCACCTGTAAGTACTTAATGTGTTAAAAATACAATCACAGATTTCTGTACAGTCAGACAAAGTTGTCTGCCCATTCAGACAGAGGCCTAAAACAACGTAATATACAGTACCTTTGAGGCCCAGAAGAGACATTTGGTATACAGTTTTGTATCTAAAAAATTCCCTAGGCCTACCCTAATATTTAATTTGAGGCACAGATAGGATTGCCACTTGTAATTTATATCAATAAGTATTATAAAAGAGGAGGTTTTCCAAAGGAGAAATAATATGAATGTATGAGGCTTGACTCATTAACACATGATGGAGCTTAAAATGCTATTTAAACTGTAAGCTTTGCTTATAATTCCTTCAGTGCTATCAATTAGACCAAGGCCAGACATTTTTAGATATAAATGATTTTTCCAGTCTTACTGTGTTTTTTTTTTTGGTGGGTTTTTGTTTGGTTTGGAGGGGTTTTTTTTAGTAGAAAAGTCTGACCTAATTTGACAGCTGTTTCATGCTGCAGCTATTTCACAATGGCTACAAAGACTTTCATTAGGATCATTTTAACTATGGGATGCCACTCACAAGCTGCAAAACTGTCTGAATGCTGCTTTGTAGAAGATGCATTTGTGTCATTTATGGTCAGATTCCAGCTATTCTTTATTAGGTGAAGAAGAAAGCAGCTGAAGCAGCAGACGATGATGATGAAGCGTCGGAGAAGAAATACAGAAAGTGTGAAAAAGCTGGATGCACTGCAACATGTCCTGTTTGCTTTGCCAGTGCAGCAGAAAGGTTTGTTACCTTTTATTTGTGTTTTGCATGGACTTTCTAAATCTGCAGCTGAAGTTTAGGATTCTAACTATATTCTGAAAAATTCCTTCATATCTAAGTATAGAGGGAGAATTGAAAGGTACTGCTAGTAGGAGTCGTAAGATGCCAGGAAAATGTCACAAATTATTCCTGTTGTCAGTAATTTTCTCCCATGCAATTTGCTAATTCAGATACAGAGTATATTTGGGATATACTTATTTATGTTATTAATGGTGTCCTCTGGAACATACCTTGTTTCTGTGAAAGTGAGAGCATAGTACTGTAATCTGAGAAAGCTAAACTTGCTTTCAAGATGGAAAATGAAACCGTCATTTGCTGTAGAAAGTCTTTACCACTCTCACTGGAATGCTTTCCAGTCTGAGGTAAGAGTATAGCATTGAAATTTTAGGTCTTAGGAGAGACAGTCATACTTATCTGAACTTCTTGTTCTTGTACACTTTTTCTGCACTTTCACAAGTGCTTCTGCATTCTGACTCTGGTGGTTTTGAATGCATGATACTGGCAAGGTATACCTATAATAGGCAACATGTTAGATCTCATTATGAAACAGGCACATTGTAGTTATGTAGCACTCCTCCCTCCCTCATAACTGAGACAAACTTTCCTTCTCTATAGCACTGAAAAATAAATAAAACTAATTATGTGCTTCATTTAGTTATATCCATGGATTGTTCTTTGGTGGCAGGAAGTATTCTGGGTGTTGTCAAGTGTTTTGGCAGTTGCCTGAGAGACTTGTCTGGGAAGTGAGCACCTGTGAGATCAGCATTGGTGATATTACAGTTCTTATTTAGGAAACAATGCATACTGCTTACTCATCTTCTTGAATTGTTATTTTAATATTTTGATTTTCACCTTTCCCACCCCCCCCCCCCCCCCCCAAGTACGTACTTTCAACTTTATCTATTTGAGCTGAGCTCATTTTATGACTATTTGAGTTAGTAGCTTAGGTCACTGCTTTTTACCTTGCACATTTATCTTGAATAATTTCATAATGAGACCATTCTAAGTGAAGAACGATTGCTTTGTCTGATGACTGTAATCTTTGTAATGGATATTTCTTTTTGAGAGTAGTAAAGAACAAATTCCCAGAATGCGTAACTGCTTCCTTATGGTTTTTTCTCACTGGGTTAAAATCACAAGTTGTTCATAAGAAAAAAACAGACAACATCTGTTTTGTGTTCAGATTTGCCTTTATAGTTTTGTCAGTTGTCCTGGGGTCAGAACATTGTAATGACTTATGAATTAATTGATCACATGTACAAGAAAAACACTAATTTAAATGATCCCTCCCAAATCTGCACTAATATTGGAACAAAATGCAACAAAGTAAAGGAACTGTAAGTTCTTGTTGAGAGGAGCTTTGTCATCTTACACATTTCCAAAATGCTTAGTGTGTCACAGCACATACTCACTGTTTCATGTTCAGGAAATGCCTGCTTGAAGGGTACTAGACAGGCTCAGTTGACCATTGTTAGAGGGAGGCTGCTGGAAGCCAGACCAGCTATAAAACTGAACATTGTGTACACTTTGCCTCCCTTGCATCTGGTGTTGCTTAGTTTGGAAACTGGAAGTGTTTGAGACAATTGAAACGACCTTATTGTTATTTGTATGGCTTTAGTGCCATGTGTAAGTCAGCCATCATGAATGTAATATAAAGCCCTGGCTTGTTCTGAGTATTTTGTTCACATTCTAGAATGTGCTACTGTCAATAGTTGGTTTTTTTCCCCCTAAATGTATTATAAAACTATTTCTATGTCTCTTGCATTACAGATGTGCAAAAAATGGGTACACATCTAGATGGTATCATCTGTCCTGTGGAGAGCACTTCTGCAATGAATGTTTTGACCACTATTACCGAAGGTAGATTTACCAATTAAGGTTGTGTCTTTCCAGAGCTTAAAATTTGGCAGCTGTTACAGCTGTTGAAACATCATATACATAAACATAATACAAAGACTGGTTCTCTGTGCTTGCTTTGGTCAAAGTGAGGCTTGGACATTGATGATAAAACTGCAGGTGTTGTATGGACTAATCAACTTAAACAGGGCAGCGTGAACAAAACTGGTTAGTTTAGGCAGGCTGGTTTGTGTGCCTAATTATTCTGAAGCTTTTGTCTTTTATAACAATGTCAGAGAATTTTAAATGATGAGAACAATTATGAGTGAATGTATTTTCCTTTTTAAGTTCACTTTACACTGTGCATTCTGGAGGCCTTGCCTCTCTAAAGCAGTACAATAAAAAGCAGCTAGGAATCACTTTAACTCTTGTGGTTCAGTGACCATGAAGACTCTTGGCTGAAGAGAAGAATCTGAAGAATCATGAAGAATCAGGCTGACAGAGTGCTTTCAGCTCCAAGCTCCTTCCCATTTGAGTGGGAGTTGCATCCAGCTCTACCAAGACTTTTGTGTGCTTATGTGCTCAGCAGTACCCATCACTCAGTCCAGGCCTTAGTTACCAGGAATTGTGCTCATAAGCAACTGTTAAGCTTGTAACATAATGGTCTGGATGCAATTTATTGCTGTCGTAAGAACCATGATTTCTCCTTTTAACAGCAGAAATACAGTGCTCTCTACAGACTTATTTCTCTGTCCTTATATAAAAGGTTTAATTTTTGAGTAACTGCTCTTGCTTGAAGTGAACTAGATATTCAATTTTCTGACTGCTTGCTGTTTTCTCTTTCTTCTCAGCCATAAAGATGGTTATGAGAAATACACTGCCTGGAAAAGGATTTGGACAAGCAATGGTAAAAGTGAGCCCAGTCCAAAAGCCTTTATGGCTGATCAACAGCTTCCTTACTGGGTAAGGTGAAAGGTGATTTATTTAATAGGAATGTGATGTTCTGATGTTCTACTGTTCAAGCAGCGGGTCAGCTGAGTTTCTGTGGGGTTTTTTTTCCTAGTATTAAGAGGACTGTGGAAAGCTCAAGATAAAAATTCTGATCAGCTCCTCCACTGTTGGAGATTTTCTCCACACTCCACAAAGTCCAATCTTCTGTTACTTTTCGGTGAAGCATCAGCTGTGATTTTCAGGTGGAATAAGATTTGGCAGGGAAAGTGTGAGTGTGAAAGACTTTGAAATCAGATTTTGTATTTTCCTGGTAAAGAGAACAGAAGATGGGAATGGAAGTAAGTTTGGAGGTAGTGGCATTTTGATTGAGGGTTTTTTTTCTTTAAGGGATGAAGAATATATTTTTGAAGTAATGCTTGCAAAGTCCACTGAAGACCATAGTAATTGGGAATTGAATTAATTTTGGCCTTAGGTTCTATGCAGAAATTCACTTTTGCAGGAGATGGGTACAAGATTTCTGTAGATCAAACACTACTTATGACTTGATGATTACACAAGAAAATATCTAACAATTATATTTTACAACTTTCTCATGTCTGGTTTCTTTCTAATTGGTTATTTAAATTGCATTAATCTTATCTGTAATCATAAGCAACGAGTGAAAACATGTTTGTTTTTTGACTTGTAGGTGCAGTGCACAAAGCCTGAATGTGGTAAATGGCGTCAGCTGACAAAGGAAATCCAGCTGACACCACAAATAGCAAAAACCTACAGATGTGGTATGAAACTGAACAATTCCACCAAGGTACCACACAACAGTTTAGCTCATATTGAAACTTAACAAGTTGGTATTTCTTGTTTGCAGAAATTAATTTCTTCTTGCTTGCTGCTCAGTGTTTCTAATGTCAAAATGATAGTCTGATGGCCTGGAGAGTTGCACAGTGACAGGCCTATATGCTACTTTGAATTCTTGTTTTCTGGCAGGAAATGTCAAGAAAGAAGTATCTGAAATATCTTTGTCTGCACAATCAGTTGTAAAACCCTTCAGCTAGGGGATTATTATTAGCATGTAAAAAATAGACATACACCAAAATACTCATTTCAGTTTTGTTTGGCCTTTCTTCATTATTGAGGAAAGCATTTGAAAAGCTCAATGAGCTTTTCCTAATTGTTATCAAGTCTGTCATGGAGCTTTACATGAAAAGTTTCAGCTTTAGCATGAAGATAACTCCTGAAATTTGAAAGAGTCCTTAAAGTGCCATAGAATCTATATGGCACTTGTAACATGAAAAAACATAACATGAAAATAGTGACCATATGAAAGCCTGAAGGATCAGCATTTAATTTTGAAATACTGTGATAAAGGTACTCTTAAAATAAAAAAGCAGCTCTCTTTTGTAGTCTAGACTAGAAGACTAGCTCTGGAAAAATGGGGATATTTCCAGAATTTTTCTATAAAATTCTGTATTTTTTTCCCTGAATTTGTTTGTTTCAGTGTTCCACCCCATTCTGTGGTATAGAATGTATATTTTAATGTCTGATCAGTAGAAACTAACTTAATAAATGAGAAACATTTTTAGAGTGCTTTTGCTTTATGGTGTGTTGTGTTTTTAACCTACACATTTCTTTTTTTTTATTTTTATTAACAATCATGTCAAGTAGAGAAGGCTAACACTAAGCACATTTTTTTGTTTTTTTAATGTAGAGAATTATGCAATGGAAAATGATTCTGCTTTATACTTCATTTTTCCTTTATGGCTTCATTTTTCTGTGCGGCTTAAGAATCACTCTCATACTATTCACTTTTCTTTCAGACTGAGGGCTCAGACCAGTGTTCCATGCCTGAGGACTTGGTGAGTAGTGGCTGTTCCTCCTCATTTGTTCTAGAATATGAAAGCAGTCTTAAAGCATAGCATATTTATTTCCTTTTTTGTTTTGGTTCTTTGGCCAGTTATGTCAGTACTTACGCATTTTGCTCAGGAAACCATCAGACAATATTTGCAACAGAGCCTAGGGTCTTTTATTTTCTCATCCTTTTCCTCTTTTCCCTTACCATACTAAGTAGCTTTCAAGTGTTTTCAGTCATGGCCTGTGACTCAAAGTTTACTCCTAATTCTCATTTTTGATCAGGCAAATTAGTATTCATTTGCCAGCTTTCAAGTAAAATTCCCCTTCTTAAAATTCCCTTGACTTTCAGGTGATTTCTATCTTTAGTCAAGCTAGTCTCACTTTTTTGAAGACTGCAAGAGAACACGTAAACATGTTTTCTCTCTCTTCCTTGTAATACAAAATGTACATACAAGATATATGTTGGTGTTTCAAGGGGTTTGTGATCATGTCACCCTGCTTTTCTGATTTTGTATAAATTATGTTCCATAAGCCATGTTCACAAGTGTACCTGAGGTACTTCTATAACAGGGAACACATTCAAGCTTATTTTTGACTCTTGTAGAAGCTTTGTGGCTTTGTTTCCCTCATGCATGTCTGACTTGTAAATTAAGGGTAAATTGTTAGCACTTCTCAGGGTTCTAGAAGGTCTTTGATGGGGATAGCAGAATCTAAATGAAATTGATTGGTTAGTGTGGACTTAGTTAGAACTAAGTTCAGATTTCTGGATGCATAAGTGACTGTAAGTGTTTTATAAAGCGCCTGATAAGGCATTGATGTGTTGTTATGGCAGCTCTCATTTGTTTGCTTTTCACGTGGTGTGGAGTTTGTGAAGTTTCAGCTCCATGTCTGAGAAGAGATTAATACTACAGGTTTCCTGTGTCGGGCTGAGGAAGGGGAAAGAGGGAGAGAAAATGTCTTTATGACTTGCAATTCTGAGATTCTAGTGCTTTTTGGTCTCAGTTTTGGAGGGAGGGGGGAAACTGGTTCATTTTCCAACGTTTTTAAAGTACTGACGTGTTCTCTTCTCCCCTCTTTCCTTCACTTCTCCACTTGGCCAGAGAGTGGCTGAAGTTTCAGACCATTGGTGGTACTCCATGCTCATACTCCCTCCTTTGCTGAAAGACAGTGTGGCAGCTCCCTTTCTAGCTGCATATTATCCAGACTGCGTGGGCATGAGTCCATCCTGTACCAGCACTAATCGGTTACCTGGTGAATCCAACCTTGTGAAGTTAGAGCACTTAAAGAGCGTGCCTATTGTGACTGGTAAGGGCCATCTGCAGGGCTCTGTTGCTTAAATAGGTGTGATAAATTTTGTCTTATAACTGAGTTGATAAGGCACATTAATTCCCCTGGTTCAGAACATTGATTCTGTTCTCAGCAGTAATTCAGTCTCTGTGTGGCTGCCTCTGTTGTTTGATGCCATTGCTTGTTTGTGAGATAAAAGTAAATACATTTCTTATGGCTTTAAGCACAGATGCAGAGGCTTTCTGCGTGCCACTGTTAGTGTATAGAAACAGGAAATTACCATGTGGGTACTTAAAGACTGTTTGCATTCTTAAGGAAATGAAGATTCATTAATCCCCCCCAGAATTCTGCTAGTTTTGAGATCATGGCTCTTTGGGACTTTGAAGAAAATAATTTGATATCTTAAGGCACTCAGATTCTGTTTAGGTTTTTTTTTATTTTTTTTTTTTGCTAGGGAGTGCAGATACAGGAGGCAGAACAGGTCAGGTATAGAGAAAGGTAATTCAGGATTGTCATACTCATCTTGGAGAGAGTGTGTTGAGGAAATTTCAGCTTCTGTGTTATCTTTGCAGGCTTTGTTCTCCTTAGACGCTGAAAATAAATCTGTTCATATGTTCAACATATGAGCAGGTATGTTATATCTGCTTAATAGAAAACTTCATTACATAGAGTACCAATACTGAATGTGGAAGATGGTTAATTTTTACCCCCTCTGAGCAGTATTGGGAGTTGAAGAGAAAGAAGTTCAGAGTACTGCCTGAGTCTGTACAGTGATGCTAGTCCTCCGACTTGAATTTAGATCCTGCTCCTTGTTGGACTCCTCATGGCATTGGAGCGCCATGAAACATTGCTGTTTCTTTGACAAAACTTCAGCTCTGATAGGTCCAAAGCGTGCCCATAAGGCAGGAGGACAATAACTAGTGCACAGCCTGGAGGCAGGGCAGGAGAGAGGAGAGCCATGTAGATGGAATCATTCTGGAGAGCTTCCTTACTTGTTATCTGTGTGAGGCTAGTGGGTAGTTTTAGAGGGAGAAGGATGTGATGAAGATATGATGGAGTATGACTAATTCCTGGTGCATCTTTACTCAGTTGCAGGCATGAACAAGTATTTCCAGCCTTTTTACCAGCCCAATGAATGTGGGAAAGCACTTTGTGTGAGGCCAGATGTCATGGAACTGGATGAGCTCTATGAGTTCCCAGAATATTCACGAGACCCTACCATGTACCTGGCATTGAGGAACTTGATTTTGGCTTTGTGGTACACCAACTGCAAGGTAAGAGATGCTGAGAGTTAATTTGTTTGTTTAAAAATAATAGCAGCTTTTCTGGGATGGGGACTCACTTCTTGGCTGTCTCCTTATGCACCAGAAAGATTGTTCCCATGTTTTTGAAAATCCATTCTAATATTGGCTATGTTTTGGGGGCTTGTTGGGGTTGAGCGATTTTTGTTTGTTTGGTTTGGTTTTCTTTTTGTAAAAAAAAAGATTTAATGCATAGGAGCTTCTTCTGCAGTAAAAATCAAAAGTTTTAAATGATTAAAACTCTACAGTGCCTGCCCAGCTATGAACTTTTTTAAGGGATGCTTGAACGCATCTAAACAGTGTTTTGTGGTGCTTTATGATTTTTTTTTTTAAAACCTGATTGTTGGACAGGGAAGTGATTGTCTTTTTATTTAGGCTAAGCCTATGGCACTGCCTTTGATAGAACTGCTGAAGTTTCACATACCAAAGCTTTCTGATATGGATGTCTGCATTTACGTGAAAGGCTTTGGATATTAATCTCCTTTTCCCTCAGAATCCCATTTTGGAATGGATTTCACTGGAATGCCATTGTGAGCATTGCTACCATGTAGATTCATTTTGTAAACAGGAATCAGTTTCAATATCATTCCTGTACTAATGGAACACACCATGGAGTTATCAAAAGTCTCTTGTAGACTCATTTGGCTTTATTCCATGCTAATCTTACTTAATAAATTGTTAGCTTACTCTGTAAAGCTTGCTAACAAGAAATTTCGACAAAAATTCTTTTAAAATGCTCTCAGAAGCCTGAGTCATGACTTTTTACTATTTGGTTTACCTATGATTTTGGTTTAAATATGGTGTAAACATATGCATAAATGGAATATTAGAAAATCAACAATTTCTTTTCTTCCTTTCTCCTTTGCAGGAGGCTCTCACCCCTCAAAAATGTATCCATCATATAATTGTTCGGGGGCTTGTGCGTATCCGCTGTGTACAGGAAATGGAGAGGATCCTGTATTTTATGACAAGGAAAGGGCTAATTAATACAGGGATTTTGTCAGTCAGTCCTGACCAGTACCTTCTTCCTAAGGAATACCACAATGTAAGTTGCTGTAATAATCCCTAGCTTCTTGCCAGAAAACTGCATGGTGCATACAATGATTTTTTTGGTTCTGGATTTTTGGCTGATTTACATAAATGGATGGAAAGATAGGTAAAATTGCATCTAAAACCTAACACGTGGAAAGTTTTTAACATTGTTCTCTTATGCCTTCAATGGGTATGGAAACTACATAAATTAGACTCCTTCCAAGAAAAGGTTTTTTTTCCCACTAAAATCTATGGAATTCATTCACATGGATTTGTTTTCCCATGTGCTGTTCAAATAGATGAGAACTGTTGAAAAATATACATGTTCTCTGGCTGCTGTAGTACACCTCTGCTTCCATAGGTGAGGAAGCTGCTATTCCATGTTGGTTTGCAAGAACTATGATTAAAAGGGAACACGTTTATGACTAGCAAGTTGTTTGATAGCACCCAAAACTTATTTAATTACCGTATTCTGTAACAAAACATCTCCTAGATATTGTAAGTCATATTTGGAAACTGTATTTGTAGATGTTTTTCATTTATAAAATAGTTTTTACTGGTCAATCCAATCTATGACTGAAATCCTTACAAGGTAAGTATATTTCCTGTCTGATAAATTCAATTAGGTTCCTACTTTTGTTACTGATAACTTCAGCTCTTTCTGTTAAAAGAAACTGAGACATCTTCTTTTGAAGTCCTTAAAAACTTCAACCTATTTTTAAAGCTACCACTGATCTTTTTTCTGTATTAAATGCACTGCCATCTTTAAAAATTATCACAGATTACTTCAGATGACAAGAGAGCCTAGGCTTCCAAAACCTACAGACATTTTTACCTTTAGCAAATGAGAGTGAAATTACAAATTCTATTTTATCTCTAACTATTTTTATTTAAATTCTTTAATATTTTTTAGAAATCGGTCATTATTGTTGGGGCTGGTGCAGCAGGATTAGCAGCAGCCCGACAACTGCACAACTTTGGAATTAAGGTAAGAAGCTTAGAGTACATTACTTTAAAAAAATCAGACTTCCTCTGCTTTGAAAAGTGTTCATCGAAAAGAAAAAGCCTACATTCTTGTTACAAACATATATGTATAGGGCATCCTAATTAATTTGTGAAATCTGGGGCTTTACTGAGTAAACCTGCTGTTTAAAACGAGCATTTATTTGTATCTGAAATGAAACAGCATGTAGCATATATTTTGTGTAGACACTGCATCCAGATCATTGTGTTTAATAGCCTGTAGCATGCCTTAAACTCCAATTTTGAGATTTCCTGAATAAATTTTCAGCTTTCTTTAAAAAGAAGGCTTATTTTTGTTAGGGTTGTTTCTAAAGTAACAGTTATATTTGTATATGTATATCCCAAAGTGTAACCTTTCTAAGATGATTTAAATGCATAAATTAACTACAAATAATCCAGAAATGAAAAAAATGTTGAGATTGCTAACGTTGCTGGATTGCTGGGGGGGGGGGGGGGTTGTGTTTTGTTTTTTCCTTTGCTCTGGAGTTGAACAGATGTGTTTAATAGAATTAAATCTTGCAATTTACTAAGCTGCATTTTGCCACAGGTCATTGTCTTAGAAGCTAAAGACAGAATAGGTGGCCGAGTGTGGGATGATAAGACATTCACAGGAGTCACTGTTGGAAGAGGTGCACAAATCGTCAATGGATGTGTCAACAACCCAATGGCACTAATGTGTGAGCAAGTGGGTTCCTGCTGTGGTCATGATTATCACTAGTGAAAAACTTGTTAAAGCCAGGCTCAGATGGCTGGGTAAGGGTGGGAGTCCTTTTCTTGTGACATGATTAAGATCCTGTTCCGCATTGTAAGTAAACTCCATGTTGCTAATATATCTTTGATAACAACTGGGAACAAAGAAGGGCTGTAGAATGGTTTCAGGCACATTATATAAAGAAAAACTGGAAGGCTCCAGCTTCAGAACCAGAAGAAACCACTCTTTTGCTCTTTTCTAGAAATAGCAACATGGAAGGTCCCCAACAGCCTTCCTTAGAGCTGAGAATGGCTTCACTGTGGGAGGCTACTGCTTCTGTGATGCATTTGCCTTCACTGCCTCTCAAGATTTCTAGTTAAATTCTGCACAAGTTAAAATTAACATGTTTAACCACTAAATTGGTACTGACGCAAACATGCTGAGATTCAATTTCTTTAAAAATTCTTATTATTTGCTGGTTTGATTTAGGTTTTTTGGAGGTAGGAATCTGAATTTCTCCATGTGTTACCTGAGTATGGATTTTGCTCAGAGACTTGTGAAAATCCAGCCCTATGCCATTTTATTTGTTTAGTGCCCTATAATGCTGTGAAGAAATTCTATTTTAAAAAAAAAATAATATTTTTTGAAATAGGGAACAATGACTTCTGGATATGCTTCCGATATTCATCCCTTTGTGGTCATTTAATGTAATTTTTCATTGAAAGTACAGCTGTATCTTAAGATCTGCAGTGGTGACCAACAGCCTAGAGAGATGTGAGGATATGTGAAAAACACTGGGGCATGCCCTAAGTAACAAGGCCCTAGCAAAAAATTAGCACTATATTTGTGCTATTTTTTCTGAATTGACTGTTGAACCCAAAGCTATCTTTATTTGAATTTAGCTCTGTTGTGTTTTCGATGCAGGTTGGACAAGCAAAGCAAGGTTTAATTCCAAATTTATTTCTTTGCTTGCTTGTTAATAACATTGGTGGTAACTGGCAAGCAATATCCTGTCAATTCCTGAATTCAGGGAACTGTTTGGGCCTCAAACGCCAGAAAGTTGTAGAGAGTAACTGATTTTAATTGTGATTTAGTAAATAAATTGAGGTAGAAATAAAGGAGACTGGTTCATCATTTGATTACCAGACTCTGAATTTCTGTACTAGTGCTTGCTGAGAGGAAAGTTGCAGAGGAGATTTCTGTGAATCACCAATAAAAGAAAGGATGGAAAAGTGGGAAAAAAACCAATTTGTGGACAATTAACAGATAGAAGGATTGTTGGTATTCCAGTTTGAAGAGAGCTAGAGTTACTCTGAAATTGTTGATGTTTTTTAAATGGTATCACTTAAATGTTGAGGCAATCACCTTAGGTTAAGTAACTTTGAGCAGGCTGGGTGCTGTAGTTTTTCTGTACTTAAAAAAGCAATAAAATGTCTTTTTCTTAAGCTTGGCATTAAAATGCACAAACTAGGGGAGAAATGTGACTTGATCCAGGAAGGTGGAAGGATAACAGATCCCACTATTGATAAACGTATGGACTTTCATTTCAATGCCATCCTAGATGTTGTCTCTGAGTGGAGAAAAGATAAAACCCAACATCAAGATGTTCCTCTTGGTGGTAAGTGAGACCTGTATTGCAAAGTGAAGATGTTGGCTGTGTTCATAGAGTTCTGTATTAAATTGGCTCTTACATCAGACGGTTTTAGACGTGTATGGCTGTCCATCTGATTATCCAATAGATATTTCTGGTATTGTGTCTTGTTTTCATGAGGTAGCTGTTTCAGTGTAACTAATGTCACTAGCGGTTCAAAAGACTTGCTTCTGGCTGAAGCAGGCCATAGCTAGACTTAGCTCTTATATGTTTTGACTAATCTGCCTAAAAAAGAGGCTGATCAAAGCCTTCTGCTGGCAAGAATAGTCCCATCTCCATTGGTAACGACTCCCACCACACTTACAGCTTGTAAACTCCACAGCAAAAAATAAACTTGCTCAGAAATGTCTGCCTCCCAGATCTCTTCAGCATGCATTCTGTAAGACAGAATTAATAACTCCTATGTTCTTCAGTGAACTCTAGATGAAATTTCTCAGTTCTTTGATTTTGTAAAAATTATTCAGGATTGATTTGCAAGGATTCTCCATTATCTTAAAGGGTATTTTACCTGAAATCTTCGACTGTATATTGATGATAGCTAAACAATTAATTTCTCTCTTGTCCCACTCAGAAACCTATGAGTAAACAACAAAGTAGTACTCTATCACTGGACAGATCTTGCGATTTTGGGGTTTTTTTGTCTATGAGAAGAAAAACATTTTGGTATGTTGAAATGCAGTAGCACTTCTGACAGATTGTCGTATATTCTTGTTTTAAATGTGTTCCTTCACAGAAAAAATACAAGAGATCTATAAAGCCTTTATTCAAGAGTCTGGTATCCAGTTCAGTGAGCTGGAAGAAAAAGTACTACAGTTCCATCTCAGTAATTTGGAATATGCCTGCGGCAGCAATCTCTCTCAGGTGAGTTTTGACAGCTGTGTTCTGAAGTGATTGAGCTTCACAGAAGACAGGGTTGGAAGTAACATTGAGAAATCACCTGATCCATTCTACGGCCCTAGAGGAGGAATCAGCTATCCCTACTATTCCTACACCCATAACCTGTTGATTGAAAGCACTGAGACACTGACTCCAGCACCTCCTTATTTAATCTGATGGGAGTTCCTGACGTGCTTCCAGTGAGATGGTCTTTAAGTAGAAGTTGAGAGTAGATAATTAGAAGGGAGCTGGGCAATTTGCTGAGATGATGGGTGGTAAGATTCACAGGAGAGTTACTCCTCCTCAGATGTTGGGTGCAACTTCGGCTTCTCAGTTCTGTTTAGAAACTGAGGTATTTCTCTACCCTGCTTTGTATTTTAGGAATAAACGCATTTGACACCTGAAGTGTTCCAGCCCCCTGGTGGTGAGCCCCAGTTCACCACTCCTAGGTACTCTCTTGGCTACCTGATACTTGGCTGCCCTCCTGACTTCAGTTTTAACCGAGCAGCTCCAGGAAATACAAAAGTATCATATTGTTGTCAGTTCATTGTTTACTCAGTCCTGTTGCTATGTTTAAAGACATTTAGTGTCAATTTTACTACAGCAGTGGGACAGCTGACCCGGTATATGCAGATGCACAAATATGAACTGAGAAGCGCGCAAGAACGTAACAAAAATCTGCAAGACAATGCTATAACAAAGCAGTCACTGGAAAATATTTTGATAGGTCAAGTTTTCATATTCCATGAGTGCCCAGGGGAATTAAGAAAGATGCAAAAATCTACCTCACCTTCAGTTTTAAAATCAAAATATGATTTTATGCATCTGCAATGATAGGAATTGGCATCTGAATAGTAGTTTGAGAATTGTTTCAGATTTTTCATTGCTAAGTGGCAATTGCTTAGTGCAAATACCACTGTTCTATTAACTATAAGGTTGCAGGGGCTGAGGGACAAGGTCAATGAAAGGTATCATGGAACATTCTCCAAAGTGACAGAAAAATTCCATCGAACTGGGATTTTTTTGTGTCTTATTTTCCCCTTCATGTTGGGAAATAAGGTATTTCCATTTTTATATGAAGTCCTAAGGCTGTAAAGTCTGATTACTTTGCTAGATACAGACAACTGAAATAAATAGACTGCAATTCACCTGGATTTTTGTACTATTTCCCTTGTTTTCTCTACTAAGCAGAACCATAAATTCCCTACTAGTGACCAACCCATGTAATGACTTTTCTTAATCCAGCAATTCATATGTTATGTACTAGCATTAGGTAAATAAGCGTTTTGATTTTGTCAGCATTGCCATAAATTCTGGTGATGCACTTCTTTTTTTCCAGTTGCAAAGGGGTTAGGGTGACTTCTTCTAAACTGTGGAACTTTTCATAGTACCCATGTCCCCTCACCAGCAGAAACAGTCAGTTATGTTCTGTCCACAGGTATCTGCACGCTCATGGGACCACAATGAATTTTTTGCCCAGTTTGCTGGAGATCACACTCTTCTAACTGTGGGATATTCAACTGTGATTGACAAGTTGGCAGAAGGGCTGGACATCCGGCTGAATTTCCCGGTGAGTCTGGAAAACGTTGATGCAGTGCCTGTCTCGGATTGCTCTGAAACACCCAGTCATAAATTTGTATTCTTCGGGACCAGGCAAATCTCTGCCTGTGACTGTTCTAATTTGTCTTTAAAAAACCCAAGAGGACAGTTTCAACATTTCTGAAATTCTCCTGGAGGACTATCAGTACTTAAATATTATGATATGATGATCTTACATGTTAGAATCATGATGATTTTTCTTTTTCAGCTTCATAGAGGCTATTTTTTTGTCCTTCAGGATTTCTCTGGAAATTTGTGTTACTCACTTTCTAGATTGCTGACCAGTTCTATTTTAGCTATTCTTGCTGGACTTTGCATTGCATATCTTCATTTTGTAGTACAGTATTTCAATATGTCTTTCAATAGGTTCAGAGTATTGACTATTCTGGTGAAGAAGTGCAGGTCACTACTGCAGATGGAACAGTGTGGACAACACAAAAGGTACCAAGTATGCTTCAAGACAAGGAGTTTTAGTGAATACAGAGTACATGTCCTTTTTTTTCTCTTCTTTCTCAAGGAAGATTATTTAGTCCATTTTCTCCCCATTCAAAGATGAATACTCATGTATTTAGCGTACCTTATTTGGGTATCCTAGAGCCTAACTTTTTGTGAGATTTGTATGAGTTGATTTGAAAACTAAGGGCAATAAAGGGTAGTAGTAAACATATGAAGCAAATAGATTTTTATCTGGTCTTTGAAGTGACATTTATGTTATCTAGTTCCATTCCCTGCTCAGCTTTACCCATCCCATTTAGCATGTGTATCCTGTTAAAATTTCCAGGATTTGAACCTTCTTCATGATGAGTAATTTAGCTTTCAGTAATTTTTAAAATGGTACATAAACTCAATAAAGATTGGATTGACATCAACAGTGTTACTGAGTGTATTTTAAAGAGAAGGAATCTCTGAAGGAATTCAAACCAAAGCACTGACTATCTATCTTTCATTTCAAACAGACAGTTTTGTTAAACTGAGAGCCATTGACTATCATTTACTGAAGTATTGGTAGCATGATCAGTCACTATGATACAAGCAGTTCAACAGACTGTGACTTAAAATCAGTGAACTGTGGGATCTGTTCTCACCTGCATGTAAGGCATGTGTTTCCCATTAATAGGAACTAAAACCAGACACTAATCTAGAAATGCCTGGTGCATTTTTCATTTTTGCATTGCTTGCTGCATCCTATTAGCATAATTCAAGATAGTTATGAGTATGATAGGAGGCTTAAGTGCTGTATTCAGGTTTTGGTACTGTTGTGATTGTAGCTATTTCTTTCAGGTATTAGTGACTGTACCACTGGCCCTTCTTCAGAAAAATGCCATTCAGTTTAATCCTCCACTGTCAGAAAAAAAAATTAAAGCCATTAATAGTTTGGGAGCAGGAGTCATTGAGAAAGTAAGTGATTTCATATTATTTTTATTTTTATTTTCATAGGAACATTGGCTGTTTTGCCCCTGATGCTTTTGCAGTGTATTTATCAGGGTTTATAATGCATAAACATACATTTGTTTTACTTGTATACAATAGCCCAGGAGAACAAAATGTTCTCAGGGATCACATGTATTTCTGTTTCTTAGATTTCACAACTTAATGGTGTTTTTAAAGAAACTGTTTGCAGAAGAATTTAATGGCTTAAACATTTTGATTTGTGATGGTCTTGGATCTTTCAGGATTCTAATAATGTATTTATTTCAGGTCATTTTAACCTATTAAATTCATAAAGTATTTGCAAAGAATACTGAAAGGTTTGACCAGTGTAAAATCTCCTCCACTTTCCCAACACAAAAACAGAGCCTCTCCTGAAGAACTTAGAATTTGTGCTTAAGATTTGTAAGATTTGTGCTTAGAACAAAACAGTGACAAAGTAATGCCAGAAATAGAATTATAACAATGTTGAAATTTAAAGACAAGATTAAGAAAATCCAACTACAGGATGCCACTCATTTAATTTATACATTAAGTTTTCAAAAATATCTGCTGAATTTCTTGAGCATTTTACACAATTACTTCCATTGTGGATTTGATATTCTGTGCATTTGCAATTTGTGACATCAGCAATTTTTTTTTTTCTTTGCCTGACCCCCTTGGAGGACGGGTTCGTATATATTCTCTTTTGAAACCCACTCATAAGAAGGAGCTGTGTCTAAATGAGTGGAAACAGGAAAATGTATTAGAAGAACATATACCATATCCTGCTGTGAGTTTTGTGGTATGAAATGCTTAAATTCCATTTTTCTGTTACCTTTCCAGATTGCCTTGCAGTTTCCATATAGATTTTGGGACAGTAAAATTCAAGGAGCTGATTTTTTTGGTCATGTTCCACCCAATTCTAGCCAACGTGGGCTCTTTAGTGTCTTCTATGACATGGATCCAGAGGTATGCTATGCTAACTGTATTTTCTCTTGGCCCTTCATAAATTCAGTTTGAAATCTAGGTGCAATAATTACTGAACAATGAAATTTTTCTTCTTCCCACCCACCTCTACCCCCACATCTACAACTATTAAAAGCAGTGGAAACAGTGTTACCTATCAAGATAAAGCTCATCAATATTTTGTTGTAATAAATAAGAATGTTTTCCATTGTTTGGATACAGACTAATATACAAGCAAGTACATTCTCAATCTCTACTGAAGACAAGGCTGTAATGCCTTACTATAAACCTACTTAATGTGGGAAAAAGGCTAATAGTCACCTCCAGTTTAGGACTTCTGTTCCCTTATTAAATCAGCTTAAAATCCAGTTAAAAAGATCATGCTGACTTACTAATGCTTAGTGGCTTGCAGTAGTCTGAGTAAATATTTGGAATAGCAGAAGAAAAGACAAACACCAAGTTCTGCATGAAAGTCAGATCTGTAGTGTCAGTCTCATACTCATGAATTTCAAAGCAAATTCAAACCAGTGGATTGACATCACGTTTCTTTTCCCTGCCATTTCCAAGCAGACACATTACACATATTTTTACAAAAAATGCTGCTTACTACTTGGCAGCAATTAAAAGGGCATTTTGTAACCTGATGTCTTAACTCCAAAAGGAAATCATCCTCTGATGTTTGTGCACTGTTACTGCCTGATTTGTGCTTGTATACAACTTCGCTTAAATGAGTTCTCTCCAGTACTTTTATGCTCATGCTACAAGAGGTTCAGTGTGCTGGTGCTGTCCAGAAACCCTACATATAATGCTGAATTTGCTTGATAGCTATTCTCTACTAGCTATCAAAGTTAGTAGCAGAAGAATTATTACCTTACATAAACAAGAGAGACAGAGTTCTTTAAAGGCACTGAGAGCCTGTGTGCTCCTCCCTACTTAACACTTCTCCTCTAAAATTTCTGCATTGTAGCACATGTCATGAAGTGGGAGGAAGTACCAGTGGATGTGACCTTTCATTTTTTGGTCCAAAAATGCTGGCAAGAACCTAGT
Source organism: Certhia americana (assembly GCA_018697195.1). NCBI lineage: Eukaryota > Metazoa > Chordata > Aves > Passeriformes > Certhiidae > Certhia > Certhia americana. The sequence continues at coordinate 62,836,397 of CM031858.1, read as the reverse complement.
ATTGGTCTAATCAAAAACATACCTGACTAGTATTTAAATAGACTCTCTTTGTCACTACATTTTGAAAATGGAGTACAGCTGAGGTGAAAGTTTGGTACAAAACTGAAGCTTAAGAGGGTGCACAAAGAATAATACTATGTAATTTTTTTTGGTACAGCCTTTAAGTAGGTAGATAGGAAGTTTTCAGTGAATTCAGCAAGTTGTAAAAGGGGCTGACTGTAACAGAACTGTGAATAAAACATGAGAAGATGTAGTAATTTGAGCATAAACACTGTAGAATATGCACCCTTTGTTCCAAGGAATGATACACACTTTTCTCTAGAATAAGTTGCTTTACAGCTGAAAATATCTTTGCAATACCAATTGAGAGACTGTTTATGAAATACTTAATAAGGTCTTGTTTTTAGGGAAAAGAAAGCATTTTAATGTCAGTGGTCACTGGAGATGCTGTGACAACCATTAAGAATTTAGATGATCAACAAGTACTGCAACAGTGTATGACTGTACTCCGAGAGCTGTTCAAGGAGCAGGTAAGAGAAGCCTCTTCTATTAAGAGGTGAATTAACTCATCACTAGAATAAAGCTTTCAAGTGTAGTACTTCAAGATGTATAGGCAGACCTGTGACATCAAAAATTGTTTTTCTTTTCTTGTCAGTTTCAGGGAATAGATTTTTTTCTTTGATACGTACTAAAAATCACAATTTTTTGTCTCGTGTGGAAAAAGTATATTGAAATATCTTTGATCTCTCTGAATGACAGGAGTATATAACTGAAAAACAAAAAAGAACTATCATCTTTTAAAATGCTTTTTAAGAGCAAAATTAATTAAAAGCAGTAACACAAAACAGGTAATACAAGGCAAGTAACACAAAACCTACTTCTGACTTAGTTGTCACTTTTTTCTGGTCATTACCACTTCTAATATGTGGTAAGAGCTTTAAACTAGATGAATTTGATTGATTTCTATCTTCTATGCCAAGACAGCTGAAATTACAGCACCCCCAAACCAGTCCAATCCATTTCTTTTCTACTAACATCCCTTTCTCAGCTGTCTTGGGATGGATGATCTTGGCAAAATGATCTAGCAAACGAAGTTATCTCTGTGGCTAGTACTATAACAAAAAAAAGAGGATTTTAATTCTGGAATGTGATCTAATCTGTATCTTAGTAATACTAAATACTCTGAAGATAACTAGAAACTGAGAAAAAGCTGTGCAATTCTGGACTTTTCTTTGCAGTGTTTAACTTCTATTTTGGTTATGCAGGAGGTTCCTGATCCAGTGAAGTTTTTTGTTACTCGATGGAGCAATGACCCTTGGCTGCAGATGGCATACAGTTTTGTGAAAACAGGGGGCAGTGGTGAAGCTTATGACATGATAGCTGAAGACATACAAGGAAAAGTTTTTTTTGCTGGTGAGGTAAGTATCTTTTTTACCATTGATTAAGGTTACTGGGAGCAGTTTCTTATGGAAGATCATCTCTGGCTATCCAACACCATTAATGTAGAGGTAGTATATACAAATATACTAATGATTCTTGACACAGATCCCTCCCTATTCATATTATTGCTGGGCATGGGAAGTCTGCCAAATATTTCAGATCAGGAGTAAAGTGATTTTTTAGTCAAATTGTCTTTCTGTTACTCCAGTTGTGGGTAACATAACAAATGTACCATGATGGTATAGGTGCATTCTGTACTGGGGCAGAACTTAGCCTGCCCCACTAAACTGCACGTAGCAGAACAGACTTCTGCTCTTGTAGCTGACTTGCTTGCAAATTTTGAAGTTGCTAAAAATCTTGAGTGTTTCCTTTAATGTTCTTTCTAAGGAGTTTTCCATGACTTTAAAAAATATAGGTATATGCTTAAAGAAAATAAAACTGATCTTATAAACTAAAATTCTGTACTATTAGTTTTAGAAACAATTTACTTTTTTCTTTTTCCTTTTTTTTTTTTTTTGAATACAGGCCACAAATAGGCACTTTCCTCAGACTGTTACAGGAGCTTACTTGAGTGGGGTTCGAGAAGCCAGCAAAATAGCAGCATTTTAAGTACCAAAATTTTGTGTTTATAGATATATTTTTAATTGATTTCTGTGGGTAAAACTACCTTCAAGTTTCCTATTGCTGCCTTTTTCCTACGTGGTACTTGAATAGTATATGGTACCTGAAGATAAAATCTTCATCTTCCTTTTCCTCTTTCTCCCCCATCCCTTTTCTAAACCCTGATGATACATACGTTTGGGGGCTTTTTTCCAGCTAAGGTATTGCTAGCAGGAGTGACATTGGAATCGCTGGTTGCAGCTTAATTAAGAGAACTTTTGTCAAGAGTCCTCTTCAGTATGGCTCAAGTCATGCTATTTTGAACCTTCATTTCAGGAGGTCAGATTAAAACAAGACTAAGTTAACATACAGCATTAAAAATGCTGGCAGTTAGTAATGATATGGGAATTTTCCACTAACTGTGCTTCTCAGGTTGATTATGCTCATTAGAGTTCAAACGGGCTTCCAAGAGCCTGAATAGCCTAGAAAAATTCTAGGATTAATGTAGGAAGGAACTCAACTATCACTTTTCCCACTTGCAATCAATAACCTTTTCTATAATACCTTTTCATATTCTTAGCATCCACTAAGTGGGCTTTGGGATATGAATTTTGTTCCTTTAAATAAGAGAGCTGGAACAGTTTACAGTGCAATCATAGAAAGGTTATTGTAGCTAATCAAAACTTGAAAAATTAACTTCTACATAACTTTAAAAGATTTGAAGTATCTCTGCTACTTACTCAGAGAAATTCTTGTTACAATAATAGGTGAAGAGTTTAGATTTGCTCATTGCTTCTGTAGAAACAGGACAGCTTAAAAATACCATATTGCTATGATTACTTTGAAAACAAACTTCCAGATTCATTTGGGCTGAATAGAGGAAGTATCTGCTGATGAGACTGAACAGTGGGGGGTGCAGGACTGTAAGTTCCTAATAGCTCATTCAACTTTTATATTAAAAAATAAGTGAAGATGAATGAGGAAAAATATTAACACTCTTATGAAGGGCTGGAACAAGGTGGCTTGCACTTTGACTTGAAGTTTTTTTTTTTTTCTTTTATTATTAAAGTATTATTAAAACAAATTGAGAGAGTAATTCTGTAAGGGCTTGACATCTATCTACTAGCTTTTTCATGGGACAGGGAGAACAATATTTTTCAAAAGAAGTAAGAAAGATGTAACTGGAATACCTATTGTAATACTGTACCACTGTATTGGTATTGTGAAAAAAAAGTAAAAATCCACTTTTAGATCTCTATCCCCACACCTTCTTTCTAACTTGGCTGCATAGATGTCATGATTTCTGAAATGAACATAAGCACTTATTCTATCCTGCCCCATTCTCATGCATAGGCTTTTCTCTTTTATTAATCCCTTCATTTGACTGACACAGCAAACATTTTTGACGTACAAGGCCTATTTCCTTAAAGCTGCATCCTTGGAAATAAACAACAGGCAATCTTAATAAAAATCATAGGATGTGAAGGGGTTGGAATGGACCTTAACCATTGTCTAGTCCCAACACCCCCTGCCATGGACAGGGACACCTCACACTAGACCAGGTCGCTCAAGACCTTATCCAGTCGGGCTTGGAACACCAACAGGGTCCTACTGAATAAATGCAATTCTTCTTTTCAAATATGTAATATTTTGTCTTTAGAGTAGATATAATATTGTTAAAATCCCTTTATTTAATCTCTAATTTACAAGGTGAAGATGTTTATATCACTAGGTGTTTTTCAGATATCTATTCTGTTCCGCTTCTTAAAGCTGAGTTATATGGACTAATAGGAAGAGTGTAACTGTTCATTATTTTCCTCTACATAAATGCTGGCATGTACAGTTTTAAAATGTTTCCAATTATTAAATTGCAAATTAAAGGCTGCAAGAAGCAAGACAGAGCCTTCTGATAATAAAAAAATAAATCAGGACATCATATTTTGCTTTCGTCAGTCATTTGCACTTTGTTAATTTCATATATTACAGGCCAACTTAAGGCATAACTAGCAAAGATGGAGAGTTATGTATGTTTGAGTTCCAGGTTTCTTTCCCACTTTATTATGTATGACAAATTATTAGGAGGGGAGCTTCTGGTGGTGGGAAAAAAAGCTTATTACTATAGGCCTGAAACCTTATATTCAGTGGCTGTTTCAGCTAACCTTGTTTAAAAACCTCAGTCAGCTTAGTAATAGATACAAACATGTCACATATTAGGTAGGAATGGTCTGGAAAGTTTAGCTCAGCATCTGTTTCTCCAGTCCAAAGTTAGTATGAACATGCTTAATGTCATTCTGTTAATTTGTACTTGAGGTTTGCAATTTACCTACAACTTTGCAGCTAGATTAATGCTGTATTCTAGAGAAGAGAGATGGACATGAAGAAATACTATTGCATTGGGCTTTAGATGATGCACGCTTACAGCATTAGAAAAACTGGTAACAAATGATAAATTTACCAATGGTCTAGTCTATTAATTATTTGTGTATTATTTTGGTGCCAGGGCACTTAAACTGTGTTGTGCTGCACTGAAGTTTGAGCAGTAAATTAAATAAGTATGTTCCATTTTAATTTACGTTCATTTGAAATATGTAAGAACATCAGGCTGGTTCTGAGATTTCATTCTTTAATGTTGCCCAAAAATTTTTTAATATCTATGTTAAAGTTTATTTCAAGCATGTATGTATTTTTTCTTTTGTGTTTAATTTATTCCCTCAAATAAAGAACTGGGGAATGTTTTCTTTGAGGTTTGTTTAAATGTTATTGGAAAGATGTGAATGCAGAGCATGATCTGTTACACTTCAGTTCTTCCGTGTGACTATGTTATGGCAGCAGAATAAAACTGGAAAGTATCCACAGGATCCCCCTGTTGTGGTTGGTTGTTTTTTTCTTTAAATTTAACGAGTGTCTGAGCCTACTTTTTGATTACATTTTATATTAAGATTTCATTTTGTTATATTCTTACAGCTAGACAATTCCTCAGAAGTGCTGCTTTACAGCATTCTCTGAGCTCTAAGTCCTAACAGTGCTGTTCTTTAGACAATACTGTAGTCACTGTCTTTTGCCTCCAAATTTACAAAGCAACAAAGCTTGTGTTATTTACCTTAGGCCAGAGGAAATTTAAGCTAGTAATAGTTGTTGAGAAGTATGGCCCATAATTTTCAAATATTACCAAATACAATTTAATGCTTTTCATGGAGTAAGTGTAGTGTGAACACTTTGTAGGATCATGGTCCTAAAAGGGTCCTACTAGCACAGGCCACTGTAAGCATGTGCTAGCCTGACTACGCACTCAAAATGTTTAAAATACAAACTACGACAAATTCTAGTAAAGCTTATCTATATTGTTCTTTGTGAAAGGGACATTAGGTGTTCATTTAGTTTAAGTCTTACTGCAGTGCCTTAAGAGAAAACTACTCTTACTGCTTTGAAAAATTTCACCCACATGTATGTCTGACCCAGTAAAAGCTTTACTGGGTGCAAGATTCACTGCATTGTCCTAACCCTGTCATACTTGGTAAGCAGTTCAAAGTTTGTATCCTGAAGATGTGTTTTGTTCTCCAAATGTCAACTCACTACACCTGATACTTCTTTTGAAAAATGATAGTTTAATTCTAAGAAAAACAAGCTTTAAAGTAGAAATTAAATACTGATGAAATACTTTAAAATAGAAATGAAATACTGCTTTTAACATCATGAAAAAGCAGCAGATTTCATCATACTCCCCATAAAAATAACAATCCTTTAAAAAAAGAGAGAGTACTTTTTTCCTTTTGGCCTAGTTGTCTAACAATTAGATCAGAAGTAAGTGAAATAGTGCAGTCCAGTAAAGGAGGTCAGGTGAAAAGGCAGGGCAAGTTATATCACACTGCCATCCTCTTACACCCAGAAACTCTGGAGATCATCTTGTAGCAAAGCTGCTACTTGGAAAAAGGCCAACATGGAGCTGGTTACTTGGGCCCCTGCCAGGCTGATGTCCAAACAGCTCCACCAATGGGGATTCCACTGATCCCCCAGGCCTCCCTTCTGTGACCACCCTCATGGCAAAGTTTCTTCCCCTAACAAATAACTGCAGTTTCCCTGGTGGTAACCTGCACTTCTCACCTCCCATCCTCTCCTTGTGCACCTCTGAGCAGAGCCTGACCCTGCCTTCCCCCAAATCCCCCATTTGGGAGTTGCAGACTGCAGGATGATCCCCCTTCATCCGTCTCTGCTGCAGGCTGGATGGGCTCAGCTCTCTGCCTTCCCTCCTCCACCCTGTGCTCCAGCCCCCTCACCATCTTGGTGCTCCCCCACTGGACTCACCCCATGATGTCCATGCCTGCCTTGGCCCAGGGAGCCCACAGCTGGACACTGCTGCCCAGGCAGCTCACAGGTGCTCAACAGGGGTGCCAGTCACTTCCCTGAGCTGCTGCAAGAGCCCCGAGTGCTGTCACTGTTCCTTATCAGGAGTGCCCATTGCTGAATGGCCTCAATGAGCTGTCAGCAAGAACCATCTGCCCCTGCCCAGGCCCTTTTGGGCAAATGTGCTTGGCAAGACACCACTGCCCCCACCCTCACTGTTCAGTGGAGATACTCCACTCCAGAAGCAGGATGATGCTTCTGCTTTTTTTAACTTGTGTGAGACTCCTGTCGGCCCATTTCTTCTGCAAGTCAAGAATTAAACCCTTAGACCTGCAATTTCCAGCATCTTTCTTTAATAAATACTTCTGAATTCAAAGGCAGGAGAAACATTTCTTTGCAGAAGGAAAACAACTCACTTGTCAGTATTCAAGATGTTTCTTGTCTCAGCAATTGGAATATTGATTTTAATAAATTTCTTACTGCTAGTTTTCACAGTATTCTGGTGTCTTACAGATTTTCCCACTCTTGTCCCTAAGTAACAACCACTAGAAGTAATTTCAGGAATGTTTTCATCTAGTCCAGGTGAAGCTGCTGTATTATAGTCAACTTTCTGATTTGGAAACAAGGAAGATTAGAACTGCCCAAGTGGTCATGAGCCACCTGTTCTCTCAAACAGAAGAGCTAATAAACTTTACTAGAACACTATGCTCATAGCCAGGGGTTTTATTTGTCTAGATTAAGTACTGGCCTCCAAAAGGGTTATTTTCAAGTGCAGCAGTGGCTAATATAAACTCAGTCAATTCTTAGATCTTGCTTTGCCATATGCCTTTTAAGAGGATAACATTGAAAGACCAGAGACCCTATAACCAGCCTGCTCGGGTCCAAGAAGGCTGTTAGTTTAGATCTTCTGGAAAAAAGATCTTCTGGGATGGAATTTACAGCTGTGTCTTTGTAATTTCTTCTTGGTTAGACATGCCTGACCACTCGACCATGGGTTCCCATATAACTCTAAGTACACTAACCTCATTTCACTCATCTCCTCCCCACCTAGCTCTCTCCAGCTTCCTTCTACGCTGTTACCACAAGTGCTCATAAGAACAGATGTTTATACCTGAAAATAATTTAGATTAACTTGTGGTTTTGCAAGTCACCAACCAAAATACAGAATACCAAAAACCTAACTAAAAAGAGGAACCAATACACAGGATTGTAGGAATTATGCTGGAAGCAATTGAATCAAGATGTTAGGACTGTTTCTTGATAGAAGACAATGGTCAGGGCATTACCCTAAGCATCTGGAAGGTACATGCCTGAACAATTCATTCAGTTATCTTTTATCCAGTTAACCCATTTCTATTTTTATGAGACTCTGTGAACAGGGTTTAGATCCTTGATCAGATGTGCTTCTAATCCAACAGTATCAGGATAAGCAGGACATTTTATTTAGCTTTTAGTACTGTCTTGCAGCCTTTCTCCCAGTTGCAGAAAGAACTGGAATCCTTTATCAGCTGCAGCCAGACTGGGATGTATTAGCAAGGAAATGCATTTCTTCTCGGTTGAGGACTAACACTAAGTTGGTAAGAAATTTAAAAAAAACATTTGAAGGATGTCAAATTTATTTCCACTCCATCTGTGCAATTCCAAAGTGGCAGCTAATGCATATATGCAATAAATAGAAGTATGCTATCCTTTTCTAAGTCTTTATTAGAATTTAAAGTAATAAAAAAATGTTTATACTTTGGAGCTGTGAATCTTAGAAACACTTCCTGACCCATATAATTACAATGGCTAGTACATTTACATAAAAATCAAAAGGCAGTTCAAGTATTTGTAAACCATCAAAACTTAATACAAGTAACTTTCTACTCTTAAGACTGACTTGGAAATTTTTGATGTTTTTAATTGCAAATTAAACAGTGTTCTTTCTGCTAAGACAGTTCGGAGACAAAAACCCACAAAACACCAAACCAAAACACAAATAAGCCTCACAGAAGATAAAAAATCTGGTGCAAGGACATATATTTCAGCAACAGGGTCTTTTGAAGAAGAGAAGCCAGTATTTTCTAGCAGATGAGATAAAGACAAACAAACTTGTTCCTGTATAGTTTGGGTTTTTTTACTATACATGTAAGGAAATGTTAGATTAAAACAGATTTACATTTTTGTGAAAGACATTTATTGAATACAAAACATCCCCATTACATTCAGCCTTATTATAAATGATTACACGCAAAGAAATTCAAAAGTGTGTGTAAGATCAACAGTCTAACTGGCTGAATGTTTTTGGAACTTAGGTAATTTATGAACCCTTACTTCTCAACTGTACAATAATAAAATTCAAAAAAATACACTTTGTCTTTCCAACAATACTAGTCAGAGGGATTCTGTGCTCAGGGTGTGAATGGCAGCCCACACTTCGGCAGCTCTTAGTTTCAGGATTTTAAGTGTAGGACTTCCACGTTAGAAACAAGGTATTTGGTAAAGAGAAAACCTAAACAAAATTTATGCAGAGTTAGCTCTGATCTTAAAAGCTGCCAGCCAAAGTTCAAGACTGTAGGCTTACAAGTAGTACTGGCTATGCTGAGGCAGTGAAGCTCAGGTTGAGATAAGCCTTTTGCACATAGACAGGATAAACACACATTCACATCAGTGCTGCCTGATTTGGAAGCCCTGCTGTGTATTTTCAGAGCTATCAAGCTATACATCTTGGATACCCACTTCTGAGATGCTAGGCCATCAGGTCAAGACACAACATAAAATATATTTTGGAAAGTGAACTTCAGAAATTTTCCTATTGCCTTTGGAGGGATTTTATTTACTACACCCAAGACATTGAAACAATGTCTGTAGTCTTTGTATAAAGTTAAACTACAGGTATAAATCTACAGTTTAGTTTCTGTACAAGGTGAGACAAACAAAATGAAATCTCAGCTCATTTTCATGAAAGTTCTGCATGCCACTTGTTATCACTGCCTCACTGATGAACACTGACATTTCATGTCATAAATTCAAAGATACCAAGATTAAAAAACTGGTTTGCACAAAAGAAATTTGAATAACTTTATATACACAACAAAAAGCCTTTTAAAAGTACAAAAATAACATCTATATGCCAATTAGTTACCATGCTGTGATAGTTCTTTCAGTGTCTACACATGCAAGACTGTAATCTAGATTCAGAATAATTCTGTATCTGTAGAATGTATCAGAATATAAAAGAGATTAATATATGACTAACTCTTATTTTCAGAATTAGTATGTATTCAAAATATCTTTGTAACCAGTACTGCAATATTCCAGTCTTTGCACGTATACATGTAGATAAGCAGCTTTCATCTTAGTTGATTCAGAATCTCCTGTACGCTGGTAATCCACGCTACAAAGCTACAATGGCTCTGAGGAATCTAGTTATACAACGCAATTCAAAATGTACAAAACTATAAAAAAGGGAACATTTATTGCCATGCATGAAACTTAAGTATGTTCAACTAAAAAATGCATCAAATGCAGTTCTGTTTAAAAACAAAACAAAACAAAACAAACCACACAAAGCAATTTACATTAACACTCCTAACATTAGATCAGCAGAATTAGCTCTGACTAAATACCACGAGGGTAAGACACATTCCTTTTGCTGGTGCCTATCAGATCTTCAAATCCATGGAAATATAAACCCAGGAATCTTCATTTCCCATAGTCAAATCAGATCATGAAATCAACTGAAAAGAGAAGTCTATTAGTTTTCTAGTTTTTCTCAATCCAATCACATATAAACTCTCCTTTGGTATTAAATCATCATTAAAATACACTCCTTTTGCTATCACAAAACCCCAAAAACATCCCAACAGCCAACAAATTGTGCTCTCATGCCTTTGCTGACAGTGACACAGGTATGCACAAGACACAGACACAGCAGTTCTAGATAGCCATGTATCAACATCTCTGAGTGAAGCCACAAGAAAATGAAGTTGCTTTATTAAATCCACTAAGTGAACCCCACTTCTACAGTTCCAATTTTAGTTTCAGGGCAAGCAAAAGTAATGAAACCTGATTTTTTTTTTTTTCCCCACAACTTACAAACTTCAGATTGGACAATAAACCCTCTGTCATAAGCACAGCAGATAGGGCCAGATGTTCAGCACAGCAAACTCAAAGGCAACATCATCATAACGGTACTACCAGGAGCACAGAGAAAAGCTATCCATCTTTATTCCTTTTCGCCTTAGCTGACAGGTCTGCAGAGTTTGTACAACCTCATGCACTCTCATCTATGAATGCATGTGGCCACTGCCTGAATTAGAGTACATCTTGTAGCCAAGGTTGCAAGTTAAAGCAAATTCATAGCTTTCAGAGTCATTAAAATCTATGGTATCGTTAATTCTAGTTGTGCTTACCAAAAAAATGTGTAAGAGTAGTAGTGGCATGCTAAGAAAAGAATCTGAAGCATTTATTTTTTCAAAGAGAGAAATGCAAGGGAAAAAAACCTTAACCAAACATCAAAGGTTTAGGTTTAGGCAGGCACTGAACTTTCAATATTATACAAGAAGCTATTAAAACTGGTATAAGAGAGTTTGCCAGGCTGAAGGGAAAAAAAAAAAAATCTACCCAAATCCAGAGTATTTTCTAATTGATAAAGTTTTTACCTCTTTGACTGTTTTTTTAATGAAGTCTTTTCTGTCAGATAAATCGTAACTAGGATATTTTTCATACACCTATTAAAAAAAACCACAAACAAAACACAAAATAAACCTCATATTATTTCATTCAAAGGACTGTATAAAGAGAAGTTTAAATGAAATCAGGGCAAAAACTGATATTGGTACTTCTAGTACAACTGCCAAAATGCCCCCTGTTAATTAGGGAAAGACAATTATTCTCCTGTGTTTATTTTGACCACAACCACAAATATTTAAATGCATGTACTCTTTTATGTTTGGTCACTGACTAAACTGGTAATATAATTTTTCACATCAACAAACTGAAGTACCTAACTTGCCATGTCACACAAGCAAGAATTCTCCAATTTTTGTTTTAAATGTTCTCTGAAGTAGTCAGGTAGCCCTGCATTAGTGTAGGAAGCTAAACAATTAATAAAAAATAAATAAGCCTTGGTATTTGATAATAAGTAAAACTGTGATCCTTTCCAGAGACTAACAGAAGAGTCAACAACATATTTGAGTGCTATTCTACAACTACTCTTTGGTTAAGAGGGTGGGAGAGGACCAAACCAACAAAAAACAGATGCCAACACTGACAAACCATTCAGAGTACTTTATTTCAGCATATAAAGTTTCAAACTTCTAGAATGACTATAAATATTAAAAGAAGTTACATACAGTTTTCTCATAACCTCTGGTTTACTTTTCTCAAGACAACGTCTTGAAATTACCAGGAAAACCAAACATGTGAGTAAACCCGAAAATATCAAGGTAACTGTATTGTTTGTGTTTTGGTCACTTTTCCCCACCTTTCCCTTTTCTGGCCACGTGGTGCCCACCTATTCTGACAATTAATGGATTTCTTGCTTAATTAATTCAACTCACTAATTCAGCTGAGAACTATTTGACAGATGCTAACAGGCAACAGCTGAACACACTTATAAAGAGCACACATGAAGAATGAGTGTGGCCCATTTCTGAAATGACAATAAAAGTCAGGTCATAAACAATTCACTACCTACAAAGAGACTGCAAAATTGTATTATTTACTCACCTCCTTGCAGATTTGTTTCATTGTAACCTCCTCCAAGTTTGCATTGGCTAACAAATTCTTGACAGTTTCCTTCAGCTCTTCATCTGTAGGTGGTTTCTTCAGTTTTTTAATTAAAGGTTCATCATCTGAACTATCTTCAGACTCGCTTTCTAAATATGAAGAACAAATATAATTGTAATAGCTTTTCAGTTTGGCTGTTTTCTTCCATAAAAATAGAAACCATCAGAACTTCCCACAAACATCCAATCCATATGTTTTCATTTAAAACAGGCATCTTGCTAGATCAGCCATTCAAAAACAAAGCTAATGCTATCAGTATTACCCTTATTTATGAATTATTGTGTAATTGTTGATGAACAGTTCACAAATCAACAAGAACTCTAAATCTATCAAACTAATGAAAAATACTTACTATAACGATTCTAATTCGGGTATTACAGCCCTAAGAAAATTAAAAGTAATTATTTCCTTTAAAAAGGAGTGTGTATTTCTGTTAGCAGTGACATACACTAGGATCTTGTATTTTTGCAATGTAATTTTACAAACTTACTATAATCATGTGAACAAATAATGAGAACCTTGTAAATGAAGTGAAGGAGCACAGGACACTCCTACAACCTTTTCCAGCAAAGGAACTGGACTGCATGATTCCAACATCCACTCAGTTCCTCTACTGCCTGAAAAATTCAGAGCAGACACCAGACAAACTAGAAAATGACCTTAGAGAATGACCTACTTAACACTTTGATTTTTGTACTGCAAACAAACTGGAAACAGAAATGCAGGAGAAGTAAAGAAGAAATTACAAATATATTAAGTAACTTATAGGAAAAACACATATATAACATTTGTGTGCATTTATGTGTGCTGACGACAAAATCAACACAGCCACATTTAGAAATCGAACTGAAAACACACTGAGCTCAGGCACAGGCCAGTTACTCTGCTGAGAAATAAGGCTATGAAAGAAATTTAGCAAAATTCTAGGCCTAGGAGTTTTACCCACACCTTTTCACAAAGCACTGACAGGAAGGGTACCTAATCTGACCTGATGCTTGTGCTGTAGCATGCATATGCCAGGGCCAGCATTAAACAAAGTACTTGTGCAGTATGGATATAAACTGCATTAGTAACTCACACTACAATTGCGACAGACTTGGCTGCTATCACAGAGTGTTAGAGAATTTAAGGTGGGAAAGGACCTCTGGAGATCATCTTGTAGCAAAGCTGCTACTTGGAAAAAGGCCAACATGGAGCTGGTTACTTGGGCCCCTGCCAGGCTGATGTCCAAACAGCTCCACCAATGGGGATTCCACTGATCCCCCAGGCCTCCCTTCTGTGACCACCCTCATGGCTAAGTTTCTTCCCCTAACAAATAACTGCAGTTTCCCTGGTGGTAACCTGCACTTCTCACCTCCCATCCTCTCCTTGTGCACCTCTGAGCAGAGCCTGGCCCTGCCTTCCCCCAAATCCCCCATTTGGGAGTTGCAGACTGCAGGATGATCCCCCTTCATCCGTCTCTGCTGCAGGCTGGATGGGCTCAGCTCTCTGCCTTCCCTCCTCCACCCTGTGCTCCAGCCCCCTCACCATCTTGGTGCCCCTCCATTGGACTCACCCCATGATGTCCATGCCTGCCTTGGCCCAGGGAGCCCACAGCTGGACACTGCTGCCCAGGCAGCTCACAGGTGCTCAACAGGGGTGCCAGTCACTTCCCTGAGCTGCTGCAAGAGCCCCGAGTGCTGTCACTGTTCCTTATCAGGAGTGCCCATTGCTGAATGGCCTCAATGAGCTGTCAGCAAGAACCATCTGCCCCTGCCCAGGCCCTTTTGGGCAAATGTGCTTGGCAAGACACCACTGCCCCCACCCTCACTACTGCAATCTTTACAGAGCTAGTAAGAAACTCAGTGTATACCCTTCATGCACATGGTGAGATATGAGAAAACCAACTGCAAAAGGCTGCATGGAGAAACTGTATCTATGTTAACAAAAAACCGGTATCAAGCTGCTGAACCAAAGACACACTCGTGGGATACACACCATTGGATCAATTACAAGATTTGCATAAAGTCACTACAGAGGCTCAAACAGAACTTTACCAGTGTTCTTCCAGCAAAATGGAGAATTTGGCTGATACTTTCAGTTTACATGCAAATAAAAGTATACAAGTGCACACAGCAGGAAATAAAAATAAAAATACAGGAAATAAAAACCTAGACCCAAACCAACAGCTTTTCTATTAAATACTGTTTCAAGGAAACAAACAAGTAGGAAACCAACAATTTATCAAATTCCATTTTCTTTCCCAATAAGACGCAAAAGCTTGCTTTCTAATAAGCATGCCAGTTAAGCTACAAGGCAATGTGTGATGCAAGGTTTAAAGCATTTACCTTTTCTAGAACTGTTCTGGTTTTTCTTAGTAGTGCTGCTGTCTGCCTTCTTGACATTTGCACCCTTCACAGCTTTCTTGGTTTTAGAAGTCATCTTTTTAGATTTTTCTCTTTTAGATGCTTTTCTTGGGGGCTACAGAAAAGAAAATCAGAAATTTTAAGTAATGGGTATTACTTGAACAATCCATACCTCTTTTTCATCAAGGAAAATTTTCCACTCTCAGGACAACTTACTCCAGCTACTCCATACCTGAATTTCCAACAGAGCTGGTGCAGCAGAACAGATACACTGCCTACATCCTTCTACCTGTACTGTGTCAAAAGCTGTCTAAACCTAACTCCTTTAACTAACGCTACAATCTTAAAGCTGTGCAAACAGACATATTCTGTTTCACCAGGTCCTATTTTCAAACTAATTTATTCCATGCACCTAAACTTCAGTTTCTGAAGACTTCAGTCCACTCAGCCATTTTAGACATGCCTAACTCCTACCTTCTGAAAGAAGGTAAAGATTACCCAATTAGATCAATGGAGTTTACTAGTAGTAAAAAAACCCAAAAAAACCCACAAAAAACAACCCATTTTTTTGTTTGTTAGAATGTTGCTTGTTTGGAGGGTTTTAGATTTTTGGGTTTTTTTTTTAAAAAAATAAATTCTTGGAAATAAGACAAGTCCTGCCTCTGAAACAGATATTCCTCTCCTCACAGTAGAAACCCTGCTTTCCTGAAGAAATCACATATGTCAACTTTTACTGTTTCAGCCCTCTTTCAACTTGCTGTGTGTAAGGAAAGAGAAAGGCACAGTAAGAATTAAAGTCGTTTCATGGAGGCATAGGAATTTTCCTTGAACCATCTTTTTACATTAAACCCAACACCTATCAACATGACTCAAACAAAACAAACTGCTAAGTTACATTAATTGCCTTTCAACAAAAGATTGCTACTATTTCCTATAGCTCAGGCTACTAACCTAACACCCTGTCACACTTCCATTTCGACAGACAGAATGCAACTCAAGTAAACAGTGGCCTTATATTACAGCCAAGGGTTCCACAGCTTCCATAAAGAACTTTCTTGGACACTACTTTGACTAACTGCACTTTGTTGCAGGGGTCTGATAAGGTGTAATGGTTTTAAACTGATGGACTGTTGATTTAGAGGAGAAATAAGGAAGAATTTCTTTTACAATGAGGGTGGTGAAACACTGAAACAGGCTGCCCAGAGAGGTGGTGAATGTCCACCCCTGGAAACATTCCAGGCCAGATTGAATGAGGCAACCTGATCCAGCTGATGTCCCTGCTCATTGCAGGAGGAGGACTGGACTAGATAACCTTTAAAAGGTTCCTTCCAACTAAACTCTTCCATGATTTGATGCTTCTTGACTAGCATGCAAAAATGTTTTAAGAAAACACAAAATACAATGAGTTTAAGACACTTCAGAGATTGCAGGGATCTTTCTAAAGGCTGCCTACTATGTTGCTTTAAGACACAAAACCTGAAGAGAGAGATTAAGGTATAAGATCCCAAACCAAGGTAGGTCAGTGACTCCTTCTGAATTCAAAGTTAAGTCCTAGGTATCATATCAAACACTGCATTATGAAATTGCAATAAAGTCATCATAAGGTAATAGAGGAAATGCAATCAATTACATTAGCAATCCTAGCTGCCCCAAAATGACGCACAGCAAAGAGTTTTATAAGGTGCATATATACACCCAAGAATCAGGGCTTTTGCCTTTTATCTAAATCATTCTCTAAACTCAACACACTAAGAATTTAAGAAAACCTCTTATAAATTGCAGATGTGTTCCCTTTTCTCTCAGTTAAAGATAATTTGCTCCCCAACCCTGTGTTCCAAGAGTTACCAATTGATAGCAATAACATAATGTTGAAAAACAAATGAAACAACTCATTACCTCATCTTCACTTTCTTTTTCTTCTGAAGACTCATCCTTTTCCTTTTTTTCATCTTCTTCACTACTGGATTCATCTGACAAGATCTCTGGGTACTTGGTACGTTTTGCTTTTCTTGTTGTTCCAGAGCTAGTGCGCTCCTTTTTGCCACCTTTGCTTTGTGGTTTTTTGGACTTGGGCAATGGCTGACAGAAAAGAGAAGTGTGTAATCCAAGTAGGAATACAAAAAGTGAATTTAAAAAAGATAAATTCTTTCAAATCACATGAAAAATAGTAAAAAAAATATAGAGGTGTCCTAACACAACCCAGGACAATTCTATGTACACTTAAGTCATATTTTGCAGTAAACAAATTTTCACTATCGAGAAAGAGACGAGTGAAATGAAATATCAGTTCTAAGCTAAGCCCACCCTTCCCTAAGCAAAAAAAAATCTTCGAAGACTGGGCATTAAAGAAGGGAAGCAAGAAAAGTTACTTCTAGATTGTTCTTTTACCTGCCAATCCATAAAACAAGCCTTTTATTTTGGTAACAATTCAGCTGACAACTCAGGAGATTTAAAGGCAAGAATTTTGTCTTATGCAAACCTGCATTTTGCTGTAATTCAGTACAGTGTCCCTAAAGCAACGTGCCAACCCCTTATTCACATCACTTCCCAGTGTTCGCTGGGAATAGATTTAATTTCCCGAGCAACAGTGCAACTATTTTACTATTACTTTTAGATTAAAAACTGAAAGTCCAAGAAGATTAGAAGATTATCAACAGAGTTTACCAGTCTTGGCAATGGTACTCTGAATCTAGTGCGCTGGCTAGACCCAAGTTTTTGTACCCTGCAACAAATTCCATTTGGTGATGTCCAAAAGTGGTAACACGCATTTGCCAAAACCAGCAAACACAGATAACATCTGACACTTGATTTTCCTGTCCTCTCATGTATCTATTCTCCTCCACCCACAAAGCAGAGGCTAACTGGTACTTGGGAATGGATATCCTAATTAGCTCCAAGTGTGTTGAACTCACACTTCTGTGCACTAACAGTGTGTAATGAGTACACCCAGATGTAAATGGAATTTCTGTTCAAGTCCTCATCCCGTTATGGATGCCTGCAGGAGTAGAGCTACTCTCTTTCAAGAAGCCACTCCTACTTCAGTAAGTTAGAACAGTAATTGTATTATCACTGGAAACAAGCAAACAATGAGTAATAGAGAACAGGTGCATTTTCCATCAGAACAAAGCTATAAAAGCAAGCATAACAACCTGCATCTCACCTTGCCTGAAGATTTTGGATGCATTAGGAAGTTTAATATTCTCGTTACGAGCTCACTATTAACTCCCGATCTTTCCAAGTCGAGAACTTCACAGATACTTTTCAACATTGCATTTCTAAATCTGCAGGGAAAAGAAAAAAAATGAGATTCCATATCACATCCTAAACAGTCAACATCTGACTACCAGAAGCTGCTGTCTGGTTTGTGTCTGCCACCTGACAATATATATACACAGTCAACTACACTTCCAGTCTCATCTATGGTTAAGCAAAGAATCATCACAATATTACATAAAGCAAAATAAAACAGAATTCCCAAATCTGTTTTATCTGTACAATAGGATATTTTAGAAAAGGACTCATAGTTAAAGAAGTATTACATTCTTTATGATCTATAGCTGGAATAGTAAGGTTCTGCAAAATACATGTTGACCACTGTTCATCTTGTTCAATGCTGTTAAACTATGACATGCAAGTGCAAAGTCTGGGGAGAAATCAGGCACAGAGGCAGAACAAATTAACAAACTGTTAATAACAGTTTGTGTTCCACCATCTGCAAACAGCAGCAGAAGCTACTACAGTAAGGCATGCACTCGGGGCTCTGCTCCTTCCTATGCAACCCAATGCAACCAGGTTTCAAAATATTTGCTGAAGACTAAACTAGCAGATGCTTCATATGGAAAATATGAAAAAAAAATGTGCAAAATTACTTTATTTTGCGGCCCTTTTTTGATAAAGGGAATTATCCAATTAAACCTTTGGGAAACGGTAAAAACTCCCACCAGGAGAAAAGAGTTTGTCCTGCAAATTCCCATGTATTTTACAAATTGTACACCTGGAAAACCGCATATCTGAAGAAGGCTTCAGCAAACAGGCACTAAAAAAACCCTCAGTTTTAGAATATATTATGTACATGTTATTAGTTCTTTTGTTTGTTACAACTAGCTACACAAATATGCAAGGGCATTTTAAACTTTTTCAGTGCAGCCAAAACTAAGTGCAGCAGCTTCTCCTGTTGGTGGAAAAGCAACTTAGGGAGACAGCAAAAAAGAAAAAAAAAAAAAGTTTGTGGGAGTAGTTGCTACAGCAATTCTAGTATGTTTAATATATACTAAGCAGAAATGGCTTTGATTCTGAAGGAAGAAGGTTTTGAGGCATAGAAGGATGCAGGTTTGCACCACAAATAATGTGTTCACAACACGATGCTTGCCCCCGGGGAAATAATGCTTTCCTCTCACCAGGCAGAAGAATCTACTAGTTAGCATGCAATAGTTAAAGCCAAGAATGCAGGAATTGTGAATAAAATGTTCGCAATTTAACTCTTAATACATTTCAAGCTGTTTTAAGAGACTAGTTTGTGTGATTAAAATTAATTCAGAAAAAATTTGTAGAGTTCTAATAAATAGCCACCTGACTTACAGTTTAATCTCAAGTAAAATTTTGGAAGAAAAAAAATTAAAAACAGAGTGTACAGCATGAATCAAGCTACGTTAAGTATCAAGAGACCATTACTTTTTTAACATTTCTTCCTTCTTTTTATATTGGTCACTTCCTTTTTCAAATGGAAAGCCACTAAATTGACCCACATTCTTCTTTAAGGATGCAACCTAGAACAGAGCACACAGATTGCTTTTCATTACAAGCAGTTTAAAAGATTTTATCTGACTACAATTGTTAACCCTTCATACAAGAAAAATCTGTTCTAGCATTTAGCTTTGTATTGATAAACTTCACCTTTTAAGTTATAACCTAGATAAATTATCCCTTTACCTAGCTCATGACCAACAGACTACAACAATTAAGTTCAACTTCTTGTGACTGTCATACTTTCAGTAACTCACTAGACAAAGTAAGTTTCAAGCTCATTTAGAATTACTGCATGATGATTTACAGCTTTGCAAAAGTACAACATTATGAAGCCTGTTGCATATTTTGTATCACGTAATTTGTTACAAAATAAGGAATTTTATTTTTTATTCTACAATCTGCTAAAGCAGATTTGCTTTACTAGCTATTCTGAAGTCTTACATAGGACCATGACTATATTCTTGAACCTCTTATTTAGTAGGATCAATTTTTGCATTTACATACCACTAATCTCCAACTTTTACCATTACACCTGATGTCTGATCTGAGTTGAACTTCCATTGAAACAGCCCTTACAATGGGAAAATTGCACACACCAAGATCACAAATGTGTAAGTTCTCTGTTTTCACTTTATCTCCTTTTACAAAAAAAAAGAAGTTAAAAAGTAACCCCAGATCTCTGAATCTTCTGAGACCTTTAAACACTATGAAGACTAATATGAACTAGCTTTCAATACTTCTAAAGATTTTGCTTCTACTATTTCTCCACTAGTTTATAAGATTACCAAAGCTGAGCTCCTTTTCCAAAGAGCTTTGTCCAGCACTTAAAGAAAATTTGCAGGTGGTACCGGTACGTTTTATTAAAAACATTAATTACAATTAAAAGCACATACAAATATGTGCATACAAGACAAGATTAAAGAGCATTCTGAGTTCCCAAAAACTCTGATTAAATATAGTTTTGACTGAAACCATACTAAGAATTTCTTTTTCTGAAATTTTTTTTCTGAATACTTGTGGCAACAGATCATTCCTTGCCATTTAAAAAAACATTGCATTGGAAGAAGTGGTCTGAGAAATTAGAGCTAGCACGCATGTGCACTAGTACTATTCAATTCCTAGTTTCTGTGCTAGCTGTTCAAGTCTCCAAAATGCACAAAGATATTTAAATAAGTTCCAATAATTATAGCAAACATATAGAAATAGTACAATTTCTGCCTCAATTTCACATTTTGCCTCCATTAGCAAGGAAAATGGGTCACATTTACTCTGAAATTTAAGACACAGTCAGTGATACATAAACCACTCCAAGAAAGATTTGCCATTTTAAGTGTCATCCTTAAAGACAAACTGGACCATATCATATTTTAATTATCTTAGGATAACTATTATATATAAAATCTTAATGGTGATTTTTATCACTGTTATCTTTCTACTGCTTAGTGGAAACAAAGAGAAAAATAGTAGATAAGCAGCAATGTATTAATCCATGGAATACTTTGAGTGTCCTCTACATGTCAGCAGCTTTCAGCACGCGAACCAGAAATTATTTCCAACTCATCCCTGTAAGGTAATCCACCACCCCTCATTAAAAAAAAAAATCAAATCTATATTCTTTTGATTTAGTACACCCTGCCACAGGATTTTTACAGGAGTGTTTATAGGGGTTAAAATTAGAGAAGGCTTACTTAACTGGTCCTGCAAATACCCATTTTCTATGTAGCTTGTAATAAATAGCACTTAAGAAATAAATCCATCTGTGCAAATGTAGAAAACTACACTACAAACATTTTCACTATACTTGAGAACTAATAGATATACATGATTGAAATTCTTACAGTGCCTGGCCTGTTGTAGAGGAGTTTGTGCAGGTTCCTCAGTTCATCTGTCTTCTTTTTACTCAAAAAGAACTGTATCCTCTCAATTTCACAGAGTTTTTGTCCCTTTCCTGAAACAATTAAAATTTTAATTAATTTATGCTATTCATCACATTCGTATTTACCTATGTGTTTATAACTTAAAGTTTCTACTGTATATTTTTTAAAAAAACAAAGAAGTTACTTAAAAACAGTATT
This sequence comes from Certhia americana, assembly GCA_018697195.1. Lineage (NCBI taxonomy): Eukaryota > Metazoa > Chordata > Aves > Passeriformes > Certhiidae > Certhia > Certhia americana. Next base: position 62,815,078 of record CM031858.1, on the reverse strand, counting down.
AGACATTCTAATAGGTCAAACATTAAGCAGGTCTCTTCCTATCAGTTAGGCATCCCAACAGGCTCTTTACCTTACTTGATAATACTCAGATCAAGGTAGAAGGATTTGGCATTGTATTCTGGCTGCTTCTGCCTTGGTTAGTAGTGGTGAGGTACTAAAGATCCTATTCCAAGTAAGTTTAAACATCATGTAACTTTTACTGTTTAAACTGTAAACATGCTACAGAATAAAAGAGGGTTTTCATATAATAGCCTTATGATTTTAAAAAGGATCATGACTCATAAATTAGGTCTCACCAACAACAAATTAGTAATTTCATCTTTTTAGAGTTTTCATTACCATTCCTAACACCCACAATTCGTATGTGAGAAGTCAAGCTTACCTGGTGTAATTGTAAAAGGTTCCTTCTGCAGTGAGGACACTTGCATGGTCAGTCGGTCAACCTTCTTCTTCTCCCTTTTTCCTTCAACGATGAGACTCTTTTCTGCAAAAGACAGAATATTGTGTTCCTTAAACACAATATCCTTCACTGCAGATCTGACTGAAGTGACAGGCAACACAACACTGACTCTTTGAAACAGCAAATCAAAACTGGATGATGATATAACCAGGTGCTACGACACCTTCAGACCTCTGGCTAATAGGCCAACAGGATTCTGTAGAGCTGCATGTACAAAACTAGAATCTGTCTAGTTCTTCACTACAACCCTGTATTGAAGGTAACCTTGAAGATAAGACTGGGCATTTCCTAAAGGTAACTACACCATGATGGAGATTGCAGGACCACATGCTTTCAGAAACCCATCCTTCTCTCCTTTCACTGCCTTTTTCAGGTATGAAATTGACCCTGTTTGCACATTCTCCTTGGATACTGCAGTCCATATGCACACAGCTCCACGCACAGCACTGTGAAGAAGGATAGTACCACCAGATGGACAAAAGCAAGGTCCGGGATGCCTGGACACAGATTTATTTCCCACTACTGGACAGGAGAAACCACACAGTTCAGCAGAAGAGGCAGAAGCCTAAGTGCAGTGGGACTGTACTACACATGCCAGGGTACACAGAGAAGCATTCTGCAGGGCACAATATGAGTGTCACTAATACTATAAGAATATTTCTCCCAGTAATTCTGGTACTGCTTACTAATGAATACATTTAGACTGTTTTACGTATACCCTGCACATCACTAATTTAATGATACCACTCCGAAGAAAAAGCTAAAGCTTCACCTAAACATTTCAACTAAAATACTTGACCTCAAGTAATACTGTCCTTAGAGCTACACAGATGGGCTGTCCTGGCCTTAGCATCTGAAAGCAGCTTCAAAACCTGTACAAGGATAATCAAAACCAGAGCAAAAAGAATTTTTTTTTTCTGAAAATCCAATGCTATGTTTTCCAAACAGCATAATCTGTCTTCTTTCTACTACCTTTCCTAAAGACAAACTTCATCTCTTCCAAGGATTCAAGAGCTTCAGTGACATGATTTTCACTGTGCCACATTACAGCTGTATTTCTATAAATGCTTTCCTTTTGAAAGCAGATGCCTGGAGATTTCACAATCAAAATTCTCATTTTTGCATAGTAGTTCCTTCATATTGTTTTCTTCTTCTTGACTACCTTCAATAACATGCCACAATAAAAAACTTGCCTTGCTTGCTCATGCTATCATATTGCCACAATTTTTTATTACCAAAATTAGTCAAAAAGTATTTCCTTTGACCCAATATAATTACATTTGGATACCCAGAAAACTAATTCACTGTAGTTAAGCAAAGTCATCCGTATTGTTTCCAAAACTACTGCACACTTAAAAGTTTTCCTTTTGCAAATACAGATCACTTCAGAGTGTTACTGGCAAAAACCCAATTTGATAAGGGATACTACCGCCTATAACCATCAAAAAATTTATACAACAACAAAAATCCTAGTACAGAAGTCCAGGATGCTGGCAATACCTTCAGTCTTTTCTGAGATAAATCAGCACCACTGTTTTTAGCATTGCCTGTTACAGTCTATTAGGAAGCTATTATGACCTATGAGACAGATGTACCATGGAATCTCCTCAATAATTCTACAATTAGCCAAAATCACAGGAGACTGCATTTAATAGCCTGGCATTCATTAAAAGCAACTTATTCAACAGAAAAACAAGTACCCTTTTCTTCTTCCTCCTCCTCCTCTTCCTCTTCTTCATCTTCATCACTTTCCTCAGCTTTGTTTTCAGTTTCAGGTTGTTTCTCGTCTGTTTTTTCTGAGGACATTGTATCTTCTTTTGACGAATCAACAGAAGACATGATGTATGCTTCTATACAAAGAGTCAGGGAAAACCATCATCAATAGAACAACATCCATTAAAAAAACAAGATTCTTGCTTACAAAAATGACCATCTTGTGCAGCAGAGGCAGTGTGCTGGTACTGTGACACTGTTCACATTCTCTAATCACTAAGGTGTCTGGCATACACACAAACTTTCAGAAGTTGCCATCCATTCTGCAACTAGTCTGGTTAAGAACACTCTAAAAGGTTATAAATTCTATTCACACACAAGTCTTCAAGCTGCTTTTTGTGAAGCATTCAGAAACACCCACTCAAAGCAGCTTATACTGTTATCTATTAAAAACTGCAGTGTTCTAAGATATCACCATTTTACTGCACCCCGCTCTAAACCAAATACTTATTTTTGATCATGTTTAACTGTGCATGCAAGTTTCCTGCTAACTTAAACAAGTTTCTTATTTAGGTGGGAAATGGGAACAGAAATATTTAAAAAAAATTGCAAGAAATGCAGGAAAAAATTAACACTGCTTTCATAACTCAGACAACTGCTGGATCTTTGGGCATGACAGTACTTCCTGGTTTTAATTTGTAGATCTACAACAAAAGAAGAATAAATGCTTTATACTTAGCATAATTAAGAGTCTTTTCTTAGCGTCTGAAGTGGCCTATATGTAAGCTTAAAAACTAAAATGTCTTAGTTATGCATGTGCCATTTCCCTACTAACAGAAAATAGCTATCCAATAGAGCAAGATAACCATATGTTTAATTTTTTAAAATTCAAAAATTTTCATCCTTTAGATCTGGAACAGAATTTCACACAATTAACCATTTTCTTCTTGCAATATTAAAGCCAGTATTATCTGCAAGAGATCACGTGTAATAAGTCACATTTAAATCTGCTGCATTCACAGGTGCCAGAGATCAGTCGTGTTCCAAACGACAGAAAACACGAGTTAATATTTATTATCAATAGTACGGGGAAAAACAAAGTTTCCTGGCTATCTTTCAGGGTATTTCTACCAATATTTCATTCGTAATAAGTAATCCGGTATTTTCACACGACAATTACTAACTTTTACTTAAAGGAGTAAAAGCAAGACGACTACAAGCTGTCTTTCCTTCCATTTCAATGGGAACAGAAGGAGGAAAGGAAAGTTAGACACTTGTTAGCTTTCCACCCCCTGGGTTCGGGACGACGTTTTGCTTAGGGAAGAAGGGTTCTGGGATCCCCCCTTACCGGGAGAGGGTCTCCCGCCCTCACCTGGGGGTTTTTCACACCGGCACTCTCCACCTGTTTGCCCTTCCCGATTTCTAAGCTGGATGCCGGGGCGATGCGCAGCGCCGGGGGCTGGCGGCGGCGGCCAAGGCGCCCTCGCCTCCCCGCTGCAGCCGGGCCAGGAGCGCTCCGCCCGCAGGACACCGCAGCGCCCGGAACGCCTCGGGCAGGGAGGCAGCCCCGCTGACAAGCGCCCAGCACTCGGCGCGTCCCCGGGGCGGGAGGGGAGCCCGACGGCGCGGCGGCCCCATTTCATTTCTCCTCCTCACAGTCCGTCCCCGCTCGGCCCGGGCGCGGCGAGGCGGGACCGCTCTCGGGCGCCGTTATGGCCATGGCGGCGGGACCCACCTCAGCTCCAGCCCTGGCTCCCGACTCCCTCCTCAGGCGCGGCGGCAGCAGCTGAAGGCGGCAGTTACTGCTGGACGAGGCGAGTCCGGGCACAGCGACACACACACGCCCCGCCGCGGCGCAGCCCTACAGCCGCCAGCCACTCTTGCCCTTTCCCTCTCCTTCTCCCTCTTCCCTCCCTCCCGGAATCAACAAGGTTTTCAAAATGGCGGGTTCTCGGGCGGCGAGGAGGAAGCGGGAAGGCGGCGGCCAATCAGCGCCCGCGGCCCGGCCGGCGCGGGGAGGGCAGGGGAGGGTGCGCGTCACGCGCGCCCGCCCGCGGTGACGTCAGGCCGCGCGCGGCGGCGGGCGCGCGCTCCCGCTGAGGGGGGGGCGGGCGAGCGGTGCGCGCGGCGCGATGTTGCGTTTTCCCTTTTGAAATCGGCACCGTCTGCAATTGCAGCGGCCTTAAAGAGAAGCTTTACAAGAAGGAGTCCGCACCTCTTATCCTGCCTAAATTGGGCGGTGACTAATATACGCTCCCCAGACTTTTCGTACACAATATGCGAATTGTAGTGTTTCCCAATAGCTCTGGCACAGGTTGCCCAGAGAAGCTGTGGATGCCCCATCCCTGGAAGCGTTCAAGGCCAGGCTGGATGGGGCTCTCAGCAGCCTGGGTTAGTGGAAGGTGTCCCTGCCCGCATCAGGTAGGTGATCTCCAAACCGTTCTACGTTTTTAGGTATTTAGTAGTATTTGCGTTACACATATACCCTACTTTTACTACCAGTTCTCCGTGACTATGCTTCACGCGCGCCTACGATGAACAATTCCCAGGAGCGCGGCATTCTTCCCACTTGCTGTGTTACTCCAGCGCGGCTCCTCCCCGCGGCGGCTGGTGGGTGCCGTGATTCCCTGCAGGGGATCCCGGCGCGCATCCCGTTGGTGGCGGTGCGGGCGGGATGCGGCGCTGGGCGGGCCCGCAGCGGCCGGACGAGGGGCTGGGGCCAACGGTAGGGAACGGCTGAGGAGCCAGGGCAGATCCTTGTTCCTGCTCCTGCAAAATGTAGGGTCACAGGCGGCCCCCGAAAGAGCCGAGGGCCAGCCCCACTCCCTGCGCTGTGGCCCGAGTTCAATTCTTAAGTTTAAGACTTAATCTTGGAGCCTGAGAGGAGGCCGGGCTGGTGGTCTCCACGTTGCCTGATTCAGCAGGAGTCGGGAGTACACAGACGGTATGTGGAAGGAAAGCAGCCCGAACTAGCCAGTGCAGGTGACTTGTCTGAAAGCCGCGTTATCCCCAGACCAGTTTCTTGGCTAGTGTGAGGAGCTGTAGGAATACGGCTCTTTCTTTGGGAGGGACCAGGTAAAGGGACAGTAAAAGAGAGGAAATGAGCAGAGTCTCACTTCTGTGAATTGTTCATTTTGAAGCATGTAAAGCATAGCCCCATAGAATTGGTAGTAAACCCAGGAAATACGTGTAACACAATGCAAAATACTTAGAATCAAAGAACAGTTCGGGTTAGAAGGCACCTTAAAGGTCATCAGGTGCCAATCCCCCTGCTGTAGGCAGAGACAACTTCCACTAGAGCAGGTTGCTCAAAGCCCCATCCAGCCTGGCCTTGAACACTTCCAGGGATGAGGGATCCACAGCTGCTCTGGGCAATCTGTAGAATAAACATATTAGGAAAGACGACAATCTATATACTGTGTACAAAAGGAAAGTTTGGGGAGTGTATATTAATCACCACCGAGTTTAGGCGAGAGAGATTCAGATTCCTTATTTTAAAGCTTTTTTTAAAGCTAGTGCATTCACAGATGGTGGGCATTTTAAAAGGGAAAATGTAAATTATTTACCAACAATACGTAATTAGACGAGCTTATTGTTAACACACAATAAGGAGACAAAAATATCATTGAGCCATGGGCTACGCAAATGGCACGAGACAGATGTTTGAAGACAACAAACTACTTCCTAGAAGATGAATAGGTTTGGATTAATCCAGAATTGTGACAGAAGACATCCAAAGGCTGTGCTTCAGGTTGTGATGATAAATTAGATTGTCATTTTTTAAAGAGGGATGTATTTACCCTATGGAGATGCTTTCCCTAACTGAATTACCTATGTTGATATTCTACACATACCACATTAGATGCACCTTCATCTTCTAAAGGGAAATTTCTAAATTCAGGAAAATAGTCTGAAACTGGTTTATCTTCTCATTCTGTCTATGAGTAAGAATGTTGATTCTCAATATACTGCTTTGGGATGATTTGCTGTATCAACACTTCTATATTGCTGTCTTCTCCCAGTCTGATGAAGTTCACTTAATTATATTGTTTCAGCTGAGATTTGAAAGACCTGGATAAGGTAATGACATTATCTAAGGTGTTTAGACAGTATAATGGATGGTTTTAAATGCAACCTGAAAGCCTTGGTCCTGGAAGAAGGACAAATTGGAAAGGGATAAGTCATTTTAAGTGGTTCTTAAGAGTTGCTTTCTATAGCCTGCTCTTCTTATTCCATCATAGAGAGGGTGCTCCTCTACTGTCAGAGTCCTAATGCTAAGGACACACTGGGTTTTTACAGCTAGCTCCATCTGCAAATACCAATTCCAAGAAACATAGTTCTTCTGGAAGTACCTGGGGCTCACTTTTAGATATCAAAGGGTGCTTTTCTTAGACATCATAGCTCTTTAGTGTTAAATGGTGAAAACTGGTTTGAGTGGGCTGTAAAAAGGGGCAGCTGCATGTTTCAGCATACATTACAAGCTTGTATTTTATGCTGAAGTGCACCAGGCAGTGCAGTTTTAAACATGTCAATTAATAAAACCAGCTCTTTTCAGTTAGTTCAGAGCAGCTTGTATTAGCAAGCAATGTTTATTAGCTCTCGTTATAGAGAATAAAACAATGTATGAAAAGCTTTTGGGAGCAGAAATATAGGCTTCCCTCTACGAAGTCCCCCAGGGCTGCCTTTGTTTCCAAAGTGTCTTGTTTACTGCAGTGTCCTGCCATCAGCACAGAAACTGGCAAGTCTGCTGTGGGCAAAACTGTAGAAAAGGTATCTGTGGATAGCAGAGAAAGTGTCCTGCATCAAACTAGACGCTAAGTACCTCTTATTTGGAATTTTATCCATAGAGTAAAATACCACAGCAACAATGATGCTACTTTTTTATAATGTAGGTACTGTTGCTTTATGTTCTTGTATGAGTCATTTAAATATATATGTGCATGTGTGTGTCCACACTTCAGTGGGTTTTTAACAGTCATGTGACAAGGTTTCCTAGAAATGTCAAAATGCCTGGCCTGTGAAATTCTGAGAAAATTCTGTGCAAATGCCAACTAGATCTTTATTAACATTAGGAGCAGTGTATGGCCTTTGAATCTAAGGGTTATTTAATCACTGCTGAATGCAGGAATCTAAATATGAACCAATAATTGTGCTAATTAATACAATTTAAAAGACAAGAACTTGAAAACTATTTGAGTAATATGCAGTCAAGTTGTGATCTCATCAGTAGCATAAGCTTAGAATCTTCAGGTTTTCACTGTACATTTGTGCAAGATATTTTACATTTGTCGACAAGAACACTCAATTTGCACAGTGTTTCCTAAGGGGGTCCTGCAACCAACATTCATTTCCTTTTTTTTATACCCCATCTAAGTGTTTCAGGATTAGCAGGCTATTGCACCCATCATCAGGCTTGTCATGCCTGACCCTTAAGAAGCTTAAAGAGCTGTCTGTACATACAAGTACTCGCAAACGTGAAATGTCTAATCAACATGAAATCAATCTAAACAGTTTCATTGTACTTCAGAAATTCCTTTTTGAGCTATGATTCAGGCTAAGTATGTGCAAGATTCAACAAAATTGTAAAGTACAAAGGAACATCAGAAATAGACAATGAATCAAAGTAGTAGGTAAAGGCACGTTTTTCATCTGTATATGAATGACAGGATTGTTGTATTGTTAGACTGAGCTCTGTGTGGGAATTTTTGTTTACCTTCCACTTACCATGAAGTCAAATCTTACTTTGCATGGTTTGAAAATTACCGCTTTGTGTATTTAGGAACACCTACAACTCTGTGTTCAGCCAAAGCCTGTACAGCTTTTATGTGCTTTATGAAGTACTTTCATCTACTGTTAGATCCAGTACTTAGAAGGAAGAGCCTGGGAACTGCGCACAGATGACCTGTATCTCCTACAGGCGACAGCCCTAAAGAACTGCTGTTGACACCAAGGAGAGGCGTGTAAAAGTGCCCTTGCCTTAGTGTTCTACCTGCTTCTCACTCTGTCGAGCTGTGTTCACAACATGGTTTGCAGAGCAAAGCATGGCAAGGACAGGATCTGACCCGCAGTGAATGCTCACTCAGTTATACCGGCCTCCTGCTACCTTGGGGGAGAGCGTTGCAATGAATAGTGCATGGATGTGCCAGCGAGCTATGCAAATGTTATGTAACTCACACTTTGGAAAAAGAAACACTGTCCATTCATTTATGCCTTAAAGGTTTGAGTCTGTAAATTTTTACTTGGCAAGTCTGTAAGTACTCCTACAATTCATTTACAATTGCACATTTTTAAACTTATTGTAAATGGAAAACGTTGCTGGGGCTCTTAGTACTTTGCACTAGGAGAAGTTTACACTTAGCCTATCAAGTTGTGCTACAAAGTGAAATTGGTGGTTTTCCACACACATTTTGTGTAGGTATTGGCTACCTCTATTTAAAAAAAAAACCACCAAAGAACCAAAGATGAGAAAAAGGAAAAACACTGTGGCTTTCTAATAATTTAAGGTAATCTTGGTAATAACTTGTCCTCCTGACATGATATAATTCGATGCTGTCCAGAAGACAAGAAGCTTTTTTTTTCCCGAGCGAGGTCCTCCTCCCACAGCCACCCGGTAGCGGTGGGACCCACCCGGCACGGAGCCTTTCCGCCGTCGCGCTCGGGACATGGAAAATGAATTTGTCCTTTGTGGGAGGCGGCGGCAGCACCGCCTGCAGCTGCACGGCCGGGACCGCCACCGGCGGTGGCCGGAGCACCCCCGGCGGCCGGAGCACCCCCGGCGGCCGGAGCACCCCCCGTGGCCGGAGCACTCCCGGCGGCTGGAGCACCCCCGGCGGCCGGAGCATCCCCCCGGCGGCTGGAGCATCCCCCCGGCGGCTGGAGCACTCCCGTGGCAGGAGCACCCCCGGCGGCCGGAGCATCCCCCCGGCGGCTGGAGCACTCCCGTGGCAGGAGCATCCCCGGCGGCCGGAGCACCCCCCCGTGGCCGGAGCACCCCCGGCGGCCGGAGCACCCCCCCGGCGGCCGGAGCACCCCCCCGGTGGCCGGAGCACCCCCGGTTCCTTTGCTCGCCGCCAGTCCCCGGGCCGGGAGGCAGATGCGCGACGCGGGCGAGGAGCTGCGAGGGCGGCAGGACCCGAGCGCGGACCGGGGGCTCGCAGCAGCTCCCCGGTCGCCTTCCCGCGGGATACCGCCTCCGGAGTGCCGCCCGCCCCGCACCCAGGCCAAGGTAGGGAGCGGCGCCGGGCCTGGGCTGCCCCGCATTGCCCGTCCCCAGCGCCCGCCGCGCCCCGGCAGCGGGAGGCGCTGCGCTCCCAGCGCCGGCGCCTCGCTCTTCCCTGGGGAACCCGGGTAGGCACCGACCCGCACATGCAAGCGCGGAGAAGGGAGCTGAGCCCCTTCCCTCCTTCTCGCGAAGCTTCTCCACCCCCGCCTTTCAGGTGAAGAGGAGGTGATTGCTGGGTCGAGGCATGTGCGTTAATTGCGTTATCTTCTGCAAAAGAGGTGAACTTTTAAAGTTTAACTCAAGTTTGCTTTGGGATTTGCGTGGGGTTCCTCGCGACAGGAAGCTTCGGAATGCAAGTATGCTCCGGGGCTAACATAATGGGATAATGGCATTTAGTGGGGGTTTCATTTTTGCATCCTTACAAGTAATATTCTGAAGGCTAATCGAGGTCTTACTTTTGTTTTAAATAACATTCGCATGAGCCTGTACTCTTTGTAATTTTGACAGTTAAGTTTAAATTTAATAAAGTTTAAGTACCTTTTCTTTAGGTGTGCTTTGCTACATGTAAGGTGCAAGTGCAACTCTATAAAAGCTTAGCCTTGAAGAGACTACTGCTGTGGTTAATCTTCACACTTTTCAAGCTCAGACCCTTAGTGTTTATTATGAAATACATAAACTAGATGCAGAAACAAATATTAAAGTGTCCAAGTGTTCCCAGTCCATAGGTGAAACATTTATTTTATAGAAAAAGAAATCTCAGCTGAAGTTGTTTAAAGGTTTATACATCTGTCTGTAATATTCAATCTACTTTAAAATTCCCTGTGAATTCTGTATGAATCATGCCTTATTTTTAAAGGAATGTAATTTTGCACAGAAAATATTCATAGCATATTAAAGCAATATCCATAGCCTGGCTTAGATTAACAAAAGCCATAAAGTTCAGTATGGAAGCAAAGCATTTATCCTCTTTTCACCTCCGTGTCTGGGTTTCTAGGCAAATACAAATTATGTAGTTATTCATTGTTTGACCCTTGCAGGGCTTTAGGTTTAGTGAAGTAAGTAAATGCCAGGTGACCAAGTTCTGTTCCCAGCTACTTCAGACTTTACACCATAGTAACTTTGTTTCAGAGCTCTCACCGCAGATTTACCTGGCTCTAGCTGGAGCCTGAATTTATTCAACAGCTTGTGTCACATTTTTTACTTTGCCAGCTCAAGTCAAAGTTTTAAATATAGCGTTTGTATGTAAATTGTATAATGCACAGTTTAATTGATTCTCCTCTTTACTAGGACTTGAAGAATTGGAAATATGCTTGTAGTAGAGACAAGAAACCACTGTGCTCTTTTGTGTGGCTAAAAGCTATAAGCTTTCAGTCTTGGTGACTTTTCAGTGGAAATTCTGATATGAGAGAACTAGAGGCTTTAGGGAAACTATTTTATGTGTACACACATACATAAATTTGCAAAGTTGAGATGAGAAAGGCTTTTAAAGCGTTACAAGAATGGCAGCAATGACATTCTGAAAGAGAGACAGTTTAAATATAGGAAGCTCATATTTTCCTTTCTGGTGGCTGGAGTTCAGAGGCTTCACTGGTTTCTGCATCGGGCTTCCTCTTGTGAGGAAGGTGGGGTGGGCTCCACCATGGCCTAGGACACCAAGGAAAGTTTCAGGAGGACTTTGGAGAGCTGCAGGGGTTTAGCACAGGACAGAGGATTTACTGTTTTGTGAGTCAGGTTTTTGTTTGTTCTTGTTCTGTGTTAATGCATATTTAAGGGGGCATTTAGGTAAAGTTTGGTTTTGGAATAAGAACCTAGAAAGACATATGTTAAATTATTCAAGTATGTAAAGGGAAAATGCCTCGTCTTATTTATTATACAGAAATTTGATACTCAGGTATGAATGAATGGAAATGGATTGTCAAAGTCTTACTTAAATGTTGTCACATTACTTTTAAGTGGAAAAAAATTTTATAACGTGTATCTGAAGTATCACTTTTGATAGCAGTATCCTTATTTTGGAGAAAACATGGTTTAATACCTAACTCTGTATATGAGACTCAACTGCTTGTAACATGAAGGGGAAAGTTAAAAGAAACATTCTGAAGTTTTTGCGGAGTTGCAGCCTAACCTAAACATAGAAAGGTTAGAAGTTTGTAATTGTAGTTTCTGTCACTATATTTCTTCACCCTGTTGCCTTTTCATTTATCATTTTTCCAAGTAAACTTTAATTGATGTGTTTTATTTAGAGTTTGGAACATGATAGATTTGCACTGACATGCATACGTTACATAATTCCAAGAGGTATCCATATGCAGTAATGATTATGAAAAACCATAAAAAGGGAGAGTGCATTTAGGCTGAGATGACTGAATCACTCACTGTTCTTTCTAGTGGAGGTACTGGCTGAAGAAGCTCATCATTCTGAAATGTGCCATTGTATAGTGCATTCAAATGATGTGGCAAGGTCTGAAAGCAGTGAAACTAATCATTCCTGACTAGCAGCTGTGGACATGGTGATAAAAATTTCTTTCTTATGAGAGCTTAAAATAAAGACTGCGCCTTGGTAATTACCAGATAAAGCAATCTGGCTTGCAGGAATTACAATAGGTAAGAGAAAAGTCCCCATGTTGAAACGTCAGGTGGATAATTTTGCTTTTAAGAAGCAGGAGCAAGTGAAATTCAAGGACACTCATTACTTTGGTATGGTATAAAGGAATGAAGATGCTGAAGTAGGAGTGATTAGAGATGCTACTATGCAAAAGCTGGAGCCAGTTCTGCAGAATTTGACTTCTCCCAAATTTTACCTATAGGGCTTTACCAAATTTACCTATAGTCCTGTAGGACTTCAGCCATTCTTCCAGTGGAGGAAGACACTGACTTAAATTCACCGATCTTGAATGGCTGCTCAGCTTTTTTTTTTCTGTGCAGAAGAAAAGCATGTAGGTGTAAATTCTATTGTTCCTTTAATCAGACTTTTTTGTATTTCAGTCCCTTTTACATGATGAAAACAGATACATTCTGAGCTCTTCCTAGTATAAAGTAGAGCATTTACATGTGTTGATGGGTTTTGGAAAGCATTTGCTCAAGATTTGAATATGGTTTACCATATATTGCTTAAATCTTCATCTTTGAAATAGTGGAAAGGCTTTTCCAGCATGGAACTAGAAGGCAAGTTGCAAGTCCTATGTGGATGAATCTGATAGCCACCTTCTGTGTCATCAAGGACAAATTAGTGAAGGTTTCACTAATTTGTGAATTTCACAAACTAGTGAAGGTGTTCTTTTCTTTTTCTGGACTTTGTAGGTAAAAAATGGTGTAAAAATATTACAGATTCACAGAATATTCTGAGTTGGAAGGGACCCACAAGGATCATCGAGTTCAGCTGTTAAGTGAATGGCCCATACAGGGATTGAGCCCACAACCATGGTGCTCTTAGCACCATGCTCTAACAGGGATATTCTGAAGCTCACTCAAAAAATGAAACATTGTGTTATGCCCAGTGAATGGAAACTGTGTAAGTTCTCAGAATGGTTCATGGAATTGTATATTGTTTTTTAAGTCATGCCTGTAAAGTTGGGCTATTTCTGGTCAAAATACCCAAAACACAAGAGTATCCACTTACATGGAAATCAGTAATTTAGTATCCTATTTATTTTGCAGATGATATCAATACACTGTTTTACTTGATGTAGTTCTAAAAATTAGATTGCTCTGTAAAGTAGTTTGGTTACAGCAATCCTTGTACAAGTCAAAATTATTGCAAGGATGGAAGAGAAGGTAGAATTTGAGTACTGAATTGCCTGAAGATGAGTGATGCCACATGTGAAATGTGGACATTACAAATAGACTTTCCAGGAATAACATCACATCACTACCCACATGCATCCGTGGGTAGTTGTTTAAGATTTTCCAGAAAATTCACAGACTAGCTAGGTAAAACTCTTAAACTAGTTGAAATTTGCCAGTTAGTGTCTCTAAGTGAAACCCCCTCCCGAACTTCAAATTTGGACTAGCTGCTAGGTAAAGTCAGTGGGTTTTTCCTTTTTTTTTTTTTTTTTTTTTTTTTTAATTGATTTGTGTTCTTTTCTTTTTCCCATTTTATGTCATAGTAAATTGAGGATTAACACACTATGAATATTATTTAATAGCAGAACTGGAAACAGGCTGCAAGTCTTCTGATTTCTATCCATACTGTGTGGGCAGTGGAAAGAGAAAATGGAAATTTTCAACATCTTTCCTCAAAATCAGTAGAAAAGGGTAAACTGATCAAACTGTACAGTCCCAGAGGACCTTTAACTGCTAACAGGAACAGTTTAACTGCAAATGGTTCTGACACCCATTCTCCTTTGGTGGTTTTGCTGCCTATGAAGCAGCAGCCTCATCGTGCTCTATAGCTCCGTATGTTAGGATGAAATGCTGGGTTGGCATCCATGGAAGGCATCTGGGATTCGGGACAGAAACGGGAACATATACTGGATATAAGCTGATGACTTTTGACTTCCAAATATTCTTTTCTCTGTTTGCGAATGTGTATATGTTTTATGATGCATTTTTGCTGTCATGAAAACTGTAAGACAAGTATTTTCTTCAGTTTTGGGGGTGACTTTAGAACTTCAGCTGTTAGTGCTTTTCAGGATACCAGCACAAAGCAATCAAACATCTCTTACTGTAGGTGTCCTATTTTAGGGCAAAGAGGTGTTAGTGAGAATAAAGTATTCACAGGTCTGCTGTCTCCTGTATTCTCACTCACACATTTTTATGTACATTGTGAGCAGATTTTAAGTTAGATCTTGAAATGAAAAATTAACTTCAAAACTGGTGGGTTTTTGATGTGTTGGTTAAGATGGTGCATTATTTAGAACATAATGTAGAACAACTGTTTCACTTAAATCTTAGTAATGATCCAGTATCTACGGATAAGTGCATTACAATAATTGTAAAATATTTAAGAATTGGGTTTGTTCATTTTCTGCAAAAGTTTCTGGAGTGTTCCAAATTTTACTCTATAGTTTTTATCTAAATATTTTTACAAGACACTTTAGACTTTTTCTTCTTACAAAACCTTTGTTGTTGCAGGTATTTTTATTATCTCTTCAGTTTAGAGGAAGGTGATGCATATTTCAAAATAAATATCCCAGCTTCTCCAAGCAATCATTTTATAAATAAGCTTAAAGTCTTTAATACTGGAAAAATGAAAACCATCAAACTTGTCAAAATCCTGTGATTCTATGAAATTATCTACTGCTTTTTGGAAGAAAACATTCATAGTTATGTGGACAAAAGTAGCTTTGGAGCTACTGTGGAGTAGAACATATTCACATGCTTTTTTATCATTCGTTCCTGATTCTGAAGATCAGTGTACAAAAATCAGACAGAAGTATAAAGCACACAGTATAATGCCTGCCTTGAATTCAGTTGAGCTTTTTGAAATAAGTGATTATGTTATGTTCTTGTTATAGTAGGTGGTAGTCTGTAGTAGCTGCTAAGTGGAAAGTTACGTAAGAATTTTCTCCATCGTTTTATGTCTGAATGTTGTCTTTGCGTATTCACAATTTAATGAAATATTCTCCCTTCCTGATGAAAGTTTTATGTTTGATTTTAGTCCAGAGGTTGACTTTCCTGGAAAGCTTATGGGAAAATATTTTGGCTGGGTTTGGTTAAAAAAAATTGTATGCTTTTCCCATTTGAAATGTAGCTGGAGAAGGAGACTCGTGTTATATAAACACAACCATATAGTTTGACAGTTTTACCCTGGCCATTTCTCATACAGGGTTTAATTACTTTGGAAATAAAAGATTGAAAAAGTATTTTAAAATTTGGTGTCTGTTTCTAGTTTACTCTTAGTTGCTTTATGCTGCTTTGAAAAACTTGCACCCTGGTTGCTACCCCTTGGTGAGGCTTGTACCACTGTGCTCTTAAACAGCTGTACATTAGTACAAATTAATAAATACCTACTACACGTGCTGCTGCCTTCAGTGGGATGAGGCTTCCTTGGATGCTTAGTAGGCCTTAAGGGAAATACTTAATACCTGCTATGTAAAGCAGCTTTTATTACTCATGAGAATTAGACTTTTTGGTGGTGGATTGCAGCATTGATTACAGGATCCTTGATCACGCATGAGCTTTGTAACCCGAACACTCTGATGTCTACCTCTCAGAAATAGGTCCTGAAACCCCAATGATGTAAGTACCTATGAGAGTGGTTTCCTGTTTTGCTCACCAAATAAAGATGGGTTATTCACATACTCAAGATTTCTACAGTTGTGTGTAGGATTGTAGACCTTAATAATGTAACACAGCTGACACCCCTGTAACAGATTTTAAAGTTATATATAAGATTGTACTACCTAATATTATTAGGTCTGGTTGTTCTATAACACTTCCCATTTTGGGCTTTAAAAATAAACATGTCCAAAGCACAAACAATTTGCTTAATTTTCCTTAAAATTTGCTACAAGATCTGTCATGACCTAAATCCTCCAATGTTTTAACAAAGTCCTGGATGTAGCAACTGTGAGAAAAGTGTTTTTGTCCATGGTAAATTGCAATCTGATGTATCCTATTATTGAAGCCAGCTGGAAGTGTACCCCGACTGAGTGATTCAATCGCAGAATTTCTGTGTGTCACTTCTGACTTGTAAATGTCAGTTCAATTTGTAAGTTTAAGCCTCCATCTAATCTGCAGCAGGCTTTGCTGTGAAGGAATGCAGATGCTGAAAAGTGAAGCAGGATCTAGCATTAACTAGAGAACTTACAGACTTTTTAAAAGCGAATGCCATGGCTCTCGTCAGAGTAAGACTTTAGTTATGTTGTGGTAATTTCTTACTTAAAATGTGTATGTATGTGTAATTTTCTGCTTTTTTTTTTTTTTTTTTTCCCCTGGTGTGTTTAAGAGGTGACTTGCCAAGGTAGAATTTCGCCTGCAGTATGCATCAGAATGGAATAATACAGGGATGGTACAATATATGTATTTTCTTAGAAGTCTGAATGTTGTTAGATTACATTTCTTTTGTGTGTTTCTTTGACTAAGCAATTATCCTTTAGAAAATGCATTCACCTTTAGTTTTCAAAAAAAAGTTTTGCTTGTCTTTTCAGAGTAGTTTTTACTTTAAAAAAAAGTTAAAACTTTTATTGGAAAAAACTCTAAAACCCTGATATGTGACCTTACTTGGCACAGAAGGTCATATATATTGGCTTTCCATCTGGTTAAGTAATTCAGTTGAAAAATGAGCTAGGCAACAGAGCCATTTTTGTCATTTTTGCAAGTGCCTTACAAAAATACTTACTTGAAATGCTTTCACTTCACACTTCTTCATAGCTACCTTCCTGCCCAGTTCTAAACACAGTCCTCTGTCTTCACTGCATTTTCTGTCTCAGAAAAAATGAATAGCAGTCTCTAATCTTGCATACCTAGGAACATTCAGGAAAAATACTCTAAATTACTACAGAACATTCTGTATTATTAATTTGAGCTAACTTCAAAAGTTTATCAATTAAATCACATTCAAATCTGTTATGGATTCTTTTATTTGGAAGTGACTTTTGTTTGTGAATTGTAAAGTAAATTAAGTTAAATTTACGTCTTAAGTAAATTAAACAAGAGCATTTTACAGTTACTTTTAAACTTCAGTTATGGTTTAACTAATACAGTTTAAAAGCTTTTTCAAATTAATCTTCCCGAAAGATCTGGCTAATAAACCCTTCTAAGTTGTGGTAGGGTGATTGCAGAGGTTACTTTGTCTCTTTCTTTGTTCTGCTCCTCTCCTCAGTCTGCTGGACAAAGAGCAGCAGAGCAACAGGGATATTTGTTGAGCAGCCAGGGTGGTTCACAGATGGTACATAGCACAAACTTACATTCAGAGAAAGCAGATACAGGGGACTGTGAACTGGGGAGGCACGAGGCATGGACAGATTGCTTATTGTGCTGCAGCAAGGGGCATCTTTTGCAGAAAGTGGGACAGGCAGCAAAAAGGGGGGTAACATCTTCAGTGTTCCCTGACATCTTCAGTTGCAGGTTTTGGCAGGACTTGCGTCAGTAGCAAGAACATCTCCGTAAATGAGCTGTCTACAAACAGTGAAGTATGTGAATGTGCTCTCTCCTGGAAATTTGTGTTAAGTTAAATGTATTGTGAGGTGGTTTTGGTGGTGTTTTGTTTCAGTTGGTTGTTTTTTTATTTGGTTGATTGGTCTTTTGTTTGGGGTTTTTTTGTTTTGTTTTTGTGTGTGTTTTTTGTTTTGTTTATATTTGTATTTTACTGATACTGAAAATGCTTCTTCCAAGGGAATTTGCTGGGGAAAGAGGCATAATGTACAAAACATGTGTTCTTCCACACTGACTCTGGTTTTGGGTGTTAGTGAATATTCTTGTTCAATGTAAATTGCACTGAATTATAATGCTCATTATGCTGGAATGTTCAGCTCGTTGCACTTCGAAGTAGTCGTTGAGTGTTTGAATTTGTACTATGTATTCATACTTTCAATTAATACAGAATAATTTTTTTGTGTAGATAAGCTGTAAGAGTTCTTTTTTTTTAATTCATGCTATTCTTGAATGTATTCTTGAATATCTTTCCGCACTTTTCAAGCAGTACAGAAGCCTACTTCTCATGTGTATGTTTCTGATTCCAAAAATACTCACACAGTGAGGCCATCCTGGAGAAACTGTACAAGGGGAAATTTTGAAGGCAGTTAGTGGTGGGATAAGGCAAGTTTCCTTGTCTGGAGTTATGACTATATTCTGTACAAATTGATTTGGATGAACATGTGGAATCTTTCTCATTTATGTGGTTCTGTCTGGGAATACTGATTTTTTGACTTAGTATGTAGTAATACATATTAAACTTCTTCATAATCTGTAAGTAGTTACACATCACTTACTTCTCCTGTAATCTAGACCAAGTAATCTGGAATTTTCCTGGTAGTAACCTGCAAAAAGTTCCAAAATATGCCCCCTTAAACATTCCTGATTCTTCCCAAACCAAATACTCCCTTTTGACTAGTGAAACAGATCATGTTCTTTGGCACGGCTCTGCTCCTGATCTCAGAGAAACAGTCATTAAAAGTGAAACATTTCAGAGCAATTGGACGCAGTTTCTTTGGAATTACTACTAGGTGTTGGTTTCTGATTTCTCCTGAAGATACCTTGTTTTGTGCTTGGGGTTCTTCTGTAAAGACTGGTATAAGTTGTCTTCACAGACTTGCAACTATTTCTAGTCTGTATTTTGCTCATGTAAATTAAATGTTTCATCCTTACAGCATGCTGGGACTTTTAAAATTTGTTTTCTGGAATGCAGATTTTTTGCTTACTTGCATTCTATCATCATTGAGGAGCTGAGTATTGGTCCATTTTGCTTTCTGTGTTGCATTTTATTCTGGCAAATATAGTATAATATGGAAATTTGTCTGTATTTGTTTGTGCCAGTTGACATTTTCAGATACATTTGAAAAAGTACAATAGAACTCAAGTGTTTCAGGATATTTTAAAAGCAAATCTGTAGGTAATTGAAAAAAATGAATAAATCGATGTTTATAGCTGATGAGGAGATGCGTGAAGGGACAAATGTTGCATGTACAAGCTATTGGATGTTTGTATGGCAGTAGATTTCCAGATCCTTCCAGTGTACAATGAGATGAAGACTGGAAAAAACCCAAACAAACCAAAGCAGCTTAAGTGGAATGATTTGGTTTATTTATTTATTAAAACAGTAGTGGACTAGGAAGAGAACTCCTATTTATTTATTGCACAAGTGGTGCTGCTTTAGTGGGATCACTCTGTCACTCAATAAAGTGTCAGGAGAAAATGAACAATACTGGGGAGTGGAAGGATGTGAAAACTGTAGAACCCACTCAAACAGAAGGAAGTTTCTCATGTGCCTGACCATTCATCCATCACAAGGGACTGTGCAAGGATTACAGAGATCGAATGTGCTGGTTGGTGCCTGTTGGCCTCATGAGGTAAAGTTCCTCCCTTACCTTGTTTTGGATCCGTGGAGGAATTGCCTTTACCCTTGACTTTGCATGGAAGTACCTTCCGTCTGTGCTTCTGTCTCTGTCCTCCTTCTGGCCACTCATGGAGTGTTGCTGCTCTCTTTTATGCTACTTGTAGTATTTATTAGCCACGTGATTAACTGGATAATAGACATGGACCAGTTGGAAAGGGATCAGGTTTTTTTGTCATTTAAGGCTCTGCTCAGTGCCCAGACCTTGTAGTGCCTACAGCAGTGCTATTCTGGCACAAATAGAAGTCAGGACCCTCTTTCTTTTTGGAGGGCAAGATGAAATTAGATCAGTTTTAGCTTAAAACTGTGCCCTGAGCATGTGGCTGGATATGATGCTGTCTAGTGCAACTGCCATTCCCATAGGAAGAAGGGGATTTCTAATACATTTCTGTGCCAATTCACATACTTCCTCTGTTCCTGGGGCAAGTCCAGTAAACTGGTCTGACGAAAATGGTTTTTCTCTTTTGGCGGTTGGCAGAAGACTGACTAAATCTTCTGTCAGAGCAGTCAGTGGGACTGTCTTTGTGGTTGCACAGTTAGCAGGTCTGGTGGAGAGGAAGCTAAGGAAGAGAGAGGTGAGGGGGACGGAGGCAAGTATGAGCTCTTCCTTCAGGGGAAGCCCACAGTTGCGCCAGATTGGAAGGTGTTGGAGACATATTGCATCTAAATATTTAAAATAACAAAGTAAAATTTTGAGTAAAATTTCAGTTGAGGGTACGTTTCTTTCTGTCCTCACAGTTCTAATGGCTTGCTTTTGAATCAAAAAAGTCGGTCTTTTGTCATAAAGGGAAAATTTAATAAGAATTAGAACTACTTTGTCATTAACAAAACAAACCACTGTTTTAATTATTTTAAAAACTTTTGGAGTTTTTTTCGCTCCTATGAAATTCTTTTCTTTGTATGTTAAAGTTAGTCTTAATCATCAGATTTTGCAGTATCCACAGAGATTAGCTGACTTGGGTCTTAAAACCAAATGTAAAGTAATATGAATAATACTTCACTGAATAATTTTAATTATTGAATAAAACATAAGATTTTTTACATAGTATAAGTAGACATATTTTTATTAGCAAAACAAAATACATTACAATTCTAATATCTCCTAAAATCTGAACCTTATTCTTGCTTGTTTTTAACATTTGAATACACTGATTTTTTGTTACAGATGATTCAGATTCCCACCAGTGTGCTAATTGTGTTAATTTACAAAATCTGGAAAAGGCAGACATTAAAAAAGTCATAGAGTGTGCAGTGTGCCCTTCAGCACTGATTACATGCTCGTTACCTGTGACTCCTCTTGTGTGATTTTTATCCTGTTTCATTATTCTCAGAAGACACATGCAGGTGCTACTTTGTCCTGAGTTGCTGCCTGGAGCTGTGATGATCCTGTTGTCCACTAGCTCAGGAGATCCAGCTAGTGAATGAAAGGGCAAAGAAATGAATTAAAGCACAGGCAGAAACTGGACTGTCACAATGTGTAGAGGAATAAAGAGCATGTATATGGTGATACTCTTGGGGTGGCAGGAGGGAATTTACAGCCCCTGAGGACCTCCCTCATCCAGAATATTGGTGTGTGTGGATTTACTGAGCTCCTGCCTCTCTGCATCCATCTTCTGGATGAATGCCGCTGAGCACTCATTTGTCATTTGCCTATTCATTACCCATTCTCTTCCTTTGGCCCTGTGACAGAAGAGTTTGGGATACAAAGCTGTTAGTTCAAGCTCAACTCAGACAACCTGATGACATTAACAAGGGAAAGGGGGGATGTGTTCTGAGAAAACAGTGGTTGTTTGTTCACTAACATTATTTTAAGGTTAGGACTACTGCTTGTAGTAGGACAAGC
This sequence comes from Certhia americana, assembly GCA_018697195.1. Lineage (NCBI taxonomy): Eukaryota > Metazoa > Chordata > Aves > Passeriformes > Certhiidae > Certhia > Certhia americana. The sequence continues at coordinate 62,793,846 of CM031858.1, read as the reverse complement.
AACAACAACTCAGCAAGTTTGTTGATTACAAACAAACTTGTGTGGTGAGGTCAGCATGCTGGAGGGAAGGGACAGCATCCAGAGGGACCTGGCCAGGCCTGAGAGGTGGGGCTGTGCAAACCTCATGAAGTTCAACAAGGCCATGTTCAAGGTCCTCCGCTTGGACCGAGGCAATCCCAAACATGGATACAAGCTAGCCAATGAGTGGACTGAGGACAGCCCTGTGGAGAACGTCTTGATTTGCTGGATGAAAAATTGGATATGAAAGCCTGTTGCATTCTGGGCTGCATTAAAAGAAGCGTGATGCATGTTGAGGGAGGAGATTCTGCCCCTCTGCTCTGCTCTGGTGAGACTCCACCTGAAGTGCTGTATCCAGCTTTGGGGCCCCCAGCAAAAGAAAGATGTGGATCTGTTGGAGCAAGTTCAGTGGAAGGCCAGCCATGAAGACTCTCAGAGGCCTGGAGCACCTTCCATATGAAGCCAGGCTGAGAGAGTTGGGGTCGTTCAGCCTGAAAAAGGCTGCAGGTAGACCTTAGAGAGTCTCATAGTACCTGAAGAGGGCTAAACTATGCCATGTGAGCCACAGATATTAAAGTACACAGTGAAGCTTTGTGGAGCTGGACAACTTTCCAGAGCAGTTGGTTTTTTGCCCCCTACTTCTTCATTAAACTTTAAACAAATAGTTAAATGTATATAAAGAGTACAGGGCTACAAACTGATTTTGCCAGGCAGGATGGTGGCTGTAGCATGTACTGCTGCCATTGTGCAGCAGCTCCCTGCTTTGTTCTGGGTTCCACAGAAGTAGCTTCAGTTTCAACTAGGAGCTCAGTTCATACTTAACTTTACATGAAACACTTCTAAAATTTTTTATGTCTGACTTTTATTTCACTTGAAATGGGTTGAAAGCATTTCAGGCAAATATATAAATCTCATCTTTCACATGTAATGTTAACAGGCATTTGAAGAGATCAGTGTAAAGTCTTATGAGGTCCATAAACCTTTTTGATTGCAGAAGGAAAAATGGTTCATTTCTGAAATCTCTCGGAGAAGCGGAGAAGAAAAATAGGTCATTAATCAAACATGGAACAGAAAGTGTGAAGTTACAGCTTGAAATTATTTTTGTTCAATGTACTTTTAAAAGATGAAGACAGAAGCACTTGTAACCTTTGTAACTACAGAATTGCAGTTCTCTTTAAAGCTTTTGCAGAAGATGCATATTCATGCTATGGATTTTAGTTTTCAGATGAAGAAAATATGCTTGCTTACTTGTGTTGAACTTGCAGAGTCTTCTCTCAACAGGGATCTGTACAGCATGTTTTTTTCCTTACCCTGACCTTTTTTCAAGGAGGAAAAGAAAAAATGTTGAATAAATTTGGTATATTGTGTCTTTCTCAGGGGATAGATTAATTGATAGTTTTGGCTATGTCCGGGTGAAAATGAAACCTTGCGTTTGTGACAGTTGACCTGAGAGCAGCTGTCAAACATGTTTTTGAGTCATGGAAGTATTTGAAAATGTTCCTGTCAGATAAAGGCATGTGAAGTTCTTTCCTGACCTTGGAAATTGCTTGTTTTAACAAAACAGTCTTGCGACATCTCTAGTTTCAGTGAATTAGGACCAGTAGGGTTCTTCAAAATTAATCTGTATTATCGTTAATATAATAAAACAAACCTATCCCTCGTGTCAGAGTATCATAATTAATTTGTTCTAGTGTCAGTCTTCTTTCTTTCATGCTGCATTTCATTTTCTAATGGAGGTTACAGGAAGAGGGAAATCATAACAGGACACTGAGAATTGAACTCTAATTTACATGGGAAAATATAATAATGGTAAAGTAGCAGTAAATTTCCTTTGGGAAAACAAGGTTTTCTTTGGTACTGTTGTTCTTGGTGATGTTGTATGTGCTTTGACCTTGTTGTTAATGACCTCAATAGAATAATTCCATAGACTTAAATTCACTACAGGATTTAATGTGTTTCCCTTTTTCTTATATTCCCTAGATAATTTTACTGATTTTATAGGAAACATAAATTTCATTTACTTTTAGATAACCAGCTTGTGCTAATGCCAGGATGTTATGAACATTTCTAAAGCTTTTGCACAAATTTTCTGTAATTGAGGTAAGTGAATTGACATTTTCATTCCGTATTTAAAATAATTTACACTTCTTGTTCTTACAGTGACTGCAACACAGAAGTATCCTTTCAAGTCCCTGAAGAAAGAATACTGTAAGTAAACATATGGGAATTAAGATTGTGTTACATATTCTATATTCTTCCAAATGGAAGAGTGAACAAGAAGTCACTATGTGGCTTTTCATATGTCCAGCTTGCCTAACAGGGCTCAGACAAAGGCTGATGTTACGCTTCCTAATCCTGTTAATTTAGGAGTGATTTTGATTGCACATCATATAACTTTATGTAAAAGCAAAATCTAAAGGTGGACTTGACTTTGAAGTGCCATCCCGAGGATGAATATCAGTTTAGTCGGAGGGCACGTCTTTGCTATCAAAATCTACTCTCAAAACTTTTACACAGTCTTTATAAAAATGAAGAAGTTATAAAAATCTAACTTTTTTTGTAAGAGTATTTAATATATTAGCTTTTATCTCACTGCAGCATTACATTTCTAGTCCTTTTTCTATTGCAGTTGTGCTGTGTATATAAGAAACTACTACAAATCATGAAAGAAGCAGAAAGAAAATATCATAATACTTTGACATCTATTGCATTGTCTCCCTAAAAAAATGCTTTCGTGTAGATGAAGAATTGCCTCTCTTGCTGAGAATGAGGATCCTTCAGGTTGAGAAACTTTTAAAAATCCACTTTCAAGAGCTGTATCAAGGCTAGTTAAAGTGCTGTAGAATTACCAGTTTAACCACTCAGTCCATACAAGTTACACTTTTATAGCTTGAAGAACACAGTAGTTTTGTCTTTGCCATCTCATTATCTTCTAGACATATATTCCCTGCTCCTGGCATAGGTAGTAGAGATGCCTTGTCCTGGACAATTATGGATACATTCTGGGGTATAGGAGAATTGTGAGAGCTGAAGTAACCTCATAATCTCCTGTGCAAGTTTTGTGTCTCTAGGGATGGCAGTGTTACATTCAACCCTTTGCCATTTCTAAGGCCAAAGGCTCTGTCTGTGCCTCTGGAAATACAAGATAGATAGGTCTTCAGCTAAATTCTCTGGCATGTGTTTGTAAGTATACAAATAGTTTCTTTAATTTGAAGTGCAGAGAATGTATTTTTCTTTCACATCTGGATTGTGACTGCAGGTGACAAAATCGTGTTTCTAAGGTGTGACAGTAACTTGCTGATATTAGGATAAGAAAAGGAAATTAGTTACAATTTTGTACTTACTTCATTCTAATATTACAGCTGCTTGAATAAGATTCAATTTCCACTTAAAAATTGGAATGGTATTCATTCTGGGATAGCTGGTAACTACTCTTCACTGGTAAATCCATTGTGGGATTGTTACTGGTGGGGGTTGGAAGATTCAATAGCAAGTACTGTACTGCTAAACATAACTTTCTTAGGAACAGGAACTCAAAATAATGGACATTAGAGTGGATCAAATTAGTTTATCAGTAGACTCCCTCCAGACAAAATGTGAAAATATTTTGTCCCATTTTATGGGTTGCCACATCTCTGTTTTGCGGCTCTTTTCAGTGGAGGAATGGGTTAAAATCCTTTATTAGATAGTGGAACTGGAAGTAATATTCTCTATATGTTTTTTCTACAGCCTGTGGTAGCACTGAGGAATGTCATGGTGTGGTTCACATCTTATCTCCACAGGAAATTTTGTTGACCCAGATGAGGGAGTGGGGCATGTGAATGAATAAGAAATCTTAAGCTAATAGCATCTTTTCTCCACAACATGATTTGAAGGTTTTTGTTTAAAGTTAATTAATTGTTTAAAGTGGAATGGGTTGGTCCTTCATGAACTTACCCAAATAGATCCTCTATGGAAAAAAAATAACCTCTCTGGAGATAATTGCAGTGTCACCCATTAGTCACTGATTTTCATCAGTGGTGACTGAGACAGCTGAATAATTTTGAAAACTGAAGGCTTTTTGTCTATATAGAAATAAACTTGTATCAATATTATTAGTGAATGACTGAAATGCTGTTTAAGCCCATGAGTCCTTTAAAATTATACAGAAAGCAATATAAACATAGTTTCCAAATAACAATCTTAACTATGGAATTTAAGTTACTTTCTTCATGCAGATGTATCACCCAGTGCCTCAAATTAATTTTCTTTCCCTCAGCTGGAGGTGTTTGGAAGAGCTAATAGGCAGAGATTTGCAAGGAAGTTGCTTACTTATTTGAGATAATATATTATGGCTGCTGTTAGCGAACACTAGAGGGCTCCTTAGACTAAAGCAAAAGACTGCAATGTCATGTTAATCACCAAGGATACGTCTGAAGCATTTTGGTATCTTCAATTAAATAATCAAAACCACTGTTTTCGTTAGAGTAGAGTAAGACTTCCCTTTTCAAGAAAAAAATAAATCAACCTCTTTGAAAGGAGAGGAGTATAGCCTGTTGTTATGTAGTGCTTGCATTTTGGAGAAGCGTGGCCTTTATATGTAGGTTTAAATTTTTTACACATTTTTTTACACATTTTTTTGATTAGCAGTCAAGACCTTTTTCATGTTCCCTTTCCAAGTGGTTGATTATAAGATAATGTATCTTATGTGCATGGTTTATATTTCTTTCTGCTTGTCTGTCCACCTTTAAATGTCTTTCCTTACATGGTGGTTACTTTATAATAGCCCCTGTATTATGAAGCTCAAGTATACCTTGCAGTCCAATAAATGTGATTGTAAAATGTAGCTGTGCTTCTTTGAAAGTGTTTTTCAATCACTTTAAACTTGCTTTTCAAAAAAGGGCCAAACATTATACTGTTTCATGAATGTCAAAAATTATTCTTAGCTGGTCTGAATTTCTAGAGCAGCCTGAAAAGGCTTTGCTATCTTACAGTGGCTGTTATGTGGACTGAGAGTGTTTATTCCAGTGTTAATTGATGCCATTTGGGATGAGAGGAGGAGCTGTAAAACCTAGTCAATGCTGATAGGAAAAAAGCCATAAAAGAGGAGCACTCTATAAGCTGTAGGGCAACAGTGGTCTCATTCTCTTGGATTACACAGTCTTTATATTCAGATATATTTTTTTCATACATCCTCTTGAATTTTCCATGTATAGTGGTTCTTTTGCATAATTTGTTAGAGTGATTTTCAAGGACACCGTGGTGTTGCAGAAGGTAATTGATATTAGAGAAAGGGAGAGACATTAAAAATTGAATTAGTTATTATGGTATCCAATTTACATCACTCTAGGTAGCATAATTTTTTATTGTCAGAGTGAAGCCTGAAATTATGAACCAAAATTAATACAACTGTGCTTTCAAATGTAAAGCTTTTACATAGACACAAATGTATACTTGTTTCAATAAGACTTTGTAGAGAACAATGAGTAGGCTGCTTACTTAGAAAATGAAGGGCATTTTTTCCCAACAGTAAGTCAATCATCAGAGCAGCAAATGAGACTTTAAATAAAGGCTGAGAGATAGTTTATTTGTGGGACCAAAGTCCTAGAAACCAGTGGAGATTTTTCTGACTTAAATAATGTTGGCAGCAGCAGGGTAATTTTACTTGAGACACTTTCTTTCTCTGTCAAATGTTCCCCATTTTCTTGGATTTTCCTGGCCCTGATGTACTGTTTCCAGTCACAGGTATATGCAAGTTATTTTTTGCCCTTTGTTGTGGTGTTCTGTACAAAACATTCTGCCTCAAAGTGGAATTTTTTGAAGTAGAGAAATGTAATGACGTAGTGGGTCCAAGAGCAGGTGATCTATTTGAACTGTTTTAAGATCAGAGTGATCTATTCCCATCTGTCTTTTCTTTCAGGTTCCTGAAACTTGGTGACTCAAAATATCCATTGTTCAAAAGGGGGCTATGAATTTATAAGAAGGAATCTTTCCTAGTCAGGAAAGATTCTAACTGATGTTGAGTGAAGTGTGAACTGACCAGAACAGCTTGCAAAGAGGGCAATGAAAGAACATTTTGGTCCATTTTATAATTTTCTCTCCTCCAAGTTCCATCAAGCTCACTTTATTGTTCTTGCATGCTAGAAGCTGTTGGGGGAAGTGGGAGAAAGAGAATATTTGGAGAATGGTATCTAAGAGTGATGGAGGTGGAATTGGGGTGTTTTGCCTGCCAGGGAAAAAGAAGATACAGTGTTGAAAAGCGATAGGCTGAGGGATCTGCTGTACTGAGGTCAGACTGTGAGGAGGAGTGGGGAAGGTTGGGGGCAAAGGAGGCAAAGAAAACCTGCTACAGGCACAAATTGTTCCTGACTGTTCCTAAACCTTCTACCCCTCTCAGAACCCTCTATCTAACTCCTTGCTGGTACCCACTCCCAAGGGACATTTGGGAATCCCTCCAGACCTCTTTCAGGTCCTCACCTTTCTCCACTGCAGTCCAACAACTTCCCCACTTACCATAACTCCACTCCTATTACTTCTGCCCTACCTATATCCCTGCTCTGCTGCTGTTTCCAAATATTGCTGGCACAGGAATGAGGACAGAAGTACTTAGTTTCTACTCATCCTCGGGGCAGTAGCATTTAGTTTTATCCATCTTGCTGAGGTGCCTTGAAGTGATTCCATGGAGGATAGCATAGCTCTCTTCCCTGAAACACTGCTAATATTAGACCTAACAATTACCAGAATCAAAGTAGTTTCAGTTTTCTTTGAGGATGAATGCACTGTCTGTGTAGTTCAGTTTGCTGCACACAATGTGAATTTGAGCTATGGACATTAGACTTCATTAAAATATCTTCTGGACACTCTATGGCCAAAGACATGCCCGGCTGTTATATTTCTATTTTTCATCACTGATGAAGCATGATGTGTGTGGTGATTTAGATTAGAAGATGACAGGCTTGGATCTGTCTCAGCTGCTGCTTCTAACTTTCATAGAACCAAAATAGCATAAGCTACAACACAGTTCATAGAGCTTGCAAAACACACTTGGTTAGGGAAAATGCCAGCCAGGTATCAAACACTTTGGCAATGAGACGGTTCCTTTGATATAATCAGCAGTTTATCCTATGAGTGCAGTCTAGGATTTAAGGAGAACCTGTGTTGGCACTAAGCTGAACAGACCGAATGCTCAGTGAAAAGAACATAATGCATTTAAAAATAATTTCAGTCTTCTGTGTCATGGTTAGCTCTATTTGACTAGGCTTTGTTTGAATAAAAAATAGAATGCAAAATAGTGCAATTCTGGGAAGCCCAAGATCATTTCCAAGCTCTATTAAGTTTTGCTAATGTGATTTAATGTATACATATATGTAATTCCTACTTGAAATAATGTATTGTAATATTTTTAGCTTTTCCAGCTCTAGGTTTTAGAGCAAGATTCAAATAATTGCCAAGAATTGCAGCATATCAGCAAGAAACTAAATTGTGACAAATAGAGTCAAGAACGATTAATGTATTTCAATTATTAGAAGATAAAGGCTTATCTTTAAAAGAATCTAGTGATTTTAAAATGCTAACTTGTCTGAGGACAGGACTCTTTGAAGGAGAATAATTTTGTCCTGTATTACATAAATTCTGAAGCAAAAACTTGCTGCAGATAACATTGGACTATATTGCTGGTAAAAACATTTTGAAAAATTAATGAAATGTATAATTTTGACATTTTGCAAATAAGTAATTATGCCAAGCCTAATCATCAACAAAAAAATCAAGAATTAAAAGCACATTTAGAACTCTGTCATTTTGATGAGAGAAATTCCGTTGGGAATTTTAACAAATGTGGGGATTGGGAATTCTAACAAATGTGAGGAATCTTCTTTCATATGTAGTATTATTTGCCTCAATGCCTCTTTTAGTTTATAACAAGTTATATTAATATCATTCTTCAAAAGCATGTCTCTTTCTAGAGGAAAAAGTAATGTCTTCCTGGATTGTGGAGAGGGAGTGAAAGAAAAGGAAGGGAAGAAAGAGAAATGTCAGGCCCTGACTTCTACCCATTCAAAATGGTGGTAATGGGGCCAAACCAATTCCCATTGCTTTGTATACCAGTAGAGGTGGGAAAACTGAAGAGGTCTGTGGTTTTGATGAAGTTTATAAAACCCACAGATATTTAGTAAGACATATAAGCAACCTAATTAATGTTAATAGCTTCTCATATAAATGCAGCTTATTCATAATCTCAGAAGGTGGGTGTTGGCAACTATAATCAAAGCTAAATACTTTTTGTGGTAGGTATGCAGATACATTTTTTTCTACCCATTATCTAAAATTGATGTCTCCCAGTTTTCAGCTGAGAAGTTCAGCTAGAAGTGGGAAATTTTATGTGGGTGGTGGTAAAAATAACCCTTATTCCAACACAAAGCATACAGACACACTCAGTGTATCCATGACTGGTCCCTATCTTTCCACTCTTGCTTTTTTATTTAGTTTTCATGGGACAGCCTGTCCAAAGATTCACAAAGACAGGCTGGATCCTGTGGGCTTGCCCCACCTATCCAAGGTGTTCGTTTTGCCAAGAGTTTGTACCTTTTCCAATTGCACATTTCCTCCACAGAACAAATTTTGCTTTAGGCTCCATGACACAGTTTAAAAATACAAACACAAAAATTGCCTGACTGCTATTGAGATCTCTCTTATAACACAGCAGCCAAACCCTTGTTCAATCTCTTGCTGATACAGCTCTGATATCTCACAGCTAGAGGAAACTGAAAAGTTTGTCACAAGTCCATCTTTTTTGAGGAATTGCATAGTGCATCCTCTTCTGTCATGCCAAGGCCTTTCTGTAGGTGGAAGATAGGGCTGAGAACCACAGTCTGAGGCAGCAGCACTGATCTTTTTAGATAGCTTCTTATCAGCTTCAATAAAATGCATAAAACTTAATAACACACTTACTGGCTATTTTCTCTCTTTTGAGTTAGCTGTGTGAATAAACTCCCAGAAGCAGAAGTTGTGCAATGAGAATAATTATCTCAGGGCATTTTTGAAAAGTGAATTTTCTGATAAGTCTGTCATGGAAAGGAGCACCAAGACGCATCTCAGCAGCCTTTTCAAGGCACTAGATTTTCTGCTTTCAAAGAAAACACAGTGTGTGCAATCACCCTGTCTATCCCTTTGTCTGTCCATCTTCCCTCTAATGGTGTTGGACTCGCTGCCCAACTTGTAGTGGTTCCTGCCAGGTTGGAGGAGACAGAGTTCAGGTCTAGTTCATTATGTTCAGCTGCTGTTGGTGGAGGAAGGATGAGGGTGGTGAGTCTAGGAAGGGGAAGGGTATGGAAAGCAGACAGGGGAGAAGTGTTGTGGGAGGACACGGGCACACACGCTGTGTGTGAAGGAGCAGTTCAGGTATTGTGCAAGATTGCTGTGAGGGAGCATAGGGAATACAGCTGTGTTGCACTGGAGGGCTCAGGCACAGCATTACACTGTGGGTGCTAAATGTAGGACATGATTCTGTAGGAAACCAGGCTTCATTAGGCCTGCTGTTCCCAGGGTGACTTACAGAACAGAAGGCATACTTTGACATATGGCTGTATACCAGCAAAACTTTCTGTGAATGGCTGGAAGACTGAGTGCTTTCTTTTGTTTCAAAGACACATTTTCATTTCTACAGAAAATGGAATTATCGAGGGCCTGCTGTGGATAGAAAGCCTGTAATTTATCGGGGAGCTGCACGGGTAGGCATATCTAATCTGCCTAATCCATTGCCATTAGCATTGAACAGACAAAACGTTGGAAGCATACCTAAGCCCTGCTGGTGATATTAAAGTGCCTACAGCTAAATAGATTTTTTTGTTCCTTGAGATTTATAGCTCACATATGTTTGCTATACAAAAAACCAAATCCAACTGAATAATGTTACTGTAACTTAGTTAAAGCTTTCTATTGACAGTATAAATCATAGGACAAAGCTAGATTCCCTTTTATGTGCCTTTAGAATATTGATATAAAAATAGATCTTTTTGTCCTTATATTTCTTCACAATAGTTAAAAAGAATGCAGAGGCAGTAGTTCTACTGAAATGGATCTTTAAAATTGAGACTGGCATGGAGTCCCCAAAAGGGAAATTCAAGCAGTTCTGATGAGCCACAGTTTTGGAGGGGGTGGAATCATCTTTGGTCCTTGTATGCAACTCCTCTGCTGATTCCTGCTGAATTATTTCAAAAGGATACTTTTTTTCTAATGTTCACAAACGTGATTGTTTAACAACATTATCCCACACACTGCAATGCAGAGCAAAATAAAAAGAAGGCAGAAAGAGGAGTGAATAAAGTTTAGTGAGCAGGCTATGGTCAGTGTGGCAAAAGAAACAAACAGAAAAGGTAAAGTGTAGTTTAGTGCACTGTTTGGTGCTCTGGATCTCAAAGGCATTTATCCTGCAGGTGAGCCACTGGGAACACCAATAACTTCCTCCTCCAGCAGCATCTATCTGATTTCAGTTAACAAAGATCCTCATGAACCTGTTTGGTGTATTCTGAGGAGATAATGTGTTAAACCCTGTGATAGCCGGTCCTAATTACAATTCTTTTCCAGACATTATTCACCTTTTACACTGTAGTGTGTTTTTCTTCAGTCTACTAATGCCAGACACTATTGAGTTGTCACAGCTCTTCATTCTCTAACGTTTTCTGTGGTTTTTTTTTTACTGCAGTAGCTTTGACTAAGTGGTGTCCTATTTTACTGACTATTCCCTTTTTAAGCTAGGGTATATAATAACTAAGACCTGCATATTGAAGTGTTCAGTATTTATTTTGTTCTTGAAGAACCACTGAATAACTGGTCAGAGCTGGTTTTCAGGTGACCCTGTAGCATGTTCATTTAGCACTTGGCTCAGCAGCTCCTTGAAGAAAATAGGGTACAGAAGCAGACGGCTTTTATCACCTTTTTTTCCCCTCTTGGAAACCTTATTGGAAATTCACACACAGGGCTAGTATGCATTAATGATTTTGCCTTTTGCAGAAGTTGAAAAGCTCATTAGATACCATCAGGTTTGTTTTGTGCATGATATTAAGACGAATAAGGCAATTGTATGATCAAAATACTTGACTAAAGGTTGTCCAACACTCCAGATGTTGGTAACATGCTGTGTGAACCTTTTGACTTTCAGGCTAGACCCCTCTGGCAGCTGTTTCTTGTTTTACTCTACTTTTACCCGATATGGAGCAGTTGTCCCAAGAGGAAATCTACAAATGCAACACAGCCAGAAGAGGCTGAATGGCTGTAAGGGAGCACAAATGGGCCAGTGCTGTTTTCTTGTCATGGATGTCAATATGGCGGTGGAAGGGACTGAAAAATATATGTATATAAAAAAGAGGAGAGCTTGTTCAGTTGGGTCTGGCTGGCGAAAAAGATTAATTGTTCTCACTTGGAAGTGGAGGTGGAAATGGAGGAGGAGCTCTGGAGCCCATTATGTTTCTCAAAGGCAAAAATCTTTCCCAGTGTCTAAAATCATGGCAAAACAATGCTCAAGAGTTATCTGAACTTCAGGAGAGCAGAGTCCTGAGACTTCTGCACACACTGGGTTTCAATTACTCTGCCAGACAGTATTGAATAGTACTGAGTCTGCCACTTGACTGGAGGCAGGCTTGACTAAGACAGCATTCATGATAATTAAATGGCTCAAACGGACTTTGAAAAGAGAAACATGTCTAGCTAAGGACTGGTATAGTTGATCCCTTGTTGACTTTGTCAGCATGGCTTGGGACTTTGTATCCTAGAAAAGGCAAAGCTTTGTGTGACACTGCAAGAGGGCTGAGTCAGGGGATCACTAACCTGTCTGCCTGGCTACTGCTAGCCCCAGTGACAGACAGACAAACAAACAGAAGCTATGTAGAGCCTGGTCTCTGTGTTCTTCTGTGTCTGTTTTTCAGGAAGCTGATCCACACAGAGCTGTTCTTCCACAGTGGTCTGTGGGGCACTCCTTGATTTCATGGCATTTAAACACTGCTATGTTTCTATCTCCTAACTAAGAGCTAATCCCTCCTACAATAGTTTCCTTGTATCATTTTTCAGGACAATCAGTTACTGAGGCTCCAATTACAAATGCCAGGGAAAGTTGCTGTCATTTGTGCATGTCAGCAAAATGTCTTCTTTTATTGAGATGACTCCCATTGTGGAGGAAGGCTACGTGGCAAAATAGAAACTCTGCTAGAAACACCCCCGCATTTGAGGTGTTGGCAATATTTGTGTCATGATGAAGTTATTGGAGCACCCTACTGATTACTAAAACAGGTTCTTCACAGACCTATCTGAAACAGTGAGGATTTTTGAGGGGGAAGGGGCAGGTGGGGAACGGTTTGGTGGATGAACTAGGAAAAGCTGAAAAGAGGGGAAATCTTTCAGGAATTATTCAGTTAATGTCATGCAGGGACTGTGAGCTTTGTGACAAAATATTTGAGATCAACTGATGCAGGAGTGCTTCATGGGGCTCTTGAGTCTCAGAAAGTCTTCTTTCCAGTGGATTAAATCTGCTTGAAAAGGTTTGTTGTTGTTTTGGGGATTTTGTGGGTTTTTTAAAAAAAAAAAAAAAAGTGAAAAAATAACTGATTCGGGAAACAGTGAAAGGAAATGTGTGGTTTTGTTGTGTTTTTCAAGCATTAGGTGTTACCATCAAACATCCTGTGGTGTTGGCTGTGGTTGTCCAGATGTTTGCTCAGTCCCTACACTGGCCTGTAGCTCGTGCTGAGAACTCTCTCTCCCACAACCTGTCAGCAGGGAGGATTGCTGCTTCTCCACTCTACCTTTCTGGTCCTCCACAACTCACTGCTGCTCCCTTGTCTTCTGCTATAGATGTCACCCTTGCTTTTGTTTTTATGAATTTTTATGTGGGTGCATCTATAAAAAAAAGCACCTTGCCTTATTATTCATAAGGAAAACATCTCTTTTTGTACCTTCTTTGCTTCCTCGATGACTTGTACCAGTGGCTAGCCAACAGTGATGACTAGTTAATGCTGGTCAAGAATTGCAGTATTTACTTTCTTGATGAGGAGGAAAGGAGGCTGAAGAATTGTCAAATGTTCTGACAGATTTCATTGTGTAGCAAGGTACCTTGTATCTTCTTCCTATGACATTCTTCCTGCCTTGCTTTTCATGTTATTTCACAACTCTTCCTCTGGTTCCCTCTGACTGCAACTCTTGTGAACTCTGACAGTGTGTTTGAGTGATGCCTTACAGGGGGACCACAGTTTGAAGCAGGGTACAGAAAATCTGAGAAAAATAAGAAGTATTGATACTAGGCTACTTCATAGTCTCACAAAGTACAGCCTCTTATCATTACTTCAAGAAGTAGAAATGATAGCAGTTAGGAATTGTCAAATAGGTGTTACCTGAAGGAGTTGCCTTCTGATAGACCTATGCACACATTAATGACAAACATTAATATGTCATGGTCATGCATGTTACATTTGCAGTAACATAGGAACCCAGATGTAAATACTAGAAGAAAAATTGTTTGTTCAACACATTTCACAAGAAGGCCTTTAAGGCAAAAACAAGATCAAGCACACTGGAGCATGTTATATGTTTCTACAGATACAAAAAATCGTGAGCTAGTGCCAGATTCACAGTGGGATATTTGGGATTTTGATTACTGATGGTAGTAATTACTCTGAAGAAAAGCTGATTTTAGACTTCTAGAGTAGGTTCAGATAGGTTTCAGACAGGTAATGCAGGAAGTTTTAGGAACTGTGTGCCAAACATTTTGTGTGGCTGAACTAAAAAGATAGAAAAGGTATGAGTCAAAGAGAAGATGGTGGAAGGTGGGAGGAAGAATACAGGAAGAGATTCAGAGATGAGAGGTATCAGTGCTCCCTTGGCTCCTCTGCAGGCATTTTGAATTTATTTCATATTAGCATCTAGTATTTAGGCAGGTAGAATGTATATGGCATTTATCTCTTCTACTTTAGTTAAGGCAGGATTGATAAAAATACTTGTAGACACTTTGTATTGTTTGAATGATCATTTGTATTATCTCCAAACAAATATACTTCATCAGATCAGTGATGTTCACTAGAAACCTTCTTTTTAGAGGGATTAACTTTTCATCTTTTAATTCACTCCAGATTTCCCTTTGAAAATTTGGGTTTCACTGCTTTGCCCTTGAATGCAAGACACTTTACAAGTCTGTAACAAAGCATACAGGACAGCTGAGGCATGTGATGTATACTTTGTATACAAGTAAGTGAGGTTGTGGAGTTTTTTTGTGGTGTCACAGATGATAAAATTACTGTACTTTTCTGAGGTCAGAGGGTGTTTGTGGCAAAGCCTAGAAAAAAAGAAAAAAAAAAAATCTAAACTTTTTATCTATGCTGCAGGAGTTTTTTGTTAAAGAGCTGGAAAGCCTATTGCAAAACTTCTGAAGTTGACTTCCAATGGTCAAAACCAGAATGTCAAATAAAAGCAATTCCTCTTTACTTCGTACTGTGAATAATGAAACTGAAAGGCTGTACGTAGTCACACGTTTAAAGAGGACCAGTAAAGTGCCATGACTTTTGCTATGATTTTGTGAAATGATCAGTCTAATCCTTAAGGGTTTGAGCTGATTTCAGTCTTCTGCTTTACTGGATTTCTTAGGGAAATAGAGCTCATGTGGATTACACTTTTTTGTCTGCTGATACACATTACAACTTTCAGAGCTGTCGATGTAAAAAGGCAGGCAGGACTCCCCTGTTGTACATTTTCTGGTACATCCAGTCAAAAAACCAGCATCACATATAAGGCTCACTAATTGGTGTACACTGGGGCAGTGCAGTTTATGACTCCTTCAGGGGCACTTTGGAAATTATACCAGGGAACTAGGTTTATTGTTTTAGTGGTGCTAAGGCACACAAATCCTTAGCAACCAGGCTTCGTCAGTTTTGCTTCTCAACTGTTTCTTCACATACAAGTTTGGAGTGTAAAATCTGCCAAATTAATAAACCTTCATTCCTGGTGAAAACCATGGTTTACAATGCCTTCTGAATGAGGAAAAAAAATTATTCACTGACTGTTCACATGCTGGAAACACTTGTACAAATGTTCATTATTTTAAACTCATAAGCTTTTTGGAATCTTTTTACAATAGAAAAAAATAAAGTTGTTTGGCAGTGGATGGTATAGAGAGCAGAGATTTTGATCACCAGTTTAGGAATGCTTTAATGTAAGAGAATCTTAAACCTTCATAAAGTGCCACTAAAAGACTTTGTGTGGCCTAGACAGAGTGATGGATGAGCCTCGTGGCCCATAATAGTATTGAAACTCAAAACATCTTGGTATGTGGAGTGTTGCACATTTGGGTTATCACTAAGAGATAAAAAATTTATTGTGCACTTGTTGCCATTTGAAGGAGGCTGAAGCAACTTCTCTGTTTCCTGGAAAGGCAATCAAAGAATGAAAGCACATTATTGGAATTTTTCCTTCACTGTCACAATCTCCATTCCCATCATACTCTGTTGTGTTTGTGGAAATTAACTTCAGCAGAACATCTGATTTCCTGCAAAACATTAATTTTATTTATTCTTCCTACGTGTTTTTCAGTTTTCTCCTCTCCTTCCTAATCCTACTGACAACAAAAGAAAACACACAAAAGATCAACTGTTGGCTTTGTGTAAAATATTGCATCAAAATAATGATTCATTGGAAAAAGATTTTACACAGTAAACATACCCACAAATACCCACTTGGGTCACAAAACCAAAAATGTTATCAATAAGGACAAAGGAAGTTGTTATTTTAGTTTTTGAACAGTCTTGATTCATGTTTCCTGTCATTTTGCTTGTGGAAAGAGAAACAATTATCCTCAAACAAAACAATTTAACAGAGCTGCCAGAAATTCATCAAATCCTTAAACCAGTATTATCAGGAATAAATCCATAGTTGAAATAAGCTGCATACTCCTGCTGTCCAATTTCAGTTTCCAAATACAAGTTTGAGTGCTACATCTCACATCATGATCTGATATTATTTTTAACCCAAAGGCAAGAAGCCATTATTGTAAACCCTGTTTCTGTGGCATAGTGTGATGATCACCATATTTCAAGAGGATCTCAGGTGGAGTTTCTTGGTTCTTACCAAGTTATGCTGTATAATTACTCTGAGGTGTGCTCAGTAGGAAGCAGCCTATTTCTTCCAGTTTTGTCAGCCCAGAGAGATGCTTCGTGCTGCTTTCCAGCTGAAGCCTGTGGCAGCTTGCTGCCTGGGACACCCAGAGATTGGTGAGATGTTTGTGATCACCAGCAGGAGTGCTGGGGATCCTGCATGTCTGGATTCTGACGCTGAGTTTGTTCTCTGCAAGGCTATCAGGCAGTGCTGTTTGTCATCTTTTTGTTTATGTTGTTCAAAAAGCCATGAAGATATACAAAGCTGAAAAGTCTTAATGTTTTTTTCATGCAGTGTTAGAAATATTCTATAAGTGTATATGATTCTTCTTCCCTTTCACTTGCTTTTTTTCAGCAAGCAAATGTACTCTATTCATGAACCAAAACCAGAAAGACTGGGGAGTGTTATGCTCAGTCTCTTCATGCTGTTAATTTCATATTCAGGAGTCAAATGGCTTCCCTGCCTTTGGCCTCAGTTAGAATCATGGTACATTTTGGGTTAAAGGGACCCATCTAGTACAACTCCCCAGCAATGAGCAGAGACCTATTCAACTGGATGAGATCTCTCAGAGCCACATCCAACCTGACTAGAACATTTACAGGAATGGTGCATCCACTACCTTGCTAGGCAATGTGTTCCAGGGTTTTACCACCCTCAGTTCCTAATATCTAATTTAAACGGACTCTCAGTTTAAAGCCATTCCCACTTGACCTACTTGTCACTACTCGCCTTTGTAAAAAGTTTCTCCCTAGCTCTCATGTAGATCCCTGGGAAGTGCTATAAGGTGTCCCTGGACCCTTCTCTTCTCCAGGCTGAACAACCCCAATTGTCTCAGCCTGTCTTCACAGGAGGTGTTCTCCAGCCCTCTGACCTTCTCTGTGGTCCTCATCTGAACTCACTCCAGTAGGTCCATGGTCTTCTTGTGTGTAGGACCTGAGAGGGGCAAGCATCACTCCAGGCGGGGTCTTCATGAGAGCAGAGAGGGGGAGAATCCCCCCCCACACACACTGCTGGCCATGGTTCCTGAGTACAATACAAGGCTTTCTGGGCTGCAAGTGTACATTGCTGGGTCATGTCCAGCCTCTCATCCACCAAACCTTCCTTGAACTTCCTTTTGAGTTCTTCCTTAAATTTTATGTTCTCTCATACCTCCTTGGCAGACTTCAAGATCCTGGAAGTTTCTTCCCATCTCCCTTCTGCAGGTGGGGATCTG
This sequence comes from Certhia americana, assembly GCA_018697195.1. Lineage (NCBI taxonomy): Eukaryota > Metazoa > Chordata > Aves > Passeriformes > Certhiidae > Certhia > Certhia americana. Next base: position 62,776,511 of record CM031858.1, on the reverse strand, counting down.
ATCTAGCTTTGCTCATTTGGTAAGTAAGAGAGGTGTCAGGACTTCTTCCTTGCAAGTAGGCCAGTCGTTTCTCCTGTTGTCTAAAGTCTCTTTCTCTTCTTCCCAAGTGCAGCATTTCCATTCCCTGTGATTTAGGATATTGTTTTTCCCAAGATACATACATTGCAAGCATGTAGAGAGTCATCCTAAGGATAATTTAAGGAAAAAATTTACTCACAGTCAGAAGTCACTGAGCAGATTTTTTCATCTTTTAAGACAGAACTTGTGGAAAGTAAAAATTCAGAGTTCACACTTTAAAGCTTTGTTTATATTGTATAATGCAAAGTAATTCTCTGTGGGTGCAGATTTATTGATGCATTTTGTCCTGACTGTGTTTTGTCATATCCCAGGAAATATGTATACCTGTATGAAACCAAAACTTGGAGGAAATACTTGATCTCTTTAAATTTCTTCCTGATGAGTATAGGGCAGTTAAGTGGAGCCAGGGGCTTTTCAAAGATGAAGTCAAGCTTAACAAAAAGATGAGTTCACTTGTCATTTCTTCAGTGACCGCAGATTGTACTGAAGCAGAAAACACTATTTGCTTGGATTTTAGCAGTGTTTGGAAAAGCAAAGGTTTTGGTATGCCTCTTGCCCTTCTGCCCCTGATCAGTCTTGTAAAACTCAGTTTTCTTTTCCTAGAGATTCTCTCTGCCCAACTGGGAATCCCTAATGTTATAAGAGTCTTAAAAAAATTGCAATTTTAAAAGCACCTTTTTTTAATGAAGTTACCTGGCAGTTGATTGTAACAGATACAAAAATAAACAACATTGAATAAACCCCTCCAAAATGATTTCAGTGCAACTGAATAAAGCCTTACGTCACTTGCAGCAAGCAAGCAATGTGCTTGGCTTTGAGTTCCAACCATCCTAATTTTGGGATTGTTGAATTTAACAACTGTTTGCTAGCTGGTGCATGTTAAAGGTGTCCTTTCAAGGGGATTGTTGTAATTGCTGTCTGCTCTACTCAGAGCAGAGGCGGGAAAATGGTTTTATCGCTATCCTAATGAGAGACCGGAATGTGAAGCAATCTTGGATTTTGTTACTGCAGCTGTTATGTGATAAGAATGCCGCCAGCAAACAGTCGCACGTGTTTTAACACGTTGCTGCTTCTCATCTGGGAAGTGGGACTGCGTCCTAGTTGGATGCTGCCATTACAAAGATGGCCAGCCCAAAGCAGAAGGGAGAAGATAGGCTCACTGAAACAGCCCTGCTGTGGTGCACTTCTCAGTGCTGAAATCCTTGGAAACTATGAGTTGTGTTATCTGACCACATGATTAAATTCCAGAGAGAAAAGTGGATCTGGACAAACCTTTTCATAGCTGGTCTCGCCATAAATGGGTGAGATGTAAATTCTGGTAGGGAAAGGAGACTGTAAAAGGGGAGGGGAATGGCATGGAGACTCTTCCTGGAAGATGAGTAAGGAGAGGGTTGCTGGGAGGGAGGGACAAGTTCTTGGTTTCCCCCTATGGGTATGCTTCAGCTCCATTATTTCCCTGCATAGCCAGTCCATTGGAGTAACCCCTCTCCAACCCCTCTTGGAAACTGTTTTTTGCCCTAAGTTAACCAAAGGCTAAGTGTGTCATACTTAAATACTAAAGAAAAGTTATGATTCAGAGGTATGTAGTAGCTCCACACCTTGATCCTTCCTGCCAGATGTCTGTGAAAGTCCTATTGTTGGCTTTTATAGCCATGAAATTAAGTGCTTCAGCTCTGTCTCATCTTTGACCTGCTCATCCTTGACTTCAAAAGTTAGTTAAAACAACAAAGTCTGGGCTGAAATGTATTATTAGGTGTCCCCTGCCACCCTCCCCTCCAAATTCTAGCTGCCTTTTGAACCTGTAGATAGAGTCTCATCAGGCTAAGGAAAAGCCATCACCTAGGAGACTGGCTTGGGTTGGAAGGAATAAAGCTGTCTCTTAATATTTCCAAAAGAAGCAGTTAAAAGCTTGAGGCAGGGCAGAAGACACGGTAGAATCAGAGACATGAAAACAGTGCACATTTTTATCTCATGACAAGGACAGGTTGATGACCTCCTCTGCTACAGTGGAAGCTTCCTGTGTTGGCTGCCAGGATGGTTTTCCCCTCTCAATTTTTAAACTGATGGTGATTCTGATGTCTGAAATCACTGCAATTCCAGGTACATTACCAAAACACTTTGTTAAAAGTCAACAGAATGTGTCATTTTGGGGACACAATCAAAAGGAAGAAAAATATCTGCGCATGATTGAAAGTCTGTGCCATGCTCTGAAGTTAGCTATAAGCATAGTTAATAGAAAATAAATTAATTTATCTGAGCCTTAAATTATCTCCATGCAGTCTTTACAAACTGTTGTTAAAAATGAGTGCTATCTTTAAGAGAAGGCAGGAGAAGAGGACAAGTTCAGTGTCCTCTCTTTCATGTGTATATAGTATGGTTCCTTCAATGCTGCTTTATGAATTACTCTTCACAGCTAGAGTCTCCCCTGTTACCTGATGCCCATAAGAACTGAGCAACTCCACTCTTGTATGTGTAACCCATGAATATGAGAGCAAAGTAATCTGTTTGGGTTCATTTTATTTTTTATCATCAGTTCATGAGGTGGTGCTGCTTTGGGGGAAGTTACATGGGTTGTCCAGCTGGGGAACTGGACCTGCTTGCACAGGGTGGCCTCTGAGCCCAAGAGGTGTCCCGTGTCCCTGGCTGTAGTGCTGTCACCTCATTGACAATTAGTGTGAGGCTGGGGAAGGACACAACTGCCCTGTGAGATGATGGCTGGCATGTCTCATGTCACAGGAGAAGGCCAAGGGGGAGTGTGACAGTAGCCTACCTCTTCCCTGTGTCTCGAGTGCAAGGAGGTAGCTGAGAGGGTGCTGCTATGGCTGCCCCTGGGCTGGATGTGTGCTGTTCAGTGGCAGCTCATCAGTGTCTTTATTTATGCCAGGCTCATAGCAACTTCGCTTGTTTTCTTCTTGCAGGCTGGTTCTCCACACACATAATGAGCAGGAAAGAGTTAGTCCAAGCAAAAATTTCTGTAGAGCTGCTGCAGAGCTGTTTGTCTGGTAGTGGCAAAATGCCCGCTCCTGGTGGTATTGCCAGTAGAGCTCTGCCACCAGCAGGTTTTGCTCTGGGAGCAAGTACACTTTGTCTAGATGCTTCTAGGTCCCAAGAAGACAAGCTACACTGGAATTCTGGTAATCCACTGTCAAAGCTATCGGTCTGGGTCTTTAATCTGAGATTTCTAAGTACCTGGAACCCACCCACTGGGGTAGCAGGCTGTCTTCTCACATTTTTCTGCTGAGGCTCTATTTTATTTTTTTCCTCTAGCACAGTTCTGTATGGATCAAAACCCAAAAGATAGTTTAAAGTATAAGCACAGGAAAAAATACAGATGGAGACAAAATATAGAAATTATGGAAGCCATATGATTTTATTTGGAGATGGTCCACTATGCCAACAATGTTTAACGAATATTGCATTTTGCTTTGTTCGTAGGAGCAGGATGAATGTAAGTCACCTACCACTTTTCTTTGTGTCTTAGACAAATCCACACATTTTGAGATCATAATCATAAATGTTCAGTAGACAGTGTGCCATCCCACTCCCTTTTTTTATGGTTAAATAAAAAGCTCTTTACATTGCACCTACTATTCCTTCAAAAGAATTTAGCTTGATTTATTTCACTCCAATAGAAAACTCCTTATAATAAAGTTTATGTTTTAGCTAAAGGGATTAATGAAGATTTCAAGCCTGGTTTGTCAGTAAGTGACTTGCATACCAAGTCAGAATAGGAGAACAGTAGGGTTATTCAAACAGAAAAAGATGTAGTCCTGATTTTCTTGTAGCTATACTGATTAAAGCTTGTCTGCATGCAAAATGTTACACAGCTCTGTATTTTTCAGCACTGACATCTGATTTCTAGCATTGTGTGATTGTATAAATACGTATATGGAAAGAGATTCCTTTTTAAAACATTTTGTTTATGAAGGTACGACAAATGACCTTTGATGGTGTAATCCCCCTTTAAAATAGCTCCCATTGAAGACAACTATTAATAGTGCATGACATCAGGGGCATCACACTTGCAACTTCAGATAATATATGTATACTCCCTGTGCAAAACCCCTTCCTGTTTTGTTTTCAGCATTGGTTATGTTACTCATTAGTATCTATTTTTGTTGTCAAACTGTCTCTACATCTCTCTTACATCTACAAATCCTTTCTTTTTCCATAGGGAAATGGATTTTTTGCATGTACACTAAGTAAAATGGATAGACTTTTTTTTTTAGTTAGGCTCTGATTTTAAAAAGCTTGATATAAACCCTCTTTTTATATTAGATCTTTGGATAGAAATTGCTTTTCAGGTTATTTGTTTTTTGTTGAAAACTGTGAATCAGGGTAGTGAATTTTTTTTCCTCTCAAAAATTAGTCCTATTTCTTTATGTAGAATTACAGCGAAACTGTTAGTTATACACTAACTCAGTGTTTTCACTTGCTGTTAATGGTATTTTGTTTGTGGAATGTAAGCAATCTTTTCACTGGTCATGCTATTACTTTTTTACCCATCTATGTCAAAAATTAATTAGTAATTTCAGTTAATGCAGAGTGGCTTAGTCATTTCTGAAGCATTTAAGTTATTGCAAGGATGACACAGCCATGTTAGTAATTAACTGTGCCTTTATTCTTATTCTGGCTAGTAATTCAACTGAAAGTTTCCAGTTATTGCATTTTGGCATCTCAAAGGCTCAGCTATTCCCCCAGCCTGGAGGTATAAAAACATCAGTTAAGGGTGTCCAAAAAATTAATTGTACCCTCTCAGTTTTGTTTACATCACTGCTGTCCAAGAAGAAAGCAAATGGGGAGAACTTAGCTCGTGCCTTGTCTGGAATTGTGTGACAATGTGAACTTCTTTTTTATTTGTTGGCTCAGAAAGGAAACCAATCAATCTGGGTTAAGAGATTCAGGGATTTGAGCTGGGTAGCAATTTTAGCATGAGTCATACCACTTCACAAAATTAGCTTGCCAAGAAGATGTGCTTCTGTGAAACTGTGAAGTACCTGGGCTAGAGGTATAGCTGGAAGAGAAATCATTTTGACAGAAGAGCTCACAAAAGTCCAGTTCACTTCTTTTGGTGATGGCAATTGAAAGAATTGGTCATCTTAAGTCCTTATAGCCAGAGCTCCTGCACAGTGCCACGTCACCTTCAGCTCCTCTTTTCTGTGGAGATCCTTGATAAGCACAATAGAAGGGGCAAATACTGAAGAGAAGATGGGCACAGAGACATAGCCAGCTGTTCACAGGGCATCAGGAAGTGATTGTCCAGCATATAAATCCTGGCTCCACAGTTTAGGATTTGATACCCAAGAAGTGGAGTGCTTGGAACAAGCATACCTTAACATTTCCAGTTAATTAAACATCTTGAGAAACATTAATATTCTCACCAATTTTGTGATGTCTAATGGAAAATAATTTTGTTGTGAGCAGTTTTGCACATTTATGCAATCACATTATAACTTGCATGGAGACAGTAGGAAATGGGATAAAAATACAATGGGATGTTTGTAGCTGAAGTTTCTGGAATTTTTGTGTATTTTAATGTACTAAATCTAGTTTTCATAGTTTAAAAGAACACCCCCCTAGATAGAAGCTGGCATCATCATTTATCTGAAGGGAAGATTATCTGAAGAAACAAAGATTAATCTTTGTTGTAGTTCTGTCTCTCCACTGGTGGAGGCTACTTCAGTGAAACTTGTTTTTCTTTTGTTGTGCCAGCAAGGAGTAAGTACCAAACCAGATGCTACTTTTGCTACTATGGTATTGACAGCTGCCCTGCTCTGCTTGTGAACTTGCTGCCTTGCCATTTTCCCTACACCTGCATGAATGACTTGATTTCCTTCATCCTCCCTCTCTCACCACTCTCCTCCTTGAGATAATTGCCTTTTGCTGTTCAAGTGCTGTGGTGCTGAGCACAGGGGCTGAGAACAGGAAGAGTTTTCTTGCTGAGCTTCGTCTGTGGCCTATCAAGTACTTGTGTGATGGAGGCAGAATAGCAAAGTGGTCAGCAGCAGGAGGAAAATATAGGAGCTGGAAGCAGAGGGAAGGTAGTGAAAAGTAGTGATAGAGGCTAAGGATATTTCATACTGGAACAGAACATGGAGAATCAAAATCTAATCACAGGAGAATCGTTTTCTACTCATAAGGTATTCCAAAGAATTCCACATTTTCAGTACTGCTCTAGAGCTTAATAGCTCCGAGCCCTCAGTGTTTCTTGAGTCTTGTCTAGGGTTGTCCATTGCTGAGAATATATACATCTGCTTCTGCTGGGAAATGCTCTGCTAGCTCAAGTGGCAGTATATGTGACGTGGCTCTAGTTTGCCTAATCCTGTTGTAACCCTGTTGATGAACACCACAGGGATCAACAAGATTGCACATGTTGGAACAGCTATATTTTTTCCGGTTATTATTCCCTCCCTAAATATATTTAAATAATAAATAAATATATGAAAAGTTGTATATATAAAATCATTATATATTATATAACTAAATCTAAAATTATATATAACACCTAGTCTTAAATAGATAAATTCTAAGTTTGTACTTATTCTGAGAGGAAAAGAGTATATGATGGTAATTCAAGCAAAGCAGTAATATAAAGGAATAATTCAGCAAGGAGGCTGAATTAAAGTTGCACAAGCTTTTTTTTTTTCCCCTTAAATTAATTTGATGCAGTATAATTGTCTGAAAATAACTAAAAGCTCAGCTGTGAGCTTTTATACACCCCGGAAGAAATGCCTATATATAATTTTTCACAGGAAAGTACTGAAGGCAAAATGCCAGCAATGATTGCATGAAGTACAAAGTAAATTTATTTCATCATAAGAAAATTGTAGATTAAAGTTTATACTTCCTTCTCTTTTTCTGCACCCTCTGCAGTATGATATATCTATATTTCTTATCTGTGGGTGTGGTGCATTTCCTACAGCAGGAAAAGTTCTTGAGGGTTTGGTGTCATGTGGCACAATTAGATATTCTCCTGCTATTTGGCTGCTGTGAATCACACCCTTAGGTATGGAAATAGGGAACTGCAGGATTCCCAACCCCTCTTGCACACGGGCAGCGCAAAGAGTGAAATTTTAGTATTGACAGAATAAGATGAAATAAGAAATTTCAGATCTGAAATTACACAGGTACTTTATCTTTGATATCTTTGAGTTTAGATTTTTTTGCTCCCTTCCCCTCCAACGTGAAGAAATAACTTTTTTTTTTTTTTTTTTTTTTTTTAATTAAGATGACATTTTTCACAAGCAGAAGCCAGCCTGGTTTCAGACACCAGCTGCTGTGCAAACTGCTCTCCCCAAACAGGTTAATTTGGGAGGGCTTCGATGAGTGTCACATCTCATGGCTTTGCTGCTTTCAGCTTTGCCGTGCCAGGGCTCGGGTGGGAGTTGTGTCTGAAGCCGCACAGAGACCCAAATCAGGGCGCAAGGGTGTGCATCGGCTGGGAGCTGTCAGGATTTAAGTAATCACCTGCAGTTGAATTGAGTCTCGGATGGGAAGTAGGAAGTGCTGTACTCAAGCTTCCTGTATAAATAAATGCAGCTTTCCCACAGCTACTGCATACAAGCTGTGACGTGCGTTTAGGATATAATGGCAGCATGCACTTAATAGCAGGGAGGGGATGATTCCTCGGAGTGGCAGAGGGGCTGGGAGACGAGTCCTGCTGCGACAGCCCTTAAAAGTGTACAGCTGTCAGCTCCCAGCGGAGAGGAAGGGCGTGTGAGAGCAGTCTGCTGCGCTCCTCACTGCCAGCTCCGTGGGTCTGTGACATCCTGGTTCTTGGGAATGCCCGAGCCTGAGTGCAGCCGCTGAAAAGTCACACAGCTGGCTCTCCTTTCAAGGTATGTTGGAATGCAGCTTTCTGTCTGTTTTTTCCTTAAGAGCAAAGGATACTCTAAAAGAACAGCAAGCCAGCATTTGCTTCGAATGGAATAGAGTGAAAAAACAGCTTCTTTTTTTTTCCCCCTCTTTTTTTTAAAGGTAAGGACTAGAATGCTTAAATAGCTAAAATAAATAAATGTTATTTGTGGTTTGACTAAAATCAAACTATGTGGTACTTAGAGCTGAAGCAGAAGGAAACCTCAGTGTCCTGACTGTTGAAGGCTGGAAATAAATAGACACCAAGTACTTTCCAAAAGGGTGAAATGACTTTTGTCAGTGTAACTTTTGGAGAAATATCTGTGTGAAATGTCTAGAAATGCTGCAGTATTAGGATATATCTGTGTGAAAGGCAATTGCTAAAATGGCATACTGTCAGTGTGTTTTAGTTTAAATAGAAGAACTTCTTTAATACTGAGAAAATACCTGATTAAGCTGGAGGAAGCCTGAGTTTAAAAATGCTGATTCTTCCTCCTGGTTTAAAGGCATTTCTTCTGCCACAGTCTCATGCAGCTGATATCAAGGAGAAAATACGTTCATCTGTACTGTAAGTGTTAACTTCTAATCTGTGTTAATGGACACTTCTAATCTGCTCAGGGTTTAGGGTTATGTCGTTTATGTAAGCACATACAAAATATGCCATACTTTTGTTTCCTGGTTTGCATTTAAAATTTTTTTGACACTAAGAATAGACAACTGCACTTACTGGAATGTTTGCACGGCTTTCTCATCACAAGGCTTTCTCAGTGCAAAGCAGCTTTAGTAATGAAGATGTTTCAGTCTAGTTTTATTTTAAAGCTCTGTATTTTCTGTAATACAAAAGCACTCTGCTTCCTAACTGCATACAGCAATATCAAATGTCTTCCTTCAGAGAGCACTGTAAGTTGTAAAATATTTAGAATTGCTATAGTAAAGAAAGAATTGCAGGGTGACTTTGAATCCTCTGGGTCAGGAGACACTGAATGCTTTAAAGAAGTAAATTTTAGCAGAGATACAGGCTGTGACTGAAATACCTCCATGCAGCTTTCCAACTGCCTGTGAGCAGGCAGAGCAATCTGATATGTTTGGCTGCCCTCAGCCTGAAGGGCAAGTGGTCTTATTAAGGGCAGGCACTAAGTTTGGGATTCCAATATTTTATGGAAACAGAAGTTCAAAACCCTGTCCTTAAATATTTTTCAAAACAAATACATTGTTATGATTCTTGACCTGTACAGGACTTGTCTATGCCTGAATGTGAGTGGGTGTCTGGGTTGTTGCTTTAACATGAAAGTGGCTGAAACCCTTCCATCAATGAGCATAAGCTTTTTTGGAGAAAGTATTGCGCATTGATATGGACGCGGCTGCAGTTATGCTGCTGAAAGCAATGCTTTAGATTATGGATTGAGAAGTGTGAGTTTGCAGAGCGTCTAAAGCCATAGTAAAGTGGAGGTATTCTTTCAAAATAAACTCCAGAGCCAAGTCAGTATGATGAAAATCAGGCTCCTTTTCTCCCATGCATCTTACTGTCTGATGGGGGTATTTCACACAAAGTCCTGTCTGCTCACACAAGGACACAGAAGCCTCCCTAGGCTTCATGTGGAACTAGCACTTGGCAGCCTGGAATAGTTCCTGTTCCCCATGCTGGAGTATATTCTGCATACACCTCACTGGTGGTCGTGGACTTTTTGGTGACCCTGTTTGTGTGATAGTATGCTTTGGGGCAAAAGTTAGCATATAAATAGCAAACAATATGGAAATATTTCTCTCTGTAGCTAAATTCTTGGACTGCACTCTATTCTTTAAATGCTTCATAAACTTTGTAGAAATAAATAGTGTGGAAGTGGTAGTCTGGCCTTTCCCTTTTGGTGGAGGAAGGTATGTATGTACTTGTTATTATTGTGAGTTTAAAATGCAACTCTGAGAAGCAGCAAACCACTCCAGAGGGAGCCAAGCAGTGCTAATGCCTAACCTGGTTTGAAGCTCATTAGTATGCCTCTGATAATGTCTGTGATGTGAGTGTGAGCCCTGTGCCTGCAGTTCATTCACCCTGTTCAGACCTCTCATGACTTTCAGTGGTGAGACCCAGTGGAGTGTGTTTGCTTTGATGTAGCTCAAAAAAACTGCTATAGACTTGCTGTCCCTCTTCTGAGTGGGGAGTTTTCTTGAATGTGCCTGAAACTTCATGGTGCCTATGGGTTGTACAGATCAAATCCATAAATATCTCCTGGGCTAGTAGTACTGTGATATCTGAGACCATAATTACAGCTCTGGGCCCATGGATATCTCAGGCACACATGAACAAAATACTGTGGCAGGCTGCCAGTGTCGCTGTGAACTGAGTCCATCAGACCTCCTTGCATATCCTAAAGCAGACATTGCCTTCAGCTTCTTGAGGCTGAAAGTGATTCTGGAGCTGTGCTTTTCCTCTGGTACTTGCCCAGAGCTGGGTACAGTTCCCCCCTCTTCCTCTGGTTTTTCTGTACCAAAGCGGAGCCCAGTGTAATGCACTTCACAAGTTGTCTTCTTTGCCCTTACATTCATTCCATTTGAAAACTAATCTTCTTTTGGTTTGCAAAGGGAAACTTTGAACAAAACAAGAAGGAACAGCTCCAAAGGGAAAGACAACAATGATATTAAGCTCAGCCTCTAGCATTCTGTATTTCTGCTGAAGCATAACTGAGCTCCAGTGCTAGACTATGAGCCTTCTCACTTAACAGAAGCATAGGTCTGAGGGCCATCGTACACTGCAAATTTACCTAGTCTTGGACAAACATTTACAGACATGCTTGTGCCAAATAACTTTGTGCTGATCAGTAAGAAAATAGTGTTCAGTAATCGTTCTGTGTCTTTTCTAAATGGTTTTGGCACAGTGGGAACTGAGTGGGCTTTGCATTCATTAAGTAGGTCACTGCTAGGAGATACTAAAACATAAAAAAAAAAAAAGAGTATCTCAAATTACAAAGGTCCTCATCCTTCCTGCTGAAGTAGGACTTTTCCAACTCCTAGTCTTCCAGGAGAAACAGAGGTGCCAAGTAGAAATTTCTAGGCTCGAGAGCATAACTAGGTTAACTGCATTGCAAACACACTTTCAAATAAAAAATGTAGCTATGTAAAAAACCACTTTGTTTTTCGAGTTTCCTAGATCTCCTTGTATGTATTGATACTTGTGCACAATGACATATGTGTTTCTCATTACTGATTTCTTTTATTCTATTATAATAATGAAACATTTTAATGAGTTGCCTAAGATCTGGTTGGTTTTTTCCAATAGTTTTAGGGGAATCTGCTCAGCCTGCAAGAGAAGACACATTATACGTAGTTAGAAAGGTCACCAGTTTACCTTCTGCTTTGAGTGTCCTTGGTTCTTGCAAGTACAGTTCCAGCTTTGGTGAAATTTGGGCTGACTTAGCTATGGGACCTACAAGCATCCTTGTTCCTGTTGTACTGAGTGAGTCAGTATTTCTGGAGTCACGAAGCCAACCAGCACCAGGCATGATGATTTGGGACACACGAATCTAACTTTTGGGTCTGTGCACACTAGAACCAATTCCCTGCATGGAGTTTCTTCCTGTGTATTATTTTCTGAGCTTGTTGTAGACACAGCCATCATGGGTACTTGTTATATGTACATGCTTTTTGTTGCAAGGAGAGACCAGTGAGCATAGAATCGTGGAATCACTTAGGTTGGAGGGGATCTTGAAGACCATCTAGTTCCAACCTACCTGCCATGGGCAGGGACACCTTCCACTAGACCAGGTTGTTCATAATCCTATTCAATCTGGCCTTTCAAGGATGAGACATCCACTTGCTTCTCTAGGCAGTCTGTTCCAGTGTCTCACTACCCCTCTGCAGAAAGAATTTATTCCTAGTGCCTAATGTAAATCTCTCCTCTTCTAGTTTAAAGTCTGCTTGTTCTATCACTATCTGTCTGTGAAAAAATTACTTTTCCTTTTTTTATAGACTCCCTTTAGGTACTGGAATGCCACGCCAATGTGCTCTTGGAGCCTTCCCCTCTCCAGGTGGAGCAATCCCAGCTCTCTCAGCCTGTCTTTGGAGGACAGTTGTTCCAGCCCTCTGATCACCTTTATGGCCTTTTTCTAGATGTGCTCTAAAAGTGCCATGTCCTTCCTGTGCTGAGGACCCCAGGGCTGGATTCATAATTCCAAGTGGGGTCTCAGCAGAGTAGAGGGGCAGAATCCCCTCCCTTGATCTCCTTCCCACCTTGCTTTGGATGCAGCCCAGCGTATGGTTGGCATTTTGGACTGCAAGCACTGATGCTGTTGACTCATGTCCAAGTTTTCATCCACGAGACCCCCAAGTCGTTTTTGGCAGAGCAGCTCTCAATGAGTTCTTCTCACATTTTGTACTCATGTCTGGGATTGTCCTGACTCAGGTGCAGCACTTTGCACTTGGACTTGTTGAACCATTTAGTTCTTATGCACCCACTTCTCTAGTTTGTCCAGATGCTAGTTAGGAGACAGAATACAGAATCGCTTTTCATTAGAAGGAAAAATTAACATTTTACTGTCATGCTCATGCTTCTGCCCTTTAATTGAGACTGTCAGTATTTGTGTTTGTTGCAAGCTTTTCTGCCTTATTTGTGTTTGTTGCAACCTTTTCTGCTTTGCTGTAAAAATGAGGAGAGGATGGAAAGTATAAGACATGAGTCATTACTCAAGCAGTGGACATTGTCTGGGTATCTGACAGAGGCTTTGATGATACTCATGTTTGGTTATGCAAACTTGAATTTTCAGATAGACAGGAAAGAAAATTGCAGATCTGAAAACATTTATGTGTTCTATATATTTGCAAAAAGGAAAAATCATTGGAACAAAAGAGTTGTATCTGTTTTCAGGGACTGGACCAATTCCTTCGAGGTTACCTCTGCTTATGCTCTTATGTACTGTATGCTGCTGTGGTATAGGGGAGATTTCTTTGCACATGTATATATACATATATAGCTGCAAATAATTCAGAATTGCACGCTCTAAATCCCTATGTACATAGAAGGAAAAACACATTTCATGACAACTAGCATCCAGGCTAATCCTTTGCGTGCAAAGAAAATTCCAGAATTAAGTAGAAGCAGTGACACGCAGGCTGGCGCTGGTTATGTCTGAGCAGTAGATGGGAGAGTTCATGTGTTCTGCCTGTGATTAATTTTTGAAGCATTCTGATGGAGGTGGGGAGATGATGAAGGAAAACAAGCCAGTCTTCCTCCCCCCCTTCAAAAAAAAAAGAAGGTTACAAAGCTGCAGTCATTGGGGAAACTGAGCTGATCCTGTGGGCTGTTTACCATTTCGCTCACTGGAACATTTTTCACAGCAGCAGGCACTCTGCCAACCACTGATACTGGAACTCTTCCCCATGGGGTTTACCCATTTTAGGGCTAAGATAACATCCATGGGGCCAGCAATAACTTGCTTGCTGAAATTTTGCACAATGTGGAAGATGCAATCCTGCACCCTCTTGACCTCTTTACAGTTGCACTGATGGTTTCAGTGGTGGAGATTCTTCTTCACAGTTTCCACAGAAAATCTGTGGGAAAGGAAATCATGCCCTTTGCCAAGAGTGAAGTAGAAGCCACATACATGTACATAATTTAGACAAGACTACTATGAGGACATGTATTTTTTGGATTGGTCAATGTTTTTGTTGCAAATACCCAAGTTAGTGTGCATGGCTTGAGAAATTTCAACCCCCTTGTTAACTCTGGTTATCACATTTTGGGAGGATGGACCAACAAATTAAGGAAGCATACACTTCTGAAGAGTAGAGAAAAAGTCAAGAATTCTTGTCTTTTTTTCCAGATTCTACAGCAAGGAGGACAAAATACCTATTTTGCCTATGGACATTAGTTGTCACGGTCATAATTAAAAGACCAGCTAGCAGAAAGTTTCCAGAAAGGTTTCTGTAAGACTGTCATCCTACAATATAACAAGTCTATGAGTTCTTTTCAGTTCTACTTACTCATTTTTCTGAGAGTTTGGGAGGTGGGGTAGCTTCTGTCAAAGATGAGCTCTCAGTTGCTTATCTTCACACACATAATGCACAGGTCCATTGGAAAATACTTCTTTGGAAACACTCCCATTGGCAGGATTTCGACTGCATGGCTAAGATCATGTAGAGACTAGCCAGTTGTTACCAGATGCTGAGACATTTGAGGCTGAAATCTTGTATGTTTACAGGTTGCTGTTCTCCCTTGTAATTATATCTGTAATGAATGTTGAAATTTGGAATTGAAGTTGAGGGAGTGATGAATGCATACCTCTAACTGCATTTGATGGGCACTTCTGGTTTATTACATGTCTTACACTAACATCTGGACTTCTAAGTAGTTGCATAGAGCCCCGGAGAAACTGTGTTCCCTGTGCTTGGTGCATCACAGGCAAAAATCTTCATGTGAATGCTTGGAGTCTGAAGCACAGAGATAGAAGGGGGATGTGGAAAATAGGATGGGAGAGGGCAGGACAGCAATGAGACAACGTTGTGTTGTGTGATAGACAGTGTCATCAGTCAAGAGCTTTTTTACTCAGGTTTAAGAAAATAGAAGTAAATAGAAGAAATCATATTTGCCTTACACTGTTAATGAAATGCAGAGCAAAATAGATAATGTGGGTTAAAAATGTTAATTTATAAAAATGTGAATATGCAGTTGTTTTAAAAATACATGGCTGTTAAAGTTAGTCAAGAGTGTAAGACTAATAGCAGTTTAAAGTATTTTTGCTATTCCAGCATAGTTTGCAACTTCTCTTCAGTAGCATGTACGTGAGGCCTGTCAAGGTTAGAAGTACCCCAGATTAAAAGCCTGGGCATGTGGGGCTCCTCTGCACTGGAGCAGGAGACAATATGGAAGGAATTGCCTGCATCAGAATTCCTCCCAAGATCTCTCTTCCAGCATGCTTGGTCTCTTACCTTTTCCCATGCATGGGCTGGGAAAGAGGGAGATGAAATGTGAATACTGAGAGTACAAGCAGAGAGATGCACAGTCAGGGGACTGTTACTGGTGTTGACTTCTCCTTTTTGCCTCTGCAGAGCTGGCCAGAGCTGAAACTTGTCTTTTCCTCATCTCCAGTTGCCTTTGGAAGGACTCATTGAGGAGCTGCCAGAAGAGTGGTTTAGGGACACACTCCGACTAGTTTAATAACTGGTTGTGAAAAGCAGTAGTAATAGTTGCTTCAGTAAATGTATTTAGTTTCAAAACAGCCTCATGTCCGGGTCCAAACCTTTACTATTGTTTCTTGCCAAATTTCAGCATAATCAGTAGCTGTTCATGTTGTTTTCTTAAGGGCAAAGGCTTGTGTTAGTGACTTCCCCAAGGCCCAATCCTCAGATTTGACTCCCAGTTTTTTATTCATAGACTCTCCTTGTAGCTAAAACTTGAAAGCTACCACTGGGTAAGCTTTATAAGTCATTGAGATACATTTGGATCAAGGGCAGTTTTCAATGTTTTAATTGTTTTGTTTTGGTAACCTCAAATTTATTTTTATTTACTGTATAATAATGAGCAGTGTATTTGACTGTAAGATTAGATAGGGACAGTTTAAAATACTTTATGTATTAGTTTTGTTCACTGAGCAGTCACACAAAAATTGTTATAGACGGAAAATCAACTTATTCTGTTATTTCTGTTGATGTAAATCTAAAATTGTTAAAAGTGCTTTTCAATGTTTGCAGTGAAAAAGGTCAGTAGGACCATATTCTTGAAAGTTTGCACTTTCTGTGGCTTGACAAAACAAAATGACAGAGATGTTAAGGGTATCATCTTATTACAAGCACTGAAAGAAAAATTCTCAGATCACCCCTTCTAAAAATAAACACACACAAATTTATTATTTTTTTTTTTTACAATAGGTGGCTATTAGTACATTTTGCAGAATGCAGTGGAGGATCAGTTTCATTGTTCCTGTCAGCTGAGTTGTTCCTTGGCTTCTGGCAAGCTCTGCATGGTTCTCTTGACACCAAGAAGTTTCTTGTGGGCCCTTTGGAGACCTGGCTTTTTGTCACATCTCTATTTGCCTTGACCTGCTTGCCTTGCAGCCAGGACACTGCTTGCTTCAGACACAGCTTTGGCAGTCTCCAGCCAGGGGACCTTGAGAGCCTAATTAGTTTCTTATTAGGAGAAGGGTGCAAGCTACAATCACATGAATCTGGTCCCTCTGTTTTCCACTGCTTTCACTTTAACAATGTGTGTTTACAAATATATCCTAAAAATCCTTGATGTTAGAACAGGCCAATGTTGCAAATGTCTTTTGAACACACCCTATCTAAACTGTAAACATTCCAGCTCAGGGATTTAGCACATCCCAAGGTTTTGTTATCCGATTAACAAAAATAAATATTTTTTTCTGTGTCAAAGGCAAATTGTTACATCTGACTTCCTATTCCTGTTTCAGCAGAGACAGCTAGCCAAGTTATCAACCCATTTGACCTTCCAAAAGCTCAATTCCTTTTACTTAGTAAATGCCACAGTTACCAAAAGCCTTCATGTGGTCTGAAAGAAAGATCTATCATTTGTCATTTTGAAGAATGTTTTTATGCAATAGCGGTGTATTACCTCTTGTCAACAGGATGTTAAAAGTAAAGTGCACCAAACTAGTTTGGGTGGAAATTCTTTGTAGTTTGGCATTCACATATGTTGCATAGTGTCATTAAGAACAGAGCATGTTATTTAGAAAAGCTTTAGATTTTAATCTCAGACTTTGTAACCAGTACTTGGAATTCTACTTGGTATAATTTTGTTGTTTGAATATGTTTTGGAAATATTTGGAAATGTTTGGTGCCAAAACACTCTAGTTCTCTTGTCTGATTGCACTTTGTTTCACTGCATTTTGTGCTTATCAACTTTGCTGAGCACTGTGACCAGGATGAATACAAAATCTTAGGAGAATCCTGCTGTGTCCACCATAAGCCTGTGTCTGGGGCCAGCACCATCCCACTGCTCAGGCACAGTAAGCCTGATACATCTGGGTCACCCCGAGATGTGAAACCTACAGGCCTGTCCAGGACTCATATCTGGTGCAGGAAGCTGTGGCTTTCCAGCCTGCCAGTGTTGTTCAGCCAGAGCTGAACTTTGATATGTCCTAGTTTCAAGCACAGAACTGAGTGAAAGTGGTGGCTTCTGCAACATAGTCTGACCTCATCCCATGCAGGATGGATTGCTCCCATCCTGATGGATTCAATGAGTATTGCCATTGTGTAGCTCTTGTCAGTATTGGAAAGAGTCAAATACCATGTTTTGATTATGCATTTCAGTTTAGTAACAGGCTAAGTTATTTCTCTTTTAGTTGACATGTTTTTATCTTTAAGTGATCCAAAAGTGCTGTTCCTAGCTCACTTCATCTGTGAGTAGCAGCATTTATTTCACCATTAGCTTGTACATTCCCTGTTCTTGGACTCTCCTGCTTTTTAGGAATGAAAGGGGGAAAGGCTGGCTTTTTTCCCTCTTGCCTGTTCTCACACAGTATTGCAAGGAAATCTATAAAGGATTCCCACAATTGCAGGGTCACATCTGTTTCAGAAAAAAAATAAAAATCTGCTATGTTCATGGTCTTCTTGCAAAGAACCCCACCGCGCAGAGGACGTATTGACATAGGGTCACAAGAAGTTGCTGTGAAGACCTGGTGTTCTAAATTTTAAAAGTTATTCATACCTCACGCTATTACAGTAGAGTAGAGCAGTTATCTGACAAATGTACTCTCAAAGCCTTGTGGAGACTGATATATATATATATATATATATATATAAACTCCGTGGGGTTTTGGTTTATTAGAATCTTTTGGAATGATTTGGTGCATGTGATATTTGGGAAGCTGTTCATTGTGTATTTTAAATATCCTGAAGTGCTGGTATAGAAATTCCTGGCAGAAACCTGGATCATATTCTGAATTACTAATCAGTCCCTTAACTTTTTTTTTTTTTTTGGGTTGGTTTTTTTTTGTTTTTTTTTGGGTTTTTTTTTTTTTTTTTTTTTTTTTGTTTGTTTTTTTTTTTTGTGTTTGTTTTGTTTTGTGCAACTTACTGCATTCCTTTAAAAGTATTTTATGTATTTATTTTTTGGTTGCTGTCATATATGAAAATACCCCAGATAGCTACTGTTTTTTCAACAGCAGCTCAAGGTTTTGGGTTTTTTTCCCAGTCATTCCAATGAAAGCAAGTGAGAAAAATTGCCTTTGGTGTGTTCTCATGTACCAGCACATTTACTTAGGCGGCTTGTCCTTTAAACAAGTTTTCTGACAATAAAAATTTTACAGTGTAGAAAGCTATCATGCAATATTATACATCTGACTTTTCTTAAGCCTTGCTCAAAGAGAAGAGATATCGAAGTGCTTTTATTCTCTCTAATTCTTCAGCTTGGTAGCATATTATGGTAATCCAGAATGGGTTCTCCTTGTACATGCATGTAATCAAGTGCTTGCCGTTTAAAGGCTCAGATGTGATACAGTAATTCTGAATATATTAAAAACGTATTTAAAATGAGAACTTATATTTTTGGATCTGGTTGCTTTTTTTGAGACCATGATTCCAGAAAATTGTTTTGTACTTGTTTAACTTCTTAATAATCTCATTTCAATAAAGCAGAACATTCAGTCTTTGATACACAGGAGCACTTAAACATATGATTAAATTTGGTTCTTAAGATGAAAGCTTTTTTAAATTGGGGCTTTAATCATATGTTTTACAGCCTTGCTGAATCACTGCCTGATAAGTAATGCTGTATGGACGGGATAGGTAGCTCTGTGTAGGCAATGCATATCATAAGGAGAAATTAATGGGTTAGTGGTCTGTCTGTAAGACCACAGAAGCTCTATTGCACTTGACTCAGACTAATTTTCTGAGCAGAGATGCTGAGTTTAAAAAAGCTGTCTTAGTAATGAATTTTGAATGACATTATCTTGAGAGAGTTGCAACAGCAAGGACTTGTAACCAAAACTGGTAATGATGGCATTACACTGCAATCAATAGAAATGTGTATTTATGACAGCTGTCTTCACAAGTCCTAATTTCATAGTTCAGTTTATATCTTGTAATTTGACCCCATTATCTTAATACCACTGTTAAATTTTTTAAAACTTTCTGTAATTGCTCTTTTTTCCCAAGGGTCTGATTTTTAGCATTGGTTTTGAACGCTCTTGTTTTTCAGGTAGTTTTCTTTTTCTATTTAATTTTTTTAAGGAGGGAACCTTAGTTACAGGAAGAAACAGAATCCTGAGTGAACAATGTAAAACCAGGTTTTTGTATGGCTCTGAAGTAATTTAATAATGGGTGGAGTACTTGAAAAATCTCTAGGGCATGAGAAAGAATTACTTGCACTGCTTGCAAATGTTTCTCCAAGAGAGTTTAGGAGTTTAGTAAATATACCTGATACACTAAATAGGAGTGTAGCACACATGCTGTGAGTTTGTTTCAATGCTTTTTTTTTTTTTTTTTTTTGGTAAAAAGGGAAAGTGCTGTGCTAGGTACATGTATTCTTATCCATCTTTTCAATCTCACCATGTTTATGCAAGTCTACATGCCTTGGGTGCTGGTTTATGAGTGTACTGGGGTAGAGAGGCCTCTCAGATCTCACCCTGCCCACAGGATGGACATGCCAGCCCAAAGGGGAAAACACATTAAGGACCCTTTTTGTTCTATTAATGTTTTCTGGAGCAATGTGTCTCATACTTGTGCATTTCTTGGCTTCCTTTAAACTCTAATTGTAGGTAAAAGCATACAACTTGACTAACTTCAGCAGAATTGTTTGTAAACACAAGACTTGAAGTAGCTTCTCCAGGAGCTCTGCTATTGCAATTGGATGCAGCATGTGAAAAATGAAAGCATAATTTGTGGTGCTGAACATACTCCATTCATTCTACTCCAGCTTCAGTGCAGGAGGCTTTAGTGATTCTATGTGATGTTTTTAAGCACTGAAAGTCACAGTCAGACACATTTTTTTAACTAAATACAGTGAGTTGTTTGCAGGCACAGGACAATGTCCTGATGTTGCAGCTCAGGAGACTGCCTGGCTTGTTTTCTCTATCGCATGTACAGAGTAACTTCGGTTCTTTGTTAGGCTGAGGCAACTGGGCAGACTCAAGTGAGCCTTGTGTGACTGTAACAAGAGTGTTACCTTCAAATCCCTGCTTACAGGGAAAGTTTCAGCAGTAGGTTGCATGGATTTTTGATACCTCTGTGGAGCTGGGGTGGCTTGACCCTGGCTGTCTCCCAGACACCCACCCAGCTGCTCTCTCACCTCCATCACAGGGAGTTAGTAGTTTCCACTTTGGGACACTAATGCCAGGATTTGCAATGGATACCTGTCTAGAAGCAGGCATTGCAGATACTTGCTGTTGGAAGTAATTTTCAAGGTTAGACATCAGACACTCTGGTGTCAGGAGGCCCTGAAGGCAGGCAAGTTCTGCATTCCTTCCTCCAGTGCTTTTCTTCTGTTTTTCATATTTCTCTCACAATCTCCATGCTTTCATGTTAGCGTTTCTGGTTGTACTTACCCTTCTCAGCCCTTTCTGCTTTGAGCACGCGCTAATGTTTTCTTGCTTACAGGCAGTGTTGAGACGTTTCAGTGCCGCAAGAAAGCACGAGCTTTGTGACCTCCCAGAGACAAAGCCAAAGTGTCTGCAGGCAGAGGAGTGAAACGGAGGTGTTGACAGGTCCGAGCGCTCAGCAAGCTGTGGTCGTGGTG
This sequence comes from Certhia americana, assembly GCA_018697195.1. Taxonomy (NCBI): domain Eukaryota; kingdom Metazoa; phylum Chordata; class Aves; order Passeriformes; family Certhiidae; genus Certhia; species Certhia americana. Next base: position 62,755,900 of record CM031858.1, on the reverse strand, counting down.
ACTGTGCAGCTTGCACCCCCGCAGGGCTGACCCCTCCATAACACGCTCACGCAGGGCTGACCCCTCCATAACACGCTCACGCAGGGCTGACCCCTCCATAACACGCTCACGTTTGTTCAGACCTTCTGCTCCTGCCTTATCCTGTGGCATCAGCACCGTCAGGGTCTCAGCCAGGGAAGGATGAGTCTGCTTATGAGGTGAGCAGCATACAATATGAGGAAAGATATCCGATTTCCTGGAAATCCTGTGCAACGTGAGGGGAGTATGATCTGCGTGTGTGCGTGTGTACGTGGCTGATAGAAATAGCCAAAAAACGTGGATCTTCTCAGAGTTCCTGAGTATTTACGTGTGCTGGGGCCAGTTTGACCCTTCCTTGCCCTGATTCACGCTGGTGCACGATCCAGACAAGTATATTTCTTTGCTTAGAATGCCCTCAAGAAGTGTTTAGCCAAGTTCCACAACGTCTCATGGAGCCTGTGCTGCTGTTCAGAGGTTTCTTTCTGCGGAGTTGAGGTGCTGCACTACAGTTTCAGTGACACATTTCTTGCTTTGTTTGGGATGCTTTTCTAAGCAGGTCATTTGTGTTTGTAAGCATGAGAGGGAAGGTATTAATGCTTAAAAATGTGTTGCATTTATCTAATCATCAATTTTTTTTTTCCAAAACTTTCCATTTACTTTAATTTCTGATCACTTTTCTTCATATAACCAAATATGGAATGGTCTTTTACTTTTTGTTCCTAACTCATTCTTCAATGACTCCCTCTTCCCCGGCACAGCACATATACACCCAAGATGCTTTATTTTCAATCTAACCTATTGGCAACTCACTTGTAACTACAATAGGAATTTTAATCCTCTGTAAAGAGGACTGATGGATGTGTAATTAAGTAATGACAGTCTGTGGGATAAGAGTAGCAAAGTGAAAGCCATAAAAATTCAGAGCAACTGAGGTAGAACTTCATGGCTTCCCTGCAGCACCTGGAAAAGTCAGTTCTGCCAGGCTGATAAAGTTGGGGAGATAGTTGGAGAGCTTGATAGAGGCCAAAGCATTTTGAAGTGTTGAGGAAGAACAGGAGGAGTAGAGACTGGGAACTGGAGGAAGAGGTGTCTTTCTGATGCCTTAGGTTTTAGCTATTATAGTTCTTAGACTCTGTTCTGTTTTGGTGAGTAGTTTTAGGTTTCATATTAAGTGCTACTAAGTTCTCTTCACGGTGTAGACAGACAAAACAATTCCTTCTCTAGTTTGATACCAAGGACAACTTTCAGGCCCAAGAACAAAAACAACGGTGAAGTGAGAAGAAAAAACAAGGAAGATGGAGCTTCATAACCTGAAGCTATGGTTGTACAATTGGTTCTAATATGTTAATGGAGCAGAACTTATAAAAATGTGAGGCCTTGTGACCCGGGTGTCCATTTTGTGACCACTTTGGGGTGCATCTTGGGTGTGGTCTGACTGGACTCTTGCGTGGCCCAAGAGTACCCATTGAGACTTTTTAATAAATACCCACTTTATCCTTTGTCCTGTCTAGTCTCTGTTCCAGATCAGCCTCCAGAAGGCATAATTTCTTTCCCCATTGTTACCATTATCTCATCTGATGATGATGAGAATGAAGCTCCCCTGCAGACCTGATTTCAGATCCCAGCTGTTGTTGAATGGGGCTACTCTTCTCCATAACCCTGAGCTCTTCACCAGCATGTATCCTTTGGCACCGAGTAGCAGAAGTCCCAACTCTAATGGGCAGATGCAAGGGCCAGTGGGCTGAGTTGCTCTGGGAAAAGGAGAGGCCAAGTAGGCCATGTGTCTGCTCTACCTTGGACAGGCAGGTGTTCAGTACTAACAGGATAGCTTTGCCTCTGCCAGCCTGACCCGGAGAGCTGCTTGTGGACAAGCTGGCCTCTCAGGGACTGTGGAAAGAGTTCTCTTCCTGGTAGCCACAGCGTTTCTTTCCTTCAAGGGTTGAGCAGGCAGGACATGGAGCTGTATCTGTGTTCTCTGATCCTGTTTGCTTCGTTTGATGAACTCCAATGGAGTTAATGAGGCTGCAGTGAGGTAAGCCAGCTGGGCTGTTTGGGGGTGGATCCTCTGATGTGCCAGGCTTGCTTGCTGTTGTCTGCTGGAGTTTTCCACAGGGTGTTCTGTCTGTTTTAGGGAGAGCTTCAGCTGTGCTCTGGAATCTTGGTGTGAGGAAAGGGTGCATGTGTGGACGGACAGGGGGTAAACATGAATTTAACCTACAGTCTTCAGGGACAAGGGTTATCATCAGTGACAAAGGGATATCATAATGAGTCCCTACAGCCATCGCACTGTGGCATTAGGTTGCTGCTAGTGCAGAGTGGTGTATCAGGAGCCTGCTCTTCACTGTCACACTCAGTACTGGATTTAGGCCATCTAAAATTAGCCTCTAGCCCTAAACCTCAATCATACACCTGAATCTTCCTGCAGCTGTCTTAATGCTGCCTGCATGCAGGGTCATAACCCTTCTAGTTATAAGAAGAACACTGACTTTTGAAACAGTTGTATCCATTTTATATCCATTCCCACATCCTGAAATATTCCTGTCTGCTCTTTTGTGCATCCGTCCCTTTAGCATTGCTGCCTTTTACCGTGTAAATGAAGAAATTTCGGATCAGTGCAGAGTGAGGGTGAGTAGCTCACCTGTACAGATGCAGCTGCCGTGGAAAAGCAATCCGAGTAAATGTGTTACAATTCTCCTTAGTACCGAGATAGCGTCTTACACGTGGGTTTAAATAACAGGTAGTTCTTGATCTGCCATAGCGTTTCCAGTGACTCAGTGTTCCCCCCACCCCGCTGCAATAATTACAGAAGATTGTCACAGTTCTCAGAGGGAGGCTACCTTCTAAGGCTTCTGGCCATGCTGGAGCTCCAGCTCTGCAGCTGTACGGAGCAAATTTTGAGGGGCATTATGGTAGCAGGCCCCAGGACTGCAACAAGAATAATGTGGGAATAGCATATTTTATGAACTAGTGATAGAAAGCCATGAAAAGAGAGTTTGCTTTGGATTTGTGGTCAAGAATTTGGTTGCCAGAATCTTGGCCATGATGCTCATATCTCTTAAAATTGAGACATTCCAAGGTACAAATCTGATGGCTTCTCTGACAGACTAGGCTAGGAAACTGGCAAGTGTAAAAATTAAAAAGGCATAAGTGTTCTCTGACCCAGATTTGTTGTGGTTTTGTGGCTTTTGAAGAGAAAGCATCTTCCTGCAGGTTGTGGAAGCACAGGGCATGAGGCTTTGGAGTCAGGCCTGGGGATGTGCTCAGCTGTGAGTAAGGTTATGAGGTGGGAGCTGCAGGGAAGGGTTCCACAAACTCCATGAGCCCCATCATTCTGCCCTAGGGCGGAATTCAGCAGGCACCGCTACTCAGTACATCACATATTCATTGACAATCTGCAGCTGTGTTGGCCACTCTGGCAGCCACAGAATGGCAGTGGGGACGTGCTGCCAAATGTGACCTGACAGTCCTGCCCAGAGGGTGCTCAGGACTGCAGGGGAGGCCAGCAGAAGAGGACCAAAGGGCTCAGGTCTCTGGTTTGCCTCATGAGATGTCAGATCTGACAGGCACATTGATAGGTCTTGATTGGTTTCATGTTCATGCAGCCTTCATTTGTGATGCAGCTCATCAGATTTAGTAGAGCTGCACTCTTGGTGCTGCTGCAAGCAACAGTGTACAGCTGGCCATCAGGCCTCTGCTTGTAAAATATGTGTAAAGATTGTCTTGCCATCAGCAAAGTGTATTCAGAAGGAGGTCTGTGGAAGTTGGGCCAATTTTCTTAGAGGTGGGGATAGATTTCCTACCTTAAATACTGTAGTGAACTGCACTGTCTGTGCTGAGTAAAATCTGCAAATAGGCTTTGCATTGTTTCAGCTCAAACACAAGGATATTCTCTTTAATTCCTTTTTCAGTGTTACTGTGTAAGAATGAGGGTCTTGAGACTTTTTATGATTATGTTGCAGTGTTTTGAAATGCTTAGGCCAGAAAGCATTACATACAGGCATGATATTTCCACTTGCTGCTTATCAAAGAGAAATTTCATCCCCAAGCACTGCTGTGATGTGAGGTGAAAAACATGGCTCTGGTGAGCCTCTCTCTGCCCAAGTGCTAGTGCACTTGGTTCACAAACATCAGTTTAATGCCTCAGAGACATTTGAAATAAATAGAAGAGCTGGATGCCAGGAAGTGGGATGCATAAAAGCTACTTTTGGCATCATTAAGGCAATGCAAAAAAGAGGACTGCACATGAAATGCTCTTACTCATTTGGTTTTAAGCTCCAGTCCTGTGTGAAGTAGCACAAGCAAGTTTGAAGCTCTTTCCTGGGTTTAGATGCCTTCATCACCCCTCTTGCAATAGAGTGCCAGCTCACTATCTCAGTGACAACTCGTGGAGAAGGTGGAGTTCATGATACCCACCACCTATCTTACAGAATAAATGTTTCAAGTGCTTGCCTAGAAAGAGGGAATCTGTTTTTGTCTTGCACTGCCTAGGGGAGTTTCCAAGCCACCAACTGGAATAGAAAGTGGGAGTGGAGACGCTCACTGGAACTGTGTGGGTGCAGTGAAGACTGAAGGATCGCATTTGGGTGGGAGGAGTATGAGTCTGAAAAATCATTTGAAAAGGCAGAGTGATATATATATATGTGTGTGTGTGTGTGTGTGTGTGTGTGTGTGTGTGTGTGTGTGTATGTATATATATATATGTGTATGTATATATGTATATATATGTATAATGCCCCATCTGTGTGAGTTTTGTTTTGGTTTTGTATGGTTTTTTCATTATTTTGATGTTGAGCAGCCCGAGTTGCTTTGTGCCAGCAAAGTGAATGTTCTCAGAGAACCCAGCCAGTTTAGGTCTTTTGAGGAGGTGTGTTTTCTTTGTAAATTTTGAATGACCCAAAGTTGAGACTGGCCACAAGATGCTGAGCAGTGCATTTGGGTGTGCAGGTGCTTTCATGGATCTGAAATGTAAATTCTCAGAGCAGTGGAAATGACTGCATGGCTTGTGCGATGTTTCAGCTGCCGATTTCTCTTTTCAGGCAAAGTTGTACCATTAATGACTGAATGGGCTCTGCTGGGAAGGCTTGTCCTCACACCATGACAGCTGATGAGTCAGAAGCTGGAGAGTTAGCTCTGGAGCCTCTCCTCACTTGCAAGCTATGTCTCTGTGAATATTCCCTGGATAAGATGACCACTCTTCAGGAATGCAACTGCATCTTTTGTACAGCGGTAAGTTGTACAAGATCTGCCAGTGCCTTTACATTACAGAAGTGGGGTAATGGGAGATGGACTGAACTGTAAGATGGGATTAGTTGTCTTGTACAAGAAGCATATGTTACCCATGCTGACACAGGATGCTTTTCTAAAGAGCATTTGGTGTTAGCCTGTCTTGCCTTGTTTAAAAGATTTCTCTTGTCATTTTACTTTTGATAATTTGTAACTAACATATGTTCCCATAGCAAGTACTAGTAAAACACAGTAATAAAAGGGAAAATGATGCAGTTTGAGTGTTGGATAGCATACACAGTCTGCATGCAATCTAAGTATTTACTTTTTTCTGAAGCAAAACCTTGAAACATCATAGGATAGCTGTGAGCTTTTGTTTCTCTGCCATCCTTTTCTGAGTACTCAGAGACCTTTAAAGTCTTCTATGTGACTTTTAAAGGCAATCAGAAAACCTAAACAAAAATGGCCTGTTGAACGTTTGCCTCTGTGCTGCAGAGAGATGTTGCCCAGGTCATGCATTGCCTATAGTAGTCAGTACGGACTTTCTGGTCTGCAAATTCAGATCAAATAAAGCTAGTGGAAATGATAGGAAGAGGTTGAATAAGTTGATAAAAGCCCTACAGGTAGTAGTACTCTGGTCTCTTTGTCAGCATGGGAAAAATGGACCTAGTTTCTCTGGTGATAGTGACTTGGATGTACTTCACTAATGGTAACTAATGTACCTGACCTGAAAACAGGTCAGAAGTCACTGGCGGATGTTGGTATGGTGGGTTTTTTTGTTGTTTGGTTTTTCATTTGTTTGCTTGTTTTGTTTTGGGTTTTTTTTGGGGGGGAGGGATGGGTTGATTTTTTTTTTTTTAAACTCTAGAAAAATGTACTTGGTTTTATTTTTTAAAAACAAATTGTGGATAAGCATCAAGCAACTATGTTTAAGTTTTACCCTTGATTGTTTGAATTCATGAGGAAATTTGATATTTGTGAAGCCAGCTGGGGTGAGAATATCTTCACTTATGCTGAATTCAGGATATGAGAATCTGGCGGTGTATTTCAAGAAACTAGGATAAGATTGATTAATATGCATTTCAACCTGAACTTCATGAAGTTTGTTTTCCAAACCAACTTGCACGAAACATTTCTGTATTTTAGTTTGTAACAAAAGTTTCAAGAACATATACCTAAAAGGTAGGTGTGAAGATAGTGCTTTAAATAAAGAAAAAAAAGAAAAATTGGAGAAATTGATTGGAGAATTTACAGTGGTCCCACTCCTATCCAAGAACTCAGTGTCTCTGATTTAGTATCATTAATGGTACATTAACCTCAGTGTTAGCTGAGTAGAGCAACCCTTAGGGAAGGCTCTGCTGTGCCAGGCAGAGCTGGACTGCACTCCAACAGGACACTGGCCAAAGGGAGAGGTCAGGGGTGGCTGGTGATGTTGCTGTGCCCACGTGTCCCCTGTTGGTGCCACAGCTGCCACCACATCCATATACCACTTCCCTGGCCAGCACCAGGAAGAGAGTCTGCTGTGAGCTTGGTGCTCCAGTGCTGGGACAGAGACATGGGGGGTGCAGTCACAGTTATTTGGCATCTGTGCAAACTTTGCTGACTTTGAACCAAGAGCCACCCATGAGTGAGCCCGAAAGCAGCTGGGAGAAGCCTTTTGACATGCTCTGTTTATTTCAGTGGGCATAATATGTCTCAATTGTGTTTATGCTCCAAGTCTTTGTCTTGGCTGTTGTCTGTGTCCCAAGGTCCTCTCGGTGGATGTGTCTGGGCTGATGCATGCCCAGACATGTAAATCTTCCATCCTATAACAAAGAGGGCTCTGGAAACTTTTATCCTGGCTACATGGCTTTCTGTCTTGAAGCCAGAGCAGTTTCTGGGAGGCCATATGAGTTGCACTTTTGGGCAGCCTCCAAAAAGCAGTGTCAGGAGCAGCTTGACACGGCGTGCTGGGACTTGCAAAGGGGATTGCTTGGGGCACAGCCTGCAGCAGCTCTGCTGGTGTGCCATGCCCTAAATTTCCTCTCACCCATGCCAGGATATCTAGATACCTTCACCCAACACTTAAGAAAGATTTTGGGGTGAGAATATCTACTGTGAGCTATGGGGTTGAGCACCAACCAGTTTTTCAGCTAGCAGTGATCTCAGCTTGTATAGGTTATTCTGTCACTAAGGTAATTTTATAGATCCAGGAGTAGTATTAAACTTGAAATAGAAAAGGGTTTGACATGGATGTCATAGGTTCTGCTCCAATAAGCTGAAACCATTGCTTTTTAAAATTTTTTATAAAATTGTGAAGTCTTGAAGTCTTTTTTTTTTTTTTTTTTTTTTTTTTTTTTTTTTTTTTTCTCCCCTAACTGTAACAGTGATGCTGCAACAATGATTGTTTTTCACAGCATTTGTGGCTGCAGAAATAATTGGAAATTGTTACTATTTAGATATCTCTGGGGGTGAGGTTATATTTCCTTTCCATTTGTAGCCTGTAAAACCAAAGCATTCAGAGTACTTAGAATTGTGTACAGCTATTTTTTCCAGCTTAGAAACTCTTGCAATAAACAAAATACCCCATAAAAGCTGTGTTCTAGCCAAAGTAAGTAAACTGTGCTTTAGAATGTGTATGTTTGCATTTTGGTAGAATGTTGCTAGTAGGGCAGGAGTTTTTCAAGTAACTGTAAACATTTTTACTCTCTCTGTTCTCAGCAGAAAAAGCAGATGGCTTGCAGAACATACTTGCCATCTTTCTTGGTAGCTCAGTCAGGTCTGAAGAGGCATCAGCCTTGTAGTTTTCAACACGTGTTGCACTTGGCGTAAGACTCCACTGCAGTGTGAGACAAAGCACACATTTACACATCCCAAGAATTTGGAAATGGCTATAGTGTACCTAATGACTTGGTTTCATTGTGTTCAGATTTGTCTTAGTTTTGAATGAAAAAATGATCTCTGAAGCGGGTTGGGAAGGAATGTGAGATATATTTTATCTGTGAAAGTTTTAGAGGACTGAACTTTACATTATTCAGTTAATTTCCTGTATCTGTAAAACCTTTTCAGAGTGCTATGCTGTGGTGCACTCTTTTACATATGGATATTCACGTATAGATATGTACTGCTCAAGGTGCATGATTTTATTGTCACCTTTACTTGTCCCTTTCCCAAAAGGGGAGGGGTCTCATCTGTTCCTGATACTGCTCATCTTGTTCCTTGTTTTCCCACTTATCCTTGTATATTGGGGGGGTGGGGGGGTGGGGGATGTCCTTCTTAACAGCAGTCCCTTATGTTTACCTTTTGTTGCAGTTTTTACTTCCTTGGATGTGCAACTACTCAGGTTTTTGCCTCTGATTGTAATGGTGCTCACATAAGTACGTGAAATAATTACACACTGTGTCTGACCACACCATTATAGTGCTAAAACGTACAGTGTTTTAGTGCACTTTAGTGCATTTGGGCCCAAAGCAAACTAGTATCAATTACTTCTTGATTGATCTACTTACAGGATAATACTTTGAATGTTATAGTTATTTCTAAGAAAAGTTCCTAAATGTTTGCTCTTTTCCTTCCTTCCTTGCCCAGAGGGCTCTCACAGTGCCTCACTCAGGTAAGAGTCAGAAGTCCTCTAGTAGGGCAGTGCCAGGAGTGGACAGGCCACCCTTCCTGCTTTGCCTTTGCACAGCGCACTGGGTGTTGCCCAGGCTTTGGTGCTCATTTGTCTGGAAAGTGTGTATCTTGGAGACTCCTGCCTTTTCAAAATGTGGCTGAAACTGGGAAAGCAGCAGGGAGAGACAGTGAGCAGTGTGATCATGTGCGTCTTGCATCTCTTGGCTAGAATTGCCTTGGTGTCTGGCATAGCATACTCTAGCCTTTGGAAGTGCTAGAGAGGAGTGCAGGACTAGCAGTAACTCTGGAAATACCAAGAACCCTGCGAAGGACTTGGTGTGAGTTTGTAGCCTGTAAGCCGTCATGGAGGTGAGGATTTAGCAGGTGGGATTAGACTGTCCTGATGGCAGGAGGGAACCAGTGCAGTGCTGTTGCAGAAGCGTGGTCTTAGGGGTCCCTAAAAAACCCAGTACTGGCTTCTCCCTGCATACCAACCCTTTCTGGTTTTGTCTTTCCTCTTTTCTTCCCCTCCTCTTAAGCGTTTCAGGGCACCAATGAGACCTAGGTGAGCAATAAATGGGATTTCTGCCATTTATGTCAAGCAGCAACTTATGTCTATGACAACTATCTTGTGTGTTCCTTACTGGCACAGGGTTTGAGATGTTGAAGACAACATGTAACAAACTGAAAACAGAAGATGCTTTCAAGTATGTTGTTCTGTGTTGTTGCCACAGGTTTATGCCGAACTAGCATGATTCACCCTTCTTTTTTTTTTCCCAAGCAAATTCTTTGTTGAGTCTTGTACTTCTGAGAAGCGTGTGAGGCAACTGTTTTGCAAAATGTGCAAAACAAATACCACAATGATCTGCCTGCTTGTCATGTTGGTGCACACAATGCAGTCCAAATGAGATTAAACTTCAGGCAGCCTTAGGAGAAGTCAGCATGCAATCCCAGGTAGCTTCTGTGCTCTCTTGTGCTTCTGCAAGTAGGAGGTGTTCCAAAGGCAATTGGAGAACAAGATTTTCTGCTGTAGCTATGTAAGACAGGAAGGCTAGGGCTAGACATGGGCTCAAAAGGCTTCTCTACTGCTGTGGGCAGTGTGGTGCCATGGGCAGCTGCCTGCCTGGGCCTTGAGGGGCTTCAGCCTCAGAAAGAGGCTGCTGCCAGCTACTTTGCTAGGGGAGAAGAAGAAATTCTTATTAGAGAAATCTGAGTTTCTCTGTTGGTACTTCATCAACAGGATGCTCTAAAGCTCCTCTGCTTTCCTTAATCTTTTCAGGAACAGCTGTGCATTGTCCTGCCTCCTTTGGATGGCTGAATAGTGACATTTCACCCTTAGCACTGTGAATTTTCAGATTGTTTGTGAACGGGAGCACTGGAAAAACTAATGTGAGAGGTTTTTGCAAAAAACATGAGCAAAAAAGTCTGAGAGCAGAGGAGACCAAGTAGATCAGGGACAAGGAGGAGGCAGGTGGCAAAAGAATGAAGTACCTGCTAAGTGAAACAACTGTGTATGAATAATCCACTGAAATAATACTTAATAAAACTTAGAAGTAAGAGAATATTTGGATTTTCCATCATCTACCCAACACTGGGTTTTAGTATCATTTCTGTTTCTTTGTGCTCATTTTCAAGAAGGGGTTTATTCTCCTCTTTTTTCTCCCCATCCTATGAGACACCTCACAACTGCACCAGAACGCTCATTACCTTCTCCTTTTCCTAAATATACCTTGTGCTGCAATGCCCCAGTTACTTTATATAAAGCTCATCTCAGGTTGTTTTCCATTTGGCAGTGTTGACATTTGGGATTTTTTTCCCCAGCTTAACATTTGAAATATTTCAGAATAATTTTTTTTTCCCAAGCTTTAAAATAGAGAATTCCTACACCTGCTAATATTGGCACTGAACACGGAGTGCTTCTGTAGTAATTTAGATGGTTTAAGAATTTCTTGCATGTATTTCTGTGCAGAGTAACACCAAAGGCAGAGTTGGGGTACCGATAAGAGTATAGATGTACCCATTGGCTTTTGATGGATACTAGTATTCAGGAAGAGGGACTTTATGTTTCTGAAGTCAGTAAAGGTGGCAGCCTCTGGATGGTGGCCAAAGAAAGATGGGAGGAAGAGGGAACTAATGTATTAATGACAGCATTGCATCAATGCAGTTGGTGTTATCTTCATTTAACCAATGAATAAATCGATGTGAAGTAAGTTGTCAGTGCTTCGAAGTGCCATAGTAACTGAGCCAGACTGTGACATAAGCCTCACACTCGTGTCTATTTTGTAGCTGTTGGTAAGGCCAGGTCTGGCCTGACATGGATTTTTGGCAAGAGAAATTATATTTGCTGCTGGTTCCATTTTGTGAAGGGTGAGTTTCTCTTGTCCTGTTCTCTGGTCCTTCTGTTTGGTGGTACCACTTCATGGCAACAATTACCAGGAACCTTTCCTGCTTTTTATGAAAGGCTGCCAGGACATGTTGAGCCATGAGTAAATTGGTTTCAGACTGTGTTTCTGAGCAGAATTTAGCATTACTGGTAGATATTTTGAGACAAAATACCATTTTGATGACAATATATTGCTTCGGTATGTTTGAAGGGTCTCATAAAAAGTAGAGTTGTGGACTCTAAGAGGAGGCAATTATATTCTGGTCCATTGTCGTGTTTGCTTGGTGTATTCACTTGGTTGTGATAAAATTAAGTTCTTGTTAGTTATATTATTCCTTCCCTGATAGTGAGCCATGAACTGGTTATATGTTCTTTGAAGCTACAGGGGCATTTTTTCACTTTCTTTCAAGCATCTTTCCTGATAAGGCTCTTATGTGGCCTAATCTTCTACCCATTTCATCTTCTATCCATTCATTTACCACTGTATTTGGATCCTGTATCCTTAGCAGTTAAAACAGAGATTGCAATATAAAAATATGCAATATGCGTATTTCATTGGAATTTCGTTTCTCACTTCAAATCGTGCCTATCATAAGTTTATCTGTAGCAAATTAAGAAATTACTGTTTTTGTCGTGTAGTTTCTAAAAACTTTAATTGGAAAAGCCTTACTGTTTTTTCCAAGCGAAGTGGAAATGCCTCCAAGCTAATTGCCATCACACTTGTTTCATCTAGTTTTAAGACCTTCTGAGAGATACTTGAGGAATTTGAGTACCACACATTGAAAGTGACTGATCCATTTTGGTGATTGAACATATGGAAGTGCAGATGTCACAGCAATGATGAACATATTATTAAACATTATATAGATTTGCCATAAACACTATGAGTACTGTCTAGGGGGGTATATTTATCTTAGCGTGCATTTGATTAGATACTGGGTAGATCAGGTGGTTAAATTTAGATTTCTGACATGAACTGTCTCACCAAAATTCCTAATACTAGATTGTGTACGCACTGAAGAACAGGTAACTTTTCTAAAGTATAAGAAATGAACATTATGTCTTACTGAATAAAAAGTACATAACCATGGCCCAGAACTAAAACATAAACTGAATGCCTGTCTGTTCATCTGTTCTGAATCATGAAACACTCTGGAATGTCAACTGAAAAGTTAAGTATTCTCTCCATGTACAGTATTTCCGCACCCTGCCCCCCAAAAAAAGCCTAGGCTAAACAAAACCTGAACCCCAAACAAATACAGTTTTGAGAACAAATCTGGAAGAGACATTTAATATTGTAGATAATTCCTGTGGATTTTAAGAGTGAGACCTGAGTTTTTCTTTTGTTTTTTTTTGAAATGGAAATTGTCTTCAAGTTACATGTTAGGAGGAAAGACCTTCTTGTTTTGGCAAGATGACGTCAATCGTTTTGTGCATTTTCACATTTAATGTAGATCATGGCCTAGTACTGTCTGGAAGTACTGTATATCTGTTCTTTACTTTTCCATAACTGAATTAAAGACAAATACCCTTACTAATCCTGTACCAACTGCTACACAGTGGCTGGCAGCAGTATTGGTGGCATTTGACAGGAAAATAAGCCAGTGTTTTCCATTTCTTTTTTCTTCCTAGCCCTCCCTCCCTGTTTCTTAATAAATTGAATAAAATACCTTTTCAGTTTTGTCATAACACATATGGAGTTTCTTTTATGCTTTTGTACCCAAACTAATGAGGCTGCATTTTGGACCTGAAGAGCTGCAAGCTGGTTGGAGAGAAGCAAGGTAATGGTACATGTCCAGGTACTGGAAAAGCAGTATATAGGAATGATTGAGATCCATCTTTTGTCTTTGATACATAAATTATCTGAAAGTGGATTTGAATAGAAACTTCAGATTTCATAATGAAATGGATATAGTGCCTTTGTCACATCATTACCTAGCAACATAACACAGAAGTTACACTTTGAACTAATTTTTATGTTAAAATGCAGAACTGTTGTAATCCTTTTGCAGAGTAAATACATAGCCAAACAGACATCATTTTCTTGGTCAGTGCTAAAAATTTTTATTAAAAATAACCTCTGTACTATATACTTTGGGGAAAAAAGAAGTTTAAGTTAGAGCAGCATGCAGAATTGTTGAAATGAAAAATCCATGAATAGCCTGAACAGAATTTCTTTCTCAGGCTCGAAGCTAACCATAGAAGGCACTTCTGTTTATTACTGAAGAAGGAATCTTTTCTCTTACTAGTTTGTGCATTCCTTGATTAAGCTTTTCAATGTATTTTTAAAGATGATTCTGTCATGTTTCAATGTACTCTTTCAACAAATCCTTAGCTCCAGGAGCGGAATATGTACTTGGGACATTTATAAGAATTTGCCTAAATCATACAAAAAAAACAAACAAAAAAAGAAATGCATGTGTTTATCGTGGATGTTGCATGATAATTTGATCCAGGTATTTTATAGGCGTTAACTTACTAGATACTCATGAGTAGCATTTTGTGAAGTAGATAACTGGATATTGATCTTATTTTATTAAATAGAGGAAGGTGATGCCCTGAAAGACAAAACCAGCATAAGTCTTGCCCCAAAATTATTGGGAAAAAAAGTCATTATTATCATTATGAATCTCAGATAGAGAAAAAAAAAAACAACTTTAGTCCTCTTTTGACTGAAGTTGTCAGTTCTCCAGCAGGACCAAAATATGCGTTATGTTTCCCAGAACACAGATAAGTACATAATATTGTTACTCAGCAGGGAAAATCTGAGTGAACTGAATGTAACTGATTAGAGCACACTTGCAGGTATGGGAATTAAAACTACCTTTGTTGGTATCTGCCATTTATTTGAGGGATGGACACAATGGAATCAAACCTCCAGTGTGTGATCTGTAGTCAGCAGGTTTCTAACCTGTTCAGCAAGACCTTGTTTGATTTTTAGTTTGTTGTTTCAACCATTCTGCCTTGGCTATGTGACACATTCATGGGAACTTTGCTGGCTCTGGCCATGGAAAGTAAGAGGATGGCATTAATGTCACTGTAAGCCACAGATCCTGTTGAGGCTACTCCAGCCACTGACTGCTCTCTGTGCTCAAAAGCCACCCACTGTGGGAAGTTGGTGGGAGAATGTAGCCCAGGCTGTTGAGATCTCATGATTTCTTGGATGTCAAGATTAAGGCCCTTTCAGAAAATGCTTTCTATCACAGAAGGCAGAACATCTTGATTTTTCCTTCACTTTGAAGAGCAATTAAGTAGCATATGTAGTGTATGCAGTTTTCCTGAGATACTGCTGATTTTTGTAGACAAACGGCACAAAAAATCTTGCCATTTTATGTCTGTAATAATGTATTCCCTAAAGTGTGGGAGGACACATTGCTGAGAAGGTCAGTCGTGATTCATTATAGGGACATGGAAACATCTTTTCATCACGTTTTTGGCTTGTATCTTTTCAGATACTCTTAGCTGCCACTTCTCAAGAAAGCAGCTAAATTAGTAGCTGAGCTGTAAATAATGGTAAAACCCCTCTGAAAACAGTTTCTCTGCAAAGTGAGGGCATATTTTAAAATTTTAGTGATTTTCCAATGCTGCTTCTTTGGTGCTAAGAGGGAACAAGAAATTCACATCCTCATTCATGTACATACTTTGGTAAAAAGCTTAATCCTTCAGCAGTAAATATTAAATGCTTCCTTCAAGTTTCCCAGCAACTTTAAGCCCTTCTTGTATTGCACCTGAAGCACCTTCTCCAAGCACAGAATGTCGACAGAAGATGTCATACATACAAAAGCAATTTAGAAGGGAGATTTTCTGGGAAATACTTGAAGATCCATGGCAGGCATTGCACAGCCCAGTTACAAAATGTCTCCAAGCTGAACACACAGCAGCCTCCAAAAGAACTGTGGAAAGCTTGGTTGCCCTCCTATGCTCACCTACAACCAAGCAGTAGGGTAGAAGAGAAGAAGAATCCAGATCCGTTAGCGATCTTCAGAAATCTCTTCTCCTGGCTTGGAAGCCCTAATGACTTAGATACTGCATGTGGAAACTGATTGCAAAATCTATATTGTGGATCGAACCTCTCTAAGAGCTTCTTGCCCACCCTTGTACGGAAGTGTAATTGTCAGTGCTCCGAGCTCCTGTCCTGGTAGTCTAAATTAAGAACAAGCCTCTGGGATGCTGCTGTGACTGCAGTAACTTCTCAGGCTTTGTCCTCCCTCTGTAACCACCTGACCTGAGCTGCCCCCAGAATACAAACCCACTGTACCATGCTGTCAAAACAAATTACTAAATATCAGGCGGCAGCACAGAGGAGACAGATCCCAGGATCTTAGCAAAAGTAAAAGGTTGCTCTCTCTTGCTTGCTGAGGTATTAAGGCAACTTAAATGCTTTGGTGGGAGGAAAACATTTGCCCTTCACCAAATGCTGCCCTGAGACTTGATCCAGAAAGCAATCAGGTCTCCCATGAGGAGATGGAGTGAGATGTAAAGAGATTCTGCCCACATATCTAAGAAGTATACTCAACACACTGCAGCATGTACAGGCCTTGGGGAAGGGACTCCGAGGACAGAAATTTCTGTTTTCATTATTTGTGGAGGAGGCTGGGTGCAGGTACAAACCAGGGAGAAAATCTATCTAGGGAGTGAGTACTTGCTGCCCCGTTTCTCCTGTGATATGTGCTGAAGCATGTGGGCAATGCTCAGTGCTTAATGAATATGGACAAGATGCATATTCATTATATGTGCTTAATGAATGCAGGACAAAGTCACCCACAGCCTCCATCTGCATCAGTAATAGCACTGGGAGCCACCCTGGGCTCTGGGCATGCTTTTTTTGAGCTTTCCCTTTGTCACCTGCTGCCACTGCCCAGACCATGGTGGCAGATGTGGGCAGGGCCCTGGCAGTTCCAGTGTCACCGGGAGTCCAGTCCCAGGCACCACTGTGGTTCCATACCTGGTTCTGTTTACTGCTCCCTGCTCTGTGAAGGAGTTGCTGTGCTGGGGGTGGTTTGATCCGGTGGTAAACTGACTTTGTAAAAGCACTGTGCCTGGATGCCTTTGGGGCAAGTGGGCAAGAAGATGGGACAGGCCACTGAGACTGCTGTTGGAATAATAAGATAATAACTCCTAGTTAAATCTGAGCTGATAATCCCTAGGGAGTTTGTACTGCCTTCAGTGTCTGACATAATTTCTTTTTTGCATTTCACCTGTGAGTATCTCCCTTGCCTCCCACATACTACTTGCACCATCAATTCCTTAAAACCTGCTCTGCTGCTTTTTTATAGGGATGCATGCTGGATCTGAATACATTAGTGCTTAATGAGATACATATTTAAAGCTTACCAGTTAGGTTACATCCCAGTGTTCTTCTAAGAGAATACAGTTCAAATATTTACAAATCAAAAGTAAGTTAATTTAAAATTCCACTAAGTTAAGATGATTCTACTTGCTTGAGCTAATATCTCTGTATAGCTCATCAGAATTAAGCAAAATGTGGATATGGATATTTCAGTGGAGAGACAGACAGAATAATAAAGAAATCTCATTTCCATTTGTAAAGGTCCTAATTATCGTGACAGTTAAGAGGGAATCAGTTTTCCAATAAAAAAATACAAATGAGGAAATTTCTTTAATGAGAGCACAATATGCAAGGCTTTCTCAGATTAGTCCAGACTAACACAGATTTGAATGTTACATGCCTGTAAATAATAGACCAGTGGTTTCTGAAGAGTCTAAGGCTGCCATACTCAGTAGGGCTGTGATTTCCCCATCACTCACCTATTAGCTTTTGAACTCAGTGCCTCTTCCAAAAGTTGGCAGAGAGACAGAGGTCCCAAAATGATATTTCACTTTGACATATTTCTTGAAAACTGATGGTGCAGTTTTCATAACATATGTTTATTTTTATTTACAGTAAACTATGCAAGGTGATACCAAAATCTGTCAGAAGTCCATGCTTCATTGTTCTGTTAATGGTTAAACTTGTAATTTGTTGTATGTTTTGCCATTATTTTGAGGAGACTTCGTTGTTTCATTTTAGTTCAAAGTGACCTTACTTAAGTATGTGTGCAATTTGGAGCAACAATTCAAGCACTGTTCTTTGGTCCGATGCATGAGTTTTGTACCATGATTTTACTGAAGAGTCTATAATACATGTTATAAAGAGAAGTTGAATATATTTGAAACTGGCATGCCAGGTGAAGTGTGGGGAGAATAGAGGGCTTTTTGAGCTTGGAAGGAAAACCTGCTGTTTTTTTAATGGAACAATTTGGAAACATTCATAAAGTGGCCTCCACGCTTTAGAAAATAGACTTTGGGTAGAGTAGAGGCTGATGATAAATTGTGATAAATTATGGAAATTATTTGATCTATGGTGGGGGGTTGAGGGAGAGGAAGAACTGGTAGCTGCACATCTTCTAGGGCAGATAACCTCCCAACCAAGTGCTAAACTCCCTTCCCCTTTTGTGCAGCTGAGAACAGCAGTGTCTTTCTTGTAAATGAGTTCTCCGACAGTGGAGACTGCTGGCTGAGAGTCTGAATTAAGAACACAGGAGGAAAAACAAAAGCACAACACCTGTTTAATTAGGATAAAAGATACTCACCCCTGCCAAATCCTCCAATCCCAGTTTAGCAGAGCATAGGGGTTGTTAGGGCTGAAAGGTCTGACTTGCTGACTTAGGTAAATGCAGTGCTCGGCAGATGAAGTCATGCATAATTAATTGTTCTTTGTTGCATTCTTTCCAATGTAGTGACTTGTAGTATTCACGCTTATAATAATTGATGTTTGCTGTGTGCTGGAGCTTCAGGACAGCCAATTAAGGCGGTGAAGGTGGGAACTGCACAGCATCTGTGACATCTGGTTGTTACCAACATGTGGGCTATAACTTTTTTTTTTTTTTTTCTTTTCTTTACTTGTTCCTAGTGTCTAAAACAGTACATGGAGCTGGCAATTCAAGAAGGTTGTGGTTCCCCTATCACATGTCCAGACATGGTATGCTTGAACCATGGGACCCTACAAGAAGCAGAGGTATCTATACTTCCCATACTTCTTTCTTTCTCTCTCTCTCTGGGTTTTTTTTGGGGTTTTTTTAACATATATCCGCCAAATTTCTTTAGCTGCATAATAATGAACAAAACCAAATAATATTTCCTCCCTTTAATTACCTTTAATGAGCTTTTGGCAAAAGGCCTGACTGGCAAGAGGAGATAGAAGCAAACAGATGTTTTTCAAGGGTTTTGCTCCTTTTTCCCTCTCTCTGTGCCTTGGGGGAGAAGTTCCTTTGGCATCTGGAAGCCCCTGAATTACCCATGTAGGTGACTTAACCAGAATACCCTGTATCCCAGAATTGCTGAGCCTCCATTAGACTGTCAGTTCAGTCAGATTTGATTTGACTGCAAACACTGAAATTCTTGCATCTTTCTTAAGAGCAAGAACTCAGACTGATGGTATGCAAGGGCAGAATTTCCTTGTGTATGTTGATCTTGGGCTGCAACAACCAATTTGCAGTCCAATATAATCATGCAGGGTTGTATAATTATATGGAAAGAAAGCTACCTGCACAACACCAGGTAGAAGTAGGTATTAAGAGGTATGGAAGGTGTCTCTTGGGATACACCCAAGGGATGCTTGCTTGCATGCTTTGTGAGGTAGGAATGTCCCTGCTGGGCCTAAGAATACAAGTAGGACAGAAAAAAAAAAAAAAAACCAATAAGATGGCTAAGGGATTTTGATTTGGTTTGTGCATTCTCTCAACATTTGTTTGCAGGAGTAAAATCAAGGAGACTTAGATCTCCCTCCCTGAACTGAAGAAGAGAAGTATGTCTTCTGGATTCTCTTGAACCCTGTGCATATAGATGCCATAACTGTGGTGGAAGTATATAATCCTATTCAAAAGCCATCAGTGACAGTGTGATTCCCACACCAAAAATTACTTTTTCTCCAGAAAAAATTCTGGATCTGCTCTCCAACATAGATCTGAAATGTTGTACTTAGTTCAATCAGGGTATAGGACTTTCAGCTATATTTTTTATGGTGTTCAGGTGAGCCTTTTTTTTTTTTTGGCTGAATCCAGCTATTGTGAAAAGTAGCCAGCTGTTTCCCTTCCTCCTCTTTCTGCAAAGATACAGGGAGGGTGTAGCAAAGTCCTTCAACCAACTGCACCAGATTGGAGACATCTAGCCTTTATTGAAAATGTACTTTTAAACACAAATTGCCAAATGTCAGGAAGAATTCTTCTCTGTTCAACCAGGGTTGTAATACTATATGAATTAAGAAAGATATATTTCCCCTTAGTAGAGGACACTCCAGGGGTATTTATTAATGGACCACTGGCCTAATCCTTGGGTGTTTTTTGGGCTGACAGCAGAATGACTAAACAGCCCAAATGTGCATTAGTGTCCTGTGGAAGACTGAATGTTCTGACACTCCCTTTTGGCGCTGTGCTTGAAACATAAGCCTTCTGCTTGAATAGCAAACAAATCCCCAACCTGGTTAAAATTGCTGCTTATGTATTTTACCAAATACCTATTTCTTTAAGGAAAAAAAAAATACCCAGAAAAAAACAGTAATGACAGAAAGAATAGATTGACTCCCTTCACAATTTAAAAGAACAGTATATAAACTACAGATTTATGTATGAACACATTTTATTTGGTTTTTTTTTCCTCTATAAATAATGGCTGTTACTTGTGAAAATGTGGCCTTGTAAAGATGTTTATTAAAAAAGAAGAACCTTATCTGATGATACGTAATGTGCTTAACCAGGGCTATTGTTCGTCATGGGAGTACTATCTAGATTTACAGTTTATTCCTCACTCTCAAACTCCTGGTGTGAAAGTATGAGGCTTCTCACCTCTGGGGGGCCTGGATGTTTTCTCTCGAGCTTCTGGCAGGACCATGGTATGAGGAATGATATGTTGCCTGTACTGTGAGGAAAACCAAAAATAAAAGTTTTTTTTTTTTCTCCTCTAAGATAGCATCAGGATTTTGAAAAGGTGTATTTTTCATGTCATGTTCATTTCAGACTATGCTGTGACTGCTGTTCACCAGGAACTGTTGCAGTCTGGAGAAAAAACAGCAGTTCAAACTGTCTTTGTCATAGACATGGTGCTAAATTGGTTCCTAAACTTTGGGCTAAATGCATCTCGTTATGTTAGCTAAAGCAGATGGTTTGTTTGCTTTTTTTAAATGCCTTTTGCCATGGCCTGCACAAGGGAGATAAAGGTGAATTTAGGCATAATTCAAAATGAGGGAAAGCCTCTTCACTGACTTCAGTGCATTTTGGATTCAGCTTTCTTCAATATAGAAACTGAATATTAAATACCAAAGTTTATAAGTATATATTACCCAGTATAGCTATGAACAGAGTATATGAAAGTTCCTCTTCTTCTCCCTCTCAAGATCCTTATTCAAGGTGTGAAACATTCCTTCAGTCCTTTCCAGTGACCTGTTTGTCTTCATTAATACAAATCAGAATTAAGTCCTGTTTATTTTCTCAGTAAAATTCTGAAGAGTTTATCTAGTTCGTACTAAATTGCTAGAGCCTTTTCAAAGCCCTTGCCTTGCTTCTGATTCGTGTGCTTCTGTTGCTTTTGGGGGATAGAGGGAGGCAAAACCTCTGGTTTTAACAATTTAAACACAGAATAGAATTTCTTCTTGTATTTCTTTTGAAGAAATGAGCGAGTGTGAATAGTAGGGATATGTTTCTTTAAAACAGTTGAATATTTCATCAGTGCTTGGGGAGTAAACTGCTTATTCATAGAGTATAGGAGGTGTTGAGAATTAAGGCTTTACTTTCTGAGGTCCCTCTGGACCTCAGAAAAAAATGCTTCAGGTTTTTTGTTCTTAAAATGCATAAAGTGAAAAGTCATTTGAACAAGAAAATTGTACTTTTCAGTACTTTGAAAATATGTTTTCTGAAACCCCTCAGGCTTGGGCTTCTTTTCCCTTCAACAAAATCCAGTAGGATTGGGTTTTTTTTGGTGTTTTTTTTTGGTTTTTCTTTTTTTTTTTTTTTTTTTTTGACAAATAGTGCATTCAAACAGAAGGAACTGTTCCACTGAAGTGCTTGAAATCAAGTGCAATCTTAGGTCATATCTTGACTTTTTACATCTAGATAGCAGCTGCTTGTAATATAGCTGTCTTTTGGCAGAAATAAATGAGGGGTCGTGGTGGTAAGGCTATGGTTTTGGCTACAAACTCTCTTTCAAATTGCTGGGTGCACAAAACAAGGAAAGTTCAAAAGCAGTCCTATTAAACAAAATGTTTGCCCTTTCAAGCTCTAATGGTACAATAAACAAAGATTATTTGGATTCCTTCCTGGAAGCAGAAGGTAGAAAGAACATCTTATGTTAATGCAGTTCTCTTTAAACACGCAGACTTCTTCTGTCTAGAATATTCCTGTCTCTCTTGGGAACTTGCTCCATTGATTTAATTGGACCAGTTAATATCCCTACTCTAAATAAGGGGTAATTTATCATGGTTTAAAATAGCTTTGCTTGATGCAAATCCAGTCACCAGTATAAGCTATGAATCAGGGTAAATCTTCACTGCATACAAGGATTTGTAATGAAATACTCACTTGGATAATATCTAGGGCATTGTGCTTTGCTGTTTCTGATTTCTGTATTGTTCTAAGGTTTATAACATTGATGCAGTGATCCATGTACACATAATCTGATTTGGATTAAAACTACACAGCAGTCAGTAAAGGAGGTACTGATTTGGGCTCTCAAGTTTGTCAACAATTACCCCTTTGCATGCAGTGCAGATTCTGTGCGTTGTCCCTCTTTGTAAATCTGTGATCCACACCAGTGCTGACCTGACAGAGGCTTGTCAGCACTTTGTAAAGCGATGCTGAAATAGGACAGTAACCCAGATCCTAGAATTCCTAATTGCGTTATATTCCATACATAGCAAAACACAAAATACCACTGGGACTCAGTTTAAAATATCAGTTTTATTCTTAATTTAAAAATTGGTTTACATTTTGCTGCAGAAGAGATTGAAATGGTAAAATGAGAAGGAACGTGAGAAAATGTTGCAGGCTGACCTATCTTTTTCAGGGTCAGAATAAAAATTTTTCTTATTATTATTTACTTGTTTTTAAATAAAACCTAGGGGAGCAAGTGAGAGAACCTTAATTTTGTTTTTATTTGTCACTAAATAAGAGAAGAGCTCTTTAATGAAGAACATAAATAATTTAGTGTTTCATTATGACTCTAGTGAGCATGGTAGTTTGATGAAGAAAGTTGTGGGTGTAATTTCTAACAATACAGAGCTTGAGCTCCCATACCCCTTTCAAAAGAAAACCAGAGCCCCTGTTGAAATCGTTTTACACTGCTTGCAAAACAAGACAGTGCCTCTGTGAGTGGGGCTTTGGCAGAGGTGGGCAATGTCACCCTTTGCAAATTTCTTCTGCCAGTGCAGGATCTGCCCTTGCTGCCTGTCTGCTAAAGTGAGAAAGGGAAAAGCTTTTGTCCTGCTGAACTTCTCTCCCTTGGCATAATCAAGGTTTGATTCATACGGGTGTGAAAGGAAGTTAGATCTATTCAATTTGCTTGATTGCCTCCTTGCATCTCCCTTGAAAGCCCAAGAATAGGTGGAGTAGTGATTTTCCCTTTCCACTGTGGCAGCCAGTGTTTAAAAACAGGGGAGTTGTTCTTCCTTGGGTCCTGGTTACTGCACTGCCTGGAAAAGTTTGCCACTGTGTACGCAGAACCAAATTATTTTGAACTCTTTTAATTGCCTTTCTTTGCTCTTTTGTCTCATGTAGTAGCAGGGACCCTGGTTATTGTGACACATTTCATGACATAATCTTTTTGGATGCTTGACAAGGGTCCAGCTGGAGCCCTTTGTGGTAGTAATGCTTCAAAATTTTGCTTTTGTCCATAGATGTTCTTACTTCAGGTGAATGTTGCTGTTCTTAGCAATAGCTCTTGTGTGTTCTTGTGCTCTATAGCAAGAATACTTTAACTGCAGATATTGCTTTCAGGTTATGGGAATTCAGAAAACTTATTTCAACTTCTGAAAACCTGAAAAGTCTCAAATCAAGAGATTTTCAGGAGATGAGAGCTCTTGCCTTTATTTTTGTTTTTTTTTAATAAAACCCCCACTACTAAAAAAAAAAAAAAAAAAAAAAAAAAAATTCGTCAAACTGTCCTCTAGCATTTCTTCCTACACTGAATAATTTCATAGCCTAGAATAAGAAAAGCCTGCTTTCTGGTATGCTCATGGTCTTTCTCTTTTGGCTCTTTGCCATCTGCTGGGTTGCTGGTTTGGTGCTTGCCCAGAATTCCATGCCCTGACCAGCCCAGAGACATGGGTGGTTGTGCAGGAGAGGAGGTATTTGGGATGGACAGACACCCAGGTGGGGATTGAGAAGTTGTCTGGAAACGAACATTTAGACTGATGCCAAGTAGGAGGAGATGAACACCTAATCCCCTTATTGTATTTATGACTGTCCTTCTTGATTAGGTGTAAATGAGATTAAAAGTTCACTGAGGAAAGGATTTGCTGTTTTTTTATAGGGACCTGATATTCATGTTTGGTTTTATTTTCAATTGAGTTTGCACATACAGCTTTCATGTGACACTGAATTCAGGCAGCAGGAATTTGTGCATTGTTTTCCTCCTGCCTAAATATACTAAATTTGTAAGAGGCTTTGGCTCATCACCTCTCAGGCTGACCTGTGTGTGGGTGCCATCAGGACCTGGTCTTTCCAAGCCTGTGGGAATCAGTGGCTCAGGTGATGGGGCTGCATGTGCTCAACACCCAGAGCTGCATGCAGGGAGGGGGAAGCTGAGCTGTGAAGAGGATGCGTAGGAAAAAGAGTGGAGCTGTGTGAAGCCAGTGGGGAAAGCTGGCATGGTAAGCTCAAGTTTTCCCCAGGAGAATGGGAAGCTTTCAGCACTGCCTCTGCTTGCTATTGAAATCTGCGTTAAGATGCATAACTCTGC
Organism: Certhia americana; assembly: GCA_018697195.1. Lineage (NCBI taxonomy): Eukaryota > Metazoa > Chordata > Aves > Passeriformes > Certhiidae > Certhia > Certhia americana. The sequence continues at coordinate 62,731,737 of CM031858.1, read as the reverse complement.
TCCCACTGTAATAAAAAAGGATGATTTTTAATACATGGGAAATTCTGGGCTCAATAGAACTGCTCTTGAAAAAACTGTTTGTTAGAAGTAAAAGCAAGTACAGAAGGACCCCAGCCAACTAAACAATCCACTCAAGTGGCTCTTACAGCATTGAGACTCACTGTTTTAATTTAGTTGCGATGAAGGAAAATTTAAAGTAGTTGCCAGTGCTCACCCAGCTAGAGAAATGCAGATGACTCTTTTCATTTTCCAAACTATTTATATGCGAAGCTGCCCTGGGGACGAGTGGGCAAAACTGAAATGATGTGTCATTGCTGAAATTGCTGAACTTCACTCTTACATATTTGATTTAGTTTTTTTTGTGTTTTCCAAGAGTGTTTCAGCTGACTTCAGATGAGCAGGTGAAAGATTTTTCCCAGAAAAATCTTTCATGTCTTACGGTCATATTAGTCTTAAATATTAATTAATTGCAACCATATGAATCTGTATATTATTCAATCTTGACATAATTTGGATTCATTTTTGTATTACTCTGGCTTAGGTTAAATAAATGATCCAAGCATCTGCTACAAAATTCAGTTGTGTGCAATCAAGTCCAATTGATTTGAGATATTAATAAAGCAATTTTGTATTTTATAATACAAATTTATTTTCTTTTCTTGATCTGTGAAAGAAAATGCATTCACAGCATGGTATTGCATATATATTGGATTTTTGTTATTATATTTCTTGTCCTGAGTGCTATACCCCACAACCAAGGAGGACAGCAAAGGCCAGTGTCCACTTCACTGAGGGCAAATTTTGCCCTTTGCAATAATCTGAAGAAATGTGGTTGGATACTGGATGTGAGATTTGGAAGCCTGTCATTTTGAAACTCAGTTCTACAGTGTATCACAGTGCTTCAAATGATCAGGTTCCCAGATCTTATGTTAGTCTAAGTTTATTTTCACTAAAAGAGAAAAATATTTTCAGTGCTGGTACAATTTTGCAGATGGATCAGTTAATGATCTCACGTTCTGAATCTGACAAACATGTGTCTCCTGAAGTGCCTGTGAAGTTTCTTTTAAAACCCTCCATACCCTGTATGCAGGTTTGCTTATTAGTTTTAAATAGAGCACTTGGTCTTCTTACATAGACTGTTAATTGGAGATTAGAGCATTTAGCCTTTTAGGCTGCTAGTTTAATTACGGCAATGTGTAAAATGTCAATAAAACAATAAAACCTTTCAAGCTGGTCAAAAAATGTCAATAAATCAATAAAACCTGTTTGTCTATGCCAACTAAATTTGTTAACTTCAGTTGGGTTACCATAGGCTGTTCTGTGTCTAAGGCAAATTCCAACAGCAATGGCATTAGCTGTCTTGGCCCAAACTCTATGAAATGAACGAAAACTGGAAACCTGACTGGCTTTCAGTTTCAGAGCTAAGTGACCCTTGTCATTAACACTGGGAGACGTGAATGAAGAGCCATTCATTGGAGATGTGCATGAATAGTATGCTGCAGTCTCCAGGGCTGGCAATGTGTCACCCTCTGTTACACTAAACCAACATGAAATAAAACTGGGAAGCTTGAAGTAAATACGGAATCCACAGAGGAGGTTTTCATGTGCATGGTAAGAAAGACATGGGCTGAACTACTGAAATAGGGGAAGTTAAGAACTACTTTTTTAAGTTTTGGAGAAGCTGTCAGGGTATGGAGGAATGTGTTGCTGAAAGCAAGCAGGAACAAAGAGACGAATTTGAGAGCCAGCTCAGGAAAGCAGGCATGTAGAGCATAGTGCTTATTAAGTTTTTAAAGTTTGTATTTCTAATGCTTATTTTGTGTATTTCTCATTTCAGATTGCCTGTTTGGTTCCTGTTGACCAGTTTGAGTTATACAAGAGGTTGAAGTTTGAACGAGGTGCGAACCTTTCTGTTACCTACTCTTTTGTCAGTGGAGGCAGCACTGTTATATACAACAGAGACAGAACCTGTTGAGTGACTTAAGGAAGAGATAGAGAAGATGTCTGAAATAGTTTAAGAGCAGTCACTAGGTGTGACTGTGCTCCACAGACAAATTCAAAATTCTCTGTTTTGCAGAACCAAAAAAGCAGCATCCTAATGAATTATCAGACTTTTACTCAAGCTTGTGGGCAACACTCAGATTGTGTGCCTGGGGCTCCATTGTTTTTCCAATGGCATGTTCATCTTGGGTCCTTGAGGTGGTTGTACTGGTAGAACTTGTCAAGGTACTAGAGGCTGGTGCAGGCCAGGGCGCACAGTTGTTTTACGCATCCATAGGGACCTTCAGAGCTTCTGGGGGACACATATTCTGAAATGCAGTGGGAATTTTTGTGAGCATCCCTGCAAAATAGCTTTGCTTACATAGAAGTCTCACATGTGTTCATCTTGTAGAGTTTTTCTTCCCAAGGAGTAGTAGGTCCCCTCATTCCTGAGGAAGGCTTTTGTAAAGAAGCTTGAAGAAGTTTGAACCTGAAGGTCTCACTGAGGCCAAGTTTTACTATGCCCAGAGGTCACCCTTCTGCATCAAGAGATGGTTCCTTGCCAAGGCTGAAGAAGAAATTTGCTAGTCAGAAAGATGAGATCCCATTCCTGGTTTTAAAGACTGTCACCAGCTTGAAAGGTTCATCTGGAAGATGCAGTGTTTTTCAAAGATCTCAGTTCATGGTAGTATGCAGAGTAGTGTGTCTGAGACACTGCCCCACTCTGCCTGTTCTCAAACTTTTTTTGAAAGACTGTTATGTATATTCTTGCTCTACATGTCTGCTTAGATGCAGTGGATTGGGTAAGACAATGCAGAGGTCTATAAAAGCTAGGCAATGTAATGCACTTGAAAAGTTGGTTGGGTAGAAGAATATATATATTTTTACAGAACCATTTTTACAGACATGAGTCCTTGTGAGTGACCACAAAGTACAAAAACTGCAAAATACTCAAATATGCCCCAGAGTTTATGGGCAAGAGCAGATTTTAGCTATGATTTTCAGGCACTCAGGTAAAAAAAAAAATCCCAAACCATGCTTTCATTTTTTATTTCTTTCTCCTGTTTTACCACCTTCTTGTTTATTCTTAATTCCTTACGAAGTCTCTCCAGTTCATAAGCTAATCAGTAGCTTGTCTACAGTCCTAGACAATGGAAATCAGAAGTTCTTACATCACCATATTAAAGGGTTAAGAAAAACAGAGTTTCTTGCAATACATTAATCTGTTTTATGTAAAACCTTTTTTAACTGAAGGCTCTGAAACTGTTGGTTTCCTGGTATCTCCTCCTCCATAACTAGCTAAAGCTGAAGTCATGATCTTTTGTCAACTCACTGTTACTTTTTTTTTTTTTTTAATACTCCCTCCCACACAGAGAAGCCTGAAACTTGTCTGTTTTTTAAATTCTCCCTTCCTTTTCTTTCCTGCCTAAGTCTGACAAATCCTCTTCCACTTCTGCTATCTCTATTCATTATGATTCTAAGATCTGTCCTTTCTCCTTTATGTTAGAACTGGTGTCCAAGCAGCAGACTTAGACTTAGCCCTTTTGCCTTGCCTTTTGGCCCCAGCAATAAATCCAGCTTACTGATGTCTGGGAACAATGATTCCTGATAGCTGAAGCTCTGACCTGGACACAGCACTAATCCCAGCCGTCGCCAAGACCTCTTGCCTATCCTGGATTTAGTGCTGTCCCCAGGGCTGATCTTTCTGCATTCATTGGTGGGACTTGGCTTATTAGCTTCTGCTGGCCTGGAGCTCCATTCTCAGACCTGAGCCTTACCTGGCAAAGCCTGCCTGCCCTGGTCTGACATTCTTTTTCTGAAACTAGCAATAAACCTCACTGATGGCATCTACTGAGGACGAATTCTGACCCAGAATCTGCCTAAAGACTTCTTCCTGATCTTCCAGTGATTGGTAGAGCCCTTCCAGACATTTTCCATTGTGAGATGAATTTTGAGGAGAATTTGGAACACCCCAAGAAGGACTTACACATCCAATAGCTGTTTCCCCCATCCCCAATCTGTGCTAGTTATGTTAATAGAATATTTCTTCTCAATTTCATTGCTTTCTTTTTTTTTAATGGGCCACTAATATTGTGTGGAAACATAGTGAGAAGTAATTGGTATAGAATGATGTATCTATAGACAATTGTTAAATTTAATAACACATGCACTGACAATATGCTATTCTCTCATGAGTTTTGTGTTTTTAGACTGCAAATGTGTTTTTGAAAACAGGATTTTTTTGCATATCTGTAACTTCTCTGCATCCAGTCAGGGCCAAGCCACAGGGCTTCTGTGAAACATATTTATTAGCAGAAATAGGAATTGCTCTATGTCTATTTGAGATGGGGTTGATGTAGTCAACAGAAGTCAAGAAACAGAGGAATGGTTAGTGGTTAGGACACATGCATTATGTTTGTTTCTGTGACAATTACTCAGTAGTCTGAGTGGTAGATGAAGAGAATCTCCTTTTCATGCCTGACTCAAAAGTAGTCCATTTTTAATGGAGATTTCAGTAGCTCTTCTGAGCCAGAAATAATTTTCTTCAGGGTACTGCATTCCCCCTGTCTGCCACCCACATCTCACCTGCTTGCTTGCATTTTTTATGAAAACTGGCCAGAATCCCTCCCCAAAACTGACACTGTTTGGGAAGGATTTCCCCCTGAGAACGGAGGGAGTTGTGGCTGAACTGGCTGCAGGGAAGCAAGGGAAAGGCGTAGGAGAGAAATGGCCCTAACCAAGAGATGGAGCAACTTGCCAGAGCAGGATGATAACCTTTTTTTGGCTGGGCCTTTTTAGTTTTTTCTGGTTTCACTTGTGCTCCATGGCAAACCAAACAGTATGAGACAGCATGGATTGCAAAATACCATCTGTAGGTTCTTTGTAAAATGGAGGAAGTGGGAGAGGAGGGAGTTTCATTTCATGCATTACATCTTGCTGCAACAGATTCGAAAAAACAGGTTTACAACCCAACTCCCCTCCTCCCAGTGATGTCAAAACCAGACATTCTGTCTTTCACCCAAAAACAGGATAGGGGAATTAAGGTTTCCAAAGCTGACTTTTCAACAGAAAACATGCAGAACCTGTTGTGTGAAGGATTAAATGCAATAGAAAATACTAGGCCATAGTCTTACCCAGTTCAGGGTTTCTTTTAAAAGACACCAAAGGGACCTAGAGAAATAAAGATTTCTCAGTCAGGGCATTACCTTTTAAAATTATGTAAATAAGAAGAGTTACTTGTTTGACCATGGCTCTCTTCTCCCTACAAATGAAGCTAAGAACTAATTTGTTTTTGCTTTCATTCAGTAGAAAGCAAAATGTTTGCTTCTTTCGGGAGGCAAAGAAAGCACATGCAAGACAGTAAGAGAAAAGAATGCAACTAGATCCATGAAATGGCTGAAGGTAGATGGTACAGGTGTTTTGCTGTCACTACCTAAATTATAAGTGACAACCTTTGCATGGATGTAGAAATTCTTTACATCTATTGGAGGACTCTGACATAGACTCAGAAATTACCTGAAGTCAGAGCACCATGTACCTGTGTGTTCTGCAGCCAACAGAGAAGATGAATACCCGTATGTGCTTTCAGCAAAATTTGCCAGAGAATGTATATACGAGGTACTTGTGCAGCTTTTTGTTTCAAAGTGGGACAACTAATTTTATCTGCTGGATGTAAAAAGCCTTGTAATGGCTTTTACCATCTCATAGTCAGGATTTCCACTGACTTTGGAGACATCCTCTCCATCTATTTATTTTCAGTAGTGGTACCAGAGAGCTCCCAGGGAAGGAGGAAGGAAAAGGTAGCTCCTTCAGGACTGACAGCCCATTTCTGGAGAGGCTCTGCAGGGTGAGAGTATTCAGCTGCATCTCATGGAATTCAGTAGTAAATGAGCAACAGTGAATGTGTCCCAGTTGGGTTTTTGTTGCAAATTCCTTGAATAAAGATTGGGAAGTGAGGGAGAGGATCAACATTTATCATTCTCTGCCATGTAGGCAGTGTCTCAGTGTCTCCACCCTTAATCTTGACTCCTGTAATAATCTGATACCAGATAAATAGTAATGATATGATACAGTGAATATTAACTGCAGTTTATTGATCGAGGAGAGTAAATAAGGCATAGAAAGTCACTTGACATTAATTTAATTACAGTCCTTCTGCTGTTTATGTGGAAGTTACTGCATGGCTTGCACATCTGAAAGGCATGGAATGGCCTAGTGTTACAGAAGACATGTGCTTCTCAGCAAGCAGCAGTTAGGTTCATATTTTGAACCTCCCTATAAAAAGGCAAGGAATACATTCTGTGTAGTGCATTTCTATTGTTGCAATGCTTTCAGTGCAACTGCTTAGCAGAGCACAAATGCAGGCCTGCCTAAAGAAGAGAAGGCCCAAATGCCTACAGGCATGGGTGTGGAGCGCTTTGGCTCCCACACCCTTGTGCAGAATTGGGTATTGTATACCTAGGCACATGTCACTGGAACAAGAAGGGGACTGTATAAAGAGTTTTATTTCTCTGTCTGTTGCGTTTCAGAAGTCCACTTGGACCCCCAGAGAACATGGTGCCCCGCAGCTGACTGCCAAACAGTGTGCCACATTGCAGCGAGCGAGTCGGGAGCACCGGTGCCAGTGGAGTGCCCCGCCTGCCACCTGACTTTCTGCTCCTCTTGCAAGGAGCCGTGGCACGGGCAGCACCTGTGCCAGGAAAACCAAACTGCACCGGTACCAACCGAGCAGGGGTAAGATGGGAATCCATGGCCAGGCAGTCTTTCTGTTCTTTTCATCACAGGGCCTCACATCAGGTTCATGGAACAACTTCCTTCTAGGTCCATAGCTTCACTTTGGAGACTGTCCATCTCTCCTGGTGTTTCCTAACTGCAATTCTGTTTAAATATTACTTTAAATGATAAATTCTATTTTTTAATGCTTAATATTATTTGTGTACTTGTCAGGCTTGGGTTGCAACTGACACTTCTGAAAGGTGAAACCCTCCAGGACTTTAAATCTGCCTAAAGGCTTTATTCACATGCTAGAATTATTACCTGTGCACATACAAAAAATCCAATATACCACTATTGCAGGATTCAAATTTTGCCTATACTATGATTAAGAGATCACCCCTGCTTAATATTTATAGAATCTCGGCACAGAAAAACCTTAACTCCTACACAGAGTGCAAATTTGACTTGGTGTGAGAAGCCTGATTTATGCTCATTTTCCTTAACTACAAACAACCTACAGATCAGGTTGTAAAAGTCATTAATCTATAGAAGAGAGACTTCTGTGTTTAAATTACATCATGTCTTTGCCTACCCACCTTTGTTTTCAGAATCAGGTTATGTTGAGTCATGTTTTCAAAGTTTTCTATAATTTTTTTTTCAAGAAATGAAAGACTTAGAACCTAGAACATTCTGCTTGCTAGAGACTCCATTGAATAGGAGTTGCCAAAAAGCTCTTGCTATGATTTTTCTTCTCTAAGTGTGATCTCTGCCTGTGATGGAGTTTAAGCCTATTTTATTCAGACAAGGACAGTGCTATGAGTTGCATAATCCAGTCCTGTTAAATGAATTGTGCAAGGTCTCTGTAACAAAGTCCTGAGTTTTAATGCTATGGGTGATTAATTGTGGGTGTAGTGAGTGTTGGTTTTATATAGCATAAAGGAACAAGGCTTTTCACTTGTAAAGGAAAAGGGATTTTCACTTTTATGTGCTATTAATAATCTTGCATCTAGTAGTGAGTATGCTTCAATGTATTGTTCTGAATATAAGAAGCTTCACACACTGAGTGTGTTAGGACAACATCAGATGCTCTGAAAAATAAGCACAGTACACATCAGGCTGTGGACCCAAATACCAATAATTATGTTCACATCTCACTTTAATGTTTCCTTACTTTTCTAGATTCCTTATTGGAGCAGAGACAGAGGCACCAATTAAGCAGTGCCCAGTTTGTCGAATTTATATTGAACGAAACGAGGGCTGTGCTCAGATGATGTGCAAGAACTGCAAGCACACGTTTTGCTGGTATTGTCTACAGAATTTGGATGTAAGTGCTGCAGAAAAAACCATCAGGGTAATGAACAATGGGGTTAGGGTTAATCTGAGGCCCTGCTCAAGCTCTTTGTTAGTTCACTGCTGTCCTAGAAAATTTCTTGGCTCAATTCAGCTTCTGACTCGTTTCTTTCTCTTCTTTCACCCAGTGCTTTTGTTTATATCAATATAGTTTTTATTTCTTCCGTAAAGGGTTATAGCCATGTCTATGTGTCCCATGTTAGTTCTTTGAGGAAAATGGAACTAACACATTGCTTTCTGGAGGTTTGTTCCAGCAATACCTTGCTTGGATTCCCTCTTCCAGTAGCTAAAAGCAGTTTGGTTGAGAGTGAGGGAAATAAATGTCTTCCATCAGTTTCAACTGCAAAGGACACAGCCTGTCTAAAAGATGGTATGGTACTAGATGAAGGGGGTTGTTCCATGGTATGGTGGCTTAAGGGCTCCCTGCTAGGGAGGACTAGGTCTCCTTTACTTGTCCATCTCTAGTGCTGTGTTTGCTGAAGAGAACGGCTGGTTTTTAGGCTTGAGGATAAAATGCTGGATCATGAACATGGATTGTGAAGGGCATGTTGCTAGTTATTTCTCAAAGGTTGCAGACCAGTCTCAACTCGTGTGAACTTCAACTATCCTAGCAGCATGAATTGTCCTGGAAGTAATGTACTTGTATATATGGCAGCTTGCCCTTGTGGCACAGTCATCAGTAACAACTGTGGGAGTGTGAAAAGGACTTTACCAGCACTTGAAATAAAATGTTATGTGCTGTGTAGCCTTTCTTGTCTTCTTTTTTGTACTCCACAGCCAGCAAACAATGAGACTTCCTCAGTCTTCATCCTTTACTCAGCACGCTAAACAGGTTTCCCTTAGTGTTATGTCTCTTTCTGTGTGGGTGAACGTGCTTTTTCAACATGAGTCTTAGAGCTTGCCTCAGAGTACATGCAGTACACAGTGATTGCTTAACACTGTGCTGAACCAGAAGAGTGTCACATTCTTGCAGACTCCACAGACATGCCCTTATCGAGTTTTTTTGTCAGGTCAAAGGGAGAAAGAGAGAAAGAAACTGTAGTTGTGTGATTCAAATGTAGTTCTTCTAAATGTGTGGGGTTTACAGGAGCTCCAGGCATAGATGAAGGTAATATCTGCAAAACCAGAGAGCAGAGCTGAAAAATGAAAGGGGAAGCAGCATCAGGTTACAGCAAAGTGGTTTAGGGAGGGTAATGCAGGGCATGAGTCACCTTCTGAAGAAAAGAATGGGTAATTTAATAAGTATTAATGGTAAAAGAGGAAGGCAATGGGATTTTTCTACTTTTTGTATTTTCCTGTTAAGTCTAAGAAGAAAATTAGTGAAAAGTAGGTACAGCAGGAGAACAGAAAGTTCATTAGAAAGATGACCTCTCACATTGCTAGTTCCCAGAAATGCCTGTTGTTTTCAGTCCCCTTTATCAGGACCAAATTATAGACCAGGTACTTGTGCAATAGGCGAAACTCATGTGCTTATGCTTTTTAAAAGCAGAGGAGGAAAGATGCTGTATGATAGCTCAGGTGCCAAACATACGCCAATTTCTGAAACTGCGAGAAGTTACTCTAGGTAATTATTTAGAAGACAGGTGAACTTGTCTGCTGGCAGCTGGCAATTTCGAAGCAGTGCCAGGAAGGTTATGTTTCCACTCTGGTCTTGAACCTCTCCCTGCAGTTCTGTAACCTGCTCTTACAGCTTCTCCTTTTGTTTTTCAGAATGATATTTTCTTACGACATTACGACAGAGGCCCTTGCAGAAACAAGCTGGGCCACTCACGGGCTTCAGTGATGTGGAACAGAACACAGGTGTGTTCCTAGGTAGCTGGGCAGAGTTCTCATGCACGCAGGAAGCAAAGATATTTTAACCTTCAGAGAAGAACCAAAATGATTATTTTCATATTTTCATCTCTTTTTTGGTGACCTATGCTATGTTTATGCATGCATATGCATATTTTATTTTCCATGCTATCTAAATATGTATTTTTCACCACCTTGTCTTTCAGGTTGTGGGGATCCTCGTTGGACTAGGTATCATAGCGTTGGTGACCTCCCCCTTGCTGCTTGTGGCATCTCCATGCATCATCTGTTGCATTTGCAAATCTTGCCGGAGCAAAAAGAAAAAACCCAGCCTGCCGACAATCTAAAACTGTGTCTTTTTGAGTCTCCATCTGTACAGCACATGTATGTGAGAAAGCACAATGGTTGTGTTTTGGTGCCATACCTACCAAATAATGCTCCCTTTTTTTTTTTTTTTTTTTGCCAATTCTTGGAATAAGTGCCTATTCTTTACAGGCTACTCTATCATTAACAAGTCCTAGTGGGGGAAAAGTCTAGATTATTGTGCAGTACATATAATGTAGGTTTTTGCCTCCTGAAGAGGAAAATAGAACACCATTCAGTACTTAATACCATTCAGGACTGATAGAACATTCCCATTTTCCGTCAGCTGCACGTGACTTGATCCTGCCACATTACTCTGTCTTTGCAGATCCAGTCATTACTGTCGTGCTTGCTGTTGGTTCTTGGTGACACTCAGATTTCTCAGAAAGTTTTGCGTCTTTTGTAAAAGAGGGAGAGAGAAAAGCCTGATTAGGTTCTTCTGTCTGCTAGCTTTTGTCCAGTTAAATGTAACAAATCAGTGAGAAAATCTGTTCAGTAATTTCTTGTCAATTGCCTGCTGTGGCATTTTTTTCAGCATTGAAATCCATTTGATTTTAACCATTGATCTCAACTACAGAAGTAAAAAACCAACAAAACTGTTTCTAAGATAGGGCTCTCTCTTGAGTGACTGGACTGTCTTGAGGAAGCTGATATTTTTTTCACATCAAACATGACGTATCTGCCATGAAATATTAGGAATATATATATATATATTTCCCTGCCATTGGGCATGCCTTTTGTCAGTACCATGGGTGTAGCGAACTCACATTGAAGGTAATATTGTAAGAGAGACTGTGATACAGTTCCCATTTTGTGCAGAGCATTGGGATCCTGGTTGTGCCTGTACCAAGTGGTCGCATGGGCGTAGATACACCAAGTACATATGGGCAGTCAGTATATTTTTTTCAACAGTTTACATGGGGTGGCAGCAAGAACACTGTTAAAAACTTATTGAAACCAGGGTAAGCTAAGCCCTCCTTCAAAACCTTATGGACCTGCTGAAGTGAATACTTGAGAAATGCTATGTAAATGTGAGGTCTGTCCATTGGTAGATATTCCTCTTGTCCTGCTCAAGGCTAACAAACTCAGTTACTGGTATTTTTTAGTTACTCTAAATCTGGAAGGCTGTAATTTAATAATTGCTTCATTTTAATTTGGTGCATCACCACCAAACCAATTCAGATGCTGTATCAGTTACACCTGTGTAAGTTCACTGAAAGCTCACTGAAGAGCTGGAATTACCCCAGGCTCAGTCAGGAGTAGCTGAGATCAGACTCTGTTCCCTGGAGTTTATTTCCTTAATGGATGGTGCTCCTCAGGGCTGGGGCCGGTGGTGCTTTTGTTCTGGACTCCCGTCTGTGCATTCTATATCTGTGGGAACAGATACAAGTTTGCACTATATAATTGGTTGTAATTCCAAACCCCTTTCCGTAAGGGCTGCGAGGTTTGAAGGAGATGCTCGGCCCGAGCGTGGTGTCAGGCTGGCTGCCCCTCTCCAGGCACACAGCATGAGAGTGCTGCCAGGGTGTCTGTGTGTGGTGTTTGGCCGAGCCTCCGGAACTTTGCCTCCTTGGCAGCTGTAAATGTGACCTTTTTTCTGTTTAACTTCACTCTCTGGTTACTGTAACAAAAGTGGCTGGTGTTCTTCTTTTGAGAAAGTGTAGTCTGTTGAGCAGACTAGCAAGGACAGAGGCCTTAAATGATACTGTCTGTTTTACTTTTTAATTGATTTCTTTTATAAATACTGTCTGACTTTGCTACCAGTCATGGCTGGAGGGCAGGCAGTGCTCTCCAGTGTGAAAGGCTATATTTATTCTTCATCCTCAGCTTTGAAGGGAAGCAGAACGGTAGACAGTACATTCTAAATACAGAGTGCAATGCAGGCAACTGCCATTTATAATAAATAAAGAATGTTTTCTGTATGTGTTTTCTTGAAGAGCACTAATGGTGGTGCTTTGGGGTACTTGTGACAGATTAAAGTGTCCAGCCCTTGGCTTTGCACTATTTTTCTACCTACGTTTTTATGGCACTACTGTCATTTCCATTTTATTTATGAACTTGAAGTTGCACGTCTTACTTTAACAAAGCCTCAAGGACAAAGATGTAGGATCTGTACAGTCTCTTTTAACCATAACCAGCATTGCAATGTACCAATATCCTTTGCATGTTAAAATTGGAGGGTTTTTCATGTTTTGTGATCTTACCCATGACCAATGCATCCTTTGCTAGTCTGGTTTCTTTTCTCGTCCTTTCCCTCTTTCTGTTGGCCTATTTTTGCTAAAATGCCTGTTGGAATGAAGGTGTCGGTCCTTTTTTCCATTAATACTGTTGTGTTAATGAAACTGTCAGGTTCTTCCCTCTGTAAAAGAAATGCAGCTGAAGGCAGCTCTCTTGCACCACTTTATGTGCCTGGTGGGCGTAGCAAAACTGATATAAGTTAATCACACAGGAGTTAACACAGCCTGGCAGTCTCAGCACCAGTCTAGGCATCTAAGAAATCTAGACATGGATTGGTAGCTCAGGCTTTTGCTGGAGGTCTTTACACAAAAACTGGATAAGGAGACCATGAGCTACAGGCACCCCTTCCTTTGGCTGTGTAGGTGCAACAAATGGACTGAGAAAGAAGCTCTAGAACATCTTCAGAGCTTAAAACTGAGGCTTTACAATAGTGATTTTCTTTAAAAAGGCTGTGTCCAGTGCCCCACATATCCTGGTTTTTCATTGCATGGGAATACTTAAGCATGTGCATTAAGTAGACCCTGGCCTCGCCACGTCGAGCAGTACCTGTGCTTAAGTGGTGGGAGCAGGAATGCTCCAGAATGCAGCTATTGTTTTCCAGAATGCAGCTATTTTGCACCAACTGGCTATTCTCACAGAGCTTCCAGAGAAACATTTTAGCAGGAATCTTTTTACAGTGTTGGCTTTTGTCTTACTTTTTGTTTGTTTGTTCGGGTTTTTAAAAAAAAATTATAAGAAACATTGAAGTCACTTTATAAAAAATTTATTGAAAGCGTGACAAATAATTCTAGTAATAATTAGGGAGAAGAAAAAAATAACAGGACTCTGACTACATCTGACTCTTCTTAATCGAGGTATCTATAAATCCACCCTCCTGAGCTCCATCTTTGTGTGGTAATTGGTACACATTACTACCAGGTTTCAGTGTTCTCTTCTTGCCCCTGTGGCAGGTTGGTTGTGTGGGGGCAGCAGCCAGGGGAGAGCTCAGGGCTGCACCAACAAGTGCAGGTACCACACAGGAGCACATTGCCCACTCTGGACTCATCACCAGTTTGTTCTTGGGCCTTCAGCCACTGAGAGACACCTTGGGGGTTTTAGGCCTTTAATGTTACATTGAGAGTATTCACAGATGTCTCTCTTGGAGAACAGAAGTGGAAAGTACTCTATTCCTTCTGAACCAGGAGCATTCAGGCCTTATGAAAATTGGGCTCTAGGTGTTTAAAGGTCAGTTTCTGAACTTAAGAGACCAGTGCTAGAAATCTGGATTTGTACTGCATCTGGCCACAAATCTCCATGGCCACATACCACGTCATTTCCCATCGGTCACTGGGTCTGTGTCAAATACAGCTGAAGATCCCATTCAGCATTCCATGTCCTTGTATTAAAATGAGGATGATGATGCCTGCTCCCAAATCCATCTATTAATAAAAAGAAGATATTTGTCATGCTACAGCATAAGTGCGTTTCTGCAGTATTTATTCCAGAACTATAGTGGATGTTCAGTGCTGCCCTTCAATGATGGTATATTTTGGTGTGTAGGGTTACTTACCCCAAAGAAGGGAATGAGGGGTAACAATAATGAGTGTTTCTCAGTGCTTTAATGATGCTAAATGCTACATCTTCTTGTCTGTCCAGTAACACAGGATGAAGTCCAAAGATAAGATTAAAATGTACACAGATTTTACTTGAATGAACTAAGAGAAAATGGATATTGCCTCCATGTTTGCATGAAGAAATAAGTACAAGTGGACAGATAGAACTGCATTTCCACAATGGGACAATAAAATCAACTTTTGGCTAGTCCATTTTTTGGTACCAGAATGGGTGGCTGTGCTGTAGTGCCTGCCGCTTTAAAAATTTGAAATCTGTTTTGCACTGTAATCTTCTCCCACTCATTCTTTCTCAAACTAAGTCCTTTTATGATATTATTTTTCATCCTGTATTTCAGGCCAAAGATTCTTAGAGCAAAGCTATTTCTTTGTATGAGGATAAAAACCTTCCAGCCGTTTGCTCCCAGGTTTTAGAAAGAAATTTGAAGCTAAGTTACCTGACCAAAGATAGAAATTCCAGACTTGGCTTGTTTAGAAAAACTTATTGAGTCTTAAGAAGTTACCTTGTAAGACCTAAATAAGGGCTGCTTTGTTAGAACTCATAGATAAGGGAGCCCTAAAGCTTTTGAGCTTCACAGAGGTGATGCTCTTATTGTTAAGCAGACTTCTTTGGAAATGTGCTGGGGGAAAAAAAAATCTACATCCTGTATACATATTTTTATTATATAAATCAAAAATAATTCTCTTGTATAGATTCATAATTTAGGGATTCAAACTCTCTCGAGGCTTTCTAGGGTATACTTACCTAGGAAGATAATCTTATAAATATGCTGAGGCAGTTGAACAGAGTGTGCTAGTTATCTAGAGTGTGTTGAACAGAGTGTGCTAGACATCTCTCACCCATGAGTGTGTAGGATGAGATCGTAATTTACATGGCTGGAAATAAAGACGTGAAAATTTACCTTTCCTGGAACAGCAAGAGTAGGTTCTTCTGCAGTCGTCTGGAAGGTTAACTTGCTGGTAAGACTCTGGAGAACTTCAGTCTCGTTTTCATTTGTCCTCTAGTTAGTAAAGTAATGAAGTGAGAGCTGAATGTTGTTGAATTCAAAGCTCAAAGATCTGTTTTGTGTCACGACACTCAAGTTTCTCATAACCAATGTGGTTTTATAATTTATTATTATAATGTGTGCAATTGAAATATAATTTATAATTAGTAATTATAAAATGCTAAGGATGAAGTATCATTGCCTTTATCATATGATAGATTTATTTTAATTGCATTCATACTGGAAGGCATTTCTCTTCTGCTTCCCATAGAGAACGTTGTGGTGCACCTGGCAAAGTAAATTTCTGTAATCTGGTGCAGTCCACAGTAAATGTTTTCTACTATTTTGTAGTTATATCAGAGGCTTTTATATGATCCCTCAAGTTAGTTCTTTGAATTGAGCCAACCTCTGTTGTTAGGAATGGTAATTTCCTAGCAAAGAATTTTATTGACCATCACGTTCTGAACCATGAAAGATGATACTAGTTGACCAGGTCCACCAGCTCTTTAGAGGACACAATTCTTCTTCTCCCTCATTCTTCTCCCTTCTTCCCAAGAAACTTTCTCTTTTCTTGGATGAAAATTAAGGATGTCAGTAATTTGCGTGTGCCTTCTGGATGTCCAGAGAGAAGCTGCTATTTTTGGTGGCCATGTGCCGGGAGATCCTAGACAGGTTGAATGTGTGATGCTGCAGCACGTGTGCAGTGAGTTGCTTTAATTTCAAGGAAGGTTCCTGAGCTTTATAGCTTCCTGGGGCCCCTGAAGTGGATGTGGTGCACAAGGGACATGTCCAGGTGAGGCTTCAAGTGCCACCAGCTCTGTGGCACATGAGGTACTGGGCTGTCTCACCATGTTCGAGCGTGTCCCAGATGTTCATCAAGGGCCCTATCTCAAGCTTTCCCTTTCCTTAGCTACCCACCCTCCTCCAAAACGTCCCAGAACCCAGAGCAGATCTGTTCCTTTTCCAAGCCTCTTGCTGTTGCCCTGGTCCAGTTCACATGAGCTATTTGGAGCTCAGCTGGTCTGATCACTCACTTTTCCCTAATGAGCAAGGCTTGGGAATGAAGAGAAGCAGAACTGTTCCGTATGCTGGTATTGGCATTACAGGCACCAAGGGTCGCCGTGTGAGAGCTCTTTTAACTGCCCCAGCATTGCTTATTTCTGAAAAAAGCCTGTGCTTTAAATGTGTGCTGATGGAAGTGTCTGACACTGGGTGTGTTTGTGTGCGTGGTGTGAACCAGCAGCGGCCACAGACCCCTGTCGTGCCCCTTGCAGATTTTACATTCTGTTTATCTATTTTTTTTGGTTTTTTTCTTCTCCTCCATGTTATACACTTTCTTCACCACTTTTCTTCCGGTGAAGGGCAAAAGGGTTTGATCTTTGTAAGATTTGTTAAAATATTTTTGTTTATAAGAAGAAAGCTGACATGTATAAAGAAATAACTGCTTTTGTAAATTTTTTTTTTTGTGGTATGATTCAGCATTTAAATGTTTTACAGATGCAGTTTTTTGCACTCTCTCTGCATATATTCATAAAAATTATATTTATTTTCTGTCTTTAAGGTTTACTTTGGGGTTTTTTTCTTCTGATGTTATAAAATGCGATATGTGCAACATTAAAAAATTAGTGTAAAGACATTGTCTCATTTTGTGGTAGTCCTCAACTGCCTTAAAAAAGATAACATAGAAAATTTATAGAAAGAATTTGAATACATCAGATGTGCGTAATGGAAATTTTGAGGATAAAAGAAGGTAAAAAAGCTGGGATCACAAGTCTTGACTCTTACTTTCTCAAGAATAATTGACATTAAAATCCTTCTAAAGAGTGTGGGGCAGGCTCTGGATTAGCCCTGGGAGCTGCTGCAGTGGCGTGCAGACAGTGGTGGTGATTGTTCACCACAAGTGGGATGCAGGATCTGCTCCTCTGCAAAGTCTGGTGGTGCCTGTGGCTTGGGACCTTCCAGCAGTACCTGGAGAACCTGGAGCTACCCCGGGAAGTGGATGTGGGATATGTGGCAGGCTGCACAAAACAGTCTGCTGCTTCAGAGCCCCTTACTCTTGACTTGCTCCCTCAGCCCTGTCTGTCCTTGCAGCAGAACAGGGCCTCCTGCTCCAAGTTTCCAAGGGACCTGATGGAATGCTACATCCTGCCATTCACTTTCAGGCATCCATGCTCCTTAGTTTCCTCACACTTTCACATCCTGCTTGCAAGAGATGATCACAGCTGTGGTTTTGAGCATCACACATGAAGGCGATGTTTACCGTTAAATATTTCTAGCTTAGCTACAATTACTCAGCATCTGAAAGGAGGATTTTCCAAGTAGCTGACACCCTTGACAAGTAGCTTGAAAACGCTGCATGTTATCTGAGAGGTTTTTTCACCTCAATATATTATCTGAAAGGTCTTGATGGTTTTGCCTCAGAGAACACGTTTTCAGGATGAAGGCTGAGGAGAATACCACTATTGTCCCTTACAGCTCAAATTTTGGTCATGCATGTAAATTTTTCTCCCCCTAAAACTGCTTAGAGCAAATTCAGCACTGATATTATTCCACTTAAACACAGTAAAAAAAGATGTGTGTGTGTGTGTGTGTACGTGTGTATGTGTGTGTTCAAGGCTCTGGCCTTGTGCAACAAAGCAGGAGCAACTTACCAGTCCACACATTAACAAAGGTGATGACTTGAAGCAGACTGAAGGTTTCCAACACAGCACTTTTCCTTCAGAGGATCTTGCTGATTACTGAGGAACCAGCTTTCTGATGGGAACGTGTCTGTTCTGTCAGGCTTGTGATGGACACCAGCTGCTGGCAGCCAGTGTGCCTGGTACCCTGCCAGTCTACCAGCTGCCAGTGGTGGGCAAACTGCCCAGCTTCCCACCTGGTAGACAAGTGAACTGCCAGCTCCTCACCTGGCAACTTTGAAGAAAAACACCAAGAAATCTTTTCCAAGAAAAAGATACATGCTTCTGAATTTCCAGTATTTAAAATTCCAAATCAGACTAGTCTAGGCAACCCAAACATCTTCTGGCCAATTTTGGAAAATAGAAAAAAAGTCAATAGATTCAATTTGATTTGATCCCAGCTTCAAGGTGCTATTTTCCCTCCCAGCTCCTGCACTTGTCAGGAAGACTAGTTTTCTTCAAAAGCCTTTTATTTCAGAGTTATTTGTAACCAATCCCTCAATTTTAAACTCTCCATGTTTTTTGAGATTACATAAGATGTCATTTACCTTCTTAACCTCTGTGTGTGCACATCCATCCACTCACCCATACTCACAACCTCTTCTACACTACCCACAGTCTGATCCATCCTTCCAGTTTGACAAACACAACCCACATCACCCTTTTAAAACACCTTTCCTCATCTCCCATTTTTGCTCTGGGGTGATCCTGTGGGTGGTGCCACCCACCCTATCATCATTCTGTCACATTTCCCTGTGGGACCCGTGATGCTTCCTGGGAGTCCTTCCTCCTCTGTAGGCAGCAATGGCCTGCCTCTCAGAAGGATTGCCCTTGCAAGTATCTTTCCCAACATCCTTTGATCCTGGCGCCTGCTTGGCAGCTTCTTTCTCTTTCAACTTCTACAACTTTTCCAGTCTGAAAACTTTTTAGGTTTTGGAAACCAGAAATCACAGAAAATTAGAACAAAAAGGCTTGTCTTTCTACAGAGCTTTCCATGGATGTTGCATAATTAAAAACCACCAAAAAATCCAAAACCCCAAAGCTACCCACAACAAAAATAAAACCAAACCAACATCCCATACCACCCACAAAATCATACTTCTCAGAGGAAACATTTTCCCCTGGTACCATGGGTTACTTCTTGCATGGGACATCTCATGCTGAGCTTCCCAGCCCAGAGAGCACCTTGTTAATGCCTCTGTAGTGAGCCATGCCTGCAGCCACTGCCGTGCTGAGTATCACATGTATCCAGCTGGCAGACTCAAGGCTTCAAATCTGTACTGTAATACTCAATATAAAAAACCCTAAATCCTTTCTTGAAATTCCTTTCCCTAATCTGAGCTCTAGCTGTGCTAGCAAGCGGTGCACCTAGCAATAGGTGCACTTTAAAATTCAGCAGGGATGCTGGAATAACTCTGTCAGAGCTTTTAAGCAAGTCTCATATCTACACCTGCCTGAAGATGTGCTCATACTTTATCCAAAAGGTGAGAATTTCAGGATCTCTGTTTTCTCAAAATGGGGCTATAAAAAGTGTCTGCAGAAGGGTGAAGCCTCTGAGCAAGAGCACCCCATGTCTTTTTCCTTAGTAGTGTCATGTAGCAAAGAAATCAAAAATCCTTCCTGATGCTGACCCTTTCATAGCATAATCCATTATCAAGCATAGTCAGTAATCTCACAGTCTCATCTTCTTGAGATCCATGCCAGTGTCAAGAGGTCAGACTTTGAGAAACCTGGAGGACTGGCCATTTAGTAGGTAATTGTGTTTTCCTGCGTCTTGGCTAAAAAATTTGTATTTAAGCCCAGGTTGGTGCAGGTGCCTGTGGTAGTGTGTGTTGTTCCCAGTTGTGAGAGGTAAGAGACTGCTGCTGCTTCCAGCAGCTCCTGCTCATTCTGTGCACCACAGCTAGTGGGGAAGCTGCTCTGGGAGCTGTTGGATTGACCCATGTGGGTGTGTCTGAACATCCTCTTGCTTGGTTGGGTTGCCCAGAGAAGTTGTGGGTGCTCTGTCCCCGGAAGAGTTCAAGACTGGGTTGGATAAGACTTTAAGCGACCTGGTCTACTGGAAGTTGTCCCTGCCTGTGGCAAGGGGTTGAAACTAGATGATCTTAAGGACCCTTACAACCCTAACCATATTGTGGGATAGGGTTCTAGGATATGGTCCTAGGAAGAAGACTCCAGGGAGTGCCCTGTGAAAGTACCCAGAAGTAATGCTCTGGATACTAGAGGAGGTAGTTCAAGACCTCGAGCCTTGCTCAGCTCCATGTCTCTTGAGAAAGCTTTGAGTATTTTTTTAACTGTACCTGCTCCCATTTGGAGGTTTTCCTTCTGGTCTTCCTGGGATTCCCAGTAAGAGCGGAGAGTGAGATATGCGATGGGAAAGATCAAGGGATTGATATCTGACTCCCTGGGACACTGAAGCTTGACTAAGCTCTGTTGTTCTGCCCTCAGCACTGCCAAGAGAGGGGACTTAATCTGCTTTCTGCTACGCTCTGTTCAGTTTTGCTGACCTGTGCTTTGCCTGTTTAGCTATTGCCTGGAAGGGACAGTGTTCTTGGTGATCTTTCAGCTGGAGGAGCCTTGTGGCATGTCTGCTGCCAAAGTTGGCTGACATGAGCAGTGTTGTGGTGCCAGTGGCACCAATTGAGGTAGCGTCATTTTCAAAACATAATTGGAACGGAAAGGAAGCTGCTAGCTTGGCTCAGGCTGTGACTACAAACAACTAAAATGTGACATGCCCTGGGGACTCCAGCCTGTGTCATCACAAGGTTCAGTGGGGAGCAGTTTGTGGCTCCTCAGGGGCAGTGGTTTCAAAGTGGTAACGGGGTTGTTCTGGGCTGTAGCCAGACCTGTGTCCCTCTTGGCAGGGCAAGGAAGTGCATCAGGGCCTGATACATCTGTGGTGGCTCAGAAACCAGAAGAATGCTTGTGGTAGTGGTGGGTTGGCTGGGTCTTACACTCATTTCTACCACCTCTGAGCTATGTTGTCTTCACATCACCCTGGTATGTGGTCTAGGGCTCTTGAACGCAGGAGAAATCTGGTAGACAAGTGGAGGCTGAGGGTGGCTGTAAGAAAACTTTCCTCTTCTCTCTTCCACCAAATATATGACATTTGCTATAGTGATATGTGTGTTTAACCAAAGACTTCAGTCTGTATTGTAGGTAGCTTTTGGAGGAAAAAACACTTCACTAGTTAGCCAAAGGTGTCCTGGTTAAGGTTCAGCTGGTAATTATGACCCTCTTACTAATTCTATTTATGAAGATGAGTGATTCCCATAATGTCCAATTCCTCATACAGACTCTGATGCTTGTGTGTTTTCTTTCTGCCTGTTCCCTCCAGACAAGTGGCACAGCTGTTCATGCTGTTATGTGATGATTTGAATTGGCACCCAGTACAGCTGCTCCAGAGGATCTCTCTGCCTGAGCACTGTGAGAGGCAGTAAAAGTGTCTCCTATGCAGGGCTGTGCTGCTGCACAGAGCTTGGCTTGGACCTGTTCATCACTTGTAGGGAGCTTGGACAGGGTCCTGCCATGGCATGATGAAGGGAGAGTTTTGTCATGAATTTGGTCCTTTCACCTCTCTTCACATAAGAGTCAACTTCTTTCAGCAATGCCCTAATCCTGTCTTAGATGAGCCAGTAAAATTATCTGTGTGCTTAAGGTGAGATCTGTTTATAGAGGAAACACAAGGGGAATGGGCATGGTTGTAGAAGCTTTTTGTCCAGTGTCCTGAATCCCAGCTTGGGACCTGAACAGGGCATATGAAAGATGCTTCACAAGAGCTTGGAGGAGGAGACAGATTTAGGGACCCAGGGGGAAACCAGACTGCTTCTGCCACAGTGTATCTCCTGCCTTCTAGGACTCTGCTCATATTTGCTCCCTGGCAGCTCCTGGTGTGACAAAACCCTTCCTCTGAGAGCCTCCAAATCCCTCTGGAAATTCATATTGCAGAGAAAAACCAAACCTGACTGCAGAGAGAGAAAAACACTTTCAAAGTAGGTAGAGGTAAATGCCTGTGTAGGAGAACAGATCATGGGAGTAATGTGTAAGACTACATTATTTTTGTTGATTTTTGTAAGATGACTTGGTTCAGCTGCCAGAGTTGAGACATATGGAATCAATAAAAAGAATTCAAAGAAAAGAGCATGTATGTAAACAACAGGGGGTAAATCAGCAAAAATCAAGCATGTACTTCTTTGTTAATTAAAAGCAGGCCCCTAATTCTAAGCTTCTTGTGGTTCATAATCCCTCTTAGGATTTTGGTCACTCTTCCCAGCTGTGGCTTGGGTTTCAGTGGTGCCAGGCCTGGGCTTGAGGTTGTGCTTGGTGTTATGTGTGCACGTGTGTCCCACTGCTGCCAATATGGCCTGTGCCAAGTCTGTGCCTGTGTATAAACTTTTGTGGGATGACAGCTCTGCAGGAGACAAGCCCTGAATGGCAGTGGACACGGAAACTTGTGGAATTACATGCCTGCCTCCCTCCAGCAGCCTCATCTGTTGCTGACACCACCCAAGGGAATGGAGGGTGGTACCCCCCTCCTTTCCTAAGCACCTCGTGTCTCCTGATCCTCCATCCATGTATTTTAAGTGTTACTGAGGCATGGTGAGAATCAGCCTTCTAGTTAAAATCAAGGAGAGACTTGATTTTAACTAGACTGGTGGCTTTTCTGAGTGAGCAGGTAACGCCTTCACTCCTGAGTGACCCCAGCCACCCTGGAGCCTGTGCAAGCTGGGATGTGGGATGTTACAGCTTTAAGCATCTACTAGGGCTTCTCTGGAACAGGCTGTGATGGTGGCTGAGAGGGAAGTGTGTGCCCCCACCACAGATACCCTGGCAGATACCCTGGTAAGTCTGCTGCTCACCTTTTATCTCCCAGGTTGATCTGTACAGAAGCAGCAAGGTACTCAGTAAACTTGCTTCCACTCTTCTGGGAAGGTAAGTCCCTCTCAGACCCAGGGTTTGCTGTCAGTACACGTCTGCAACTGTCATTAAGCTGACGTCATGCTGGAAAGATAAGCACCAGTGACAACCAGGATTGCTTATTACCTTGGCAGTGGAGGTGTTATTATAAACCCCATTACTCATGTTATCATTATACTGTCATATAATTTTATATAATTGCCATTATCTAACTATATATTTATATGCACATGATGATCTTGGAACACTTGAAGTGACCAGTTTCTTCCCAAACATGGTTATACTGTAGTGCACGTGAGACTAAAATACATGGCAGTTGTCTAAGGCCTGGAGAAGTCCAGGGGTGATAAGGCACTTGAGCTATATGGGACATGGCTTTGCTGGGGGAGGATGGAGGCATTTTCTGGAGGAAAATGAAGTTGTTTTGTTCTTTGCAAATCATGTGTCACATCATCCTTGTCCCCCCTAGCTCTGGCTCATTCTTTGAAATGAAAGTGATTTTGGCTGAAGATGTGCCCTCTATCTCTTGTTACGGGATTTTGCACATCCAAAGCTTCCTGTAAAGCTGGCACTGATGTGGGCCTGCTGGGATTGCTGCTGGGCTGCAGCATTCCCGTGGCCTGGGAGGACAGAGAAAGAAGAGGCTGCTTTATACTCTGTGGACTGCATCAAGCAAAGTATAATAGCTTCCTCCCCAAGATTTGTTTTAAAAAATGGATGCTAATGTACTAAAAGCAAAGATGTCATTTATTTTTAAATAGGGTTTAACAAGAAACCATTTGCAATGTTTCATGATGTATCATTTGTGTTTCACTTACATCATTGGGAAAGCAGTGGAGGAAAGACATGCAAGTCCAAGGTGGAAAAGAGAGAGGAAAAAGAAAAAACAAATATTGCCTCAGAATAGAATAGAATTCTGCTATTTACTGTTGTGGTACTCACAGTAAATCCATGGGCTCCATTTGGTGCTTCTCTGGGCTAAGGTGGTAATATTGAGAGTCAAATGCCCTGGGATAAAACACAGCTCACCACCTCCCTTGCATCCCTGAGGAGCAGAGGGCAGGTGATGTGTGAGAGAGGAGCAGCAGCAGCACAGGAACAGCAACTGCTCACCCGTGACTGTGCAGAGGAGGAAGTGAGTGTGGGAAGGGAGTAGGAGAGCAAGAGGGAAACAGTGATGAGTGTCAGAGAGATTTGTCTTGCACTTTTAAAGCTTTCCTTGTCCATCATATCCACCACTGGAATGTTACTGCAGCTTGTGCTACATCATCTCCATTCCCAGGAAGCAATGGAGCTGCCAGAAAAGCTGAGGAGAGGCATCAATTGCTGGCTGTGCTCCTTGCTCTGAATCTTCTGCCTGTGTTATGGCAGGGAAACAACTTGTAAGCGAGGGATTACATGGGTGAACAGGCAAAACAAGGGCCAGGGAACAAAAAGAAGGTTACAATAATTGTCTGACTCAAAGGCGAAAAAACAATCTAGGATTCTTGCCAGCTGATTTCACAAAGTGATTTAGCTGTTTTTCCTTTATTAATGCCTGCTCTCTGCTGGGAAATAGTTGATGTGGGCACACTATTAGACTTTATGATCCTGGAAGAATCAGAGGTGATTCTGGATGTTGGAGGTTGGTGTTGTGGGTCTGGAAGTTGGGTTTCTCAAAGTGGTAGGTCAGGGACTGGCACATGGATGGACACCACAACATGAATTACTCCATAGACACCTGCTTGTGTTGCTGAGCTGGTGTTGGCATTGGCTCCACAGGGCACAAGAGAGGTACAGTTACCCACAGAGGCAGGGTGTGTGGGGACCCTTCTGCCCTGCTGTCATGGGATGTCATGAGGCATGCCTTTTGCCTAGTGGATCCAGCCCTGGGGTGGAATAGAGCCCCTAGGTGACATCTTAGATACCAGTGCCTAATCTTCTCCAACATATTTGGGGGAATTTTTCAAGTCTGTTTTGGGGCATATCTTCTTTGACTTGACCCTGCAGATAGGGCTCTGCTGCATAACTCTTGTAGGCACCTGACTTGAACATCCTTGAGCAATAATGGGAGGCTGTGTTTATGTCATTGTCCCTCCCAGTTCTCCTCCCTCACTTCCCTCAAAGACCTTCTTTGTGTGGCCTGAAGATTAGGTGAAGCTGAGACACTGGGCAGAGCCACATTCCTGATCCAGATAGTAGGCTCTCAACAGTGAGAACAGAGATCAAGGGTCTTGAAGGGGTTGCAGAGGAAATTGAATCATGCCTGTGTTTGGGCTTGCTGACTGGATAATGGGGCATCTCATGGCTTCTGATTGAGCAAGTGTCAACTCCCCAAATCTGGGAAGAGAGGGGTAGGAGGGGATGGGGCAATGCAAGCTGCTGGATGATGTTCGTCTCTGTTATCTGACTTCTGGCAAGGGTGGGAATAGAATGGAATAAACAAGTGAGGTTTGGCCCTACATGGATCCATGCACAGCAATTTCCCCTTTGCAGCAGTGGGAAGATTAAATACTGATTTGCAGCACAGCTGAGTGCAAAGCTCTGCTCCCCTGCCTGGCTGTGCTGCAGTGGTTGATTCTCTGGAAATAAGAGAAAATTCAGCCAGAGGAAGTAGGTTATGTTCTCCAAATGCCATAACATCTGACACATCCAAACATGGTTTTTGTTGCTGGGGTGATGCAATTTCCCATTAACTTGAATAAGGGTTTTACCGTGGGTTACTGTGCACTTCAGCTGTGATGTGTGAGGCTCTGTGGGAGCAAAACAGAGTTGCTTTTCATGGAAGTTAAAGGATGTCTCTGAAATGCTTCAGACACTTCTCTATATGGAAAATTTCACTATTACTTACAGAACAGTATTTTCAAATCTGGAAACAACCTGGCTTTCTTCTGTGTGCTGAAGGGCTTTCTAGGGACTTTTCTTTGCTGGTCTTCCCCTTTCTGCAGGTATGACCCAAGGCAATGGCAAGGAGTAGGGTTAAGGGAAATCACTGATGTTCTTATCCCTCTGCCAGGCAGCTGCCCTTCCCATGGGACAAAGCAGAGGACTAATCCAGAGGTTTCAGCCAAGTACCATTTTGGAGCCAAAGCTGCATCAGTGCTCTGGAAGAGCAGAAGCAGACACTGTGGCAAGGGCCAGGGTGTGACCTTCCCAGTAGGTGGTAAATACAGCTACTGATGACAGCCAGTTCTTTGCCTTTTAGAAAATTAATATCTTTTATCTCTGAGTGGGCACCAGAAAAAACAGAGTTATACTTTTCCTGCTAAAGTCTTTATTTTCTTCTTGGCATGGACCCTGAAAGGTCCAGAAATGCCAAGGATTCCCTTCTGCTGCCTGTGAGGTTTCCCTGGGACTGCTGTTGGGTTGAATAGAAAGCTGGTGAAGCTGAAGGTTGGCTGCTGCTAGCAAATATCTGTGGGGTAGTGCTGCAGCAGGTTGGATTAAATGCTGGGAAAAATAGAGAGCGTGAAATTGCAGCCTCTGAGTGAAATGAGGCTCTCTGGACAGAATCACTGCCAGAGTGGGGGGTACAGCAGCAGACAAACTGGGCCTGGGTGAGACGACAAAGGTCATAGAGTGTGTTTTGAAGGAGCAGCTTTAGCAGAGAGGAGGCAAGCAGCCTTAACAGGGAAGGAGAAACACACATAGACTGTAAGAAAGATCTCCCTATTTTAGCTTTGCTATATTTTTCCACTGGTCTTTAGAAATGCAGTGCAGCAAAGGAAGGAACCTGTGCAATGTTTGCAAAGAAGGGAGAAGGAAGTCAGTTTAGCTGGCTAAGTTTGTGCAACTTTAAGATACAAAGAACAGGTCTGCCAAAATGACCTCTGACTCTTTCAAGTTGCTGTTGGCACTGGCAGCTCTCACACACTCACCCCCTGCCACAAGTCTGGGACTGTAGCTTGGGGATGCTGCACTTCCCAGCTCACTCCCCAGCCCTGCCTAGGTGTGTCCTGGCTGGAGAAGGTTGCTAGGGCAGGTCTTGGCTCCTGCGCAGGCGCCTGTGACAGAGCAGGCTGCAGAGGAGAGATGAGATATGGGGTTCCTTCAGTTGTGGGCTGCTCTGGAATAAGTGACAGGGGATGGGTGTTGGGGAGAGGAGAGGCCTGAAAAGGGGGATTATGTGCACATGATGCTAAATGCATCTGATGTCAAAGGGGAATTGTAACTGGAGCTTTGGCTGACAGGTCACATCCTTCCTCTGGTAAGAGGTGCTCATGGTCTCCCCTTCAGCAAATAAGGAGCTGGAAGGTGGTTATTATTAATATGAGACTGGGGAATTTGTGTGTTTCTCTTTACCTTCTGTGGCTGATTCAGGAAGGGTTCAAGGCTGGTGATGGCAGGTTTGGGGCCCCCTTGGAAGAGTCAGGCAGCTTGCAGAAGTAAGTACAGGGGATATGTGTTTTATATTGTGTGACATGAACTTAAGCATTGTGCTGCTGTAGACAAAGGAATCATCTCTATCCCATCCTGTCATCTTCACTTAAAGAACGAGCTTAAAAATGGAGCATGACTGATGATGTATCCCAGTGCAACCTCCTCAGCTTCCCTTGAGCAGCACTGGAAGGCCCTCATCTCTCAAGATGGTCACTGGTTGTCATTGCTTTCAGACACTTATGAGGAGTGAACAGTTTGAGAAGGTGCACAGCTGGGTGCCTCTGTGTAGGAAATAAAGCTGGGGAAAGCAAAGCTGTGAACAGCTTTCTTGCTCCTAGTTCTTAGGCTATGGAAGAGTTTGAGCCTGTTATCATACATTTTAAAGATCCTGTTCTATGTTGCTCTTTCTACCCCTGGATAGGAGGCACCAATGTGTTGACAAAGGCAGGATGTGAGTGACCCTTCTGCCCCCTGAGAGGAGCTGTTATGGGATATGGTGTGGGGAAATGCACAATGCATGGTCAGGTGGGTGACTGAAGTTGTCCACGGCCTCTATGTGACTATTGGAAAGAGAATGATGCAAATCCAATGGGTTATTCCAGTTATTCTCTGTTCTCTGGCCTTCCACCCCATCAGGCAGGTGAGGAGGGCATCTCTGTAGGTATGTCAGGACAGAGGGATGAGCTGGGGCAGCCAGAGACAGTTCTGTCATACAGATCAGTACAGTTATATAAAAAGCTGGCTGTAATAGAAAATATGGCAAGAGAGAGGTTGGTGAAAGAAACAGAGGGCTTAGAGCTGAAGGAGAAGTGAGTGTGTGTGGGAACACCCTGAAAGGATGCTCCAAATTATCATTGGGAGAAAACAGCTCCATCAGAGGGGTAGAGACAGAAATAGTGGTGGTGGGTTCGTGGTATGGAAGGCCAAGGACAGCTATCTGGTACCTGAGGAAGGTTTTCAGAATGCACAGTTCAAAGCACTCTGCTGACACCAAGTGCATGTGACCCCTGCTGTTGTAAGCACAGCTTGAGAAAGCATCTACTGAAGAAACCAGGGGCCAGCGGAGGAAAGATGCTCTTGAGGAGACATTTCCTGCTGGAGGTCCTGATTTGGGGTGGACTGGAGATGGAGATGGCTGAGGGCTTTTCCAGCAGATTCCTCTCTGCCACCTGGATGTACCACATTCACTGTTGGGAAAGCAAGAAATGGTATGAGGCAGGTGTGATAAAAAGGGCATAAAGAGAATTTGGAAATGGGAACATCCCTCCAGCTTCTTGGAAAGGTAACACTTGCCTCCACTGAGAAACTTATGAGGGTTTAGGGTTTTCACTCTATCTTATTGTGTGTTTAGGATGCTGTTTGGTTTGTAAAGCTGCTGGACTGTGATGGGCAGCAAGCTGTATCCCGAGGGACTGGTGTCCCGGGTAAAAGGGATTAATACTCCCGGGCAAAGTCAGTTCCCAGCCCACAGAAGCTGCCCCTGCCCGCGGGCGAAGGGGAGATGGGGGCACTCAGGTGGGCAGAGGCCCATCGGGTTGCCAAGTGCAGTTTCTTGCTGCCATCTAGTGACGTTCATGAGTTCCTAAAAATGTCAAAACCCTCTGGGTTCTAGTGCCGGGCTGCGAGCGGAGTCGCTGAACAGGCAAAGGCAAACGGCAGGGAAATACCGTGGTGTCCGGATTCTCCATGTCCTACAAAACAGCCGTGGGAAACTCCGGCACGCCAAGACAGGTTTAGGTGGGTTATTATTCATGAAACATATTTGTTATTGAATAAGGGGATAAGTTTTTTTTCCCCAAATTAAAGCTGGGTTTTTTCCTCCATAGCATTTGTGGCTGCACGTTGGAGCAGGTTGGCTTTGCTTGGCTATGCTCATTCCTTGTAACAGTGCTCTGCTGAAGCCCCTGACAGGTTAAAGAGCCCCCAAGATAAATTTTGCTGATGAATAACTGAAGCTATCTCAATTAAAGAGGGGAAAAATATATTTATTTCTGTTTATTTTTGTACCTTCAAATACTTCAGGCTCCCCTAATAATTATGGACCATGACCCATAATATTTTTTCCCATGGAGAAATGTAAGGCAGACTTAGAAAAGCAGACAAATAGGGCATTAATGGATTGTTTAAATGCTTTATTTGAATCACATAAATCTTGATCCTCACAGCTCTAGAAAATTTATAGGTTTGCAATTAATCTTTATCTCTAAGTGGACTTTCTAGAGTTTACAGGTGAAAATCTGTAAGATAAAAAATAAAATAAGAAATTAAAGAAGCTTAATTCTGATTAGGCAGAGGTTTCACTGTAAAACTTGTGAGTCATTTTACTGTTTCAAAATAGAAGCATGATGAAATTAATTTTTTACCTTGGAAACATTTTTAGAAAGCTTCCTGGAGCTTCTTCGTGTGTGCTGCTGCTGTGGCATGTTCATCCCAGTATAATGTGTTATGGGTACTCAAACCTCTCTCCTATGTCTCTAAATACCCTCGACAAGAACCACCTTTGCATCCTGTTATCACTAAGCAGGCTTCTTCCCTCTACCTCTAAACAGCATCTTGGAAGATGTGACGGAAACAGCATTGCACAATGACTTTTCCTTTTTCTGTGCCATCCTCCCAGCCTGAAGCTTTGCAGGGGGACCCACTAAGAGGTCTTCATCTGCTGAAAGCAGGATGCCTAGAAATGCTGCAGGTGTCTCATTACCATTCCTTCAGTCCTTTTTGTTCCCTGGCATCTCAGGGAGTTGTGGTGCCAACGGTGATAAATCACTGCTGCTGCTGGTGTCTTTCGGGGCAGCCGTAGTAATTACTTGGAGTGACCCTTGCTTTCAGCCATCAGAAAAAACCTTGCCATCATCCCAGAAGAGCTTAAATCCTTGATAAGATGCAAACTTCTGGCACCAAGGGCAATGCATGTAGCCAAATAACACTCAAACTACTGCTCTCCAACCTGTGTATTTTTAAAACAAGGTTAATGATCTCTTGTTAGGAAGGGAACCAATGTGTAACGGCTGTAAAAATATGGTGACTGCTTATCCATTTATAATGTTTTAAAGACTGTTACAAGGGAATTAGAGATGACTAGCCCCCTTCATTGGAGTTGGGAGGTTTGTTTGGACACAGGAAGGTGATGTGTGTGTGACCCCAGAGGAGCTGACATGAGCATTCAAGTGGGGATGTGAGAAGTGAATTTGGGCTGCTGGTGGGTCAGGTGGCCTCATGAGGGGATGGTGGTGAAGTACCTCCCTGCTCTGAAGGTGAATCTATCTTTGCTATGATAGGCTTGCTATACATTTGATCACTGGGGAAGTACAAAATTGGACAAAGGCAAAGTCAAAAAATTGCTGGAGGTGTGCAGATAAGACTAAGGTGGTGAAAGGTACACAAAAAGCAGAGCACTGACTTTCACAAGGTGAGACACATGCCATTTCCACACCTGCCACGTGCAGACAGGCCAAACTTTCCCTTCTTGGGCACGTACCATGGCACTGCTAACTAATAAGGTCCATCTGGGTTTGATGAGTGCCTGTTTTGCCCCAGTTTGTCCCCAGTAAGGAGCAGGAGAGATGTACCTGTAAGCTTTCGGGCTTGTGGCTGAGGAGGCTGCAGCATGGGGGCACAGCCAGCTCCTGATGTAACAAAGCCATGAATAATTTGGCTCAGAGCATAGCAAGAGCAGCAGTATATACTCCAAACTTACTAGATGATAGTCCATAAGACTCTTATGTTTGTGACGTCAAATCCTAATGTTTGCGATGTCAAATCCTAATGTTTGTGATGTCAAATCCTAATGTTTGCAGTATCTTCCTTGCAAAGGATTCAAGTGCCTTACATTTCCAGAGTTGTTCTATGTTACTTTTTTACCTTTTGCTAGAATAAGGATAGGGGAGCAGAATCTAACAGAGGTCACACTCAAGTTCTTGCCACCTATCCTCTCTTTCTCCTAATACATCTGAGGATGCAGAAATGACCAGCTGGCTTCAATGAACCAAATCAGAAGCTGACTCCAGTGAAGTAACTTTTGAGACAGAGGAAAAAGAGAATTATTATATCATAGAAAAATTCCCATTCACAGCCTTTTCTCGTGCTAGGAACCATGTAAATGGCACACATTCAGATTGACTTCACAGCCAGCTGCATCAGAGGACCAAAACTGGGACCTCAAATCTCCTTGTAAAACTAATGAAAATCACCTGAGAAAGTGCTTTGTTTTACTTGCATGGCAGGCAGAAAACTGTGCGTGTCTTTTGGAGTTTGGATAAACTCGTGTAAGCACACGGGTAAACTATAATCCTCTGATATTGTTTGAATTAAATAGATGGATTAAAAAAAATTGGCCTGGCTTTGTCTTGAAAGTATGACGGAAGATATAAGTTGGACAAGAAACCTAAGTGAGATTGCTGAAGTTTATGTATCAAACCTAAAGCCCCCAGGCTGAGTGTTGGATGCTAAGGCAGGAAAAATCACAGGCTTAAAGTTTCAGCCATCATCTCTTATCAGTCATTTGGGCTGGAACTCCTCAAGCAGAGAGTTTGATTTAAAACTACGTAATTTTTTGTTGTGCTCAGCCACAGGGGTTTAACTGAGGGCAGCCTTCCCCAGAGGGGGAGATATGCAAAGGCCTCTAGTGGTGGATAAGTGAAGAAATAAACCAGATGTGATCACCTTGGTTTTTGACATTGCAGTCTATCCATTCCCAGCTGGAGCATTCCTGGGGTGAGAAGAGCAGCTAGAGTATCACTGCATCCACAGAGATTCCCTTTTCTGTTTGATTGGGTGGCAAGAGACTGTCTTTCATCCCTTCACTGGGTCATGATGCTTTGCAGATGCTGCAAAAAATCAGTGCTTCTATCTGGACAATAATGTTAAATGAGAACTTCTTCACTGAGGTTTTCTGCATCTGAAGGCATGCTTGCTTTCATACAAATGAGAATGATTTTGGCCTTTGCTTCCAGTGCCCTTGAGGTGGAAAGTAATGCTGGTTTGCCATCAGGTTGGTCCAGTAGTTCTTGTGGTAGGTAATGAGAGACAAATTCCTGACACAGCAGTCCTATTCAGTCCTACTCATCTCATCAGTGTTATCTCAGATCCCTGTCTGTTCCATGGGAGCTACACTTCTGGGCAGGATCTGATCTGGGTAATTGAAAACGGAGCTGGCTTGCACAGGGAAATTTTTTGAGAAGTCTAAATTTTAACCTCATGTGGATTAAAAATGTTTTGGAATTTAGTGTTTGTTTAGGTAACCCATAGAGTCAGAGATCACACATTTCTTGAACCTCCTTCAAGCCATGTGTGTTTGCAGAAGCAGCTGGGACACTGCTGTAAGTGACCAGAGTGCCAATCACCACAGTCCTGGCTCTTCAGCAGATGTGGTAGCAGAGGGACTCTGTGGTGGTGGCTTGGTAAAACAGCTGGGTGAGTGGAAGTGCCAGGTCTGGGTACAGAGCAAGAATTCTTCCTTCAGCCTTGGTACAGTTCAGCTGTGCCTTGTGGGACCTGGAAAATGCAGAGGTAGCTCTGAGTGTTACGTATTTGATCTGCAATGGAGATTTGGCCCAAATCCACCAGAGGCTTGTTGTATTGGTTTATTTAGGTTTATCTGTGCCCTACTCAGAATGGCTTTCTTAGAGTTTGATTTGAGATCTGCAGGATCTCCCCAAGCAGGCAGTTGGTCGATAAAATGTCTGTATTCCAAGACTCCCTGTTTTGCTGAGTTAGTAACAGCCCTCTCAAATATATTCCCATTGAAACTTTATTCTCCTTTTTCATATTATAGCTAAGTACTGTGTGTATTATTATTAAATATATAAATATTCACAGTGAATTATGTTCACTTATATTAATTTATTATTAAGAAACTTGTTAAATACTGCCTTCAAGTACATCTTGGCACACATGGGTACTTTTTTGCTTTAAAAGTACTTTGAATAAAATTTTACTTTTAGCTGATGCCCAGTTGAATGAGAGTCCCGAGAAGTTTCTGATACAGCTGCTCCGTATCTGTTGCAGTGGACATAGTCACAGTTCTGGTCTCTGGCTGGAATGAAACCTCTCCATGAAACCAGACTTCCCTTGTTCTCTGTATTCTGACCCAGCACTCTCGGCTGCTGTGGTGTTCGATGGACTTTTGGTCTCTCTGTTCAGTGTAGCTGTATTAGACTGTAGTCATCTATTGAGGGTAAAAAGAGTCTCACCACAGCCTTCACTGATTTCTAGAGTTGATTTCTTCAGCTCAAGATGCCTACAGCAGAGACACCTGTGTTTAGTCAGACTAATCCCATTTCTGTTGTTTTACCTGACTTTTTCCCCTCCCTAATGTGGTATTGCAGGACATCTGTTTCTTGTCTTAAGTATGTGAAACAGATTTCCTTGGATAAAACTCTTAATTCTTAAACCCATCCCACTTTTCTCTATTCTCTCTCCTCTGAATAAAATGGCATTGTTCAAACTAATTTTTCTCATAAAGTAATCCCTTTGAGACCTGGTTGTTTCTGTGGCTCTCTAAATATTTTACTATTAGTCATTATCTTCCTCACAGTGTGATGCCCAGAACTGGGGACCATACTCCAGCTGAGGCCTTACTCATCATCCTGAGCAGAAGAAACAAATTGCTATGTATAGGAGCAGCAAATTTTCTTTCCATTTCCTCTGTGGCTTTCTAATACTGATCTTTTCCAAACAGTTTCTGTTTTCCAGAAAAATATCAGTGTTCTGTCATGTGTTCATTCCTCAAAGCTCTGAGGCTTCAGTATATCTGGCTTTTGTGTGCACTAAATTCCTGTCCACCCCCCCGTTCTGCCTGTTCCTGGGTGTGCAGGCTAGCACACACTCTAGGAAAAAGCTCAAGTGTGTAAAGCCTGTATATGCCAGAGGAAAAGGCTGAAATAGCTGCTGCTCCCCTCCCAGCCAGATCGTACCCAGGCTTTCTGCCACCTCATCCTTTAACAAAATCTTCTTGGTCTGAAGTCTAGAGCA
Organism: Certhia americana; assembly: GCA_018697195.1. Lineage (NCBI taxonomy): Eukaryota > Metazoa > Chordata > Aves > Passeriformes > Certhiidae > Certhia > Certhia americana. Next base: position 62,697,777 of record CM031858.1, on the reverse strand, counting down.
GCCTGGGACCAGGTCCATCTTAGAAATATTTGTCCATCTGCACTATTATAATCACTAGTGAAGATTCTTTAACAGGAGAGGGCAGCTACTAAGAGGGCATTTTCTGTGTTTTTTGAGATCTTTTGAGTGACTTACTTTTATTTTTCCCCCCCCCCTTCATTTTTTTAATGTAACCTCAGTCAGTGATTCCTCAGGAATAATCTATTTCCCTATCTTTTCAAAGGCCTCAAAGTTAGACTTGTTTGATGTGGGTTAGAACAATTTTCATAAGGCACTCACAGAATTTTTCATTGACTGATATAATTTATTTATCTGCAGAATATGTATTCCCTGATATTTTTAAATTGAATACTGGTAGAGTTAAGAACTTTTAAAAGAATCCAGGTTTATTTCGTTTTACTGTAACCTGATGAGTTTCTTCCACTGGATGGAGTGTAAGAGAAACATCTTGGAGAGATACCTTGCTGCACAAAAACCAGAGCATGACTTTAAACTTTCCTGTCGATCCAAGCTCAGATTTTATAATATTGAAAATATCAGAGCAGTGTCTATTTTAAAATTTGACTCTGCAAGGTACAAATGGATGGAGATAAACCAGAGTTAGAAAGAAATTTGAGTGAAAGCAACCATGAAACAACAGAATCACTGTTCTGGGGAAAGAAAAGAGTGAAAGGAGTAGAAAAAGAGTAGTGAACTTCACAAAGCAGTTGTCAACAAGCCTGGGAAACAAGTAAATGTGTGTCTTGTGGGAAGATGATCCTAAAGGTAAATGAACTGTCAGTTACTGAAACTGCTGTTAACAAAAGCAGAATGGTAAGCTATCCTGATGTGAAAGAAAGAGGAAACCGAGCAGGAGAGCAGCATCCAACTGCACCATGAGCCAAGATGTAGAAATCAAAGGGACTTATGTGATAGGTAGAAATGGGGACTTGTAACTGGCAGTGACTGCAACAGAGCAGCATAAAACTGCTGGGGTGTAAGCAGAAAAAATCACAAGTTAAGCTAATTAGGAAGAAAATAATCTAAACTGCTGCCTCTCTATAAATAGACAGATGAAAATATACATATTTAATTTAATGAAAAGAAATACAGAGAAACAGATGAGGCATAAGAGCTGGGGAATCCAACATTTCCTTCACTTTATTTGTACGACCCCGCTGGTGGCAGGCAGAGTGGTGTGGCATGGCTGCACAGCCAGGTTGGGAAAGCACAAGCTGCGTATCAGATGTAAGAATTAGAAAACTCTTATGCACAAAATGACTCCTGTCACGTTTATGTTCTGTTTTATGGCTCTTATCACTAGGCATTTTCAAGAAGTGAGAGCACATTTCCTCTATCTCCTGCAGGAAGGAGCTCATTATTCCTTATTAATTAGGTCTTCAGTCACTAATCTGCTATGTACCTTTCCAGCAACTGTTTACAGATAAGTGTTGTAGGATCTAATTGATGGAGGATAATTAGCTCCTCCCTAATTAGAGTGAAGTGTGCTTCTTTTCACTCTGTGGATGATCGCTTATGAATGAAAGGCCACAAATGGAAAGCTCAAGATGTGCAATGTGTCAGGAACTAATTTGCTTAAACTATTTCTGAAAGCTTATTCAATTAATACCCAAATAGTAGGCTTATACATGAATGTGTGCAACTGACTTCAGTTGTAGGCAGGCATGTGGTTGCCACAGAGCTAAGCATTAATGTCACGCTCAGTTACCATACACTGTGCAGGCACCAGGAGCAGCAGGTCTGCAGGTATCAGCATGGAGGATACAGCCTGTGGAAATAAAGAAAAATCTTCTGGAAGTTTCATCTACAGCTTCAGCATCTCACATCATTTTCTCAACTCTGAAAAAGAACAATTTGCCGTCTAGCAGTTGATAAATATTGGGGTCTCCTTTTGGTGTGGTTTTTTTTTTTTTTTTTAATGGCTGGTCTGTGGAACTTGCAGAAGTGTCTTATTGCCAATGAAGAGATATTCAGTGTCCTCTGGAAACCAGATGCTTGTGTCCCATTTGGCATCAATGTGGCTAGCTATTTTCCAAAAAGATTCTCTAAAAAGACACTAGATTATCCTATAGTAACACAGCTATGGGTTGTTGTTATAATTGGCCTCTGTTAGCACTTATACTTCCCAAAATGTGAATCCTTTTGCCTGTGACTGCTTATGGTTTCCTGACTGCAAAAAGAAAGCTGGAGATTGGCTGATGATGGTGAAGTACAGGTGTTGAGGCTTGGCGTACGTGCTGATGTATCAGAGAACCTGGAATTTATGTGATTAAAATGTGAATAATTTATAATTATATAATAATCAAATTGTAATTTATATGTTTAAGATGTAGATTCACAGCACAGCCTGAATGCAGATATAGGTTTATAGGGAGATATGCTTCTTTCTGGATTAAAACAATGTTTGGTGTTTGACATAAGCCCACTGCTTGACAGCCACTAAAGTTAATAGAAAGTCTCTCCTTGAGTTTACATGTACTTTAGCTAAGATGACACAGCTAGAAATACCAAGGGAGAGCAAGTAGGCCTCCTTTCTTAGTTAAGAAAAAATCTGGAAATGTGTCCCTTAAGGATTTGAAACCCTGAAAAACAACAACACAAATCCCATAAACTTTTTCTCCCCAAGAGGTTTAAATCAGTTTAATGATGTGGGAAGTTATGTTCTGCTGCATTGCTGCAAATCTAACATATTGAGGGAGACAGAAGCTGTGGAGTCAGAGGGGACAAGGATGAGGTTAGGATTACCTTCAAATTTCTCATGTTCCCTGAGACTGGAGAATTGCTTCAGCTCCCTGGAAGCCTAATACTGTTAATCAGTGAAGAAAGATTTCACTGTTTCATTACTTGCTGCAGCTGAAACTCAAGGAAATTACTTGGGTCTCATTATCAGATAAAGATTCCAGTATAAAAGAAAACTCTTTTTCACACTCAGGTCGAGAGTAATTTATTTTTTGTAGCTCAGATTTTAAAAATAGAGAGCCATCAGAGGAGAATATGATAGAACCGCACAAAATCTGGATACAGCAGATCTGCTTTGATACAATAACAGTTTCCAGCCTTTCTTTTATCTTCATAACCATTCCTAGGCATGGTGGGGAGAGATTAGAGTGGTAAACTGAGCAGTGCATCTCTCCACTGTGAGGCGCTTGCCCCACTCTATTATTTTATGGAGGCTGGAGCTGTAAGAGGGGCTGTTGCCATCATTGGGACGAGGTGCAGGCCAGTGTACCTTGGAGATTAAATAATGCTCAGGGGAGAGAGTGTGTAACATTGCAAATCCATGTAGGGAAGCAGGGTCAGACTCTGTGTCTGGTCTGATCCTCAATTTCCCCTCTTGGGGAGTTACCCTACAGGCCTTCCATGGGGCAGGGTATCTCTCTTTGGCATCACTGGCACCATGCTTGGGCCAGCACCTTGGGCCCCCTCTGTTCTTTGTGCTGCCTGCTGCCACATGGAAAGGGATTCCTGGGAGAGCCTGCTCATTGCCACTGATATCCAGCTGATCCTCAGGTTCTTACCTTGCTCGGGGGGGTGGCTGACAATAGACGTGTGCTCCCAGCAGAGGTCATGTGAGTTTGTGAATGGTTTTTGGGTGGAATTGGTGGTGTGTCTGTGTGTTTTACCGCTGCAGAAACCAGGTCCAACACTGCAAATCCCAAGAAAACTCGTTGCTGTTAGACCTCTGGACATTTTCTCCTGGGAAATCTTGCTGTAATAAAAGCCAAGCTGAAGGGCTTGGTTACGTCCTAGGTAATGGCCAGTTTCCAGAGTGGTTTGATGCCAAAGTTCAGATGTTTTTCTTTTCATTGAAAAACACAGTGCTGACTAGCTTAGGCTAGTTACAAGATGTGAACTTACAGAAACAGGATATGCCAGTAGGGATGACAGCATGAATGTCCCCTTCTCTCTTGTGTCATTAGAAAGAGATGCAGCTGCCAGCTCAGGTGCCTGAACCCAGAGCAGGACTGAAAACAAAGGAGAAGCCCAGACGAGTTCTTGTTTTCCTTCTAAATAACTTGGTAAGTACTTGGCAAAACCTCTGGGAGTCTCAGTGGTGAAATGTAAAACCTTCCTGTCCCCTTGAGTCCCCAGCCACATCTGAACAAGGATATGTAACTTTCTGAAGGGAGCTGACAGGCTAATTGGGAGGTGCCATGACCTGCACCCTGCTGCTCTTTGCCAATGTCCATCTTTTCCCCCCCACCCCAAGCTGGGAGTATGGAGAGCCTGGCTTTACAGCCCAGAGGAAGTCTGGAGTGTCAGTGTTGATTAAAAGCGTCAGAGTAGTCTTCCTTGGCAGAAGCCTTGAGGGCTGGTGTAGCTCAAAGCCCCCAATCACCCAGACTTTAAGCTAAAGAAAACATTTTGGATATGCATTATATTTGCTAGAGGACTTTTTTGCTTTCTCTTGTTCTGTGACCAAAATTGGTGTGCTTTTTCTACATCAGCTAAATATGACATAATGACCAAAGGTAAAAGTTAAAGTTATTCCACAGAGGAGAGAAGGCTGATAGATAACTCAGCTGCCTCTGAAGTCAGATGGTATCTCCCCTGAACAAGGTTGTGTTACCTTGAACTCATTAGCAGACAAACACTAGAAGGCTGCCTCTTTATTCAAAATCCCCATTTCCAATCACTTGCCCCCTAGCTCAAAAATCCCATTCTCCACCTTTCCTATGAGCTGAGCCCTGTGGCACACTGATGAAGGGTGTTTCTCCTGCTCCACCTGGATCAGCTTCTCTCCAATTCCTGCTGTCGTCCTGGCTCTCTGAAATCAAGCTCAGCCCTATAATTTTTAACTGAAAGACCCTTGATTTATAAGGCACCTTATTTGGCTTGTTTTAGGAGAATAGGATGCTCAGCTTTCCATTTCAGTCATCTACCTATAGGGAGCTAGAATTAGCACTTTGCACAGAACTGAAAGGATAGTGTCAGCTATAATAGCAATACGAGTCAAGTAACTCAGATGTTACCTTAGTTGTTAGTTGGTAGCCAAGGTGAACAGCTCTGGCTACAAAAATTGTGTGTGCACATTTGGATAACTGGTTAATTCTCAACCTTCTTTTTTTGAGCGGGAAGGAGGTCTGAAATGCCAGCACAGGGCTATGACTCTCAGAGAGCCTAAGTTTTGCAGTCATGTACTTTTCAGGCTTTTCAGGTGCAACAGCACTGGCTTCTCCTAAGCTGAGAAGCCCTTCTTTCTAATAGGGAGTAGAATGAGACTTAAAGAAACTGCAGTAAATTTCAATATCCATGACTTTTCTCCAGCACTGTGGTGAGGATGGGGGTTGCATCCTTTGCTGTGCTCCACAGAACTTCCCACTCTCCTGAGCCTAAGGACTGCTCACAGCATGCAGGGAAGCAAGATGAGCAGGCAGGGAAATGAGAATGAGCCAATGCTGAGGACACCTAGGAGACTTACACCTTTGACCCATTGTTGCCCCTTAAATGTGACCTGGTGCACAAGTGAGTAGCAACCCAAGGAAATGAACCCCAAAAGCAGCTTTGGAGAGAGGAGGATACCCCTTTCTCTAGCACTGGCACATAATCTGTTCCTCTCTGCGGCTTACCTTTATGTATTTCTATTCTGTACCTGAGGTGCAAATGAAAGGCAAACAATATGGGTCAGGTGTAATGGTCTTGAGTAATGAACAGCTGGGAATAATTACATGCTACCAGGAGGAAGGATGATGGATAGAGGCAAGGAGCAGCTGTGTGACATCTTCAGCTGGCTGCTGTGACAGGAGGGGAATCAAAAATGTCCAGAGAAATTGCTTGGAGGGGCTGTGGGGCTGAGGCAAAAGATTAGTGCTACAAACAGGCTATGGTAGCCTGCTGGGGAAACACTTTTAGGGACATTTCTTATCATGAGATTTTTGTGCTTCCTTCCAGAAAATTTAATATTAGCCTTGGCTTCCATCAAGACGTGTTTCCCTAATGGGCTGTGGGAAGCCTCTGCTTCACTCTTTTTAGCCTGGAACTGTGAGCTGAGGTGTTTCATTGCCTTTCCATGTAATATGAAGCAGGAGCAGAGAATGTTGAGGAGGAAGGGGCAGCAGGCTGAGGTCAGCTTGAGTGTTAATATGGGGACAAATGTCCTTCTAAACCTCTGGGATGCTGTGCCTGAGGAGCAAGGAATGAATGGAGCCAGAGAGCTCTTGCTTTCTGGGATAGCAGAGACAAACTCTCATGTCATGGGCTATGTTATATGGCTGGGACAGTTCCTGTAGACACCAGCTTCTCCCCTTGGCTATTTCCTACAGCTGGGGCTGGGAGATTGCTGTCACCAAAATGCATGAAAATCTCCTACATAGCCAGGAGGCCAGTGAAGAGCCCAGAAAACTGTTCCCTTTAAATAGTTAAACGGCTGCCTCTCGACAAGCACAATGTCACATTGAATTTGAAACAGGGAACTTTTTATATTTTCCCCCCTGATTGTGCTGGCACCTGGCAGATGCCTGTTTACCACAGGCATCCACACACACAGCAATCAAAGGAAATCAGAGGCACGGATTAGCAACAGCTGCAAGTCATTAGTGGCAGCCATGGGAAAGCACAGCTCTGCACCCCGCTTTGAAATAACCAACGTGAGTATTCCAGAGCACAGGGGTTACCGCGGGGCACTCTGCGGGCACCAGGGACAGCAAACAATTGCCTCACTTGTCTCTGGAGATGGCTTCTTCCCTCTCCCCAAGGCAGCAGTGTGTTATCGATGAATCAATCACACTTTATTGGCCCACTGAATATTAACTCTTTGGGAGGTTGACTTTTGCCGACTGGAAATTGTCAGAACTGGAGGATGGGGTCTCCACCTGTACAAAATTTCTAGTTATTCTTTATTTTCTTTGGGCTGACTGCTGGCATCTTTGGCAGTGTCTCAACACAAGTGAGGACTTGGGATCTCCTAGAGTTAATGCTCATTTTACAGGAAGTTTTATTAGAGTGAATGTAAAGCAAAAGCTGACCAAAAGCCTTATTTGTGTATCTGATTTCTTTATTCAATTCATTTTGAACCAGAATAGAGTCCAAATTTTATTTAAAAACTTAATGTTGATTGAAATTTCCATTGCAGATTTAGTCAGCTTGGGTTTCTATTTTGATCAGTCCCCGGAAAAGCTGATTTTACTTCAAAGCATCTCTAACTCTTGGAGGAGCAGGAAGCTGGTGCCCTATTAATAGAGAGCAGAATCCAGCATCACTGAGGCATGGCTGATTCCCCAGCAGACCTGACATATTTGACTGTATCTGCCCTCCTTTCTCTCTGGCTCTTTTTCACCATCACAGGTGGAGTATCCAAGATGAGTGTGTGGTCTTTGTTGTCCACAAGAAGGGCCTGCCTGACTTGCCCCTGCCTGATGGGAGCCCCACCCCTGCCTTGCACTTGACCGTTGCCATGAGGAGGTGGAAGCATGTGAAGGAGTTGACAGCAAGAAGATGTACAAATGCTGATATTCAGTACTTCAAAATACCCCTTGAGCTTCTGCTTCTTCTCAAGGAAAAGGAATGGAAACAAGGAAAGTAGTCACAGAGACTAGAGAAATGGAAAACTGGGGGGGACAGAAAAAGACCTTTCCAGAAAGACCATGGTCAGCCTGACCCTTGTAGCCCCTGGGTTTCTTTCCAGTCCCCAAACCTTCAGTTACTTTCAGCTTCCCGCCTTCATCTCCCACCATAGACCTTATTTCTTATCTTCAGTCCCAAGCCTCTTTAATTACCAAGGTTTGGTCAGACCCAGCTTGCTCCAAATCCCTTCCTCATATGTTCTCTCTGCTGTTACTGGAAAAGTTGAATTTGATTTCCCCACGGATAACGTAATTTATGTGGAGGCAAAAAGGGGATTTAGCCTTGCGTTCCAAGGTCTCTTAAGATGGCTCTGCAAACAGTAAGGAACATGTAAACAGAACATTAAAGGTAACAAAAGGAAGTATAATTTTAAAGTAAAAGAAAAGTGAATAGTTTCAAAAGACAAAGCATTGCAAATACTCACAACTTCTAGTGCAAAGGTGAAGCCAAGGAGAAAAGAGGGTGAAGATGTGTTAGTTCCAAAATACTCTCAGTCCTGCAGCTGTTTCCATTTGAAAACTATTTTAGGATCACAAATTTTACAGAGAGCAAGGTAGGTATTTGTAAAGGAACTTCATTGTTAATAGCTGCAGAAAGTGGGTGGCTTTCTGTGTGGTGCCTGAAGGAAGTAGACCAGCTTTGTGAGAAGTCCTAGGTAAGTGCTTGCTTTTAAAGGATTTACTGATTTTCTCTTAAGTTTGTGAAATATTGCAAGAGCGTTTTCGTCCTTCATACTTTTGTTAAAATGATGAGTAAAGAAAGATGTCTGTTTCTGAAGAATTATTTCTATTTTTTTTCTCAGTAGGAGACATTGTTTTCTGTATGTTTTTCTGTCCTATCTTCAACTTAGGGGTTAGTGTTTCATTTGCTGAGTTATAAATCATGCTGGATTTCATTTTGGTACTTTCAAGTAAGACTGTGGCTCCTCCTGTGCTTCAGCTCAATGTAGTCTCACTGGCTGGTGTTCAAAGTACAGTGTGCTGTGCTCACTTGTGATGCTGAGGTGTTCTGGGCTCTTCTTTACCTTTGAAATTAATTTTGTGGATCCTTCTGTTCCGGCTAGATGTGCTAATCCATACATTTGCTTGCTAATGTTCTGAGAGCAGTGGATGATAACTTGTACCTACACTGTGAAAGGGACTTTGTTGTCAAAACTAGCAATAGTCATATAAACATTATGCCTTCATAGAAATTAACTTCCTATCTTCTTGATATTCCTTTTTTCTTTTCTTTTTTTTTTTTTCAACCTGTAACTGTCAAGTTCATGTTGAAAGGACCATAATCTGTCTCTGAACTCTTAGTCGAATCAGTGCTGAGGTGCAAAAAAAATCTGAGGGAAGGTCAGCAAAATGATAAGTGTGTTAGAAAATCTGTTTATGAAGTGAATCTAAAGAGGTTTATGCATTTCAGTGAATCAGAAACAGACTGAGGGATAACTTGATCATTCCATATAAGTACCTATATTTGGAAGACGTAGACACCTTTTCCAGAACTATATTTCTGTGAAAGAGCTGCTGTCTAGTCCCTGCCAGTTCCCTGAGTTTAATCTTGGTAAGAGAGACAGTGTTGCAGGTATTTGAGTAGTGCAAATGGAGGAGTAGCTCAGCAGAGAAGAGCTTCACTTGCAGCTTTAAAAGAAAAAAAAAAAAAAAATTACAGTTGTTTCTGTTTGGTGTATTTTTTCAGCAATAAGATTGTGTGTGAACTCAGCAACTACTTCTTGGTACAAGGATCGCTTCATTAATCCCTGTCTTTGAGGATATTCAGGAAAGAGGGGTCTCTTTTCATGGGGTAGAGTGCTGTGCTTCCTGTTGGACCACAGAATGTATGTCAAATGCAGAATGTATGTCAAACATTGTTCTTACTTGCTAGTAAGGGGGTTTCTGAGCTTGGGGAATTTGTTCTCCTGTTTTTTTAGCTCTTATTTTTCTCTGAAATATCATGGCTGGCAGAGCTCTGGATACAGGATCTAAACCCCTAGTGATGGGGCTGGTTACATAATGCGTAAAGTCAGAATGATGTGTTGGGTCAAATGATGAAGAACTTAAGGCTTTGTTTGTTTTCCTTTGCATTAAAAGACACAATTTGCCTCTTGAAGATGTCTCAACAATTGAATTTCCAGCCATTGCAGAACTGTGGGGGCTAATAGTGTTACCAGCCCTTCCAACTTTTTCTGATTCACAGGCAGTGCTGTAGGCTCTTGAATAAACCTTTTAAAATTTTAAAACCTGGGCTTTGTGGACAATGTGCAACACCTGGCATAGGTAGGAAAAAGTGATCTATCAGACTACTGTTGACATTTCAGACAATGTCACGTGGGAAATATGAATCCCATGTTAAAGGCCTTAATTTCCAAGTGTCAGATTATTCACAAAGAGGGGAAAATAAGAGGGAATAGATATTAAGAAGATATTCTTTACTGTGAGGGGTGTTAGTTACTGGAACAGGTTGCCCGGAAAAGTTATGAATGCCCCATCTCTGGTAATGTCCAATGCCAGGCTGGATAAGGCCTTGCACAGCCTGGCCTAGTGGAAGGTGTCCCTGTCCATGGCAGGAAGGTTGGGCGTAGATGATCCTTAAGGTCCCCTTCCAACCCTTAATGTTCTATTTGGTTGATATAAATGATTCCATGTGTAAGTAACAGAGTTTGGTACTTACTTTCATAATAGAGGCAGCAAGTACTGCTGGCAGTTTGCTTGTACTTGGAAAAACAGAGTTCTGTAGGTTATGCAGAACCTACCGAGGGATGGGGTTGTGAAAATTAAAAGAGGAAGCTTAGTCTCCCTTCTGTAATTAATGACTTCTACACTAGATCAAAGTTAGAGTTTTCAGCTTTTTAAATTTGAGTGTGCATGAGCAAGTGGGTGAAATACATACTTGGAGAGCCTTAGAAGGAAACTGGGATCTGGATTTGGAGCGAGAGTTTTTTTGTAAGTTCATCCTTAAACACTAAAAAGAAAACTTTATTATTGTAATTCTCATTCTTTCTTCACCCGAGCAGCCAGGGAGGAGGATATAAGTTTTGGTTATTTTATTTCAAAGCTGCCTAAAGTGCCTGATTATAGCCAGTTAGCTGGTTTTCTTGTGCGAGGTCTGTTGCACATAGGTAACTGACTTGTATCTCAAAAAGTTCTTGACAGGGACCAGTGGTCCTCACTCAGCCCATCCCACTCTAGCCTAGCGTGGGTAGTCACAGTTGTGCTTGGACAGTCTTCTCGCTCCAGGGACTGCAGAGGAAGCTTGTGTTTCTGAATTTAGCTGCTGTGAATAATGTCCAAGCTGGATGGCTGGAATTGCTCTAAGAGGATGCTATGAATACTTGTCTTTATGTGGCACTAGCATTTCTGTTCAGGAGGGCCTTGAATGGAGCATCTATACTGACTTAACTGCTTTTCACATCTGTTGGAAGCTGTATGTGTGTACTCTTTCAGGTCAAGAAAAATGATTTTGTAGAAACCTTGCTGTTAAAATGACTTGCTGCTCAGGATTAAAAACCAGAACGATTCCATTTTCGACTCCTGACAAGGATCTCTAAGTCTCCATGAGCACAAATACTCAGAAAGACTATCTCATTCTTTCCAGGGAGCTGTAGTGTCTTTGACAAATTGCAGGGATTTTTTCCTTTAAATAAAACCCTTGGGTGCTTTGCAAGATGCTCTCAGTTCTGATTCACTGTCTGAGTGTGTTTGTATGTGCAGGGGGAATGAGGCTGTGTTGCACGTAGCCCTAGAGGCCTCATTAAATTGTGATGTGTGGTGTCACATTTCAAACTCACAGTTCTTGTTGTCCCTAGCTTAAAACTTGATGCAAATGATGAGTAACAATGGTCCAGAAGCTGTCTTGACAAAAAAAAAAAGTGCAAAACAACATATAAAATGATCTGAAATATCCACTTGTTTTATGTCCTTGGGTTTTCAGTTGCTCAACTCCAAGACCATTGTACTTGGGTTGTCAGAAGCGTGACATGCCCTTTACTCCTCTACAGAACACAAAGCATTAGAACCAAGTAAGCACTTTGGAAAATGCTCTTCATGACTAATGTGTGACTGGCTGGGATATGTTTGATCATGTCTTTACACTCCTATTTGTGTTTCCTCAGGAAATCTATCAGTGCTGTTTTGATGAAGGTCAGCATCTGTTTGTACTCGTTTAACTAAAAGAAATGTATCGAGAAGGTCAGCAGCTCTCTTAGACCTGAGAGAATAATTAGCAATAAATTATTCTACGACACAATTGTATTTTTCCCCCTATTTGTTAATTATCTTCAGCCAAATTATAAAATGTGTCAGCACTAAAAGAATTATTCACAAATAACTACTTGACAAATATTTTGAAAGGGTGTTGGCAGGTGCTATGGAGGTGGCATGTTCCCTGCCTGGAGGAAGGCCAACAGGGTCACACCGTGGTGGAGAATGGGCAGGACACATGGTAATGGGCTAACCTTGGTGTATAGAAGAGGTTCCTCCTGGCCACACACAGTTTCTGTTCCTTTCAGCTCCAAGGTGCACCCCTGATACCCCCAAAAATCCCCAGGTAGGCAGCACAGACTAGTCCTGAAGTTTTAGAGAATGCAAGCTGCCATTTGTTTGCTCAGAAGAAAAAAACTTTAGTCAGGGTGTGTTAATATCAAGCTCTCAAAACCATCAAACCAAAACAAATCATCCCTGGGACAGGAAGAAGTTGGTGTTATTTCAGCGACGTCAGGGTACCATGAAATGGCTTAAAATGGTGCCTCAGTAAAGTTGTGACTTCTTTTTTTTCCTTTTTTTTTTTTTTTTTTAATTTTTTCACAAATGTGTTCTTTATGAACTTTTGCCCCTTTGGTGCTGAGCCTAAAAATATTCATGAAAAAAGATGGAAGAACAATGTGCTGATGTTTTTTTGGTGGATGTCTGTCTTGAAGAAGTCTGAGTTGAGATGGTAGATTTGCACCACAAAGCGTTAAATTATCTCCTCCATATGTCAGCAGTTATTGTCATGAATGAGAACTATTGGAAGAATCTGTCTACATCAAATTCAGGTCCAACTCTGCTCTTGTGTGAAACACTAATATAAACCAGGAATATTGATTGTTGCTGATATGTGCACTCAGTATACTGCTTTTAAATTATGAGAAGCAAGCTGTTCTTATAGTTAATAGGTTTAAGCGACGCAATTTCTGAATTAACAATATCTCAGAGGGGAAAATAAATCTATAATAAAATACTTCTTCATTCAGAATTTGTTATTGTGCAATGGGACTTACGGGCATCATCTTTGTGGAGTCTGCCTGACTGTTTCAAAGCTCAGGATTTTGTGTGTACTGGATACAGTAACTTGTTGACTTTTGCTGTCCTTGTAAGCGTCCTTTTTTCTAGGAGTATCTGAAACTGTTGACCCAAAGGCCACTTTCTATAGTGGTAAAAGATAAGCTTGTCCCTATCTAGATTAGTCTTTAGACTTCAGGGGCATAACTCAAGGAGGACAAAGACGTAATGTTAATGAAATGAGCTCAAGTACTGGCAATCAAGTTAATTCCTCAGGATATGTTTGATTGAGTAATATGCTGGCTAGTAAATAACCCTCCACCTGCACTGATTTCTTTTAAAATTTGTTTGCATAGTTCATGCTTAAGTGGATTTAAGATATCTTTAGAATAATCTTGACATGAAGAGGCTGCCAGGGGACAAGAACAGTCTTTCCTCATTGGTTTACTCATTCCACAGCTTGGAGAATCACAGCTAATTGATACTGTTTGCATTTAATTACACATAATTTTTCTGTTTTGCTACCCAGTGAGCCAGGAGAAGAAAACAATACTCTGTCTACATGCAAATCTTCCAATCAACAATTTAAAACCTTTATGCTCCCAAATTTGTTCTCTTTATTTCAAAATGAAAATGTGTGTGCTTGGGCAGGTTCTTACAAGTTTTCATTGACTGGGGTTGTTGTCACTGATGTTCAGACCTGTAATTTAGTGCAAGAAGCTTCCCCCTTCCTTTCCCTGCACACGAGGGCTCAGGGTTGTAATTTAGGCCTGGTGACAGTGTTCCTAGCTACCATCTTTTTGGGAAGAGGTGCCCCACAAAGAGTAGATGTTCTGGTCCATGGGCTTCTTGTGTTTAGAACTGAACCCCCTTTCCTGTTGTCACATCCCACCTTCTACCCCATGCAGGAATGGTTGTACTTGTGTTTGGTGAATGCTCTAGTGCAGGTACCTGGAATGTTGCATTGATTGCACTGATTTAATGAAAGACACTGAGGCAAAGAGTAAATATAGAGGGATAGGGTGGGGAAGTTAGAGGCTTCAGAGGATAGTTGAATTTAGAATTATACTTCGAGGTAGAAGTCAATGGGAGTTTCCTGTGGACTTGGACAGAGCTCTTGGGTGAAGAAGAATTTTTGCATGGATGGAGGGAATGTTGCTGGAGCCAGGCAGGAAAGATGTGTGTGTGTGTCCAGTCCCTCTTGGCAGTAGAGTCTGCAGAGGCCTGTGTAAAGCTTTTGGAAAGAAAATAGGAAATGCTGTAGGGAGGAGGAAAGGGGGAAGGCTAGAAAGTATTTTTAGTAGAGAACTGCCCATGTTTCCATGAATGATGGCAAAGTCTTCCTGCTCTAGTTTGGAAAAGTAAATATTGGCTGTGGGAGCAGTGCTCCAGATGCACTGAATCTGCTTTCCTAATGTTGGTGGGCTCAACCCTGTGGACCTGAGGCTTATGTTTAGTTAATCTAGATGCTTCAGAGGGTAGGAGGGCTGATTTTTGCCTTGCCATGCTTTTTTGTTTAGCCAGGCAAGAAATATGCTCCCTGAGCAAAACCAGGCAATCTGTGTCCCAAGCAAGCCTGACTGACTTGTACTGCAGCTTTCTGATGAAGACCTGAAAGCTGATCCTACAATGTGACAAAAATATGGGGGGGTTTAAAGAAACCTTGTATAACATCAGCTGTGCCTTTTCTTTTTCATGAGAAACTTTTTCAACACAAGTGGAGTGTTGAGTCCAGTTGTTTGGATGAAGGATGGTGTCTCCTGGCACTTTATTGCAGAGAGGTGGGAAGCCACAAGGTGCTGTGAGCCAGCTGCTCTCAGTAGGGCTGGACTGTGTGGGACCACCCCAACTCCCATGGCCAGGATGCCCTTTTGCCCTGGAGACTGTGGCATCTCTCACATCTTTTTTTCCCTTCCTCTTCTGTTTTAAATTCTTGCAAGCCCATCTGTTTGTACCAGGGCTGGTGACTAATGCAATAACTCTTATTAGGTCAAAATAGCTGAAATCATACGGCAATTACACATGCACACTCACATGCACACAGAAGGGTTGTTCCCCCTGTGCCCCCCTTTTCCCATCTCTGGAACAAAACATTCCCTCACTGTTCTGAGGACTGGAGCAGCTGCCCAGCTGGCAGGAGCAGAAATGTTAATGCTGTCGTGAAAGGATGAGTCACTTTGCAAAAGTTATTTAGGAGGGTCACCCTTCTTGTCCCCTTTCCCCTCCAGCCACCGATCCTTTTGGGTTCATCAGATGCTGGAGGTCTGCACCGGCTGCTGCCCACAGAGAGCACAATGAAGGCTTGTCAGGGCAAGAAAGCTCCTGATGGGAGTTATAAAAATGAGTAGTCCCATGTTTGACTGATCTGTTAGTCTCCTGAAAAAAGCTTCTGCCTCTCTTGGAATCATGTGATACCAGGTCCAAGACTGCTCTTTTCTTTATTTCTGTGTCTGGTGATTTTTGTATTTTTGTTGTTATTGTTGTTTTTTTTTGTTTTTTTTTTAAGAGTCTATTAGAAGGGAGTTCCCAGTGAGTGAGAGGAAATGCGAACTAAAAGATTTAAGAACAGGAAAATGTAATAAAACTCCCTTTTTGGAAATAGGTCACTAGAAATCTACTTTCTTCCTAGGAAAAACCAGTTCCTTTAGTTTTTTTGGAGGCTGCAGAGCTCTTCTAAGACCTGTCTCTAGCTGAGACCCCTTTCATGACCTGAATCCTATCCTCAGCCCATAAGATTGTGACTGATATTTACTGCCTCTCCAAACTCCTGTGGGACCAGAGTGCCTCAGGAGCCAAATCTAGTGCACAAGCACTATTTTCTCCCTCAGTGAGAGCTTAGCAGTGTTCCCAAGTCAGCTTGTCATAGGGCAAACTTGGATTGTTTACTTTCTCAGCTGGGAAAAGCTCTGACTTTTGTGAAAGGTAGCATTTGAAAAAAAGCTGGAGGCCCACTCCTGTGAAGGCTGGTATTGGTGTAGTTGTTGGAGTTCTGCTTATTAAGTACGTTCTGATAAAGATAAAATAAAGGTCTGTTTATCTTTACTATTTGTTATGCTTTTCAATTCTCCCTCTTAGCCTGAAACTACTGAGTGGTTTCCAAGGCTGTGTCCATGCACTCTCACATGCATGCAGTGATGGAGACCAAGCCCTGCAGATCCCCTTCCACAGAGCCTGGCCCTTCAGGCACAGAGCTGTGTTGAACAGGTGTGGTGTCCACTGCATGGCCTAAACCTCCTTAGGTGAGGATGCTACCTTGCAGAGTTCTGGTTATCAATGTTAAAAATGAGCTGTTGCTGGGGTCATGCTGATGAGGTGGAGCTGGGAGTTGTTCTGGCCTCTTCTGTGATTATTCAATGTGTAAAGTGAGCATGTGCATGACATACATGGACGATCTTCTGTGTCCTTCTCCTTGAGTCTATGGCACTTGTGAGAGGCTGCTGAGAACTTTCTATCACTTCTTAATGTCAGTAGTTTCTCTGTTTTCTATTGAGTGTCAGCAAGTCTGCTAGAATTTGCATTGAAGGGTTCAGTTTCCTTGATTCCTTGGTCCTCATTTCCTGTCAAAATTTTGAAAAGTAGTTCGTAGATTTTAGGAATAGTTTTTAAATATAGTAGAGGGGAAAAAGAAAAAAAGACAAAAAAATTTTGCGAAGATTCAGACATCCTTGATGACAATAGTTCTGGTTGGATAGAGGAATAAAATTCTAAATCAAATCTTTTGTTGCTTTTAACACTTAAAATGTTTTGACACTTCTCATCATTCCTTTAGAAATGTTTCTCATCACTTCTTAAGTGATCTGCTCATGACAGACAGGCATGCAGTCCCTTTCAGGATGTGCCACAAATGGAGAAGCGCTGGCTCACAGTACTGATGTGGCAGAGACTTTCACCGATAGCCAGTTGCATGTTCCTTTCTGAGCACCCAACAGCCTTGCTGGAACAGCTAAATATAACTGGTTAATCCCACAATTAGGTTATTATTTTTTTTCTTCTAGATTATCTGATGCTGCTAAAACAAAAATATTATTCCTTATTTCTAAAAGCCAGAAAAGTGTGCATGTGCCCATGTGTACATGTTTTCCCCCTTTTCCTCTTTCTGTGCAGCTTTCCCCTGGGGTACAAAGGTAACTGTTTAATTTGGCAGATAAATTGAAATTCTGGTGTTTGAAAATGACAGGCAACCTAGTTAACCAAATTTGCATATGTAAGGGGGAAAGAATGGTCTCTTGATGGAATTTAAATTAATATCTTTTTAAGATAATATGTTCCCTTCCTTGCTACCTGCCCAGAAAGATACCTGTAAGTTGACCATGAAATAACACATGACTTAAGTGTGCTGACAGAAGAAATACAAACCCAGAATCATTGACAAACCAGTCTTGTGTCATTTTGTGGATGTCTAATTGACCCCATGTAAAATACCAAATTAAGCCTGAATATTCAGATTAGAGGACAAAAATAGCCTCTATCAGAAGTTTATTCTGTTCTCTGATATTTTGTCCTATTTTCAACCTTTACAGAGGTGACACATCCCAGCTCAGCGTTACTGGCTGCGTATTGTCAGTCTGGAGTACTGGCGCTCCATCTGTGAGCTCCGGCTAGCAGCAGGTACTGTAAATCATAGAGATTCATGACAAGGCTTTGAAGTTTTCTGAAGGACAAATCACTGTATATGTGTAGAAAATTACTGTATCTAGTAACCAGGAGTGGCTCTTGCTTTGTTAAATGCTGCTGGGATATGTTTGGTGATGCTTTAACCATCGTGATCAAATGCATGGAAACCACAAGTGTATTCATGAATGTTCTGCAACTTCCATCTTCCTCCTATGTTCACTTTGACACTCATGAATATGTTTGTTGCCTCCAGAGGAACTGAGTTGAAATGGAGTATTGGGTTGTTCCAAGGTTTTCTTTGAGATTTGGGAATGGAGATGGTTGAGTCACCCAAAAGCATGTGTCCCCATGCTGTTACAGGCTGTACTGGCTTGGATAGGAGGGATGAAAGCATAGTGGGTCCAGTACCTAAATATCCACAGTTTGGAAGTCTTCCAGTCTGTGATGACACAGGCTGCTTTGTGGTGATGTCCTTGGGGACTCAGCTCGGCTAACTTGGAAGCAGGTGCAATTTGGACTCAGATGTGCACCTTTTGCACATGTTTTTGGATCTGTTATTCCCAATATTGTAGGTCTTAGAGTGTCCTATGGGATGCCAGTAGATGAGTGCTCCCAGATGCTGGAGACTGATGGTAAGAGCTTTTGGGATTTAGGAGGAAGCTAATGGTGACGAGTAGGGTGAAAACAGTTAAGCCAAAGGACCTGCCCAAGAGGATGAGGCAGCAGCTGCCCGAAGTGAGTAGTTCTCACTGTAAGAGGTGGTGGAAGAGTGCTTAAGTTAGATAATTTCTTGTGAACCAAATGCAGCAAAGCCCAGTCAATGCAAACTCTACAGCGCTGATGGTCAAATCTTGTCCCTACGTGTTGCATGTGGGACTGCCAGTGCTGGTTGAGGTGGGAAGAAGGGATGTGACTGGGAAGGGGGAAGCCTTGGGAGCTCTCTGTACAGCCTTTGCTTGTGAAACCCTGTTCAACCTCCTTGACTTCAGATGGTGGGCAGAGACACCCTTGGACTAATATGGATGTACTCAACAACAATGTGCAGGGAATTGTGCCTGAAGAAACTGCCCTGGCACATCCCTCAGTACATCCTTGGGACATCTGTGCGTGCCTAGTTTCATCCTCTGTATTTCCAGCTCTTCACATGAATTCTTGAGGGAGATGAGAAATGAAGCTATTCCTAGAAATTCCACTGCAGTTACATGTCTTTTTTCCTTAACTGGCGGACTCGTCCTTGCTTCTTTTTGGTGCCAATGTTAACACGTCTTTTGGCTGTTAAGGGTAGTTTTTAGATTTGTTTAGAAGAATCTCCTCCCTTTTCTCCGTGTGCCACTTGCTGTGCTCTGGGGAAGGGTGCAGGTCCATGGCTGTTGAGTATTTCACTTTGTAGGCTTTTGAGTCAACACATTTCTGTCCCAGTAAGAACCTGGCTCAGCCCAGAGCAGCACTATGGTGCAGGGAACAACAAAATGCATCACAAATGGTTTCTGTGCAGTACCTGTGCTGTACTCTAAGTAATGAAGCATCGTTTTGGCTTTAAGGTACTTGTTTATAGCCTGGTACGAAGATTGTGCACAAAACCAGGAGAGAAGGGCATTTGTGTGTGTTTTTGTGCATCAAATCTTGCTTGAGCTGCCTTGCCATCCTATGCAAGACTTTCATAAAAAATACGGGTCTGTCCTTGGTGTGCCTGCCTTTGTGATCTTGAAAACAGGAGAGAGACATGCCTCCTCTTGGGCTGGCCCTGCTCCAGATTTCCTAGAGCCCCCGATGTGCCCCACAGAACACCCTTGCCACCACTGAGCAGTGCTGTTAATGCTTCTGGCACCAAAATGTAGCTGGTGACTTCTACATCTTCCTTCCCCCTCAATCATGAAGGGGGAAGGAAGGAGGGAGGTAAAAAAAACCCAAACAAACAAACAAACAAGGTAAAACCCCAAAAAGCACATGTATGGAAGGAGAGAATTTCCCACTCAGTTTGGGATTAACCTCCTTCCTACCCTGCTACCTGGGGGACTGTTTTAGGTGGTGATGCCTTTGGCACCATGCCTGACAGCAGCCATTCTCTTCAGTTTGCTGCTCCTAAAATACACTTTGGGCAAACTGTGTTTCTGAGCCCGGTTCACAAGAGTGTTCTCACTTAGGACAGAATTTAATTGCATGCTGGAGTCAAACTGAGATTGAGTGGGACTTGAGTGAATCTTAAAGAGAGGGAATAGACAGCTGAGACCTGGATCTCGTCTTTAGGCTGTAACTGCCCTGTTGCACCAAGCAAGACCTGCAGCTGCGTCAGGCCTGGTCCCTCTCTGATGTTAGCAGCTGAATACAAGGAGCAAAAGTGGGACTGACTTTTTGGGCAGGAATTTGGATTTTGTTGATCCTGCAGTGTGAGTGGTGTGCAGCCAGGAGTGATTGTCTCCATCCAGCTGCACAGGTCTGCTGCTGGGCCCCATCTTAGCTGAGGTGCTAGCTCTGGACCTGCAGATACGATGTTGGAAGGTCTCCAGAGAGAGACCAGAGCTGTGGCTTTTGAGGGGGGAGGATGTAAAATGGGATGGAAACCCTGCACAGGGACTGTGTTTGGGTTGCTGCAAGAATGGGCAATACAAAGTAACCCCTCTTCCTTGTCCTTGTTCCCACAGAGATTTCATAGAGGGTTGTTGCTGTTGACTTCCTTTTCCTACTGCAGCGGGAACTTCAGGCCCCTGGGGACTCTGTGTGTGTGTGTCAGAGATCAAAGGAAGAGTGTGGGAAATATGGGTTCTCCTATATGTCCCTGCTTGGGAAGCACTCCCACAAGGCCTGTTTGGCTCTTATCATCCCAAATTATAAAATTGCTTTCCTTCGATCTGAGTAGCTCCAGGTAGTTTAGGATTGGTCCTATGGGCAAAGGGTGAGACTCTGGTTTTTCCTGTTGCATGGAGTGGCTCATTGCCAAGGACAGGGAGCTTTAAAACAGTGTTTTCTGGTTTTGGCATCTGGTATCAGAAATGTATTGTGGTCAAAACAAATAATTTTCTCTTCAAAGGAGTAAGCCTGAGAAATATGCCTAGCAAACCTGTCCACTTCTGTGGGGTTTTATTCTTTATTTCAACAAGAAAGTTGAGGTAAAGCGAGTGTGGACCTCACACAACTCTGGTTGGAGAAAGCATGCAATTTCACCGATGAAGCAGTGTTTCCTAAAATAACAGCTTCAGGAACCTCTGCAATCTGTTTCCCTGTCTCTTACCCTTTTACAAGAACTGAGGCGTCTTTCAGCATTGTGAAGCAAGGCTGCGAAATAGCAACCAGAACAAGAGTGCCTCAGTCTCTCACACTCTATCTGGGGACTTATTGGGCTATTATTAGCAGGGGATACTGAATACATTCTGTAAATATTTGAGAAGCCCTGTGAAGACACATGCTCTTTTAGAGCCCTGCAATCGTTAAACCCAGGCAAAATGCAACGGAAGAGCCAGAGCAGTTCACACTTATCACCCCATTTTGTTCTTGCCTGTGGAAGGAAATGTACTTGGATGCCTCTTGGGTTGAGGCTGAGAATTCTGTCCCTAATTCTTGGCACAGAGGGAGAATGTGGAGAATGGACAGCAGGGCTCCTGAGCCTCTGAGCTGGCACATGGTGGTCTCCTGTCACAGAATTAGTGTGCTGGGGTCTGGGAGATGGTCTGAAGGGTCACCGGGCTACTCCAGCGTACTGCGAGGTGCCTAACTTTTTTTAGGGGGGAATTTCCTTATAGCTTCTTGTCCTCTTTCGGAGCAGAGATGACCCGCAATCTCGGTTTCCATCGCTAGAGGGAGGAAAACTACACGAAATTATCGTCCTCTCCGGTCCCTGCTCCGTCCCTCCTCTCCAGGTAGGAAAGCAGATGCTCTAAGGACCGAATAGGTGAGGAACGTGTAGAAGTGTAGTAGGTGGGCTATTTTCCTTCGACAGAATTTAATGAAAAAACCCAAACTCAATCTTTAACAAAAGCAGTAAGAAACTCTTTTGTATTCTTGAAGCAGTGCACCATAGACACTTCTTGTTTTTTATTGAAAACATAGCAAATTGAAATTAGTTTAAGAGAAAGATGATTACAATTTCAACCTAAGAATGGGAACACGGTTGTAAAGACAACTTGACCCATGGGAAATTCGGGAGAAGAGCTTCCCTTTGCTTTTCAGAACCTATTTCCTGGTAGCTCTTTACCAATCTGCCCTAGACTCGTGATTATGAAAATTACCTAAGGTCAGCGTTGTCACCAGAATGGCACTGAGTAGCTACGCTGTTTTCACCTTCATTTGCAATTAAGGGGACCATCCATTTTCCCTACAAGATGTGGTCTGGTTAAATTAGACATGTCAGAATGAGCTAAACTAAACGTGCATCTCTGCTCTAGATTTTTTTTGATGGCCATGATCATAGGGCCATGCTGTAAAGTGCTGCAGGCAAAGGTGTTGCCATCTCTTGAATATATATTTTTGAGGGGGTGCTCTTGAGGGATGACAGTAGACTTTTTTTTTAATAATGTTTAAAATGAAAGAAGAAAGGTAAGGCAGTTCATTGCAGCATGGACATAACAGTAATAAAAATGGTAAGTAAAATATTAATAAAAATAGGAAGCAAAACTGACCAAGAACGACAGTGACCATAGTCTGTTGTTCAAGCCTGAACAGTTAAACACACACACTAACAAGTCAAGAGAAAAGGCATATGTGTGGGTTTTTGTTCTTTCTTTTCTTTTAAAATTTATTTATACATTTAAGTACAAGCTATTATATGTTGTTGGTAGCAGTAGAAATAAAACAAAAAAGTCAAACCTTTTTTTCTTTTGTAATGAAAGGCATCAGGAACAGTGCAGGACTCGAACTGGAGTAAATTAAAAGATGGAACTATAATGAGATTCTTAATGTGTGACTCAGAGGTGGTCACACTTATAACTGTCTGGGTCATTATCAGGAGGGGAAAAGACAGGGTAGAACTATACTGAACATGCACCCCCTCCTTCCTCCTGCCTGTATCTTTTAATGCAAAAGAAATGTGCACATCCGTGTTGTGTAAAATGTGGCTTCTGGCAGTGAAAACAGCATGAAAGGGTTGAAACAGCAGCAGGTCCCTGTAGGACAGGACAGGGGGGTATTGGGCTGTGCTCCGGGCTCAGCCTTCCTTGGGGAAAGCCTCGTCTGGTGCAGCGTTGGATGGGGCTGGCAGTGGTGGAAAGGAGGCAAATTTCTTCATCCAAAGCCCATCCGAGCATTGCCGGTGCTCGGGAAGAGAAGATGGGTTCCAGGAGGGGATGAGTGCCCAAGAGGAGGGTATGCCAAAAAGATGTGGCTGGCAGCGGAGCAGCTGGCCTCTGCTGCTAACTCAGATTGGCTTGCCCAGGAGGATCCTAATTACAGCACAACTGCTGTCTCCATAATCGCTGCGGCAGGAGCAGCGCGGGCCATAAGGCACTGAAAGGGACCTGGATGTGGCAGAGGAAGATTATTAGAGTTACTGCACTCTGTCCTGGACACTGAGTTGCACAAAACCTACCAGATGTCAGGGAGGAAGAAATGGGTCATCCTCGGCATAGGCTTTTGCAAATAATGTCATTGACTGCTTATATATGAACAATGTGATTGCACAGTGGGTTATGCCTAACTGAGAGTGTTCATGGGGAAAGCTATGGAAATGCAACTTGGGTCTGATTTGCAAAGCAGCGGCTACTTGTGTGGCTGGTGTCGGATGGGAATAACAAAAGATGCTCAGACTTCTGGTGAAGGACTGTAATCCCGCGTTAGATGTTCCCTGTGTACCAGGAATGCTGGCCCTCACCCACCCGCACCGTCCACTGACAAATGAAATCATCCTTGACAAAACTTGGGCCTGGCAATTGTCAAAAAAGGCAGTGATGAGCAACAAGAAAACTATGCTTTAGGATGTGAATGTTATTATTTTTTGTTTCCTGGTGTGTTTCCAAGGTCAGCTTCTTCAGATGTATTTTGAAATCAAAATAGTAAGCTCAGACAGCAAGCATTCAGGGGGAATGCACCACAGCAGATGTGATTTTTGTAGTATGGGCAGTGTGCTGGCAACTGGAATTTACTGCTCATGCCTGTTGCATTTAGGATCTATGGTAGGAGTTGTTCCCACCACTTCATTTACAAGACAGAAGCATCAAAGATTTTACACTACTCTTTTTGGAAGTGCTCCCTCAGAAAAGGACTGTGGAATGTTAAACCGCATCTCTGACTTTCAGGCCACGTGTTCCCTGAGTGGAAAATCTGGCACTTAGTCCCTTGATGGAAATAAGGGAAGCGGGGTGCAGGTAAAGTGATATTCCCTGCATCCTCCCACTTGCTTCCCAGCAGTGGAGAGCCCCTGCCTGCATCCCCACAGGCTGTGCCTAAAGCACACATTTTTCCCTCGCGCCAGACTTTAATCACATGCAATCACCTTATGGATAGCCAGGGCAGTAATGGTGATCTTAAACATTGCTGGATGCCTCACATTCGCTTTATCTAAGTCTGTTCACACTGTTGCAGCTTTTCTTGCTGGTGATGATGTGGCGGAGAAGGACAGAGTGAGAGAGTGAGATAGTGTGGAAGTGGGAGGCCGTGCCAAGGTGACGAGCTATTTTGCATTGGCATCTGATGGTGCTAATCAGGACCCATGTACTTTAGAAGGTGTCTTTTGATAACGTGCTTTTATAATTTAACCCTCCTTATATTTTTGGATATATAATTTGTGTAGGGTTTACAACCTGAATCTGCTTAGGTGCCTCTGGTTTCTGACACAGCAGCAGCCTTTGAATCAGCGAGCGTCTGCTCTTGCTGCTTAATCTCTGAGGCAGCCAATTTGGGGACAGAAGGAGTCTTTACTTTATCTGCTCCAAACACACTTGTACTTTATTCCTTTGTATTGTGAAAACAGGAAAAAAAAAAGAAAAGCAAATAAAAAAAAAAAAGAAAGAAGTGCTGTGTGTGTGTGAGCACGTGTGTGTGTCTATGTGTTTATATAGTATGGGAGACAGAGACTAAACTGAGCAAGTGTGGGAGGGTGAGAACCTTTATTGTGCAACAAACTGATGGCACCAAATATGCTGCATTTGTTGTGAGTTAAAAGGTTTATACAAAGATTTTCTTAGTAGTGTCTAAGATCTTAATAGGGTAATTAATCTTTCTAAGTGTTACTGCCAGATTATGGGATCAGCTATTACCCCTGGCTACAGAGTACTCCTTTGTGTGTTGCTATGAACAGGACTAAGTGATGAGACTACTCCGTTTGCCAAACAAAGATATGGTTGCTGCTAGCTTGTTTATGTTTGAAATGTGTTTTTTGGTGCAGTAAGAGAAGGCTGCACCATTTCTTTGGGAATATTGGTGCCCTTTAAAATGAGTCTTATTAGGAGAAGAAGGGCATGAAGCACTGTAGAATTTCCAGAGCTTTATAGAAAAGTGCATATATACTTTAAGAGACATAATGGCGAGTTGTTTGGTTTGACAATATTTTTTTTTTTTTTTTTCAAACAGGAAAATAAATAGATAGCTAATGTAATTGTAAGAAGCAGCTGTAGGAATAGATAAAGAGTGGTCTCTACTTAAAAACTTTTGCATGGAATGCAGAAGCCAAACACTTTAGTTGAGGATTTAAAATCCAAGTTGTGTTGCAGTAGGATAGGGTAGGACATAGAGGACGTGGAGGAATTTTCTCAAGAAATAAGCTTTGCTCAATCCTGTTTATTCATAAGAGTGAGTCAAAACTAAAGGTTGTTTTATTTACTAAATAAGGGAACTTTTTTCCCAGTGACATTGCAACCTGGAGGGCAGGGAGAAAAGGAAAAAGCAGCATATTACCCCATGGTTGTCAATGTGGAAACAAATGGGTCATTCCTGAGAAATTTCTGCTTGGCCAAATTTTGACATCTCCTGTGCTGCTGAACAAATAACCCCTGATCAAGGTCAGCATGAACTACTCTATCCACATCCTTTAGCCTGGTCTAGCAAAGGCTTGCTTTTTAGTGACAATTAAGGAAAAGTCCAGCTCCAGGCTCTAATACATAATATAGCTAGCTTGCACCTATGATTGCTTTTAGGCCATCCCAGAGACAGCACCTGTTCATGTGTGGGCAGGTGTGCTTCATGTGTAGTAACAATGGTGATACTCTCATACTTTGAGATGAAATGCTTTGGACTGGGTCAAGTTGCTGACTTTTTTCTAGGCATAGGTTGGGAGAACACACAGGGTATGCATGAGGAAACCTTTGCTTTGTGGCTGGAGAGGTGGTCTGTTTGGAGAAAGGCAGGGTAAAGGATGGTCATGGAGGCTGGAGGAGGAGGAGGAAGGGAAGTTGCCACTTTCTGCCCTGCTGGAACACAGTGATACTGATGGCATGCTACAAGCCTGAGGTTAACAGGGACCTTCCCTTTTAGAGAGCAGGTTCCTCATACAGGGTCAGCTGGCACTGCCTACTCATCTCTGTGGCCACCCCGGGGTTGTGTGCTCTCTGTCTGCTCTACAATGGTTTACAGCTGAGCAATGATGCAAAGGAGAAGCTGCAGAACCTTGCTCGCCCTTTACTCAGTCTCAGCAGGAAGTTTACATTTATACAAGGCTTGGAGAATCTTGAAACTGTGCCAAACAACCAGAATAAAGTCATAATGTTTCAGCTTGGCATAGTGTTGAAGAAGACTACCCCAGGGCACACTGTGTGGAAGTAGGAAGTAGGATTGAAGCAGGTGGTCAACCAGGTCTTGTAGATGTTTATTCTAGATGGTGACATGCCCCTGCCTGGCTTGTCCCTAGACTGAGATGGTGAAATACCAGCACTGCTGTCCTGGTAGGGCTTGTACAGTGCTGAGCTTCTCCTGGTGGGCTCATCTGGCTCCCTTGGTGGCAGCTCCTGCTGGCTGACCACTTTTTAGGGCCCAGGGAGGAGTGTGACTTTGGGGGATGCTTAACTGGTCCAGGAGGTCTGTGGAAAGGAGCTGCTTAGCTGATGGTGGTGGGGTGAGGAAATCATCAATTCCTCCCACTGGGCTGAGTCAGTGGGACTGTTCACAAGGACAGAAAAGGAGACTGATACTTATCCCACATCCCTAGGAGTGGTGATGGTTGAAAGCCCACCACGTCTTTCCAGCCTGCTGGAGAATCATCATCCTTGATCAAAGTGATTGGAGTATGCTTCCTAGGAACTGAATGTTTGCCTGAAAGCTACAGTGATCTTCTGGCTCCATCCTGGTGTCCCAGCACATGCAGAACCTCTCCCCCCACACCAAGCCCTGGGATTTCTCACTCTGTAATGCTGCAGAGATGTACTCCTTCCATAAGTAGATGTCTTCATTGGTCAAATTACATTTACAGATTTCTGCATTCAGTATTTGGGATGTAATTTGCTTTACAAATCTCTAGTTTGATTCTAGAGATGATATGCAATGTGAGATGCTAAAATCTCTGAAAGAAAGTCTTGGAAGATAATTACAGCTACCTTACCACAAAGAAGTTCTGAGAGTTATAAGGAAAGGACCTAAACAAATCCCTATTAATGCAGAGTTAAGATGACCCAGTTGTAGCAGTGATCTTTCCAAATGAAAAATTCAAATCCAGGATGTATAGAATCAATACACATGCCAATAAAACCTTAACTCTGGCCCCCTGGAGCTGGTGCTGCTCACTGGGAATTATCGGCAACCACTCCAGCTGGAGTCACCGTATTAGCTGGAGCAGTATTGAACAGTGAGAGGATTAGCTGGAGTTTGGCAGAGCTTGGAGGATAAAAGGAAAAAAATTCAGGGTGGGTGAGAAGAGAAGCTGAATGCACATACCTGTGTGTGTGTATGCATGTGGGGGAACTTCAGAATTACACTTCAGCACTGAGATGCAGTCAGAAAACATACCTAGAAATGGGGTTTTTATGGTAGAAAGGCATAAAATAACACAGACTTACAGTTTTAATGCTGCTGCAGGCTGTGTGTCTGGGTGTGGGTTAGATGTGTGTAGCTTCCCTCTGGTGCAGCACACCTGCAGTGCAGTTAGCATTGGCATAAGGAAGGGGTTGGATGCTGTCTGACTGTGGTCATCCATTCTTGTCCTCCTTTCATTGCATCTACAAAGTGTGTTATTGGGGAATCAAGGCCAAAAAAGTTGTGCAACTGAATTTTCTTATTTTCAAAGGACTGCTTATCCAGACTGATATGTATTACTGGGCAGCCCAGGCTTTCTGATAGCAAAGATATTTGCCAGTGAATTTCCTAGGTTTATTCAGTAGTAATAGAAATTTTTTTTTCATCTCTGTTTTTGTTGTTGAAAACAGTGGTGACTTAAGCTGTTGAAGTTAACATATAGGTTTTTGCTTGATATATATATGTCACTAAAAAGGAAATAGGATGTCCTGTGATCAAGTGGTTGTATTCTTTAATATGTAACAAAATCGAATTTGTTACTGTGTAATGGAAATTATAGTAATATTTTGAAATGTCTGTGGGCTATCAGAAGAGGAAAGGAATTCAAAATTGTGGTCTGTCTCTCCAAGTCTTCAGTATTTTCTCCTGTGGGGGCTGCAACAGCAGGCTGATACATCTCCATCCTGCCTCCCTGCATTTCAGCCAAGGTGTAGTCTGAGTCGACAGAGATTTCAGACCTCTTTGAAGACTCCACCTTTTAACAGGAAGGATTTCCTGGCCTGTGTGTGAGCCAAGCTCTGATATGTCAGATGCACCTGAACCTCTTCTCTTATCCCTGGTTTTTGGCAAACCCGCAATATGAGGAAAACTTTGCAATGAAGTGCTGACATTATTTCAAGAAGGAGCTAAAAAAAGCCTCTGGGAGAGAAGAGATTTATTAACAAGTCATGGGACTTCACTGTGCCTCAGGCAACATTTTCAAACTGTTGCTCTCCCAAATCAGTCGCTATAATTATACTACTTCCCAAACAGAAAAGGACAACATGGGAAATTCATCTACTGTGATATCATAGGTCTGAGCCTAGAAGCAGAACAAAATGGGTTATTGTAACATAATAGTAAAATAGGTGTGACTGCAGAATAGTGGGTCAAAGCAAACTTCAGATGAGTAATTATTTCTTACTATCCTACTTGTTCTATTTCATCCTTAGGTATTTAATTACACAGTTTTCCTTTTCTCCTGTCCTAACATGCACCACCAGGCAATTTTTTTTCTTTGAGCCTTGGAAACAGTACGACTTGAGTGCTTTATTGGAGCTGCTCTCCTAAAAATAAAACTTTGAACAATCTGAGCAGTGGTCTGAGCAGATTTTGTAATTATGGCTCTGTCTGGAGGGTATAAAATGAATGAGGGTGTCCTTGTGCTGGGTGCCATACCTTTTGTGTTAAGGCAGGAACTTAAAAGTAGTAGAGCTCTCAAGAAAACCACTATATTCTGTGCAACTTGCTGCCCTTGTTCCGAGTTAATTCCCTCCTTTTGAAGTGGGTTAGGTGCAAGTTCAAACAGGATGTTGCCTCAACAGTGTCCCTATCTGGGGATGAGAGACTAACGTCCTTGTTAGGATGTTCACTGGCTAAATGTGGTAAATGTTGCCTCTGTGTTACTAGCCTGGAAAAATAGGACTCAAGTGTTTTCTTAAAAAAAACCCCAAAATCCCTGCCCGCTTAGGTGCTTACAATGTTCCTGTCATTTTAGTCTTCAAACGCCTACTATTCTAACATCTCAGCTGATAGCACAGTGAAAAGTAAATCTCTCTCAAGCATTTTCCTCCCTCTGAGTAATAGCTAATCTAATAATAGTTTGACTCCTACCACCACAATAGCTCTCTATAAAATGTGCAGAGGGAGGAGGCTAAAGATTTCATCTCCTCTGTGGTGATCCCAAACTCCTTGGAAGTAGTGCAACAGTACTGAACTTGGGCCCTGCACTGCTTACGTATCACCCTAAAGATGTTTTAGAGGTTTAAATGTTTCTCAGATTTGGCTATAAAAAAAATCCAGCAGAGCAAAGCAACCAACCCTCTCCAGCAATACATGTCCCTTTCACTTTTTGTTATTTTTCCCCCTCTTGTGTTAATATTTCTCTTGTTAGTGTTTTTGCATGAGACCTATTTATTCATTTATTTTGTGCTTTTACATCAGCCCTAAATGATCTTCCTATTAGCACAGGAAGCTGGCAGCAGCCAGTCTGCAGCCTTTGGATAGTCAACTAATTAAGGGAAAAGCAGGTGTGGATGGATCTATTGAGTCTATAAATAAATGCCAAAAATTTAAGTTATTGGTCTGTGAGTGTTAACAGGTGGAGCACAGTTTTTATACCTTCAATGGAGAGAAAAGGAAGGGTTAGAGGAAATGATTTCTTCCCCATCATTTAAAAGCTATTCAGGAATAAAAAATGTCTGTTCTCAAAAAAAAAAAAAAAAAAAAAAAAGTCCTTGTCTTGTACATGCTTAGTCTTGAAGACAAATAAAGGTAGTGTAGGGGTTCTTATTTTCATTGACCTGGACTGGGTGATGAAATGGATGGTCTGCAAAGAAATAATTCATATTCTCAGGCTGACACTCACAAACATAACTCACAAATGACTACAGATGTTAGTGCCCATTGTTCCTTTGCAGTTCTGTTTATAAATAAAACTTTCTCTGCCTTCAGTCAAATGCTCAAAATGTTCTAATCTGCAAAAAGCCTCTTCCTTCAGTGCTAAAGAAAAATATGATCTATTGAGGAAAGTATTATGCAAGGGATTTTGTGTCTAAGAATATATTCTCTCCTCACACTGATTTATCCTCCCCCCCAATTTCTGTACTGGCTTTCTTCCTTTGTGCTTGATTTAGTAATTTATTCAAACACTTCTAACCAGGGGGCGTTTTTCACCAGGGTGCAGTGGCAAGAGACCACAAAAGCATTTCACAACACGTACAAAATACATTAAACCACTTTCAGGGTAGTATAATGTGATAGGATAATGTTAGAATAAAAACATGTAAACCAACCACCTACTAACTCGACTGGTTTCATTAATTTTGATCTGACTGATATAAAAGTCTTCTTCATGGATATGTATTAATCTTTTATGGGCTGTGTATAAATTTAAATGCCAGCAATAAATGAATGCTTATACTAAAGCTTGCATGTGTCAATCTGGAAAAATCAAGGTGAAAGAAAAACCCAGCAGTCAAAGCATATGCATTGCTTATATTTTAAAAAAACTCTGGGAGCATCTAACCAAGCTAACAGGTGTTGATCTGGAGAAGTAAGGAAGGGGACTTGAGGTCTGAGGCTTTTGGGAGGCACTGATGGTTTTAGGGACTTTAATTTCCGAATGTGTGTCTGGAAATCAGAATGGGACTTTTTTCCTTTCCCCTTCTTTTCTGCTTCTTAAATGCTTAGAGAATGGGTGGGGGGAAGGGTTTTTGAGGTTAGATTGGTCACTATGGGTCATCTTTTAGTGTCAAGTCTGCTTTTCAGGGCACTCAATCATGTGCACATGTGATCTCTGCCTGCTAAGCTATAAGATGCTCTGGCTTGAAGGGGGGGGGATGTTTATAACTTGTTTTTTGCCCCTGGTTCCTCTTTGTATGGTTAATGAGATATTCACTAGAGCAGGGATTGGGACAGGGTAACCAGCCTTCCCAGCTAAGTGTACTAATTAGTCTCTCTTTCTCTGTCTCTTAATGAATTCATACATATTCATTGAGAAGCAGAACAGCTCCAATAGGAGAGAATCAAGGAAAAACTGAATACCCTGCAGCCTACCTGATGGTTATAACTTTCTCCTGATGGTTCGAGTGCATGGCTTAATTTCTTTGAAACAGGTGGAAGGAAGAAAAATGCTTTTTAGCCTCTAGGGTGAATACCCTGACCACTAGACAATTGCTGGCAAAAGTCTGGTCTCTTTTTTCAGGATGTGTGTATGTTTATCCTTACTTCTGATCTTCTTTCACTGCAAGTGCCTTCAATACAAACTTTTTTTCAAACTGGACCTGAAGAAAAATTTGGCTTGCACTTTTTTTCCTAGGCAAAATAAATCTTAATTTTAGAGCTGCTCTAGAACAGTTAAATATTTCCCTTCCTTATACTGCCCCAGAAATATTTCTTTGGCTTGATAAAGGCACAAGGAATCAATTTCCGATGTCATTTTACTGAAGTGCTTTTTAAAGCACTCAAAACCTACCCTGCTTTTGTATTTAATACTCAGGAACATTTATGTTTGGCCATGCAAAAAAATTGTCACTAGAACAGAAATTAATAAAAAAGACTTGAAGATAGGTGAGTAAGCACAGGCAGAGAGTACTGACAAAATCCATCCTGCTGATGTAAAGCTGGCTGTGAAATGGATGCTAAAAATAAACCTCAATTCTAAAAGTCAGTTCTGACAGACCTGGGTCCTGTTTCTCTCTGTAACATAATTTGCCACAATCTGTGGGCTGATGTTGCAGTAAATTAGGTTCGTGATACTTACTGTTAATGAGTCACTGAATAAATACATCTGTATAAATTAGCCCACAATTTGCCTGTTGCAAAAATAAACAGTTTTGATTTCCTATGTGAACAGCATGGCAAGCATTGTGCACATGTAGTTTTACTAAACACAGAAGATGCTAAACTGTGGGAAGAGAAAGTGTTCATGAACAAGTAGTTGAGTGGCATCTGGTGGAATGGAGAGGTCCAACCCTACTCTGCATCCCACTAAGTTGGAATAGGGATGTTTAAGGCAGGGTGGGGCAGGGTGGAGCATACAGATCTGGAGAATCGAGACCTTGAGGTCTTTAGAGTTATCATCTTGTTTTAAACTGGGTGTCCTCTATGTCAGCATGTAGGAGAACAGCAGGAGTAAATCAAGTATCCAGCAGCAGTGCTCAAGATGCTGTGTTTTGGTAGCATGGTGGCGTGAGCCTCATTGCACTAGATCCTATGTAAGACCAAAGTAGGAAATGTTCCACTCTCAAAGTATTTTATAGTTCAAGTCTGAGAAGATGTAATAATACTTGGAAGGAAGACAACAAAACCAGTAATGAGGACTTGGGTTTATATAGGCCAGATATTTGCACAGTCACAGTAGATGCTCCTATGCTTCTTGTGTGTGTTTTTAATCTCCAAGTATGGTAGTCCAAGTGTTTTACAAGTTACCAAGTCTGGAAAAACTTGGCTACCTGTTTTTTTCCGTGACAACCACCCTCCTCCCCCCATCTCCCATGTAATGACTTCAGCTGAGGATATGTGGAAACAGAACTTAGTTCAATTCTCAGTCCTTGTGAGCTGAGTAGTGTGTTTAGCTGTGGAGCTGCGCTGCAATACAGAGAATAATCATATCATGTCAGTCACACTGAAATGGCTGTCTGTATTAAGCTCTGGGTCATTTCCAAGGGTTGCAAGGAGCTGCCTGTCTACTGGCACTAGACATGTAACCTTAGTGAAATGTCTCCTTCAGTATCTACAGGCTGTGATGTGTCACACTGATACACACTTTTACCTTAACACTCACTCAACAGCAGCTCCCTGATGTGACAGTGTTTTTCTAATTCATAGATATCCAAGGAGATGGATGCCTGTGTAATGTTATTCCTCTTTGCTTAGCTGGTCTGATAAAATGGATATCCTCACACAAAGTCATTAAGCAAGTGGCTTATGATAGCATGCAGGAATAGGAACTTCAGTGCTTATTCCACCCCTGTCCTGTTGTAGACAGTTCTTCTGGAAATGAGTGACCATATTGTCAATGAAATAGGCCTAAAGAATGCTTAGCAATTTGTAGGGTCATTTTGGTGGCTTCTTTGGGTTGGAGATTACTTCAAAAGCACCTGGTAAACCTTTGATCAATACTATTCTGTATGGATGGCATTTTCTAGGCAAAGGGTTGTGAGCTTTTTATGCAGCCAACTTCTGTCTCTCCTGCAATCAAGCATGGTCCTTGCTTGTTGCCACACAATGCTGTGCTTTCTCATCTTCTTTGTGTCTCAGAGTGTTTCATGCAGGTGGTCAAGCTGGAATTTACTGGCTGGCTGCCAGCCCAGGGAACATGTGGGCCCTGCTAGAGGATGTACTTGTCAGGATCTACCAGCACCAACCATACACACAACACTCACTTCTTTGTAAGTTCCTCACGTGCTGTGGGAGGAAAAAGCTGAGGGACGTATGGACAGCACAGAATGAATTAATGAGCCAGCTATGCAGTGGGAAACCCTAATCTGACCAGGAGGAAACAGGGAGAGCAGGGCTATTTAAGTGTAACCTTTTAACAATGAGATGCTTCTCTGAAATCCATTGTATACTGAAATGATGAATATGAAGTTGTTTATTGTACACACATCAGTGCATATATGCACATGTGCGTACACACACATCTGTATGTATATATATATAGAGAGAGATATACACCTGCACATGATCTATACATACCTGAATCAAGTCAATTTGATTCTGCAAAGTAATGAGCAAGCTTGCCCTGGGTGGGAAATCTGTAAACTCTTTCATAATGCTGAAAAGGTATTTGCAGAGGTTATTATTTGCCCAGCAAGGTTAATGTCTCCAGGCTCCTGCTCTGGTTGAGGGGAAGACAGAAACTCCTCCTATGTGCTAAAGCAGCAAATATAGCAGCTTTTCTTCTGGTAATTTCCCTGTGGGAGAGCTTTTCTCTTGACAGAGATGGTCCTTTTGGTAAGGCTGAATAAACGCCCATCACAGGGAGATGTAAACTAGGAGAGGCCAGTTTTTTCCAGTTTTGAGAGAAGTGTCTTTAAAGCTAAGCTCCTACCTCAGTGCTGAAAACAGACTCGTGGTTTTTAGTCAGAAAGGAGGGCTCCTGGCTTTGCCCCTAGCTGCCAGCAGCAGGGCCTGGAGGGGCTGCCCCTCTTGCTGCAGGGCAATCTGGGGGCCTGAGGCTGCACTCACTTCCCCCTCGATATGCTCTAAGTCTTGGCTCCATTTCACAGCTCTTCATGGAAATGACTCCCTGTTCTGGGAGGGACTCAGTCTCTTCTCAAATGATAATGCAATCCAGACATGAATTGGCAGAAATGTCATGAGACTTCTTATTCTTGCGTATTTCCAGTGCGAATGCTCTCAAAATATCCTGGGAAGGCAGCCTTGGCATTTTTTCTGATGAACTGACACTGACCTGACAGCTTATTGTGGTTTCTTCCCCCAAAGACAATTATATGGAAAAGAAACTTAAGAATCCCTTTCCCATCCCTAGTTTGTTTTCCAGCTGTAGTTATATTAAAACCTGTAATTTTTCTATACTGTATTTTAATAATTGCTGCTCTATCAAAACACAGTTGAAATCCACTTTTAAGCATATGCCAACATCTAGTTAGAACATATCAACCTCTGGATGGTGTAACATGCATTTTAGGAGGCTTAGTGCACCAGTCAGAAGAGGGCAAACAAGAATTTAATATCCTCCTATGAGCACAAATTCAGAGGGGTAACTTCCTCTCTCAATACAT
This sequence comes from Certhia americana, assembly GCA_018697195.1. NCBI lineage: Eukaryota > Metazoa > Chordata > Aves > Passeriformes > Certhiidae > Certhia > Certhia americana. The sequence continues at coordinate 62,662,979 of CM031858.1, read as the reverse complement.
GGGCAGCTTAGGATAACTTATCTCCTTCAATGTTGGCACCTAAATTTACTGCCTAGAGCTGGGCAGAGTGAATAGCTGCTGGTTATTATGTTTGTGTCTTGAGATGACAGGACCCCTCTTTCTCTGCTTCCCTGTTTCCTCAGGTCACAGACAGGGATTCCTGATATATCCTGAATGATGGCAGGAGAAAAAGTGTTTCACAGGCTTTTTCCAATTTTGTTCTCATATGTGAAGGGGCTACTGATGTGGTACAAGAACAGACACTAGCAAAAAGACTCTGAGGATGGACTGGGGTCAAGTATTGTTTTTGGAATCCTCTAATAGCTGGGTAACATGAGTGCCTGATTTAGTGAACTCTGATATTGTACAGTGATAAGGAAGGACCTTAATGTAGAGCTTGGCCCCCACTGTGTATAGTCTGCCCATTTTAGGGGAAGGTAGGCTAATTTTGAATTTTCAGCCTCATCTAGACAAACTTTCCTAAGAAAGAAATCCTCGATTGTAAAAACCAAATAGGTGATTCAGGAAATAAAATTACATTTCTTCATGTGTATGTCCAAAATATTTATGAATGTGTACAACAAGGTTGGTGTGAGCAATTTACCTGAAGTGTCAAAGGAGAGCTATGGGGGGAGGGTTAAGAAAAAACACTGATCTTCAGTCCCCATAGAGCCAACCTTCCTGTTGTCCCTCTGTTTTCAATCCCCAAACCAGAATGGCAGCTTTACTTACCATGTAGATGCATCATTTTTCTTAAGATGGAAGATATGAGGCACTGCAGGGCTGGGTCTGCTGGGGGGTTTTCTAGTTGTTTTTTGCTGGGGAGCTGAGTTTGCTGCCTCTGGCCTTTCCTGGTTTCACTAGGGCCAGGCACCTCTGTTGTTCCTGGATGCTGATCTTTAGCCACCAACCACTGAGATGCCAGAGCAGATGGGATTGCTACTCAGAGTGGAGATTGGGAAGAAGCTTTCTTCATGTTTCTACCTCTCCCAAACACTTCTCAATGGCAGAGATGTGTCACCTATGGACAACTGAGCTGATTCTTCCATGGATGAAAACCTGGAAGAGAAGCAGGTGATTCTCATCAAGCTGGTTTGGGGCTAATGGCCAGGCTGAGCTAATAGTTTGTGTATGCCTGATACGAAGTCAAATGTGTCACTCGGCCAAGCACATAATTTTTAAAGCAAACTCAACTTAAATGTGTTGGTAACACCTGACGACCTGAATGGTTGTTCACAGAGAACTGAACTGCTGCACACTTGTTAGAAAGGCAGAAAACACAGTCAGTACCAAAGCTGCAAAACTACTGCACTGGTAAAACATCATAGCATGACAGGCACATCACAAATCTATGCTACAGAAGAGTTTGAAATACAGTGTGTAGAAATATTTACAGACCATGGAGATTAAGAAATATTGCTGACATGGTTGGGAGAATCAATACATGAGGGTAATTATGAAATGCCACTGCCTTCTGAGGCAAAAAATATAGGTCCCTATCCTACCCTAAGAGTACTTATTGTGGACCTTTATAATATTTTGCTGAAAGCAATGAAAAGTTCAAGGCATTTCTGTTCCTCAGCTGAGTTATCTAACTGGAGCCAGTATTAGCCTATAGAAATGTGTCCCTTTCTTCTAGCTCTTTTAAGGAAAATAATAAAATCCTGGAAAGCAGGATTAATGAATGTGATAAATGTTATGAGAAAGGAATATTTAAAATGCAGAAAAAACCCCAGATCCTCAAATTTTCATGTAGCTCCAAGTTTGATTCTGGGTATGTCGGGATCAAACTGAAGTATGTAATTGAGGATTTCTTTTTTCTATTGGATTTCTGTAGGTGTGATTTAGTTTTTCTTGTGCTATAGCAGTTGTAGGGAGGATAATGCCCCTGACAGTGTTTCAATATAGCCTCTGTTCATAGTCGCCAAGTGGATTTTATTTTTTTTTTTTTTCTTATTACTGGGGTGTGAATTATTATGTGGCCTGTCAAATATGTTGGAAATATAATTATTTAACTCTTGTAAAGGAGAAAGAAACTCATCCCTGCAGTAAAGCTAGGAGTGAGATGGAGCTGAAGTCAGACTGCTCTCCTTTGCTTTAAATGTTAAAATTCATCTGAACTGCAGTGACATAGTCTGTGGTTGATGCCTGGTTAGGTGCACTCTGCAGAGAACAGGATCCATGGAAGCCATCTCAGACAGCTGGGAACATAATGAACAGCAGAGCTGTTCCTCTGGCCCTTGATCCATCTGCAACAGCCCAGCAAAAGCTGCAGTAAGGTCACCTACCAGCTAGTGCTTTGATGCTGCCCGGACAATATGGCACTGATAGCCTGATGGAAATGGTGCCTAAGCAGAGAATTCGGAAGGGAAGTCATCTCCAGAGAGTGGAAAAAACAAAGCTGTTACATGGACAGCCTTAGAAGAGTAGCAGGCATGTGTTGCACTAGGTCTCTTTAGATGCTAGTTGGATGACGAGAAGTTACAGCAGAACCTGAGGGTTTGGAAGCAGCCAAGGAGGAAGAGCCAAAAAATCTGGAGGCAGCAGAAGCTGAGTTTCTGCTAGCACCAGAGACCAGTCGACCCAGCCCAAGCATATTGTTACTGTTTTATTAAAAGGGTTGATTTGGAGAATGTTGTGTTTGCAATTCAGCATCATGCCTCGGAGCCTTGATTTCAAGCCTTTATTTATATGCTTAATTGTTGCTATGGAAATTCAATATTTAAAGAGGTAATTATTGCTGATCTTGTTGCATGTGTCCATTTCTGATGTCCAGCTGTTAGCTCTTTAGCTCCAGTCTAGCAGATTAATTACTACTATTGATTACTTTGAGCTTCTCTCTTCACACCTGCAGTCTGTGTAATTAGCCGGTGGCCTCCTCTGAAAATTAGGAGCAGTTTCATTTTGGCACCTTGCCATTTCTCAGCCATGCGCCTTACACTGATGAGCAAAAGCAAATCTATTTTAAATAGACATATCTGGGCAATGAACTCTTTGTATTTTTGAACTATCTGTGGATAAGTCAAATTACTCTGTGTTAGCAAATATTGCACCCATTGGAAGACCCCTGATAGTAAAAAAAAAAAAAAAAAAAAAATTCCAAACTACCGGTATTTGTTTTGTCTGTCCACTAGTCAGTAAATGCTGTCCTGGCTATTTGAAGTTTATTGTCCACAGTGATTTTTTTCACTAAGGGGGACCCAACTCTCTGAGTGCAATTATTTCTCTGTTCAACCTGCTTTCCTGAAGTGGAGTTTTCTTTTCTCTGCTGTGTGTGAGAGATTTCCTGTTGTTCTTACTGGATGCTACCAGGGCACATCAGAGGAGCTTTAAGTAGGAGGGTAGGAGGGCAGGAGGCATAGGTGTGTACCCAAAAGGCCCTCATCTGTCCTCTCTCTTCCCAAGCACTCTGTTTGTCTGTTTTCCAGTGCCCACTCAAGGCTCTTCTTGGAAAGACAAATCTGTGCCACGTTCCCCTCTCTGCACATCACAAAAGCAAAGACTAAGTGTTCAATGGCTCTATTTTAAGAAACAAAATATAATTCTTCTGCAACTGGCATCATGGCTTTCTCCTCTCAAAAAAAGAAGCCTTTTCTTTATGTTTGCTAGGTTGCTAAGCACAGGTCATGCCAACATTTTGTGATTTTGACAAAAGTAGTGTGCTGGATGGAAATGAGAGCATGGGGACAACTCTATCTTTGCCCTCTCTGGGTGAACATCCAGTCGAGATTTATAGCAGACCAATGGCAGTCCAAAAGCACAATACAGGTGGCCTGTGAACCAAAGTGTGCTGAAATTCAGTGTTCAGGAACTAACTTTAGCATTAATGCTGCATGACTGGATGCTGTCCACATATTAGCAGTTTAATGTGCCATGGTTCAAGGTTGTGAGTCTCCAGAGCCAAGGCAGCAGAGAAGGCCCTCTATGCTTCATGGGTAAAACCACCCTGAAAGTTGTAGTGAAGTTCAGGGGAAGAGAAAAGACTCATCTTCTTTCTGGTTGGATAAAGTCGTTGCTGTAGACTGTTCGGTACAGTGCTGGCCTCCAGACCAGAAGGTCCCCAGCTGGAATCTCATCACCGCCACTGTTTCTAGATTAAATTCTAAATTGTGTACTGTCATTTGGAGGCCTTCTGTGCAGGGTCTCACTGAGTCACCAGTTATTAGGAATGCCTCCTATTATCACAGCCCTAAAAGCTATTTGAACAGAAGCCTAATGTGACTGTGATTTCCAAGGACCATTTGCTGTTATTGCAGCTCTGCTTTGCTGTGAGTGAGGAACAAACCAAAGTTGCTTTCACATCACATGAAAGGGAGGGACAGGGAAGCAGTGGAGCTGGAGTGACATTCAAGCTGCCAACAAATGTAAATTCACCAAAAATAAACAATCTTTTTATTAACTAAAGCAGGGTCATTTCCACTGCAAGAAAAACAAACAGGTTGCTTTTCTTCAAGTAGGCATATTTTGAAATTCTTGTTTTTTCAAGCAGCTGAAAAATAAGCTGCTGAAAAAGTGTGGAGGACCTATGCACTGCCATATCCCATGGGCCAGAAGGACCTTCTACTCTGTAGAGGAGGAAGACATAGCAGAAAGGCTTGTGTGCACAAAATGGGAAACTACAAATGCAAATACTGTTCTGAAGGCACACAGATGCACATCAGAAATCTATATAATATGGGAGAGTTTGGAGCCTGAACAACCAGTTCAGACAAACACACTTTATAGGCTGGATTTCAGAGCAGTCCTAATTTTACTTTATTGCTGACTCTTTCTAAGACTTCTTAGTATTAAATCACCCCCATAAAATGAAAAGGGAATTTTGCCCAAAAGAGGGATGATTAAGGTACCAGGAAAATAGGTCTTTCATAAAGAATTTTTTTAGAAGTTCTGTTGTATCTACAGCTAAATGTGCTGTGAAGAGCCTGCTCCTGTTTAGGAGGAGTGATGTGAAATGGCATTGGTCCATTACAACTAGTGGTGCTGGGTTTGATGCTGGTCGAATATTTGGACAAATATATGTATTAGTCCTGTATTATATAGTTATATACACAATTTAGCACTGCCTTTTCCTTAGCCTAGTGCTGGGGTGTTTGGCAAGGATGAGGGGCGACATCAAAGAATCTATTTTGAGCATGAGCTGCCAGACATCGTCTTCATATCAGATGGACTGCAGCCAGCCATGCTTACAGAAGGACAGACGTCTGGCGAGGGAGAAGACAACTGAAAGCTGGGGCCATTAGAAGAAGGCAGTGGTGCTGCCAGCTATATTCCCTATCCCAGCTGCATAGATCCCATTTAAGATGCCGCTGTGTTGCCTCTAGCAAACAGATCAGTAAATGGGGGAGAATGGACAGTAGGATAATAGAGAGGTGGTCAAAAAAAGAAAGAGTAAAATGTTTTTGCATCCATTTTATGCATCCATATGCTTGTAGAGCTAGCTTGCTGTACTTGAAAATCTTTGAAACTTAGGACAGAAGTTTCAATGATTTCAAAGTGGCAAAAATCTCAACTGCAGCAGCAGACGTCACAGTTTCTGGACAGCTTGAGATGGAAAAAGGATATTCCTACCATGACTGTCCCCTGGAATCTAAAAGCAGCAACTGATCCAGTTTTGTTGAAAACTGGCAGCCTGGAAAAAGTCAGGCCTGAATGTCCAGTGGAGTCACCTGAGCACCAACAGCCTTTGTTACATGTTTTAAACCACCTACAGGCACTGCTTTGGCCTAATGGAGACTGAGCCTAGGACAACTTGCTCATACCCACACATGGAATTCAATCTCATGGCTTGGGTGTGTAGATGAGGTGGTTGCCCCCATATTGATGATGTGGGAGGCTCATCAGACTTACAGTCCGTGTCAGGGCCAGCTTGTTGAACCACAGTGGTGGCAAGATGGAAGATTTCTAAGGTGACTGCTTTGCTCCTGAAGAAAGGTAAGGCTACCAGTAACACCTCTCAGGGGCTGCTGGTAAATAAGAAGTGTTCTATCTGCAGGCTGTGACTTTAAATTGCCATTAAGGTTCTGCTTAAACTAAAGGACTAAAGGTTTGATTGAAGTGTCTCCCACAGCCTCAAGTTCTTAAAGTAAGTTTGCTCAGCAAACCATTCATAGGCCCCTACTGCATTATCAAAATCTTTTGAGTGCCCAATTCAGGAGGATCTGAACAGGGGTGCTTTTGGAGATTGCTGCCTGTATCATTCTGCTGACTGAATCTTCAGGTGTGTAAGCACTAATGTGTTGCTATCCTTAAGAGAGTGTTAAAGATGTGACTTGAGCAGCCTATCACTTAAGACCCTTTATGATAGGTCTCATTATTTAATTTCATATCACTGCTGCAGCTACTTTCCTCCTTTTACTAAATTGTGAGGTACAGACTCTGCCATCACACACTTCTGTGGCTCTCAGCACAGCTGGCTGAGACTGTAAATCCTCCCAAGATGCAAACAGTAAAGAGGAATAAGAGCATGAGGTGGGTATGTAGTGACAGAAGTGAGATGATCACAGCTGGCAAGTTGTGTGTCACTGGTTTGTAGATTTGAAATGCCATTTATATCCTGACTGCTTGTCTCAGTGCACTGACTTTGTTCATGTGCCAGGTGTTGCATTTGGCCTTTGGCATCAGCCTGTGCAACCATCACGAACTTCATCTGAAGCTGTGCTGAAGTGCTGTGCTGCGTTGCCTTTTCCTTCCCCAGAATTTGTTTGAATTGCAATGCCTGTGATCCTTCCACTTATTGACACACGATAGTTGTACTTTGTCTTTTGTCAGTTTGTGGTTTTCCTTTAGCCTGGTACAACTGGGAGCTGCTTTTGAGCCCTGATGGTATGGGGTTTTTTTCACCAGTCCCATGAAAATCTTTTGCTCTTGCTGGAGAACACATTTGGGAGCACAGAGCATTAGGATCAGCTTCAAGCCCTTATCTGCGTTTGAGGTCCTTGTTAAATCCTGCTTCTCTGTGACACCATCTGAGGAAACCCTTCCAGCTTGCTGCCTAAAGGAGAGGCCTGATGGAGCCAATAGCACACTCCGAGTCAGGCCATTCCTGCAGCGCTCCATCTGCCTTGCTTAGCTGGAGCATTTATTGTCCAAAGCCCTCCTGACAGGAAACATTCTGGCTGTAGTGAAGTATCCACAGAGATTATTATGGTATTTGTTCCCAAAATGTCTCCCAAACCCACAGGACTGACTTCTGTGTCCTAATTGTCCTGCAGCTGTTTCTGGCCTTGGAATATTACCTCTTAGGTGGAGGGGATGATGTAACCAGTGTTTCTTGGTGTGTGTTGTGGCATCGATGTTGTTCATGAACTAAGGAAATAACACAGTGCTACAAGGATCCAGTGGAAGCTGAGACAATCTAGGTTTATAAATATGACTAGATGTCTTCAGGAGCTGTTTGGAATCCTTGATATAAAATCCCTTTCTTTAGAGTACTTATTTTATGGCTCACATTTTTTTCTCTGTGAATGTCAATCCATGTACATGCATATACATGTGTTTGTGCATGACATATATGAGCTATTTTTGTCCCTGCATAGGGAAGACATGGGTTAGTGTGTGTTTTCATGAGCCTGTGTGTCCCATCCACAGCATCAGCTCTCACCCTAATGAGCTGAAGCTACATTAGCAATATCCCAGGCAGATAAATTGACTTTAAACCTTGGTTTGATGATCCTACTAAGACATTCAATTAATTCTGTTTTGCTACAAGCTAATTTATGGCTTTGTGTTTATTCCAAAAAATGTTGAATGTACAAATCAGTAGCAGACAAGGTAATGAATTATTCTACCTTTCTTCATGCTCTTGTCTTCACACTTCACTACTATAAGAATGGAAGAGGAAATATGAAAGAAATGTCTTTTGATGTATGAAATGTGGGTATTTTCTCATACTGAGCTGTATCTAACTGGTGTAAACACATAATCAAGCCCTCTAGGAGATGCTAATTAGTGCAGTAAATGTTAGTTTATTAATTGCCATTACGTTTCTCTTTGTTTCACCAGTGAATGTGCCTTTTCAGGAGAACAGATTTGATATGGTGTGTCTGTAGAATTTGTTTGTGTTCATGGCAAATGAAGACAAGTAGCCTAGCAAAGCTGTGATGAATTAACAACATTCCGTGCGATCAACGTTTCTGTAACAAGAGTCCACAAAGTGCATGGGCTTCTGTGTGATCTGAGAAGAAAAACAACACAAAACAAAAAAACCCCGGAGGATTTGATAACAATTTTCTGCTCAATCTCTCTACTTGGTGCATTTTTAATGAGCCCTCCAAAAGCACAGGTAGTAAAACTTTTTCCTTTTTGATGTGGCAGAATACACTGCCAAGACATACTGCAGGAGAGGCACTTCAAAGGCAAACAGCCAGTGAATACAATTATGTTAGGTGAGGCTGCTGGGTATAATTGAGTTCCTCCCATCCTTGGAAAGTGATAGGAGACAGTCCCTTCAGAATTCCCTCATCCTGCTCCTCCAGCTTGTCATTATAAATCAATACTTACACTGTGATGTTCACATTTGTAAACTATACCATTACCACATGCTGCATTGCCTGTGTCAGGTACTGGGAGCCAAATTAAGGATCAAGTGAGAGGTCTGCCTATAGGCAGATGCAGCACGGTGTATGCAGAGGGCAGAACTAGCAAAGCCCGGGAGACATCCCTTTGCCTCTGTGAAGGCTGCCAAAAATTGCTGGAAACGCTCATGCCTGGAGGTGCTGGTGCTTCCAGGAAGCAGAAAAGGGGATTGTAGTCCTGGTTGTAGAGAGGGGGCGGAGCTAAGACGTGGGTGTGGCAAGCTTGTTGTTCTACACTATCCATACCCTCACTAGGGGCCTTGGTTTTGGGAAGAAAAGCTGGGCATCCTGTCAGGAGTGTGACATATTTGCCTTCCCCTCTGCAGTGGGAGGGTGTTTGGGCCAGCCCCTGTGTGTTTTTGTTCCCCGTGGTGAATACCTTTTTGTGGGTAAAACACCGTCTCCCTTTGTATACTTTTGATATTAATATTGTTGTTATTATCAGGCATGTCTTATTCCATTGCTTTTTGCTTTCAGTAAAATGTTATCTCAACCCATGGTCTCTGCTTTTTCCCCTCTTTTACAAGAAGAGGTGTGGGGGAAAGAGAGTGACTTATTTTGAGTTTAGTTTCCTGCTGGTGTTAAACTATCACAGCTGTGTGTGTTGAAGCAACTTGGTATCCCAGAAGAACCACTGTGGAAAACAGCATTGCTGGGTGTGAATCTAGGTCATAGCTTGACCAGGCTCTCAGGATCCACTTTTAGACTTTGTATAGAGAGAGAGGCTTTGTGTGTCTTTAATCACTTGGCTTGTGATGCCAAAATACAGGAGGAGGTGTTTCCCTTCTGTGTGGAACATGGACACCGGTTGTGTTTTCATGGATTTTGGCTAAGACAAACCAAAACACAGATATCTTTTCATACTCCTTTTCCTGCAGAATAGGTTCTACAAAGTGTTACACTATGAAACAAACAATATTTTTCACCCTGACAAGTGAAAAAGCTTTTTCATAATTTTCTTCAGATATTTGCCTAGAAAAGTTTCAGTAGGCCACTGAAAATCTGTGGCTAGAATTCTTTTTTCATCTTTGTCTTTGAGACCAGTGTTGCTTTGCTATGTCTTTAAACAGTTCGAGTCCCACCTTAATTAGTCCTGTTCAGGACATCTTCTGTTTTATATTATTGTACAAAAAACAACACTCTCATGTCAAAAACTTCTAGCTTGGACTTCTAAGGGTGGCTGTTCAAGAGGCAGAATCCTTCTTGCCGCTTTCCCATAGGCACATATCTTGCCTCTGTGCTTCTGCAGAAGTCAAAGGCAGGCATGACTGTCTGCTGGGACTCTGCATGGCAACAGTGGGTGTTGCTGCTGCAGGTCTTAAATACCATTAAGTCATCGGTTTATTTTTTGGTGATAAATAATCATAACTAGCATATAAATATGTAGTTCTTTTACACTGAATTTGGAAGTTCTGTCCAAATGTTTGCATAATGAGTGCCAAAAAAAAAAAAAAATTGAATCACCTTTTATTTTCCAGATTTAGAGGATTTTTAAAAAACTGTAAATTTTGTGTTCAGTGTTATACTTCAGTACAGCTTGAGCAAAATTTCACATTTTAAGTAAGGGGGCTTTGGTTTTTTTGGACTCTAGTAGCAGAAGTGTATGGAGGATAGACCTAGCTTAGAAATTTGCTACAAATCTGGAGATAGAAACTGGCTTATCCTCTGAGACACGCTCCATATATGCAGAATCTATCTGAATAAATGAGCCCCTTACTTAACTAGGAACGTACTGTATATTCCATCTGCAGACTGAATGATTGCTCCATTTCAAGCCTCCTGACTCCCATGGAGCCATCTGGTACATGCTAGTTTGTACGAATAGGTGAGGATTCCTGCTAACACAACAGTCTTCAACTAGGCAGAGTGCTGATATTTAGCACTCTGCTTCACATCTGCGCACAAAGCCGTAACAAAAACCCCAACATTTTCTGTGATTAATATTTAAATGAACCTTCTCTTTTCTCCTGGAAGACCAGTTGGGACAGGAACAATTAAAGCAATTACATCAGAAAAATGAGTTGAGCTATTAATACATATAACTAAGCAGAGATTTTCTGTTATGTGGCATTGTGAATTTTTTTTTTTTTTTTTTTTTTGCACGTTGATTACTTAAGGCTGAGTGGGGAGGAAGGTGGGAGAGAAGAAGGTATGTGTTGTACAGATATTTTAATATCACTTTGAGATATTATCAGAAAATTAAGCTAGTGGACATAATTCATGTCCTATAGGTAGCAGTGGGCTGGTCATGGGACTTACCAATAGGTGATTAAAGGTTGTACCTTTTTTGGCTGCTCTCTTATGTTGGAGGCAACCATATGAGATTGGTGGCTTGGCACAACACCACAAAGAAGGTGCCTTTGTGGTAGATGAATCACTCCAAAGGGTTTCAGTGTCAGCGGACAGAACAAGGTGGATGGGGGAGAAAGGGAAATGGGCTAAAATCCAAAGGCTTCCTGCATGCTCACACTGTTTTATTCTCTGGTACAGAGATCCACAGATATATTTAAGACACCTAATATGTATCTGGGGAGACCTGTGCGCTCTTTGGTAATTAAAAAAGAAGAAAAAGACGTTAGATCCCACTTTTCCCCCAGACATTGCTCAAGGTCCTGCAGGGAAGGAGTTCAGAAGGTCTTTGCAGCTGCTGTGTGGAAAGTGCTGCTGCCCTGGGCAGTAGTAACCCTTATGCCTCTGGAACTTGTAAGGAAGTCTCAGCTCAGAAAAGTCCTACCAGTTCTTGCTCTCTTCTGATGTTTTACTGAGTGTAGGTTACTTAAGACTTTTGCTTAGTCCAGAATGACACGTGCATCAATAACAGACACCTATCTGGTTTTGGTTTGACTTTATTCATTTATTTATTTCAGCAGTAAAAATAATGATGGATCTTTCTAATGTAAGTGCCTTTTTTCAGCCTTTTGAGCTAGCTCTTTCTTATGCATCTTGACTAACAGGGAGTCAGTATGGATGGTGCCAAGACTCATATTCTCTCACACCATGGTGAATATGCAGTTTAGCAGCACAGGAATGGGTCTGTGCAGATTCTTGTGATTCACGTCACTGCAATCTCACTTTGTTTTGGTAAATGTTGCCCCTCAGACTTGGGATCTCTTACAAACTGGGATCTGTGCTCACATGCCTATTGCAAAATACTGTCCGCTAAAAACAGCTGTAAGGAGCTCCCTTTGTCTGGTTGGGGTTCTTCACTTAAGTGCTTGTGGTGCCTGATTAAATTAGTAATCAGAGATATAGTCATGCTATTTTGTGACTCTGAGAGCCTTGATTGTGGATTATATTTACATACTGCAATTTCTTTCTAAATGGAGCTCTTTGTATTCAAGGACTTTAAGAGTCTTTCAGCCTGTGATAAAATCCAGTTTGCTATAGAGACTAGTTCTTGCTGTGGTGCCAAGCTCTTGGTTGGGCATGCTGTGTAAAACAGTTTTTCATTTGCACAATAAATATGGCTATGTAAGAGTTTGTGTGTGGTGCAGTGGTTTTGCTGACCCTTTACACTGATAAACTGCATGATGGCAGAGTGGCAGACGCATTGAATGCCTTCATGTTGTGTTGCCTCAAAAAAAGAGAGTTTCCTTTTTTGTCAAAACAGGGGTTGGCTTGAATCAAAGCCACATAAATGATACCAACAAACTTTGCGGTATTTAAAAACCCTGCATGCATCCAAACCCTATCCCTGGTAAAAACAATAGGGCTGGAAAGTCAGGCAGCCCTTACAAAGTATTTTGTTGTGTTTAAAATTCACAATGTACGCTAAGAAAGTATCTCTGTCACATGCGTGTATGTAGCAGAGGTAGGCGGGAGGAGATCCAACTAATCTGCTAATTTTGATGCTCCAGAGCCATTCAGGTGAGTCCTGTGGTTGAAGTCCCTGTTTAAAGTTTCTTCTAGTCCTGTTCAGAACGGGGACAGAAAACCTGATCGTCTGCATTAGCCCAGCTGTATTCACTTGCAAATTGTTCAGGGAAAATGAGGAGGACTTGGCCTGCCATGACAGGATGTTCCAGTATGAAGGAAACCTTGGGCCAGGCTGTGGTTTGAATCATCTTAGAGTAGGCTCTAGTCACTTAGGGCTTTCTCTACGCATAGCCAGAAATTTCACCCAGGTTTTGAGGAAACTTTTGCAGGACAGCTTTTCTTGCTTGCTTCGCTTTGTTTTGATTTTTTTTTTTTTTTTTTTTCCCTTCTGAAAACTAATGGGTTTTCATAAAAAAACCATACTTCCTTCCCTGATGACATTTGATTCGAGCTCTGGAAAATTCCTGATCATCTTTAGTGGGCACTGTTTTTTAAAATTTTTTTAGGTGACTTTTACTAACAGTACAGTTTATTTGAATACCTTACATTGATACTAACATGAAGGTCCTGTTTATGAATGTGTCAATGGGGTTAAAACAGGTAATTGTATTTCTTGCTTTACTACCCTGCTGAAGTAGTACTTCAAATCTCTGTGTCTTAATTTCCCTTCTCCCATTACATGCCTTCTCCATAAAAATTCTTTGGAACTAGATTTTTATCACTTGTGCTAGGAATGGAACTGTGATCTCACTTGGATCTTTGTATTTCTACAAAGTAAATAATACTCTATTTAATGGAGTAACTTTAATAGTTATTTTGAGGTACCTTACCAGATACAGTAGCCATTGAGCCTATTAGAATGGTGAAGCCTTTGGATGAATTAACAGACCAGATGCACAGATACAACTTAGGCACTTATAATGAAATTCACTCTTTCCAGAAAATTAGAGTACCATCTTGCAGATTGTTGGAATGATGCTGCCTAATGCCATATTCCTTCTGCCACAAAATAGTTGCAAATCACTCCCTAGTGAACTAAAGACTCCTACAGGATAGCAAATGGATCAGGAATGCCCCTGGAGTGAACTCACTTTGAGTACAGAGGGTTTCCGTTCAAACAGCTGGAGCTGCAGTTGCCTCTTGTGTTTCCTCTTTCAACATAGCTGTGCCTACAGGCTTGATGAAATAACCTGCCAGGCTAAGAAACAAGTCACTCTTGCATAATGGCAGTTGTACTCACTGTAACTCTGGGCCTCTAAGAAGGCTCCTATCCCTGTTCCTGGCCAACAGCTTGGTGAAGAGTGCAAGAAGGGTGACATGAGCATGGTGACACATCCAAACACTCTCCGGTTGCTCTGTGGCTCTTGACCATGGCTGGTAACAGCTCAAGCTGGTACAGGAACCTGCCAGTCTGAAGGCAGACATTGGTGGGATGTGTAAACCCAGAGCCAAGCCTGAGTGGAGGGGAGGGCAAGGAGGCACACACAAATATGAAGAAGATGGAGTGTCCCCCAGGCAGGCTGCATCTTGCCTGAGACGTTTTTTAGCAAGTGGTTCCATCTACCTGGAATGTGCTGTCTCCAGTAGAGTCCTGCGTGATCACACCCAAACCAGCCTTTATGCTGCAAGAGCTATTCAAATGCACTGGTCATCATGTCTGGTTTTGCCACTGTTAAGTCATATTTAGTGATCTCATCCTTCATGGGAGGAATGTGACTGTTAGGATTTGATCTCTGTTAGGTGTTTGATTTGGGGTTTCCCTGATCTTGGATCAGTGTTCCCCAGATTTCAGAGGTTACAGGCTACTCCCTGGCATAGTGTAGGAGCAGAAAACTGGCACACAGGCGCAGTTGCACCCAGCCCTTTTACTAGTATATACAGCCTAGTTGTGATCTTGAAGGAGCCTGTTGCCAGGGGCTCCCTGTGTTGTTTACTGTTAATGGCAAGCCATAAAATCCTAACCCAGGCTTCCTCCTGAGCCTGTGTGCCTCTGCTGGTAGCCTGCTGCTCTTGATCCAGGCTCTTCCGCTTCACGCATTCAAATGCTTTTATTTTATGTGGTTGGCTGTAATGGAACTCACCTGTTTCAACTACCAAGCTAAGTCAGCAAAATAACCTTGAATCTCTATGAGGATTTCTCCTAGTCTCCTGCAATCACTGGATTACTGCTACCCTCTCCCAAATGTTAAACTCCCCTTCCCTGCCACCACAGAAAAGCCAAGCCCTCCAAACCATCAGAACAAGAGCTAAATCTGTCACAGTTATACAGTTTCCATAGGCAGCACCTTTTATGTTGGTCACTGAACTTTTTGAGGACCTTATTACTATGGCAGTGGGATTGCTTGGTGGCTTGTGTGGAACAAATAAAATGGGACTAAAATTTTGGCTGCAAAAGTTTAAAGGATACAGTTACTGTGTGTGTTTGTTAATTCTATCTTTGCAGGAGGATAGCAGCTGCTTTTCTTTTCTTTTTTAACAGATGGAGTGATTTCTCATGTAGTGTTACAGTAATGACCAACGTGACACAGAAGGAAAATTCTGTGACAATATGGTGAGCAAGATCTTATTGACAGCTCCACTTGGTCGTAATTTGTAAGTTCTATATTGTTGCTCTATTCTTTTTTTTCTCCCCCCACTTCCCAAATGCTGCCTGTCTTTCCTGCCATATAGAATTAGATTTCGAGCTGAATCAAACAGTTTAATTTGAAGGACTCTTAGCTAAAAGCTGTTCAAAATGTTCACAAGAGTTTACACCCCATCATAAGTTTAAAAAAAATGAAAAAAAAAAAAAAAGCATTGCATTATGAAACGATGGTATGAAAATTATCCTGTATTTAATGTTTCTGTTGAGACAGCTGCCTTGATTCCTTCTGTAGCTGCTGATGCCTTCTCAAAGAAGGGAATTTCCCCCTTTGTTAAAGGAAGCTTAGCCCTTAACCCAAATGTGGACCATTGAATGACCAGAGAGTACTGCTTGTAGCCTGCCTATGCCTAAACACTGTATAGGTGCTGGAAATTAACACAAGGACATGATTGCCAACCAAAATCTGTGACTTCTGCCATGCATAGAGGTGCCCCGAGAAAATGCCACCCTCCATTTGTAGAGCTGAAAATCTACCTGGAGGCCCCCAGCCAGAGCCCCTCTTTTGCAAGATAGCATTAACTTTGTCACTATGTGCATTTCTCTGTTAGGCAAAGGGCTCTGAAAGTCCCAATAAGCTTCTCTGGTAAAGGCAATCTATTTTTGGGGTAGATAGGATGTTGTTTTGCTCGTCCTTTGACTCTATTAAGTTTGAAACTTGAAAAAATAAAAGAAGAATATTTGTTAGCTTTATATTAGCAAAGTAAAAAGTACAGTGGAAATGCTTTTTTAAAGGGAACATTGCAAAATAACAGAATATTTTTCTGTGGATGATAAGAGCGATAGAACCATCCAGTGGATTCAGCAACAGTGTAAATCAGAACTACAGAGACAATCAGGCCAGTATGGGGACAGGTGGAGCCTGTATGTGCTGCAGTCCTGACCTTCTCTGGTCCTGAGAGTTTTATATTTTTATAATCATCCTTGTTTCTGAGCACTGTGGATTGGCAAATTCTGCTCTTGGAAGCAGTTCCCTAAAAAATAGTCCCAAGGGTTGGTTTTCATGTTTGCTACCAAATGCCAGTGGCTCTAACAATCCTATTGCACAATGTGTACAGTGCTAACACAGCCATTTCTTTATAACAGGGAGAAATGCCCCTAAGAGAGACATTTTCCTTTACAGTTCATAAATGGGACTTAACTTTTTGTGTTTTCTACACACACAAGATGAGGCTTTTTTGATCTCTATAGCAGATTTGTCTTTAATTTCTGGAATTAGTGGAAACTTGTGATAGCTTTTTTCAGAAGGTTAGGTTGAAAAGGGGGAGATTAGAATGATTCTTTATTTCACATTAACTGCCTTAAAGATTTCTCCAAGTGAAGGGCTACCAGCCTGCTGCTCAGTGACTAATAAATTTGATTCATCCTCACTCCCCACAGGGTTATCCTCCTTCTTACTAATGTTTGACATTTTACATTTTAATTAAAATCACCCTCCAAGCAGCAAACCACTAAGAGAGTGACAGATATTCCTACTGCAACAAGATATAAGAAAAAAGGGCTATTTGCTAACTGTATCTTCAATAGTGCCTCTCACTTATTTGCTACGTGAGCACCTAATATGCGTGTGTGTGTGTGTGTGTGTGTGTGTGTGTGTG
The DNA here is from genome assembly GCA_018697195.1 of Certhia americana. Taxonomy (NCBI): domain Eukaryota; kingdom Metazoa; phylum Chordata; class Aves; order Passeriformes; family Certhiidae; genus Certhia; species Certhia americana. The sequence continues at coordinate 62,646,351 of CM031858.1, read as the reverse complement.
TGTGTGTGTGTGTG
>CM031858.1:62567883-62646327 GCA_018697195.1 Certhia americana | reverse complement strand
GTGTGTGTGTGTGTGTGTGTGTGTGTGTGTGTGTGTGTGTGTGTGTGTGAGACAAGGCAATGCCTATCTTAACATTTAGGGTGTTTCCAGTGCCCAAAGATGCTATGTCTACATTCCAGTAGGAGCAACTGGGACTCAGGACTAGCAGTGCTTGCTTGATGCTCTACAAGCATGTATATCCTTCCCTCCTCTTGGGCTACAAGTTTCGGTAGCCTGAGAGAAGGGAGAAAGCGCAAAGAAGAGTAAAGTAATCCTAAGCTTTGAAAGCAATTGTGATAAAAATACTGCAGATTGCCTTATCTGGCTGATGGCTGCCCCAGCCATTGCTGAGGGGCTGGTTTTGTGAGACTTCCCTGCAGAGAGGAGCAGAATGAGGATGACTGGTGGATAAACGTGGTGGACAGGTGTAGAGAGGGTGCTTGTGTAAAGACCTGTATTAGCCAGCATTTTAAAATATCACAGAAAGCTGAAGAGCAGGTGGCAAAGCTGGTGTCAGTGGCAGCGTAGAGGACATATTTGGTGAGAAATGAAGCAAGAGGGTGGAGTGCATATGAACAGTGTGAGGTGCACGAAGCTGGAGATCAACACCACAATGTCCTTAGAAGGAAGAGGAGGTGATGCCACTGCAAAGGATCAATATCCCTTGCAGAGGTTAGTCTGTAGGCCTCAAGAGGGAAAGTATCAAATGCTTTGATTCTTTGAACAGAAAAAGGAAGACCTCAAAATAAAACAGTGGTGGTGGGGATTAACTGCTCTGTAGATAGGTCAGGGAAAGGATAATCCATGGCAGTTCCCCTCTGGTGTACAGAGCTTGATGACAAGATGATGGTAGAGCCAAAGAGAGAAGGATGGAAGAAGGCAGAAGGACAGAGAAGTGCTGTAAATACACTGAGGAATTGTTGCCTGACGCTATATGAAGAGATAGAGGAAGGAAAGACCTTGATCCACCACCTTATAAACAAGCATGAAACCCAGAACAAACCCATCTGGTTATAAATCTTATCTACCTTTGACAGAGAGCTTTGGTGAGACATGTCCAAGTGTTCAAGACAAAACAATTTTTTTTAGATAGCAGTGGCTGGACATGTAGAAAAGTAAAATTTCCATCTTTCCTCATGTAGTCTAAGTGGCTAAGTTGTGAGGGCAGTAACATAGCCTACACCTCATTTGTTTCTAGCCCAATGCAGCATCTTTGTGATTCTCTCTGGTGTGTCTTCCTCCATCTCAAACCCAACAACAAATATATTTTTCTGATATGTACCAAGACTGCTGGTATTTAGAATTTGATTTCAAATGTCTTTAGAAAAGACAGTGTGCAAGAAAGTCTTGCAAAATCCTGCAGGTTACAGGCCTTCTGAATTATGATACAAAACCCAAAGGAATAGTGGAGAAATGGCAACTCCCTTTCATGTGATATTCTGGCTGCCCTGAGGAGATAAATAGTGAAATATGTGACTTCTGAAGAGAAATATACTGAAAAAAGAAGAAGGTTGCTTAGATATATTGATACAAATATATGGGGAAAGAGGAAAAGCTGAAAGGCACATGTCAAGGTTTTTCATTTGCAGCTCATTTCTCCTCCCTTTTGGAACAGAAAAGTCAGAGGAACATGGTAGTTCCTCTTGAACAGCTTAAATGGTCTTCATTTAAGCATTGCCAAAATCAATCAAGTGGATTGAACTGGTCTCTTGTAACTCCAGAGGGACTTTTTTTTTTTGGTTTGCTGGAGTAGGTGGTAGATAAAAGAAAACAACCCTCTGTGTCAAGTCCTCTTGGAAATAACAGCTTGGTGAATAGAAGTTGCTCTAAGAAATAGTGTTTATGTCAACTCATGACTTGGTCCTTAGGAGGCAATTAACAAAAAATGGTAGAGGTACCCTCTTGCATCCTGATGTCCCAATTTTACGTGGAGGAGGGTCTTGTGTCAGCCCTGGTAGAACCATCTTGACTTCCTGAGTGCCATTGCTGAGTGTGTTTGTGTGGTTATGACGGAGAGGATCCTGGCTGTTTTTAGAAGCAAGTTTCTTTGAAAACTGCAAGGGTGCACGGATGATTTGTCAGGCTTTTCAAGTGCATACACATATGTGAAAATAGGAAGCAGACACCGCATCTCAGGAAAGTGGCTGCAGTGCTGTACAAATTCTTACCCTCTTCTTACCCAGCCATTCCTCAGATATGTTGAGTCATAGGTTAGTCTACAGAGGCATGTAGAAGAAAAGAAACCCAAGCTAGCTAAATGATCTGAATTTAAAGTGAACTGATTAAATTCCATTAAATCCCTGTGTAGATGTCCTTGTTCAGAATTAAGGTAACGTAAGATAAGTCTCATAAGGGCTGAGTTAATTCTGAAGGAGAATACGTACACAGAGATTTAATGCATTTTTAACTAATCCATTTTAGCAGTTAATTCAGATTAACTGTGCTCAGTTTTCCTCTCTGGCAAAGCCCTTCAAGGGAACAAGATGTGGAAAAACACCAATCTGAGCAGTGCAATGTTTTTTAAACATCCTATGCTGTCGATTACAAAGCAGACAATTGGTGCCACAGCTCTCCTGTATTGAATGGCTGCATGCAGACCTACCTGTGTTGGAAGGCACAGTGGTCTTGGGAAGGACTTACTAAGACTATCCTTGCTTCCAGGAAAGTGCTTTTAGAAATGCTGAAGCACGCTGGCAAGGCCTTGTGTATCCGGCTGCAACAAGGAATTTTGATCATAAATGAGATGTCTGTGCTAGCAAAGTGAACACTCCTCATAATGAGTGTGGAGTCAGCTGATACCTGTCTGCCCATTGTTTGTGTGCCAGAGATGCAGGATGCATTCTGAATCTGAATGGTTTCCCTCCTACTTGGAGTGATGTATTCTTGGGTCAAATCCTGTCTTCACTCTTTTGTGTAAACAAAACATTGGTTAGCCCTGTGAGGTCTCTAGTTTAAAAAGTCAAAACATGGAGTTTAAGCTTTATTATCAATTAAAAAAAAAATATACTGCAAACAATAGCTTAAAAGGAAATGGGAAATTATGAATAAATAATAAGGTGCATAGGTGTACAGGGAAAATACGGCAGTCCATAAATATAGTTAAGAATTCAGTTGTACAGTAAAAAGAAAGGACATAAAAATGTAGATGACTAAAGCAGTATGTGTGCAGAGGAATAATAATATACCATTAATTAAAATATGCAAGTATTGGGGACTAAATTGCTTTTGCTCTCTATACATTTTTTTAAAGTACCTAGAGGCCTTCAGGTATGAGTGCTAAAATAAAAATATTATTATTATGGATTTTGGGGGGCAGATGAGTTGGAACTCAAGGATGTCTCCTGTGCCTTAGCTCTATTCATGTGGTTAAAGACATTGGGCCAAATTTATCCCTGGTCTGCTATATTTACTGTTGAAAGCACTTCGGAAAAGCACATATTAAAGCTATATGTAAAAAAGCTCTGAATTTTGAGCAGGCATTTAAGGCGAGGCAAAAATCAAAGACATTCTCTCAGGTCAATTTAGGTGTGGGGAACAGTTGCTCAGTCACATTGGTCCAGTGAATCTGAAACAACAACGCGTGAAAAGATATGGTGGCAAAATAATGGCTCCATGTGGGATTCATGCTAATGCTAATCACTGGCTAGGCTGTTTCCCAGGTTTCACTCATGGATTTTATCCTAAGTTTTTCACTGGTTACTATTCTGCCTCGGTGACAACCAAGGTAACTTCTCACCTTGTTTTACAGGGAAATTTGGAGCCAACGTTTTCTGCTGCACAGTGGAGCTCATATAAGAATATTTTGTATAGAATTGCTTAGGTTGAAAAAGACTGCTTAGACCATCAAGTCCAACCATTAACCTAACACTGCCAAGTCCCTCACTAAGACATGTCTCACAAATACATGGCTTTTAAGAACCTCAGGGGATGGTGATTCAATTATTTATCTGGGCAGTCTGTCCCAGTGCTTGACAGCTCTTTCTGAGAACTTTTTGCCCCTAAGATTCAATCTAAACCTGGAACAACTTGAGGCCATTTTCTCTTGGCCTATTGCTGGCACTTGGGAGATGAGGCCACCTCCACCTGGCTACAATCCACAGAAAGAAGCTGGCATGCTGGGGCTCAGCATGGCCTTTGCTCAGCACTTGTACAAGCAGCTTGTGCAAGCATGCAAGCTGCTGTAGCATAAACCTTCACACCTGAGTGGAAGAGGATGTGGCGCAGGGGTGAACCATGGCACCCAAATCAGCACTGCTGAGTACCCAGAGAGAGGAATGGCTATGGACTGAGCTGAAAACCAGGAGTGGTCATTATGGTCACCAGGGTGGGCATAATGAAGCTATCACATAACAACTCTGTCAAGAGGCTGTACTTTTTCCAGGGCAGGCAGCAGAGTTGGAAGAGGTCGTGCTCCCCGCCTTTTCACTCCCTGGAGGAGCTGGGAACCACATGCGGCCACTTTGAGGCTTTGTCCTATTTTTGTCCCCTTCATTTAAATGCTGTGCTCTGTAGAGAAGGAGAAGGGAAGGTTCAGTCTTGTCTGCCCTTGGTTTACATCTGTGCTTCATCAAGATTTGTGTGTGTGAGTCTTAAAAGCTGTGTAGTGAGTTAATGCAGTGCATATATGAAGAGGTTTCTGTCTTTTCTAGATGCTCTCAGATGTGTTGACATGTAATACTTGCCTTTTGCCTTTTATTTCTATTTCTGGTAGTTGAAAATATCCCAACAGTTGCCATGCAAGCAGCTTGTACCTCATATGGCTTGGGTTTGTTATCCTGCCCTTTTCTGGGGGGAGAGGCTCTTGACCTCAGCGCAGGGGCTGCCTTTTTATCAGCAAAATGGCTTCAATGTGCAAACGGTGTGAGGGGAAGCTCAATTTTCTGTTTCCTTTAAAGTATAGGGATCACCCAGGCTAAAAGGAATGAGATGTACAGACAGAAGTGTGCAGACATTTCTGTGATGGCTGCTGTGCCTTCTGGGAGGTTTGAGTCCAGTGGATGATGTCCTGCTGCGCTGCTCCAGCACAAGATGCCTGCTAGAAGTCAGTCCACTCCTAAGAAGATCAAAGAAGAGCTGCCACTGATTTTTAAGGCTGCATGCCTACAGACTAGAGCAAGTGTGCAAATCCTTCCTGGGGATCATGCTTTATTTTGGTTACAAGAGTGAAAATAAGGTTATCCTCTCAGAAAAACAATTTAAGCCCCTCTCATTCTTCAAGCTGAGCAAAGCCCTCTCTTATCATATCATTTTCTTGATCACTGTTTCCTTAACAGAGGTAGGTGAGTATGGGGAAGCAGGGTTGTCTGTATTTTGACTACATAGCAATGGAATGTTGTTAAAACTGTGGATCAGGCAATTGGATCAATAGAAGAAAAAATTACCCAAAATTTCCATGCAAAACTCAGTGACACAAAAAGGGCTTCATCAGCCCAGGGTCTTTGCATGTCCTCTCTCCAGTGATGCAAGCAATAGCAATTTCTCCAAGGTGACAGTGTTCCTAAAAGTGAGGGATAGCAGACAGGGCAAATTGTCCTCATGACCCAGTTTGAATCCTGGCCTCATCTGCACAGTGGTGCCACACTGGTGTTAAAAAAAAGCAGGTTCAAATGCAACACTGCTGCCAATGCCCAGGGGTCTCGGGTGTCTCTGCTCTGCTGCTCCCCGTGGTGGAGGAGCCAGGACTGGCACCCTTCAGCAGGGTAGCTGACAAGGGCAGCCCAGACCCTCTGTGCTGTGACAGGATTCTCAAACTAGACCCTGCAAATGGCTTTTGGGAACCCCACTGCCTTGACAGAGGGACTCCCAGCCTGTGCAAGCACTTCCCTGCCATCCATCCTCATGGTCATCCTCCAATGGCACAGAGCACATAATGAGCTCACATCTCCGTTCGATAGTTCTTACCCTTTGGCTGTTCCTGGAACTGACATGTATCCTTCTGCTCCTGTTTCTGTTCCACAAAAAGGCAAGGGAAGTTTTGCCCATTCCTTGGGTGGGTTGTGAAGATGTAAAGCACTTTGGAGGGGAAAAGTCCTGCAGACATCCTATTTTGCAGATCCTTGTGCCTCACCCTGTGTTTAAAGCTCTGAGATCTGCCAGCCACTTTGCCAAGTCAGGAGCCCAAAGCGTCTGTGTGGAGTGGGACTGACACACCTTGGGCACGGTGGTGGGGAGATAAATGTGTCTTTTTTCCAGATGTTAGATTTTGCTCCCTGCCCTGTTGCAGAGGTGATGGAGGGCAGCAGCAGCATGTCCAGGTTTCCTCTGGGGTCATGGTAGCTGTTGTGACAATGGGGAGCATGTTGGGCTGGCTGGATCAGGGAGTGTGGTGGCAGAAGGCAGCAAAAGTTTACATTTGTGAGAGCACAGTGAAGAAACGTGGGACTGGAGAAGACTGGGTGCTGCCATACAAGCACCATAGCCCCAAGTCTAATGGGTAATAGAGTCATTAATTCTGCTGATTAACTTGGCCTTGGGGTTCATGGAAATGACATCCACCTCCTTTCTTTTTTTTTTTCTTTTTTTCTTTTTTTTTTTTTTAAGCTCAAACTGTGGAACTAGGGAGCATAAAAAAACAAGCTAATTAGAGAGAAATCAAGAGAAAAGAAGCCGGGAGAAAAGAGAAGACAGTCTGAGCATTAATGAGACTGATTTGGGAAGAGGATGTGACAAGCTCTTCAAAAGCATTATTGTCAAATGTGTCACTGTTTCATCGACGGCTACTGCTACCTTTGAGCTTCATGCTGATAGTTAATGATTTGAAACTATAAAAAGATTGAAAAGGTAAAAGAAAAAATGGCAGACTCGACTGGATTTTAATGAGAGTCCCCCCCTTCCCACTTTTCTCTTTTTCCATACGAAGCAGCCTTGGAAAGTAGAAAAAAGTTCACTTTCCCCCTGCCTGCTTGCTCTCTCAAGGCAAAAAATGTTTACAAAGGAGAAGGGAGAGTGCAGAGGTCCATCTGTCTCACTCTGACCACCATCCATCTTCCCTTCCTCAAACCCTCAGCTCTCCTATTCACTGTCAAGCGGTGGTGGGGTTGTGGTTGTACAGCCAGACGACTGACAAAAATAAGCTGAGATTGATGGAAGAGACAGCTATAGCTCTTGTTTGTTTTTTTGTGACGTGCTGAGCAGAAGCAGTCTTCACACTGTGAAATGTAACAAAGAAATCTAAAGTGATTACACAGGTTCATTTGTCAGTATCACTGCTCCAGCTATTGCTGTGTGCAACAATGAGATGACAAGGCATTTATTGCTGATGGTTGGTTATTAGCCGCATTATAGGAAACATTAGCACAGTCTAGGATACATAGACCAGGGAGACAATAGCTTTCTGGGCTCCAAACTCAGCAGGGTAGCCTTGTCATTAAATTTGGTGGCACCAATTTAATTTTTTTTACAATAAATTGAAAGGAAACTTTGAAAACTAAGTCTATAACCCTGTATTTGCCTTAAGACTGATCAGTGTGCTTTCTTTGGATGCTACAGTTTGTATCAGAAAAGTTGGGCAGCCCAGCAGGCCAGCAAATCTAAAAGATGCAGTGGATAAGCCTTATGATCAGCCTCTTGGCTGATCCAATTACTTCCTTCCAGCCCTGACCTCCAAAGTGCCCCCTACCACTGGGGTGGACCAGGTTCTTCTCCACCAAATTGCAAGCAAACCTACAAGGAGAAAAGGCTCCTGTAAACTTTTGTTATGACCTTTGTCTTGCTCTTCTTATCTTTCTCAAACCTGCTCGTTTTTTGCTTGTCTTGGGTGCTTTAGGGTCAGATCTTGGTATCTCTCCCATCCTTGCAAACGGCCCTGTAGAAGTCACCGTAAGTCATAGAAGCGTGGAATGTCCTGGGTTGAAAAATACCTTAAAGTTCCAATGTCCACTCCAGGAGCAGGTATAGCTTCCACTAGACCAGATTGCTCAGAGCCCCATCTTGGCTTTAAATCGCTGGCCTTAAATACTTCCAGGGATGGGGCATCCACAGCTTCTCTAGGCAACCTTTTCCAGTGCCTCACAACCCAAACAGTAAAGAATTTCTTCCTGATATCTCATCTAAACCTACTTGCAGTTTGAATCCATTCTCTTTTGTCCTGTCACTACTTTCCTTGTAAAAAGTCCCTCTCCATCTTTCATGTAGGCTTTCTAGGTACTAGAAAGCCACAATTAGTTCATCCTGAAGCCATCTCTTCTCCAGGCTCAAAAATCTGAATTCTCTCAGGCTTTCCTAATAAGAGAGGTGCTTCACCCCTCTGGTCATTTTGGTGTCAGTCACCTGGACTCGCTCTAACAGGTCCATGTCCTTCCTCCACTGGGCACATCAGAGCTGGATGCAGCACTGCAGGTGGGGTCTCACCAGAGGAAAAAAGTCTTTGACAGTGAGGGCTGAGTATGGAAAGTAAAAGTTTGGCATGCATGGGACGTGACTGGATGACTGCCATGTTTATTAAGCCATAAAAGGACGTGCCTGTTCTGTGGCAAAAGCTGTGTTTGCACAGTGGTGCGAAGCCAGCCCTCAGTTCTGGGGTGAAGTGCCTGCTTTTTGTAGCCTTTCAGTACCGAGTTTTGCAGTAAAACTAGAATTTCTGATGGCGGATTGTTTTTTTTCAGGGAAGGATTTTTATTATATAATTAATTTTCTTATTAACTCAGTCAGTGAGTAATATATTCCCTGTTCCATTTTTTCTGACACTCAGCTTCAGTTTATTTTATGCTACCATCAGATTTCCAGAATGCCCCAGATTTTGGCACTGACAGCACTTAAATAAACTGAAACAGTTGTCCTGGGAAAGTTGGAGGTTTTGACAGCTGCATGAGGGATCATGGGACTTCAGCCCATAAAATACCAGTGTAAGGGGAATTACAATGTTTTAAAAACCACTATCACTTGATAACTTTGTAAATAGCAACAGGAGCTGTATTTGAATGGATTCAGGCCAAACCCAAGTAACTTTGAATGTAAATATAAAATTTTGCTGGAATCTCCTCATCTCCAGATTTGTATGAATCAGATGTGTTTGGTTTTTTTTTTTTTTTTTTTTTTTTTTTTTTTTTTTTTGTTTGGTTTTTTTTGTTTGTTTGTTTGGGGGTTTTTTTTTTGGTTTTTTTTAATTGTTTTTCATGTAATGAAATTTACAATTTTTGTGTCCTATATGCTGTCTGCCTAGCAGTGAATTTAATCTAAACTGTTCTGGATTCATTGATCAGAGAAGTAACTTGAAAAGATTTTTCCAGACTCAGACCCTTAAGATTCATAAGTTTGGTTGTAGATTTTTTAGCACTTTTGAGGTTAAAAAGTGGTAATTTCTTTCCAAACTGCATTTACCAAATGTGTGTGAGCAAATTAATACTGTCAGGTCTCTTACATTTATTGAGCAAGGTGATTTTGCCCCCCACTAGACACACTTTAGGCCACATCATCTGTCTCTGCCCAGTAATTAATTTTATCTTGAACTACCCAAACAACAGTTTCCTGCAATTTCAGCATCACTGTGCCATTCTCTCGTTATTCTCTTGTGTTAATTTTGTCTTTACTTCCAACTTCCTGCTGAAATCCTATGATTTCAGTGAAATCTGAAAATATAGGGAGCTGATGGCACTGTAAATTGGTTTCAATTAAAGAACGTATGCCTGCTGGGCTGGGGTCCCTTGACACGAATATCCCTCCTAAGATGGATAGATAACAACACCTGTGACCCAGCCTTTAAATGAGGAAATTTTATGAAAAAAGCAGAGCAAATAATTTAATTCAACAATAAAAATATTAAACCACAAATAAATAATATAAAAATATCAACCACAATGATAGTAATAATAATATCATGTCACTCCAGACATGAGAGGATTTGAAAGGGTAGCCAATAGGTCTAAATCTATAGTGGAAATTCAGAATCAAGTAAGAATAAAATATCTTTTGAGGCCATAAAGCCTGAAACTTGTCACAGAAGAGGCATCTAAACTCTCTTGAAAAGAAAGCAATCTCTATTTGAGAGCTCACAGGCATTTCTGACGAGTAGGGTCTGATGAGTCAGCATTTCAGCTACTGAGTTAATGCAGCATTTGGCAGCTAAGCTAGAAAAAGAGAGTATAAAAAAGCCCTTTGGCATGAACTTTGCTTCTGAGATATATGCAGTGAGTGTGTCTCTGAGAAGTGGGAAGGTTTTTGAAGTTATAACAGAGGCTGTTTTAATTTGGGGCAGGCTCATTAAGGAACATGGTTTAAAAACATAGATTTTGTTCCCTCTGGCTGTACACTGTGCTTCACACTAAACTTGGGAAAGACAAAATGCAATCCAAGAGAAGGTATCTGTATTGTAAGATAAAATGCTTCAAAGATTGTCTGCTTTGTGGCTGGCTCAGATCAGATAAAGGCTGCATCTATCATACCCTCCTCTTGGTGTAAACCAGAGCTAGAGGTATTAAGGGGTATACTAAGATGATGTGTCAAAATTTAATTTAAATCCTACTGCAGTCAAAAAGGCTAAATCTTTCAAAACATTAGATGTTTAGCAGCAGTTGGTGCCAATGGAGATTTGTTGCCTGGAAGGGGAAATGGTGGAAAATGACATAAAGAAGCAGTTATCAACCCTGCATATTGGTCCCACCTATTGTCACAGCTGTTTCACTCAGGCAGAGGCACACCTTGCTCCTTGTAAAGGCTTGAACTGTGTTTCTGCTTGCTCTTCTCACAGTTTCCACATGGAATGTTAAGGCTGGCTTTCAATATACAACTTATGGAGGAAGGACAATGTCTGCTTTTCAACTGAGACTGAAATGTTAGACTAAAACTTAGACTTCAGATCCACAAGAATTTGTACACGAGAGAGCAGCAAGTAATTGATGACACACTTATAGGAAATGGATTTTAAAAAGTAAATTGTTCTTTTCCTTGGAGAATGCTCAACTTTCAGAGTAAAGTATTGACCAGCTATCCATTACAAATGATGCACAGGTATTTCAGACAAAGGATTTTATTGTTACAATTAATCATTATTTGTGTCATGACTGAACCTCTGAAGGCCTAGTGAAACCAGATCACTGATGAACCAGGCCCAACAAATACTAAGGATTCATAGCTTAAATGCACAAGAGAGCCATGAGAAAATACTGTCTTATAAAAGCAGCACAGTGAGCTGCTGTAGAGAGAACACCCAGCCTGAAAATTGCAGCTGAGTCCTTGTGGCAGCCTCTGCCTGAGCAGTGTGATTGCTGCCCTGAGCTAGACCTTGATGAGGCTGCAGGACCCAGGTTAACTTCTCTGCCCAGCACTGGGCTGGAAAACATGGTTGAGTGGCTTGGAGGTGGTGCAGCAACATTTAGCATGGTGCTGTGTGTGTTTGTGCACCCAGGGCACACCCACACCTGCAGCCAGATGGCCATGCAGGGGATCCCTCTGTCCCCTGGGCTGTCTTAGCCTTCCTGGGTGCATCTGCAGAAAACACCAGTGGAGGAAAATCAAAGTAATGAACAAACATTCAGAGCTGACCCCGAATGTTTGTGGTTGGTAGATTAAAACAAAGCTCACTGCAGCAGAGTTGCTCAGGATGACCCTTGGAATTTCACTTTTAAAGGTCAGATGGTAAAAAACACTGCTTTGCTGCTTGTAGGAAGGGGAGTTTAGCTGTAAGGTCACTTTGTTTTCACACTCTCAGAAATGTTACCTCCACCCTTCACAGGGAATGTAAATCAAGTAAAAAACCACCCAGCAGGGTTATCAGGGTAACACTAAATCAACACCAGCTGCAGCTGCTAGGGGTGAATGTAAAATTTACAGTGAGGCATATGTCTATTGCTACTGAGCGATTAGCAGTATTTTCAATTAAAAGATGCAAAGACCAAGATGATTTTTATTTTAGTGGTCTAAATGAAAGTAAACTTAGAGGCAAAAGTAATCCAGTGTTTTTAATTCAGTGTTCATGGTGTCTCTAAATCAGGACCATATTGCAAGCTGGAAGAGAATAGGGAGGGCAAACTTTCCTTTCAGCAGTTTTAAAAAAGTGCTGACTAAAATCTGCATCTATCATCTTGTTATTGAAAAGTATAAGTAAAAGGTGAGAGAAAATTGTGTCTGATATGGGATGTTTAGTTGACAGACAGCTCATTGTAACAGATGTGGCTCCTTTTAAATAGCACCGTAAATGAGATCCCAGAAAGACAAGGACAAAGGCTAGGAGAGAGCACTTAGTCTAATTAGACAGAGAAATCCATTTCCGTTTTAACTGAATGCTTCTCTGAATGTGCAGAGATTTCCAAGTTATGAAGCACAAGCAAAGGATGGAGGCTACAGCTATCAGTTCATAATCTGCAAGGCATGGAATAATAATGGTCCTCATTTTTCAAGCACCGATCTTCAGTAGTTTGTTAAACCTGCACATCAACTCCTCACTAAAGCACCTGCAGATTAATGGCATGGCTAGAAAGCTTTTCATCTGGTGTGTATGTGGGGAGAAATTGTAAAGAAAGCAAAGAATGGCCCTAAAATTCGTTCCATTATTTAAAAAAAAAAAACAAAACACAAAGGAAAGGACTGGTAGTCCAGGTTTTTACTTATGCCAAACTTACAGGAGAAATAAAAAGACACAGAAATGGTACTATGGTTTCTATAGCAATCAGCACTCCAGACTTGCAATGCCTTTGTGTGCTTTATGTGTGCCACAAGATATTTAAGGCAGGAACCCTCTCACTCGACTTCAGCTCTTTCACTGCCAGTCATTCATATATTGCTGCCCTTAAAAATGTACATGAACCAAAGTTTTCCAGGATCCTTCTACAGTGAACTTTGGAAGAGAAAGGTATCTCCAAAGTTTGTTTTATCTTGTTCAGGGCACGTATCTGAGTCTGTCACCTCTAGAGGGTTAATCTGTCAATCTATTGCTCTGTACTGACTGCAGAGGACAAATATTTCAGGTTAGCAGATGTGCTTCTAGACAGAGTAAGGCTGTGGTTTTATGAGGAGAGATTTTGCACTTGTCTCCAGAAAATGCTGAAAAATTTTCAATAGAGGTCTGCTCACTTGCTTTTTTTTGATCTTTCTCTCTTCTACTCAAAAAGAAAGGGGAGGAATCCAGAAAGGGAAGCTCAAGGAAATGGAGAACATGACTAATATTTGTTGACTATTTTTGAGCTGAGCAGGCAGACAAAATATAGTGCCTTGGATATTATGTGGAATAATCAGGTATCCAGTCAACTAGTTTTGATGCAACATTTCTGATTTTCTAAATAAGTAATTCTGCTTTCTTGGAATCTGGGGAATCAAATGAACAGAAAATATTTATCAGCCCTCACCTCTGTACCTCTTCTGCCAGCATTTCCCTGGCCTCCTTGATAGCTTTTATTTACAGTCCTGTTACAGTGCTTATGCAAATCTTGGTTTTTGCTGATGGTTTTGAATGTGTTTTCCTGCACCTTACCAATAAGTAGCATGTGCTAACAGGGCAGTAGCAATGAAAAGAGCATTGGGTTTTCAGAGAGCCATGGGAACCCAAAGTCTGTGGGTCATCTTTAGTCCCATTGCTGTCATATATTGAAGCCTGAGCTGCAGTGCATTTTCACTGCTCTTGCCCATGCCAGCTGTGTTGACCAGGAGGGATATACTAACATTAGTGAAAGTATAACTAAGAAGTTTGGCAAGAGAGTGAAGTGAGGAGAAATAGAAAGTAATTGTTTTCTCTAAGGGAAAAAGCCTGAACCTCCTTTTGCACAGCCAGCTTCTCTTTAAAAGAGCAGGAGTGGGAGCAGGGAAGGATGAGCCTTGCTCCTTCCTACGTCTCCAAATATAAGAAGAATGTCTAGGATAGAAACATCATTTTAGGAAGGATTTGGTACTTCTGAGCTGCTTTAAAGGAATGTTTCATTAATTGCATATAAAGGAATGTTTCATTAATTTAAAGGGAAGAGCAAAATCTCTTGCTAGTATGACAACAGCAGCCTTCTAGATGGTCTGAGTAATAGTGCAGTGTCTTAGTAACATGTGAGCCAAACAAATACTGGGATTTTTTTGAGCATTAAGATCTGCCAGACTCTTGCCAGTGGTGTTTAACAGGCAAATTGCTTAACAATTACAGGATGGGTTCTGCAACTGGGATCTGTGCAGGTGCAGGCTCCTGGTTATAGGCCAGGCAGATTTTGCAATGCCACTGGCTAAAAATATTTTTAAAGGAAAACATAATGAAACTGCTTTTGTTTCCATGTGTGTGTGTACCCATAAGTTTATATACACACACCTTTACGTGTGTGTGGGCATGTGTGAACACAGATATATGTGTGTTTGAACTGTACATTGGCAGTATTTGGAGCAGCATAAAAATCTTGCCAGCATTGCTGGTGATGAATTAACCCCGGTGGATTGAGTTTAGTTAGATAGCTCTGAAACAAAACAAAGTCATCCTCAGCCCTGAAGATTAGCAGCACATAAAATGATGAAATAATGGATGTTAGAAACTCAGCAACGTTGTTTTGTGTTTTCAAATGGCATGGGATAACGTGGGCACAAAAGCATATCGCAAGCACAAGCTGGGTGTAGGCCAAGTTACCAATCACTGCTGGATTTCTCCATGAATGTGGGCAGGTAGTTGAGCACACAGGAGAGTATTTCCCAAACTTAGTAGCTTGTGGACTTCATTTGCTTACAAAGCCACAGAATAGGAAATGTACAGAGTTATTTATCTATGATTTTGATCAGAGACAGCCTTAAGTGAGATGCTAAGAAAATTAGCTGTGGAATAGATTTTGGTGACAGATGTCCTGTGCTCTGCTGTTAAGTAAAAAGCTACCTTACCTCCTCTGTCAGCTGCGATATCTGGCTATAATTAGAAAAAGTAATATCTGTCAAATAATTGGTTATGCACATTTTGATTAATTTCCTGAGACAATTCCACTCCTGTGCCACTTCTCGATTTCTCTGTGATTTTTAATTTTCTCATTTGGGGAGAACTTTCAGTTAATTAGACTCCAAAATCTTGCAAACAGCTCTGTAAACATATGCGGTAAGATTTATTTCTTTATATTTGTGAGATCCTGGTATAATTGCTGTATGAGTATATATAATATTAATATATATAATATTTAAGCAATGCATTGTAATCTTAAAAATTCTCCTCACAGTTATGTAGCACATTGCTACTGAAAATGGAAAAGAAAAACTATGGTAGAGAATTTTTCTTGAAAGTTAAGTTATGCTATGAATAAGGACTATAACAGCCTAGGAGTGCTGTAAGCCTGCTTTGCTTGTGGGTCATGCTTCAACCAGTTAAGATTGTGAAAGATGCTTTTGTTGAGGTTAAATGTTTTGAAATGTGAGGCTTATTCATCCTGTTGTGGATTTGTTATATACATTTAGTTTTCTTAGAAAAGGAGTTTACCTGAAGACTTCTTAGAATCTTGAATTTGGTATATCTGTCAGACAGTGATGATTAACCTCTTCAAAATGTAAAATCAAAACAAGCAAGAGGAGAACACACGCTTTAAGAAAAGGTGTTGTCCCAGGCACGGGACCAGCTAAAAGACAGGGAAAAGGTGTGGAGAAAACCAAGGAAATCAGTTCCCAGTCTTTTGTAGGGCTAGTGCTTCGATAGCATCTGTGCGTGCTGCGTTGGCAGGCGAGCTGCCCGAGGGGCTGCAGTCTTCTCCAGCGGATCCACAGGTGTTGGAGCTCGAGGCTTGCTTCAGATCTGTGCCAGGCTCCCTGTGCCCTGCCTGGCTGTGCTGCCCCGGGCTTCGTTTGGGCTGGGGATCGAGCAGCAGCAGCAGCTGCAGTGCCAGTCCCGGCCCTCCCGCCAGGAACAGGCACCAGCATGCTGGGATGGTGTTAGCCTAAGGAGCCTCCAGGCTCAGGGCAGGGTTTAGGATGAAGAGGTGTTTTTCTGTGGCTTTGTATAGATAAGAAACCATTAAACATCCGGTACTTCTCTGGAATGAGGGTAACTGGAGAAAGAGCAGCGGGTTTTATCTTCTTCTATCAGCACTTCCTTTTGGGCACGCAGTAGGAATTGCTACCTACCCCAAATGTGCTGTCATATTCAAGCAATAGTGTAGTATTTTCATGGAGCATATACTGCTGATTATCTCTCCTTATAAAAATTTTGAATGAGATCCACCTGCATTTTGGCAAAGATGCAGGTCAAACATCTTTAGCATTAGATCAACACTCACGATGAATTCTTGGGCCTTTTGAAATACTTTGGAAACTTTTATTGATTTGAAAGGGGCCAAGATTTTTTCCATAATATGGTGGAAAAAAGACTTGAGTTTGATCTCACCATCCAATATTAAGCCTCTTCTCAATCCAATCTCTACTTATTTTCTATGTGACTTCATCCTCCTGTATGGAGAAGGCAGTTTTTACTCCAGAGCTGACCTGGAGATGGAATCACTATGACCAAATATTGCTAGGTATAGGGCTATCCCTGCATATTGTTCAGGAGATGGAGCCTGCAGAGGAACCCTGAGATTGACTCAGAGGGCAAGGCAGATGAAGCTAAGCCTCCTTTGTTTTTCCTGGGGTGATGAGCACCTGTGCACAGGAGGGAGCTGCTCCAGGATGCTCCCTTCCGCGGGCTGTCTTCTGGCCAGAAGATATGTCAGGCATTGCACTCAGTGGTGCTCTTCCTAGCTCCATCTTGCTTTGGGGAGTGTGTAGATCTGTGGTGTTGCATTTTCTAGGCACATTTCAGTATTGGAGACAGAGCACCAAGGGTGAAATACATCCCACCTTGCTCTTCTGGACCATTTGGCAAGGCCAGTCCGTGTGAGTGTGAAGAAAGTGGACTGGACAGTGCCTCCTGCTGTGCTGTGATAGATAGTGCTATGAAGTGGATGTGATGTGGTTATTAGGCTGTGATTCAGTTCATACTGAGTGGTATTGATTAGTGTTGGTTCAGTGCTTGCTATGTATTTTATCAATTGACCTTTGTGATTGTATGCCTGCTCTGCTTCTTCTAATTCTCTTTGCCTCCAGTTTCTGTAACTCCTAATCTTCCTGTGTTTGATTTCTAACAGTATTTCTTTAGTCTTTTGTTACAGGAAAGCTTTTTTAGTGAAACTATACTTTCCTTCCTTTGCTTCCTTTCCTTTTGTTTGCTTTTTAAAATCTTTTTTTTTTTTTTTTCAAGAAATCCACCTGCTCTTCTTGATACATCAATTCCATTAAGCGATTCAGCTTCTAAAATATTTTGCCCTCAGCAGAAGAAAGAAGCATAAATGCAGGTGTTTTGCAATAAAGCTCAGGGGTGCAGAAACTGGTTTTATAGCAGATCTTGTCAAATAGGATTTACAGAACCTGATAACATAATACAGTTCGATAACATAATGCCTTTGTGAACAGTTCTCCTGGCCATCTGTGGAGCCGCACGGTTATACCAGCTGAAGATCTGGTAGCCTATTTCCAAGATGTTGTTTGTAAATATGCACTGAAAAACTGAAAGAATAATTGTAGCTAAGTGCATTTTGCTGGGTGCAATTCACTGTGGGTATTAATTTTGGACTTTCATTGAAAGCAAGGAAGATGGTGTTGTCTGCTGGGTTGTTTTAGCACCAGTGGTAATAAAACAAGGTAGGGAGCTAAAATATCTTCCTAGATGTATGCAGCTGCTATATAGCAAAATCAGGGTTGAAACTAAAGAGTTTCTGACTCACAGCCATGCTCAAAACAAGGAATGTGCTACCTGTGTGTCACAGACCTTTAGCACACAGATCTGCCACATCAAATAGACTCAGGTTGTAAGAAATGCAGCATGGGGGAAAAAAAGCACAAGTTTGTGCCAGTCAAAAAAGTAAAAGATAAATAATACACTGTTAAGCCACAATGTGCATAAAATTTACCTTCAGTAAGGGGATGCAGAGCACCAGAAAGAAGGCCACAGGATTTTCAAACCTTTTTTTGTAGTTGCAAGAGATATAAAATGTCCAGTAGTAAGTGTGAATCCCCACAGATATGATTTAGGATAATTTGAAGATGTCAGATTTATATTCCTGGCTGAAATTCAGTTATCAATTAGAAAATGCTTTCTAAGATCTTATTACAGCCTTTGTGTAGGAGGAAATTTAAAACTCACAGCCCTGAAGAGTGGTGGTTGATAGCAAAAGGGGGAAAGGAGTGTCAAAATATGTATTATGGAACTGTGATAAAGTGCCATCTTTTTAGAAATCTCGCCTTGTGAATAGTGCACAAGTGCCTGTTCTCCATCCACTTTCATCCAATGCTCTCTTTAATGACCTGGATCATGGGAGGCTTAGCAAGCCTGAAGCTAAAACAAATCTAAGACTGCAAGCACAACAGGGAAAGAGTTATAATTAAAAGCAATTCTGAAAAACTGAAGATCTTTCCTAAATACAAGATGAAATTCCACAATGCCTGGCGCAAGGTAGGGGGCAACAAAAAATCATTAATTAAATAAGGGGTGAGAAACTGTTGGTTTCTTCCAGGAAGGATCTCAGAGCGATGCTGGATCACAAGCCAAGCAGATGTGAACAATGTCAGCCTGCTGTGAAGAAGAGAAAGTCCACCCTGTGACACGTAAACAACAAAGGCATGAAATGATGCTTCCACTGCTAAAGCTATTTCATGTCCAGTGTCTGGCACTGTGCTTCATGAAAGCCATCCATCACTTGAAGAGGATGAATGGAAGATTAAGTTATTCAAAAAAAGAAATCTAAACACATAGCCTAAGAAGAAAAAAGGCAAAGTTTTGGGTTACTTAGTCTTAGGGAGAGCAGATTGATGGAGGAAATTGATGGAGGATAACAGTTTTCAAGTGGAAAGAGAGGGGAATGATCTATTCTCTACATCTGTAGCAGACAAAGCAAGAAGCAGTTGTCATAAGCTGCAGAGAGAAGGACCTGGAAGAGAAAGCAAGTGAAAATATGAGGATATTGAAGAACTGGACATAAACATTTGTGGAGATGGGGAGGTGTTTTTAAAGCAGGGGAGACAAACAACTACCAGGAACGGTGTTGAGATACAGCTTGTACTACCTTGGGACATCTCAAGGTGTTTTCCAGCTTTGTCTCCTGTGATTCCACAATGTCTGTACTGGTGAAAGATGCAGGAATGATACCACATTTGCAGAAAGCATGGGACAGTCAGAGGCTAAATTGGTGATGCAACACCATGTCTGTGTTGATGCTCATGAGTGTTTTTCCACTGACAGCCAGCAAGTACAGCACCCCAATACTTACCTTAGAATTGTAGAACTGCACTTTAGTGTTGTGCTTTGTGATAATTGAAAAAAAAAAAAAAATTATGCTATCACAAGGATGCCCTCGAGCCTGCTAGCAATTCTCAGAGCTTTCTTGCATATACAGTAGTCTTGCATTCTTTTGAGGAGCCTTTGTTGTAGTGCTGCTTTTCCCCTTAGTCTCTCAGAGTAGGTAAGAATATTCATTCTGCACATCATCCAGGCTACCTGCCACTGATCTTTTAGTTGATATTGTGCCAATAGAAAGAAGTGCTTTAGATAATGGGGTATGTACTGGGAAACAAGCATTGCTAATGACACTCCTATGGAAACAGACAGCTTGGGTACATTTTGAAAAGTTAGGGGAATTCAATTTCATGGACACAGGCTGTTCTCTGCCAGTTGATCTTACTCCCCTTCTTTTACTAGTATGGATGGAACCTGTCTTGTCAGCAAATTCCTCTAAAGCAGTAGCTGCTATTGAAGAGAAATTTGCTATGGGAGCAGTTATTCTCCAAGTTAACAATCAACATGACTTCGCTTAAAGAAAGCTAGTCCTGAAGAGATTCTCTCTAGTTCCCAGAAGAATACAAGGTGATACTAATGCAATACCAAAGCTACACCAACTTCAACAGACTGACAGCAACTTTCTAACCTGTATGGCTGTTCCCAGACTATCTGACCCAGATGAAGCAAAAAACTAACAGACAAAGGAAGACGAAGCCCCTTTGGTCTAAGGGCTGAATGCAGTATGTCTGGTCTTCATCTCAACATGGCACAGGGGGGATTCAAAGTGCCTTTTCAAGCCTGTCTCTCCATCTTGTACTAATACTTGAAGGAAACAATACATGCATTTTAGAAATTGCCTCTCACTCAATCATAGTATTTGAGTGTGTTTGTGAAACCACTTCAGAATTACACTTAAACAAAAGGATAAAAAATTCTTCCATCAATAGTGCCTGAACAGATCAGCCTGTCTGATATTGCTACAGTATGAGGGCAGTGAGAGAAGTATTTTCATGAACAAATCGCTTACCAGAAAAAATTATCCATTTTCTTGAATCTGTCATAATTCATAAATTTTATACATATTCTTTTTGTTCTTTCCCAATGCATTAGAAACAAGCTCACCATGGCCATTAACATTTTTGAGAATTTAAAGTAAATTGTAATGGTCACCCTAGGAGTTTCTTCTACCATTTTTAAAATTTGTTTCAATACACTTCATTAATTGAAAAAAATTTTCCTGCTTGTGTTATCTTGTAGTATCACGTGACTACAAATGTTTGACCAGTTTTGGTGTCCAACCTGAATTTTTTTCTCGGTTTAGATCTTTGTGTGTCTCAATGACATAAAAATTAAAGTTGGAAATATGGTTAAGACTTAGGGTGACTTCTAGCAAAGCTGATGTTATTAAATATGAAAAATGATATGAAGAATGATGTTGAATATATGTACCTTGGTGTTCCTTTGGAATCCTCTGCTTCCCAAATTTTTCAGCTCAGCTTTTTTACTGCCTCACAAGCTGTAGGGCTTCCCTGAGAAAGATGCAATCAGTTTCAATACATCCTATAAGAGCCACAAAGGCCAGAGAGTCTCTGGAGGTGCAGGATAGCTGAATAGGGTCTGGGCAGGGAAACTGATGTCTGGGAGAGTATCTTTTAAGACTGTTGTGAGGCAGTCAGAGAAAATCTGTAAGATGGTATTGAGAAGGAAGTCTGTGTGCACCAGGGAGATAAAACAGCTCCTGAGAGGGAATGAAGATCAAAAGAGGCAGGAAAAGCATTTTCCAGAGCAAGGGGAAAAAGAGGATGTTGGGGTAAGAGAAGAGAAAAATAACCTCAGTGGTTTTATTTTTGGGGCAGTAATCTTGGAGCTGGAGTCTCATGATATTTTAAGTAAGTTGAGTAAGTTGTTTTGAAATTGTTTATTGTTGCAACATTGCTTGTATTCAGCTTGAAAATCAGGGATGGTAGATAGCCAAGGACCATTTCTATCAACTGTCATGTTTGATCGCTGGCCACCCGGTTAGTGAAAATAAATGAGAGAAATTCTACATATTTTTACTTTTCAATTTTTTTTTCTTTTTTTTATTCCCAAGAGCCACAAAAGGCAGAAAAGTATATGCCTTCAGTCTTAAAAACCGAGGCAAAGTTCCTGAGGGCAAGCTGTGGAATGACTCCAGGAATGACCACATTGCTGGATGAGGAGACAAAGCAGCCTGCAATGGTACAACCCAGCAGAGCTGTGCTCCATTCTTCGAGCCCACCACAGCACCTCCCCACACCAGCAGCTGATAACCGTGAGTGCTCATGCAGCAAGGATTGGGTTTTGCTCTTTTTTTTTTAATGGACCTTTCAAGCATTGATAAATTTTATTCAGTCTTCTACAATGTGAGCAGAGTGTGAAATTCTACATTGCTGCACAGTGGTAAGGGAACAGCACTGTCTTATAGTGTACTTATTTGTCTCCATGAGGGATTGCTGCCAAGCTTCTGTGAATACACTTTTTTTTGGCTGCCCTTAAATGAGCAAGAATGCTGAAAATTTATTCCCACAGCACCCAAAACTTTTTCCTGGTATTTTCTGACATTAAAACACACACATAAAAACATATATACACATGTGCAAAACTTTACTGGAATTAAAGCCACTTCTTTTTTGTAATCACAGCATCTTCCTTTCCAAAGTCTCAGAAATGCATGGACATAGCTAAATTATAAGTTTACTCAAGTGTTTGGGATTTTTTATATCTCTGTAATGCTAAAATTGTTGCCATTCTGACAGACAAAAAATCAAACATGAGAAATATCATGCATATCCTCTGCAGCTTTATTAAGACTAATTCTGAGATGGGGGAAAAAAGAAGGGAGAATGGTTAAGTCCAACATTTAAGAAGTAGGTAAAAGTTCACATTCCATAGCTGCAGTAGTTTTTATTAAAAGAAAAGCAAATAAAAATGACTGATTAAATGTTCCTTGCATCTTTATAAATCTGCTGCTCTCCAAAGAAGGCCAGGCACTTGCTTGGAGTGTGTACACATGAGTAAGTGAGTGTATGCGTGTTATATCTATTTCTATGAGCAGGACATATTTCCAGCAGTGGCAGGTAGTAGAAATGATGAGTACAAGATGGGAAAAGGCTTTGGTGATGAATGATCAAATTTTCAGAAACATCTCACCTCATTTGATTTGTTCATAAAACCCATTACAAGAATAAATAGTATTTTCCTACCTCAGGCATTCTGCAGTTTTTGGTCACAGGATGATGGCTTTCTTCTGTATCTGAAGTTGGAGGTTTGATGTTTTTTTATTAAATAGTATGTCATCAAAAAAAATACCTGCATTTTTTTTTTTTTTTTTTTTTTAACATCGTGGCATTGGAAAGGTGACAGCATCATCAAACAGTCAGCAGTACTGGTAAGGAATTTGTATGAAGAACTTTCTAGCTAGAGTGATCTATTTAATAGCCAGGGCTGGGAGAACGAGGGTGAAAGAGCCTAAGGAATCGTTGTGCTGATATAAACGTTTCTCCTGTCATTTTTCTTCCTCTGAAAACAGGAGCTTCTTGAATAGCCATTTCCATCAGCTTTGGTGGGGTGGAGGTGGAAGCTTGGACTCACAACCAGGAAAAATCTCTGAGGCTTGCAGAGTCAGAATCAATGTGCAGTTTTCTGCAAATATTTCTTTACAGTTTAATCCCAGAAAGTACTGTCCGCTGCTATTACTCTTATTGGCTACTCCTTTTTCAATAGCATTCATCCCATGTGAAGCAATAAAGAAAACATGTTTTTATTCTCTTTGCTGGCCTCCAACAGGAGGTGCCTTTGAGAGTCCACCTTTCCACGTGGGCTTATGGGCTATTTGGTGGGGTTTTCTGTTCTTACATATAGCATATTGTTGGATATAGCAACACTTCTGGGTTCCTGAGCCTGGGGACACGTTTTCTTAGGACAAAACTAGTGCACATTAGTCTCTGCAAGGAAAACTCAGGTCCAGTAAAAGAAGAGTACACCACAATGCCTTAGGAACCCCAGACTTTGTGGCAGATAGATAAGCAGGTAAGGTAGGTGCAGCCATAGTGAATGACATTTGCATTAATTGTAAGCGTTAATGATTAGACTACAGAGACTCACAAATAATTAGGCTTATTAATGTATGTAAGGCTTTACAAAGCTGGGAGCCTTTATCAGAGGCTAAAATACAGTTTTTATGATATTGCAGTAGGGAAGTTTTTGTGGCGCTTGCATCAGTTGGGTGCTATGGCTTTTCCTTCTCAGTCTTAGCAAAATTAGCAATCTGCAACCTTTCCAGATCTCTGACATGAGAATTTTCATGCAGCACAACTGGTGCATAGGTTCCTGCAAAATCTTCAGAAAGTCATGCTTGTGCATTTCTCCCCATCCCAGGGTCAACAGGAAAAAGGAATTTTCAGCCTTGCGCCATCCATGGATCCTCAGAGAGGCTCTCTGCCTTGCTGCGGTTCAGAGGTGCCCCTGCAGATGGTGCAGCATCCTGTGTGACAGTGTGACACTTGGAGACATGCTGGAGTTCAGATTAGTCTCTGCCATCTGAGATTGCACCAGGGGCAATAGGCAGGGGCCAGACTCTGTCTCCCTCTCAGAAGAATTTTGTGCAAAAGTGGCCTCTGCAAAGATACCATGTCCTGTGACTTGTGCCTGCCACTATGAAACCATGCTGTGCTGCAAGCCTCTCTCCCCATCTGGCTACTTATGGTGTTGTGTCCTTGAAAGGGTGAGAACTGCCTAGCATGCTGCACCCCGTCTCAGCTCTGAACTCTGCATTTATGCTCCCTGTTAGGTGTATTTAACTTTTTGCAGTGCTTACGTTTCTGGAGGATCATGCGTGCTAGTCCTGAATGGGCAACTTTCTTTGCCTGGCAAACTCTTATTGTGACACCAAGAGTTTTTTGCCCCAGCAGGCTCTGACTGGATGCTTTGCTGCTGGTACTGATCACCCTCTGTTCCCTTGGCAAGCATAGGTTAGCGCTCCCGATATTAGATGATCAACTTCTCTGCCTTATGTACATTAAAAATTCTTCTACAATTTCATAGTATCTTCATATTCTCATCTGCTTTAAAGCAAAATTATCCAATTTGCAATGAAGCATTGTTCTAAACCTTTTCCACCTTACAGGTTTCCAGAGAGTTTAATCTCTATTGCAGGTTTTACTGCTTCATTATCTTTGTAGATACTTGTTTAATTCTTCTGATGACTAGAACCATATGCTATGTGGTTGTCACTGAGACAGGGAATTTTAGAGAGGTTAAAAGTGCATGTTAAAAATACAATTTTTCACAGGTTGCATTGGGAAAAACACTATTGATCTTCTGTCGGCCATTTGGGCTTTTTATGTGTAGTTCTGTTTAAAATGCCTTCAAGGAAGTCCTTTGAGAATGAAATTTTAGGTCATGAAAGACGGGAAGGCTGAGAACTCAAAAAATTAAAATCCTTTGCTTTTTAAGAGTGCAGCATGTCTCTTGCACCAGGCTGGTAGCAATGTAGATTTCCTTCTGCCCTCCAATCGAGGTAGCAAACTGGAAGGAACTATGCACTCCTCAGGGGACATCATGCCAAAGGTGGGTCAAGACCTGTTGACTGTGGTGAGCTTATGAGAAGGAGCAATGAGAAGGACTGGTCAGGCAGGACACAGTTTATTTGGAGGAGACAGCAGCAAAGTCCGCAAACAGACTGCCTCTGCAGTTTCTCAGGCTTGGACCAGGGTAGGTCTTCTGGCTGTTCCCATATATCCATTAGGGGTGATGAGCAAAAGTACACTTCAGGAGGGCTGAGCTCTGCTGCTGCCATTTGGGTGTCATGCTATTGTCCAGATTAAAAACAATCAGCTGCAGTCTCAGCTGTCTGAGTTAAATACTTTAAACTCTATTGCAAGTGGGTTGACTTGAAGCATTTGGACACCATGCTCTCCATGCTGAAGGAGCTGAACTTCCCTCTTCTTCTTTCTTAACTAACTTTTTGGCAGTAGATTGCAGAAAACACATCTGCTACCCTTGGCAACTAAAGGAACCTTCGTTTTCAGATAGATTCTGTGTAAATACCAAACAAAACATATATTATAGATGCTTGGCTTGGATCTAGTAGAAAATTTGCTTTCTAAGCTGCTTTCTTCTTCTCCGGTTGGTGCAGGCATAAGAGCATTTCTGCAGCTATGTACAACTTTCCATAGACATAGTATTTTCCTATCTAATGGAGGTCTAGTGGCCACCATCCATTCTGAGGATGTATAACCTGCAAAAACACAATCTGAAGGAGCACTGCTGCTCTTCTTTGCCACAGAAACAGAAGGGAATAAACCCCATTCCACCTCAACCTCAGTGTAACTGTGTCAGGCCTCAAATGCACTTCCTCATATCATCAAATGTGATAGGCACACTGATAAATGATTGCCATGAATTGATTGTCTCATAAATTTTGTCTTTCCTCTCCTTCAGGTCTTGGTCTGCTTGTAAGCAAGCTTTCCCCAGTATCCCTCTGAAGGATTCTTTGTCTGCAGAGCTGCTGAGTGCCTGTCAGACTGGTGGAGACAGAGGTTGTGTGGTATGTTTCTGTCTTGTGAGTGGACTTCTAGAATCTTTTTTCTGGGATAAATATTTGGGTTTGCAGTTTTGAAAGTGGCTTACCACAAATATTTGCTTAAAATTTGCCAGTGCAAGGAATATTTCTTCAGCAAACACATTTACCAGCCTGCTTGCAGTTAGTAAACACCACCGAGGTGTGAACACAGTCAAAAGGGAATTAAATTTTAATGCAAATCATTATTAAAATAAAATAATTTGGGGAAGGCTGGAATCAACTTTTTGTCATCTATTTTGGGGAGAACTCATCACTCCAAATGCAGACACACTCTGTGCAAGCCTGTACCTTTTGGGGGTGGGGCTGAAAAAAGGAGTGTGCTTTTGAAGCTCAAGATGCGGTGACATGTGTCCCATTTGGAGAGTTGAACAGGGTACCTGTGTGTGCTATGAACCAGCCCATTGAACTTGTCCAGGCATGAATGATGAATCATGGCACTGAGAGGGTCCTCACAGCTGTCCTGATGACCAGCTTTTTTGGGGGGGTGAAGGGAAGGTGGGCAATGGATGCTCTTGCTGCACTGAGCCTCAGTAGAGGTGGCACTCGATGGGGTTGGAAACCAAGGAGCTGGTGGGACTCAACTGACCCTGTAGTGATGTACGCCAGGAAAAACAGGCAAACTGAAGAAAGAGGGGCTTGGTCTTCTTTCTGCTGAGGTGGCAGCTGCTGCCTAGGCTAGTAAGTGCAACCTTTTGCATTTTGAGCTGCCTCTTTGGTGTACTTCCCTCCCTGTTGAAGTTCTCTCCAATTCAGTGGTAGGGCATCTTATCCTGTGATTAGTTTTCCACTGCAGGTTCTCCTGCCCTCCTTGGTGCAGAAGTTGGTTCTCCAAGATGCAGCAACTTTGGAAGGAGAAAACAGGCAGTGGTGACATCTGCTCCCTATCTCTGTTCTCCTAGCTGGGGTCAGCCCATGGTGGAACAACTGACTCGCTGTGCCCTCACTGTGCCTGGGATTGGTGAAACGAGAATTTGCCTGAAGGACTGGTCTTGGCAGTTTGTAGTAAGTCTGTGGCTTGATAATTATGGATTCCCATTCCAGTATTAGAGTTAATTTGCAAGCTCAAGAGAAGTGATGGCTTGGCAGAGGGGAGATGGCATCATTCTTATTAGCACTGGTAGTTTTAAACCAAACCTTCGGTCCTCACTCTCTATAACAGTCTGCAGATTTTCAATCAGGAAATGTGCAGCCCAAGTTTGGGTAAAACATTTATTGTTAGGCTGAGCAAGATTCTTTCATGGCCAGGAACACGAGCAGGAAATCTTATTTTCATTCTAGGGCTCTCGGAAGGTTGTCAGGGCTTCTGAATATAATCAAACCCCTGTCTTATTAAAGGTTCCTTTCTTCATCAGCACATTGTCCACTAGCAGGGTGGGAGGCTCAGTCACTGATGCCAGAGCCGACTGAGGGCTTCTTGTAGAGAAGCTAATTATATTTTGCCTTTTTTTTTTCTTCTTCTTTCATTGCAGAAATACAGAATAGTTGTGAATAAATTGGGAAAGGGGAGGGTGAGGAGAACTCAGAATTCATTAATATTCATACTTAGCCACAAGTACACAGGAAAGGTGACAAGAAGCTGGCTGCCCAGAAACCTATGCACCTTGGTGCTAGATAGAAAATTGAAATTAATTATAGTTACCTTTAGCTCAGCACCTAATGAGCATGTTTGAAATAATGGAGGGTTGCTGTATAATAGAAGTTCCAGGACTCAAACAGAAAATGCAAACCTTCCCTCCTTCTTCCTTGCTTTGCTGAATTTAAAATAATTCTGCCAGCACCCAGGAGACCAAGTAGATTTCTATTCTTATTTTTGCAGTGATTATCACAGAAAATCATCCAGGAAAAAAAAAATCAAATAATATAGTCATTAGGGAGGAACAAGCACATTTTAATGGGGAGTAAAAGAATGGAGACTTATTCCATTCTCACTTTGCCTAGTGAGCACTGTTAGGGTCTTGAGGTCTTTGTTTTTTTTCTTTTTTTTCTCTGAATTCATGCTGTTTTATCCATTCTCTGATAGCTCTTAGGTTGGTTTTTTTTTTTTTTTATCCTTTATCTTATTTTCTGGGAGACTACTATCCATGGAATTTACTACCTTGTTGCTAGGGGAGAAAGAAGCCAAGGAGATTTCTTTCACACACATTTCCTAGGGTTGTTTCAGAATATTGGTTCTCACAAGCAACTTTAAAACTACAGACCCAAATCCTTCTCTGCAGCACACAGACAAAGGTAAGGATGGAGGCTAGAAGAGATGCTCCACGTAAATTATGTGAGTTTAGGGGAAAGCAGAATGTAGTATGTACTTGGCTGTTTGTCTAGTACTTTTGCCTTGCTGAAGTGGAAATTGAACAAAGCATTTGAAGCTGCTTTTAGCCTTATGGAAAGGACCTGATGTTTGTAGCACAAGCCCAGCTGAAATTACTTCCATTTTGGTGGCCAAGGTAGGAACGTGAGTGTCATGAATTATCCCTTATATTTTTAACCCGTGCTGAAATTTGCCTTTTCACAGTCCAGTCATGAGTTGTAGTTAATGACCTAGCAAAACATAGCATTTGTCTTTAAGGTAAGGCTTCTTCCAGTGTGACCAAACCTTAAAAGTTTCACCCAGAGGTGAAACCATGCAAGCTTGCAGGATGGAAGGCAGCTGGCATAGGTACCATACTGTGAAATGATGGCCACAACCTGGCCCTGAATCTCTCAAGTTTAGCCCAGGTCTCTCTCAGCTTCAATATTTTTATTGAGAAAGGGTCATGTTTGTTTCTTTCCTGGCTCTGTTCCAAAGCGAATTTGGTAAATCTTGGAAGAAACATAAAATCACACGATTTTTCATTTGGTCTCTCTTCTCTTTGGTTCTTTGTTTGGAGAGACTGTGCTAATGGTTTGTGTTGCTTAAATATCCCTACACTCCTAGCAGACGGATAACACTGGCGCTTGAGAGATTCTTGAGATAAATCTCTTATAGACACATGGTAGTTTTACACCACATGTTTTCTCCTTCCTGCTTCTTTAACATGCTTTTGGTGATTTGTTTGTTTGCATGAATTACTCTCAGCTTCAGAACACATCCATGTCTTTTATTCCTTATTTCCTTAATTGGGGATTTTTTTTCTGCTCCTGCTCTTTTTTGGATTCATATTGCTTTATTAGCAACATTACAGTCTATTTTGGGTGATTTACAACAGAACAGATAGAAATGCATAAATATTATTCCCTGGCAAATAAGCAAGCCTAGATATGCCTCAAACACATTTTAAAACATTTTAAACCCTAATTCGCAAGTAATTTGTGTAGCTGGCTACTGGGCAAACATAAATCCCTAAACCCTTCTTTTCCTTTAGTTTGATCAGCATTGCTTTGTCTTTCTTCTGCTTTTCTTGTCAGCTTATTTCTAAGGGGCGGTAGGTGCCACCATGCTTTAAAAAATCCTGTTATTTTGTTTAGACACCTGCATACCACAGCAAATTTTTACCTCAGTATCCACTTACTTTTTGAATGAAAACAGTGTTTAATTATGACCAAGACAGAAACCTTCTATGTGTGTCTGTCTTTAAAGGCACAATAGGTGCCTTGGCTGGCTGGCTGCTGCCACTGTGCTATCTTCTGTTTATTAGAGTCCAGCCCCTCACTAAGCTGTCAGCCAAGCAGAGGAGATGCAGAGTGACAGGTATTTCTGAGTACACTTCATGGATGTGCCAGAGCCTCAAAGTGAGGCACGAGGTGTGACGGGCATCCACAATTTTTCACCTATATATGGAGATTGAAAAGCTGCAAGATGGTTTTCTTTGGGCAAAATAGCTGCTGTCCCCAGAGCTGTGGTCCAGGCGCTGCAGGTCTTGTCTTGTCAGTGCTGCAGGGAAGGAGATGCTGTTGTGCAGGCTGGAAATGGCACAGCCCAGTTAGGGGAGAGTCATGGCCATTGTGATACCTCGTGATGTGCAGTGAGCATCGCTGCATTTTGCTTGGGGAATGAGAAAAGATGTCCTTTGCCTGCTGTCTGGACTGGCAGGAAATGTGGTCTGAGGAAATGTGGGGAAAGGGAAAAATACAGAGTCTGTGCAAATATGAGTGGAATTTTTTTTCTATACTCCCTTTGCATAGACAGTTCCTTTGGGAAAAAGGAGTCAATGAACTAGCACATCTCCTGAGGGACTGCAGCCATATTTCCAGTCAAAAAATTTTGGTTTTCAATGAAATGCATGTCAGAAATATTTTGCTTTCAGTGAAGTATGTGGCAAAAATAGTTTTAAATTTTTTTTTTTTTCACAGTGAAAATACAGCAATTTTGTGGGGGAATAAGTAGGCTTAGCTCTATTAGTAATACTATTTTCTGTCAAGAAGCTAATTCATCTTAGTGGAAAAATTATAATCAAGCGTGGGAAAAGAAGCACTTTTCTAGGCAGTGATCCTGTCACCTGTAGAGAAGAGATTTGGGATCTGGAGTGGTTTGCTTCTATTTTGAGCTTTAATGCTAATATTTTCAGGCTCCTCAAGTCAGCGTCATGCTGTGCGGGCACGCACAGCTGGAGCATTATGAAAAATAAATAAAAAGATATTTCTAATAGAATAGCCAGAGTTGGTAAAAGTGGCTTCACCTGCTCTGCTGAGAGGTTTGTGAAGCGATGCTCCCCTGTGACAACAGACATGCACCCTTCCTTGCCATCATCTGTATGACTTCATGCATTTCCCTTGAAATACAATTCCTTTATGTCAGCTCTATCTTTGTCAATCAGGGTGGCATGATACAGTGCGAACACTGAGATGATAAAGAGAATTTAGATTGTGGCTGCCACTGATACCTGCTGGCTGATCCAGAGCTGCTGTGTAGGAGCCTGTGGGAGGATGCAGGGAGGTGTCCCTGCAACAGCATAGATGGAGTATCAGATTGTATCAGGCATGAGAATAACTCTATGTACAGAATGTATCCAACCCTCAGGCACATATCCATATGTTTGGATGCTGGTGGGTGTTTTTTAAAGTTACTCTTTTAAAGATAGCCACACAGGTGGCTAGCAAGCATTTGTTAGATGGCACAGCATGAATGTTGAAGCAATCTGACTGCTCGTGGGTGAGGAATAAAAGGAGAAGCAGTGCTGGGTGTTCAGGATTTTCTGGATAATGGTTATTTTCCTTAAGAAAGAAAGGAGCATTTTTTTTCCAGTTAGCTTTGGGAGAATGCAGAGAGCTGTGTGGAGGCTGACAACCTCTTGTTTCAGAGAAAACAAAAACCCCATCAGGTAGAGGCACTTTAGAAAAACAAACCCTGTTTTAGTGATGTGATTTTTTTTTTTTTTTTTGGAATGATATTTCATGCCTGTGAAATATGTTTCTTTCAGCCCTTCAGGGGAAATAATTAAAAAAAAAAGAGCCCCAGGTGTGAGTGGGGGAAGGCAGTGTTTCAGTTTTGAGGTGGGTTAGGTTTCTGGTTTTTTTTTTTTTTTTTTTTTTTTTTTTTTTTTTTGGTCTTTTTTTTTTTTTTTTTGATGATGGGAGAATATGCTGAGGCCAGAATGTGCCATTGTAGAACAACTCCGTGACAAGCCACTGGCTCACCAGAGGCACAGTCCTGCACCACTTCCTGATAGGATGATGAGAGGTTTCCCCTATGTCCAGCCAGCTTCTCTGGGTTTGCTTTCTTCCCTCCATATCACATTCATGGGAGCATCCTCTCCAGGAGGACTGGCTTGTTGTATAGGCAGTCACTTAGAGGACAGCAGCTGTTGCTGGGCATGTTCAAAAGCAGCTGAAAGGATACTGACATCACTCTCAATCCCCACAGCTGTCTCTAGGTCTAAGTTTGCGCAATGCAGAAGCAGCATTAACACCAAGTGAAGCTGGGTCACTAACTGCAAAGGAGGTTTCCCAGGGACATATTGTTTTGAGGAACCTTTCCCTCTAAAGCACTAAAAGCAGCTACTGAACTGAAGGAAACACATCCTTAGTTTCTGAACAGTTGCTGAGAATAAAAGGAGTGTCAGAGAAAACCCCAGCCTAATTCATTATCCACCTCTTGTCCAGAAGCTCCTGAAGCCATATAGAAAACAGAATGTCTTCAGACCATCCCACAACTTCTCCAACTTGTCTTCAGCATGAACGCTCTCATCACAACTTTTTGTGGCGTCTACAAGATTTGTGCCAGTGCTCACTGAGGAAAACAATCCCAGAGTAGATTTGCTGGCTCATTAGTTGCGAGTCTGTAAGGACATGAGGGACGTATGAGAGAAGTTAATTAAAACAGCTATTGTTGTGAGGATGGAGTGAACGCTGGTGGTCATACAGGGTGGGGCTAGAACTCAGATAATATTCATATTGAGCTATAACAGGCATATATAGCTGCCTGGGCCAATTAGAAGCAGAACTACCCATATGCTGATGAGGCAGGGGAAGCAGAACAGGGTCAAGACTTCGACTTAAAATGCCTACATGGAACCCTCACCATGCTGCCCTGCACGAAGCACATTATTGTGAAGGGAGAGTTGTAGAGACCCTAATATTTAAATCCTAAGCTCTTTGTAAGTCCATCTGGCCAGCATTTGTCTGTAAAGACAGCAATTGTCTGTCACAATTTGCTTCAAATATAATTGAAACTCAGGGAAAATTAGAACAGTCATACTGATATAATCTGACTGCAAAACTGACTAGCTGACTACAAAAAAGGTAAAAAATACAGCAAAAAACCCCACCACAAACACCTGGCTTTCTGTTGACAAGCTGTGGTGTTCCATGAGAAGACTTGGAAATGGCTGAATGATATTCCAGTCTGTCAACTCTTCATGGCTGCTGTCTGTGTCCTGTATGGACTGTTTGAGCCAAAGATGGTGGCACTTGGGGCAACTCTCTATTTCCAAACTTACAGCCTCAGGCTATTAAACTGTAGTTTGTGTGGGTGGTATTTAAAAATCCTTATTGAAATTCCTTATCCTTATGCAAGCACACACATGCGGTCACCAGTGCGCATCATGGACCGTGCGCCATTTTTCCATCCCAGGTTTTTGGTCATTTTGGTAGTACCTTCCCTTGTGGGCTCTGGCTCATTCTTTCCTTTTGCCATCTCTGAGTGATGTTTACACTGCATTATGCTGAGAAGCCCCTTAAATCTTCACATGCCCCCTCATGTGCGCATGCAGGCAGTCCAGCATTATCCAACTCCGCAGTGAGGATGTTCACATCTCTTCTCATTAGTGATGTGCAATGTAAAAGGCTTGCCTTGAGTTTCTTGAAGACGGCAGTAATGAAGCTCTGAAGAAATAGTCAGGGGAACGGAGCTAATTAAAATGCAGCAGGGTGTAGAAGTAAAGGTAGCAGCAGCTCGCTATGCCATGTCTCTGGCAATCAGCAGTCCCTAGTTTACCCACACTAATTGACAGGAGATGCAGTGCTACTGAGTGTGCACACAGCCAGCGTTAATGGAGTCAGCACACGCTGCTCTTCCTGCCTGACTTGTCTCATTATCGACCTTGAACTGGCAAAGGTCAGTTGATGGTGCTGCTTTCATCAAGATGACAGGTGTCTGAAGATCTTCTCTTTGTAGTATAATAATTTGGCAGTTGTCTTATCCTGTACGTGAATTAGTGATCTGATCCCGAAGAGATGACGGATGAAAAAGACTGGCTTACTGTGGTGAGGAGCTGGGCTGTTGTGTGTTTAAAAAAAATATCAGGTATCAAAAGTCCTGGAGGAAGGAAACAAAAGTATATTGCATATTTCCCCCTGGAGAAGATAGTGCCTGAAGAAGCAAACAGGCAAATTTTCACAAGTGGAAATACAGTCAGTCCACTGTTAAAAATCAGCAGCTTGTTTGAGCTGATGATGAGCACCAGGTGCACCGCTGGCACTCGACAAATATCTAATAATAATAATAACAATAGCTGGGGCACCTGACACCTGCAGTAAGCAGTGAGTGACAGTGTTCTTGGGGAGATGTCTCATCTGAAGGCAACATTGTCTCCAGGAGATGCATCATTATACCATGCTACACCCGGGCTGCATCTCATGTGCCCTCCTTTTTCTATTCTATTACAGATGGTCTCAGCAAAGACACTGAAGACTAGCAGAAATGCTTCTGCCATCTTCCCTTTCAAATCTACAAAACCAGCATTTTTGAGCATTTTTAGTGAAAACCAGTGCTTTGGTTTTCTGAGAGATGATCTGAAGCCTCCTGTGCTCTGCAGCTTCTCTGCTAAGTAGGTTGCTGAAGCCTGAGCTTGCATCTTGTTTCCTTTCCCATCACCACTTGTGCAAGGTGTGTGTAAAATTGTTGTATGCTACCATAGCATTTGGCTGCTTGCTTTTGGGTACAGATGGGGCAAATCAGGGTCTAGATCTGGAGGAGTCTATACTTCCCCCAGGAGCACAGACAGGAAAGTGCTCCTTGCTGAAGAGCTGAGGGGAAATCTTTGTGGCAACTGACTTGTTGGCAGCACCAGACTGTGCTTTTCTTGGCTGAGATAGGGAGGATGAAAGTCAGTGAGCCTATATACTCAAAGCAGCACCTGCAAAGGGGCTCCTTCAAAGAGGTTCCTGCTCCCTCATCTCAGTATCGGGGCTTTAGCCCCACTTGCTGACTCATGGGCAGCCCTCTTGTCCTCCTCTAGCACAACTAATGGCAGTGGGAGGTGCTGGTCCCCAAAGTACTGTGCATTTCTTGAGGAAGATCACAGAATTATAGAAAGGCCAGGGGCAGGTCCACCTTTCACTAGACCAATTCACTCAAATTCTCTCCATTCAGCCTGGCCTTGAATGTGGATGGGGCATGCACAGCTTTTCTGGGCCACTTGTACAAGTGCCTCATCATCCTCACAGTAAAAAATTTCTTCCTAATATCTAATCTAAATCTACTCTCTTCCAGTTTGAAGCCATTCCCCCTTTTCCTATCACAACATACTCTTGTAAATAGACTTACCTTTTTTTCTTGCAGGCTCCTTTCAGGTACTGGAAGATCACAATTACTTCACCCTGAAGCCTCCCCTTTTCCAGGCTGAATAAACCCAGTTCTCTGAGCCTTTCCTCATAGGAAAGGTTTTCCATCACTCTGATCATTTTCATGGCTTCCTCTGGACTTGCTCCAACAGGTCCACATCCTTCTTGTGCTGGGGGCCCCAGAGCTGGATCCAGCACTGTGTTTGCTGCAGGAATAGAGGAGCAGAATCCCATCCCTTGCTCTGATGGCCATGCTACTTTGAATGCAGTCCAGGCCATGGTTGACTTATGGGGTTATTGCAACCCTCACCAGAACTGGGGAGGGGAGGGCAAACCAGTCAGAGCTTTTTTTTTTCTTTACCTGCAGTTTCCCAGAATATTTTTAAAATGTCCTTCTCTGAAAGCAAATGCTCTTTGCTAGTATAATTACAAGAATATTTCTTCATTTATCTGTGATTATAGAAAACTGAAGTATTGTCTGGGGAACACAATACTCTGTAACTCCGTAATACTCTGTAAAACGATTTATAGCAGCTCTCTTTTTAAAGATGTGGGAAAATAAAATGCTGGGCAATGTGATGCCTGCATGGCTGCAGTCCAGCTGTAAAAGCAGAAGACCAGGAGATTTTTACCAGGGCAAGCCCGAGGGCACCAATAAGATCATTCTTTAAATAGAGGAATATTTTTGTTATTGAGTCTTCCTAGTCTGACAGGTTTTTTCAGCTGCCTCTGTGGTGACTGTCAAGGGTACAAGATGCTGCTGGTCTCTGTCTTCCCAGTACCTGGTGCTGCAACAGCCCCCAGTCTCCCCCTCACACACACACGGATGCAGACACACACACACAGATACACACACACACACAGACAGACAAAGACACAGACACAGACACACATAGAGACACACACACACACACACAAAGACACAGACACAGACACACACACAGACTCATATTGCACTCTCCTTTGGGGACACAAGAGCAAATCCTCACCTTTGTGCCAGATTGTGAAAGCAATTATTAAAAAAATGTTAAGTTAAAAAAAAAAAAAAGAAAAAAGAAAAGGAGTCTTCCCTAAGTGCATACTGAGATCAATAAAGTATGCAAGAATGGACTCCTGCTGTTCAGGGCTGCAGCAGTCTCTAACCTAGAGCAGGAGTCCTGGAGGAGCACATCAGGGCTGCTCTAAGTGACAGCTGATAGGAATCCTACATTAATGCAACAGGTAGGGCTCATATGTTCGCACCCAGAGGTCTCATGTTCAGGTGTCAGCTCTGATGGTACTCTCAGGAGGCCTTTATCTAATAAAGGCAGTGATAAAGAAAATTCTAGCAATTATGGTTTTATGCCTGGGTTAAGTCCTTCCAGCAACGGGTCATTTCTTGTTTTGCAGAAGAGGCTCTTTCCCCTTTCTTCCCCAGCAAGGAGATAATCAGTTATAGACGCTGTGAAAAATAAATTTTCTCATCCTGAGAAAAGAGAGATGCTCCCATCCAAACCCAAGACAAATTAGATGGATTCATGAATCATTTCTTATTATAATGCAAAGCTCAGCTTATGCTGCTGAAACCAATAACAACATGGGGGACAAGAGTTTCTCACTTCTACCAATAGAAAGGGAGCACTACTATGAATATAGGAAATATAACATGAAAACTATGACAAATATATTGTGTTTGCCTGTTAGATCAACCTCGGTTCCTGCTACTGCCCAGGTTCCTTTTCTCATTACAGAAAATAAAAATTAAAAATAATAATAATAATAATAATAATAATAATAATAATAATAATAATAATAATAATAATAATAAGTAAAGGAAAAAGCATCACACAACTATTATAGCTGCTTTTGAAGCATCTTTTTTGGGAAGGATCACCTAGGTCCCAAACCTTGATACTCTGTGAATGACAGTTAGCGTGTTCCAGAATTAAGGCACCACTAGAAATTTCTAAGGATGAAAGTATTTGATTAAAAACAAAGGAATCTAGGAATATTTGTGGCTCACAGGAGCCTTTGTGTTAAGAACATTTGAGTCAGTCATTTGAAATCTGAAGTGTATTGTTCCTGTCCTTGCTCTGTGTGTGTATGTGCTGGAAGGGAAGTCAGGACTAAAAAGCAAAGTGGCCTCTGATACGACAGCTTTCCTAATGGGTATCAGGAGAGGTATTCTGAGAGGTCTGGTGCCAGTTTGTCTTGTTTGAGGAGGGAGGAACAGGACCCATGAACACTAAAGCACTTTATGCAAAAGAAACCAGAGTTTTTGGGAGACAAAAAATGCAGCGGCTCTCCCACTGAGGTCAGGTATTTTGAGGATACAGTTTGGTTGGTGCTTCCACTTTCATCAGCAGTTTAGGCTTTTTGTTTTACAGCCATCTTTTAGTGCCAGCTTACACAATGTCGATGAAGTGTTTTGCTCTGAAAGCCTGTCACTTCTGTCTTGCAGCTACTGTGGTGTGGTCAGGAGTCATCTGCCACTACCGTGCTATTAATGGTGTTATTAACTGTTAGCATCCAGGAAGCTATGTTTGTTCCAATGCATGGCCTTGGGAAGTGAATCAATCTCTGTCTTTAGAAAGCCAGTTATCCCTGCTCCAGAAGTATGATTCTTTTTTCAGCTCTTTCTGATACTCTTCCCAAGAAGATCTGGAGTGCCTACTTTATTTTGCACTCATTTGGAGCAGCATGGAAGCCTGTCTGAATTTTCACACTGTCCTTCAAAGGAAGCGGCTGTGTCTTCACACTCTACTGTTAGGAAAAAATTTTCTCTTGCCTTTAAGTTACAGCTTGAAAATTTCTGTATCTTCAGAGATATCATCAATATTTCTCAATAATTTGATTTATATAATTTTTGATTCCACATCTGGAAATCCTAAGTCTTAAAGAGCAATTCCTTTTTTAATCTGTAAAGATCTTAGAAGAAAATATGCTGAGAGAAGGACAATGAGTACCGTTCTTTTGTCTTGTTTGTTTTGTGCCAAGTCTTCCATTAATCATCATCAATACAGCATAGCAGAAATGTTTACTACAGCAGAAGACTATGAATTTAGTGGAAAATGTCTTTCTAAAATTTTATGCCTCACTTTACTCTGCAATTTTTGTCTGACATGCACATTTTCTATCAGATTGCTACATCAGGAAGGCCAAGAAATGTGTAAGGAAGAAGAACAACTAAAAGATGAAGCAACCTACAATGCTCTTCAGTGGTGCTTGTGCTGTTTGTATCTGTGCATAGGTCCAGGGACATCATCACTGGTGGCCTTGTGAGAGAGTGCTCAGCAATTACAGGGGAAATTTACAGCAGAACCATGATGAAGACTAGGCTGCAGAAGGGGACTTGGTGAGGAAACACCACTGGTGCTTTCCCTAAGTGGGTTGTTTTTTGGTCATCCCTTACACTTCACCAGAGAGAGGGGAAATGTTGATGTTAGAAGAAAATGGATTTGCCTGGCTCAGTGCAAACCTGAATTCACAAGATGCCAACACAGCTCTGCAAATCCAAATACTTCAGGCATTCTTACCTTCAGATAAGAGTTAGAAAGAGACTGTCTTTTTTTCTATTTGTCCACTGCTGCCTAAAAGCTAATACCAAGAAGGTAATTTTAGCAATTGACTTTTGTATCATTCCTGCAGAAATCCTTTTTTGTGGTCTGGATTTTCTTCTGCATTTCTCGTTTTCATGGGTTTTGGTCTGTTATATAATGGCAAAACCAAGCTAAGAAAAAAGGCAATGTTTCTTTTCTGTGTGCTGCATTTGAATAAAATTAAGGTCATGGCAGAAAAGCAGATGAGACCTAGGGAACACATAGATAATCTGAAAATCTTTAGAGAAGACATCATTGCAAATATTTGCAGGGTGGCTTATTTGTCTTCCAGATACCAAATTTCTGGTTCTTGTATCTGGCCTTTTTGCTTATGTCAAAATCTTCTTTGCTTTGGATATGTATAGTGATCCATTTGGCTGATCCAAAGCCAAATATAGTCAATACTATGTATTGACTATGTATTTCCATTAATTCTAGTCTGTAAAAGGTTATATTTATATCATATTCAGCAGTTTGGAATCTGATCTTCTGTATTAGAAATGCAAAAAAAGTGCTTTTGTGCCTATATCCCACTTATTCTTCAAGAAACTCTTTTAGTCATATTAGTATTTGGGAAAAAAAAGGAGCTATCTGCCCTTTGGTGTAAGATATCTTTTATGAGAAGATCACTGCTACCTGGGTGTCAAGAAAACTACAGGCATATTTTCTGTGATAGAAGCTTAAAGAAATAGCAGTAAGCATCAAAAGTGAACTGACTGGACTAGTTAATTACAAGGAATGTAATACATAGTACAAGGAATAATTTTCTCCAGCATACAGCTTGACCCAGTCTTTCAGATCCAAAGAGGATAACTGAGTTTCAAAATAAGACAGATTTCAGATTTGCCCCATTCTTCCCATGCTTGCTGCTGGAACTAAATGCAGAAGGATAGAAAGGGTGGGAGGGGAAAGGACACCTCTGGGAAACACTTTTTGGCAAAGTATGAAGTACCAGGAAAATGTACTTGTAAGATTAAATCCTGGGGGATTTGCACCCCTAATCTATCTAAATTACAGAGAAATGCTCAGACTGTAAGGGAGCTCACTGTGTCTCAGCCTATGAATTTCTCATGTTCCCACTGCTACCAGTAATCACATATGCAGACAGTAGTTTTATTATGACTACAGTCTGATCCTCAGTTCATATCTGGGCTTCTTCGTTCATTTGCAAAATAGCAGCCTGAGGCATCCTCCCTGCTTTACTGTAAGATGATTGAAATGAGTGCCCTTTTTTCCTTTCAAGAAGGAAAGCAGGCAAAGAGGAGGAGAAGAAATGGAATGAGATGTTCAGTTTCTCTCCATTACCTGGTGGGAAACATTTGTAGTTAGAAGTTTGGTTCCTCCCCTATTTATCAGAAGGTGGGCTACCAGGAAAGGAAAGAAGATATACTTGTTCAGTATCATCATATCTGGTCTATGTCCTATGAAAATGTGTGACTAGAGTAACTCTTCCTGATTATAATCAATCCAGAAATACATGTGCTTTCCTTTCTAACCAGTCAGACAGGCCACAATTCCTACAGAAATACATCTACTGCCTTGTCATAAGAGAAATTAGTGACAAAACACTGTAAAAATATTACAGAGATAGCTTAAAAAGCTCGTATTAAAAAGGCTACCTATGCCAAAATGACAATTTCTTTGTCATTGAGACAGACACCACATGGTTTCTTCCTCTAACAAAGCCAACACCACAACTTGGACCTTCTGGACTGTGCTGGCCTAGCAAAGCTAGGTACCCCCTCTGTAGCTATCGTGTGACCTTACCTCTGTGGGTTTTAGCATATACCTGTTTATATTTCCTTTGTGTCCATCAAGGGTTCTCTTACAGAAACCCAGTGCAAAACAAGTCATGTCACAAGAATTTATTTCCTG
This sequence comes from Certhia americana, assembly GCA_018697195.1. NCBI lineage: Eukaryota > Metazoa > Chordata > Aves > Passeriformes > Certhiidae > Certhia > Certhia americana. Next base: position 62,606,201 of record CM031858.1, on the reverse strand, counting down.
AAGCTCTGTGTGAAATCAGTGAGAACTGAAGGTAGATTTGTGCCTCCAATACCCAATCATAAAGAAGCTGCTATTTAGCACCCAGTTCTGCCATCCTGATCCCTATGTTATCTTCCTTTGCTAAGCCTCCTCATTAATTCCTGAGAGGCTAGTCTAATATGCAACTCAGTACAAGCAACGATGGTAGAGCTAACTTTAGACAGAGGAGGATTGCAAATGAAGGAGTAACAGACATGGAGAGCGAAAAATAGAGAAGAAATTCCATTTTGCTGAGGGCATTGGTGCAGTCTCTCTATTGCAGTAAAGAAAAACCCAGAGTCTCACCACTGTGTCTAGCCAAGACCCCAGACATGAACAGTAACTTTTTAGTGGAGGTGGCTATGAGCAGAACAACCCTTCCCATTTAATCTTTATTGTCTCTATGGGATGTTTCTGGCAGAGAAGCCAAAGAGAACAGGTTTCACTGGTGTTGCTTCAGTGCCCAGGTGAAGGGTAACCCAGATATTTCAGGCAGATTGGATGCATGTGGGGCTGAACTTTGGGCTCTTTGTCTTCTGCTTGCCCAACTTCCCTGGGCTGCTGAAGGCTTACTGTCTCTGATCTGTCAGGATCCTTGCTGAAAGCTGTTTCTTCTTCTGCTGCTGAAGCACCACCACACAGAAGGATCATCAAGACATACCCTGAGGCAAGTGAGATATTGCTGGGGAAGGCCTTGGTTTTCAACCTCATTTCTGTGTTACGAATGCAACTTATTTTCTGCAGAAGATTTTGGAAAGCAGATCAGGCTGTTCTTTAAAAAGAGCTATTACAAGGCTAAAATAATTCCAGCAAAGAAGATTGTAACATCACTCAGTGAAAAGGGATCCTAACCAGACTCTCAATTACAACTTCCAGCTTCACTAAAAGCAATGGAGCAGTGTAGGCATAAGAAATGAACAGTGCTGTCCATTTTACTTCTGAGGCTGGCAGGAGCTGAGGCAAAGATTTACAGTTGTTGATATAAAGTGTCAAGGATTTGGATTAGACCACTTGCTGCTCTTTTTTTTTTTTTTTTTTTTTTTTTTTTTTTTTCCATTGGGATGCCCGGAAAGCTGGTCGTGACTTTCCTATGCTCAGTGATACTTTAACCAAAAAAGACCAAAGATCCAGCCAATGTCAGAGCAGCTGTGAGCTGCATAGAGCCAGGCAGAAATTCTGCCCCTTTATCTTAACCTTTATCCATTTGGGGACTTTCCCCTTTGAAGAGGAATATCTTGCTATTACACTTGCTATATGCTGATAAAGCTATGAATTGACTCATTTGCTCTGAATTTTCAACAGTTCTGTTCTTTTAAAGATCATCTTTCTTCTTTTTCTTCTGCTCCCGCTTCTCCCAAAGTCCCCTAGCCATGATGAAATAGCATTGGGCATGACCCAGGGAGAAAGGAGCAGTGTTGAAGTGAGTGCTTTGTGGCTTTCCTGTTCTTTCATTTGGCATTGAACTATCCATGCAAGAAGGGAATTAAAATTATGTGCACTTTTTTTTTCCTCCTCAAAGTTTCCCTCCTAAACTCTACATAACAACTTTAGGTTTTTGCTCTAATAGTCTCCCTCAGGACAAAGCCTATGGGCCGTGTAAGACCAAGCGTTGCAGAACTGCAGCATGCGTTGAAAATCACCGTAGCACACACTTGGGGGCAGTTGTGTTTTTCTGTGATTCAGTCAAGCAGCTCTCTAAACTACAAATCCTTATCTTTGATTCTAATGGGTAGCAGGATGGCTAATGTGACAATTTGGGTGATAGTTACCTCTTGTGTCCCTCTGTGGAAGCTGGATAGTTACCATCCCTGTGTACCTGCAAGAGCAATATGCCTATGCTTTTTTCCCTGTGATGTTCATGAACTGCTGTCAGATACAGGGAAACAGGTTCATGTAAAAGCAAAACATGCAAACAGTTTGAGTGTGGTGAAAGTGCTTATGATTTTGTACAAGCTGAAAACAGTATCAGCCTGTGACTTAGAACGAATTCTAATACAAAGCATGTATGTTTGCTAATAGCATAAACTGAAAGCCATCAAAGAAAAAAATAAACAAAGGACAAAATGAAACTTGGAAGAGGCAAAGAGAGCAAAATTTGGCTCATTGTATTCCACAAGCCCCACTCTTTCTGCCAATAACCTTGCTGTCTTGGCAGGGCAGTGCTGGGAGCTGCTCTCTGATGGGGTACCCCTGGCTGACCCCTATTCCTGGGCATGGTAGCAACCTGCTGGGTGCTGTGTTCTGCCCTCCTCAGTGGAGGAAGGAAACTTTACAGGGAGAGGCTGGCTTTAGGCAAGAGCTGATCTAGGCTCCCTGCTTGCCTTCCACCACATCAGCTGGTGCTTTGTGTGGAGAAGAGCTACCCTGGGTGTGGTAGAAAATATCCTGCAGTCTGTTTCTATGTTAAATCACACCTCCTCCTACTTTTTTTTTAATTCAGTAGAGGGGCAGGGGTTGTAAACTAGCAAAAAGCATTGGCCCCTTGTGTCTGTGCCTAGTCTGCTCAAGTTAATTCGTTTTTTGGCTCATTACATTTTCTGCCCCATTGCTAATTGCCTCTTGGGCTCTACTCATTGCCAGGGTTTTCTGACCATCAAAACATTACTAAACAAATGAACTAAATAAAATAAGCCTTCTTTAAGAGCCTTCCCCCAGCCCTCCCCTTGTGTTAATATTCCAACGGCGCCCAACAGGTAGGCGTCTGCACTCATGTTATCTGTATTAATTAGACTGTAATACCCTTGGCACAAGACAAGGACAGGGAGGCAAGAGAGTCTCTCCTGCAGCTCTCTGATAATTTATACTAACTGAAAGCCTGCTGCAATGTCTTCCTCTAGTGCCACATGTACCAATAGCGATGCATAAATAAGATTAATTTCTATTAGGTGTTTTCCCTTCCTTCCAATTAATTAGACCTTCTCCAAAATATCTGAGCCCTTCACAATATTTAATGAGCATTTTGTAGCAAATTCCTGAGGCAGAAGTACTTTTATCCCCAGACAGATCGTCTTGGTCACCCATGGCCATAGAAGTTTCTGATAGAATGAAACATGAACTTCAACTTTCCCAAGGTCTAGATTAGTACTCAAACCACTGAACTCTCCTGCCTAGCAACAATGTCTAGTAGTTGTTTACTGCTAAGTGACTTTTCAGCTGTCAGGTTTTATACCTGAAGGATTTGGGCATGTTCAGCATAAGATACGAGTATGCAATCTGTCCTTTGTATTGGGTTTCCCATCTTTGCCGCATCAGCATTTCTTAAAATCAGAGGGAACAGGAGGGTAAACACGGCTGACTCAAGGGATAAGCTTGCCATGTTTTTCATTATGGCTGATTATTAATATAATCAGTTTAGCAGCAAAAGTACTACAGCGAATTACTTAACCTTGGGCCTTGCTTGACCAGGCTCTGAAGGATCTTCATCCTGTGTTCACATTGCTCTAACAGTGGAGCAGGTTTCATTATGCAGCCAGTAATACTATGGTAATAAAAGAAGCACCAAAAGTGGGTTTGTTCATTACTGCCTGAATCCATGTTGTCTGCTGAGGGCCACATCCTACACTGATAAGCATCTTCTCCTAGTAAAATAGCTTAGCAACAGTGTTGTGCCTGCTGCTCACCTTACTCCACTCCTCACAGTCACCTTGGTGGCCTATCTCCTGCAGCCCCTGCTGAGTTATATTCCTCTTCCTCAGCAGCAGGAGCATCTGATAGCTTCAGGCCACCCATTTTATGCCTCTTGCAGTGCAAGGGAGAAGGTGGCACCTACACCTTGCATTACACTTTTTGAAGCACCTGCTGGTGCACATCCAGAGTGGGAGTGAGGGATGGTGCTGGGGTCCTGTTGTCCCAAGAGCTGAGGATGGATGGGCAGTCTTCAGTAGGAGGACAGTTCACCAGACCTGAAGTGCACTGGAGCCCTGAGGCTCTGCATGGGAGGCCCAAGGTTTAACCTTCAATGTGGGTTTCTTCAGAGCAGGGCTTTGTGTCCCCACTGTGCCGTTAACATTGTGTTTTGAGCCACTTCGGGAACTTGCACAGTTGCCAAGGTCTTTGCTTTACCACATTCTTTTGGTTAATAGAAATATTTAGCTGAAGCATGAAGGCATTGTATTTCCAAAAGGAAAACACACAGAAAAAGGTCCGATCTTTTTTTTTTTTTCTTTGGGCCTGATTGTCTCTGCTTGTTTATGGCTGCCACTAATTTGCTCGTTTGCTTGCTGGAAAATAGCTAATTAAAACCCACTTCAGCTAACAAGCTGACTGGGACCATGCAAATGTCACTCTCTGCTGTCTGCTATTTTCGTTTATACTTTACATTATTAGTGTTGTTTTTCCTCCCTCCATAGTAATAAACGCGAGGATAGATTTAGTACCCTCTTCACAGGTGTGTGCTTGTACATCAGCACATCATCCCGAGAAAAGTGCTGCTGTTTTACTGCACTTCACTACTTTGAGTGTTATTACCCCTGACAGTTAATGGTTTCAGACTACACTGCTTGTTAGCACTAGATTCTGAACAGCTTCATCTATCTTTTTGTTTTTACACTGACTGGTCACATTAAGTATATGTGTCTGAGCTATTAGTCCCGTCTGTTCATTGCATGCATTTCATTTGCTGCGTTTTTTCGCTAAAATTAGTATGTATTGTCATCCATATACTTCAACGCATCGACTTTTGTTATAATTATGCTGTCATCATTTTGCTTCCACACACTTGCTAATTTATTGTAGCTAAATTAGACCTAATATTAGCAATTTTGCAGCTGTTCCCATAGACCACGCTCAGCCATATATTTGTACATTGTTTGGTAATTGGATTTGAGGGCTCAGGAACGGACGATGGCACTCTTTAGAAACAAGGGAAAGATTTGAGGAAATGGGAGAAATATAAAAAACACAAGCCCCAGAAGAGGCTTCAGGGGTAAATTTTCAGAGCCTAGCTTGAAAGGTTTTCACAAGGCCAAACAAATCAGAGAGGTAGTGTACCAGATCACAATGTGTCCAAATGGCATGTCGCATTCAGGCAGGGGATTAGTCATTCCCCCCAAACATGCTTTCTATTTTAATGAAGACTGAACCAAGAAAAAATCCCTGGGGACTTATGGAGGGTCTTGGGAAAAAACATTTTTTACTGTACTGTATTAGAAATCTCCAGTAAAGGTTCTCTGCATCAGGGTAGGCAGCTCTCAGATGAGTTCTTTGAATTGAAACATGGACAAAGAAGAAGAAAGAAAAATGGCTTTGTTTCAGAATGTGAGCTCTCCATCCTCACGTTTTGATACTCACCACTTGTTGGTTTTCCAGGCACATTTCAGATATCAATACAAGCAGAGAATAAAAGGTAAAATTGTAAACAAAACCACCAACAACAAAGAGTGCAAATGAGGAAATAGCAGAATAGAGCTATACAGCTCTTACTTATGCTTTCTGGGCATGAGTTTTTTTTATTGCCAAAGTCAGGTACAAGTCTGGCAAAAGAAGTTATGAGTGCCCAACATCGAATCTTACATGGTCTTTTGGTAAATGAGTTTCTAACATGATAGAAAACAAAACTGTGAGGGAGACTGTTCAGACTGATGCTGTAGAATCAGCTGAATTTCCAATCCAGCAGAAGATGTAGATGAAGCTTAATCACTGAAGAGCATACCCTTATCCAAAATGGAACTAAATCCTGTCTGCTCATGATTCATGATTCATCCACCTGCTTAATAAGAATATTATAACAAGATGCAGTGCTGCTGGCAGATGCACATGCAAGTTTAAAAATAAGACAGTGAAATTAACAACAAAAAAAAAGAAGAGTATTTGATCAGCTCTCATCTATAACACAGAGTTCTTTCCAACTCACTACAAGCTGTTGTAGCAGGCTGCATTCTGCTGTGCTTCTCCCTTGGCCAAAGCTTAATTTCTGTTTGGAGAAGAATAGAGCAAATTGACCTGCCAAAAAGTAAGACAGAATAGGCCAAGTCATGTAAGAATCCAGGCCCTACAAATGTCTTGTGCAGGAAAGGAAATTGAAGGCAAAAAGCCAGGTCATTTAACACATTTATAAATTATTTAAACTCATACAAAATATTCAAAATAACCAACCCAATTTAAAACAACTCACTCCCCCAAAAGCCTGATCATTAATAACCAAATGATTGCCAGATTATGTTCTCTTGCACTGACAAAGCCTTCATTATGCTTTCTTTCTTCCCAAATGCCAGGAAAATATATAGATAGGTCTTGCAGAAGCCTGCACAGTTACTGGATGCAGTGATGGAGAACTTGGTCTCTCATCAGTTGTTTCCAGTAGATGTTGTGACCATGATCAGCATATCATGTGGGGAACAGGGAAGTATCTGCTTTGCTCATTTGTTCTGCTTTGGGTTTTCTTGGTGTTATTTTTTTTTTTTTTTCATTTCATGGCAAACTTTCCTCTAGCTAGTTGCCTCTTAGACTCCTTGATGTAGACACCCAACTAGGTTAACCTGTTGTTCGTGTTTGTTGTCAGCACATGTTTCAGGTCTCTGGTTTTGGTCTTTTATTTTCACTCTGTGTGAGATTGTCTCTCAAGTGGAGGTAGACAATTGCAGTGATTCTCAGTTATGATTAATATTGCTGAGCAGAGTAGAAATACGCATGCAAAGAGCACTTGCGGCAGCAAATGGATATAATATATTGTACCATATCATGCATATGGTATGCATATAAGGTGGGCATAAAAAGAGAGGGCTTGCACAATACTTTTTTTATTTTTACTACTTTGCAGTACCATGCATTCCATCAGGCTGCTAAAGACCTACTAAAAGGGTACAAAATGAAGCGATTAGCAGAAACTTGTTTAAGATCTCCACACACATATGTGCTCTTCAGGTAGCTGGCTGGGCAGTGCTGTGAGGCTCTTACTTGGATGCTGGAGCAATAAATGTCATGTCAGGGGCCAACTGTCTGTAATCACAGTTAGCAGGTTGAACAGACTTGTGAAAATATTTTCTTTATGTGAAGGGAGACGCTGCACACTTTGCCACAGCAGAAGTTGCTAAACCTAATGTAATATGACAAGTCCTTTGGCAGCAAAAGCCACATTTAATAGACATGCTGCCTGTGAAATGGGAAAGAAACAAAAGCAAGTTTTTCTGCAGAAATGTCACCTCCTCTATTTTGCAGTATCTCTCACCTTGTCCTGCTACCACACCCTTTCTTTTCTTGGTGACATTGGCCGTGCATCATGGTCTTCTTCTACATGACCCCAGCCATCTTCTCCTTCAGATGCCCTGGGACCTGGCCTTCCCACCCACTGACCGTTTAACAATGCCCACCTTGTGCTTAGAAATCCAGCTCATGAGAGGTGTCTTGCTCTGCTGGGAGGTACCCTGGGCATAGAGTGGGATCTGGCACACTCCTGCAGGTCCTCAGGGCTGCAGCAGAAAGGAACCCCTGTCACCCCACAAAGCACCACGAGCAGGGTACATGCCACTGTAAGTGATGGACTCATGTTGCAGAGTGTCTGCAGCACCTTGTGCAGCTGGTGGTGAGATTTGAGAAGCTTTAGGGCACTGCTGAGGCAGTCAGGAACCTTTCTGTCCTCTTGCTTGGCCAGTGGCATCAAGCTAAAGGTGAACCAATGCTGCTTGTCTTGTGCAAATAAGAGTGGTGTGCATATGCACCCTCTGACACTTTCCAGGCTCACCCTGCATTGCCCTGTCTGCTGGAATGCTGCTGGAGTTGGACCTCTCTGCATGTAGACATGGAGTGTTTTGCACTCACTTTGCACTGATGTAAATGATTACATGAGGTGTGAGGCAGTGGAGAATGAGGCTCCCGAGGGCTTCATACAAGGTGGCAAATAATTAATGATAGTGTGCAACACAAATGCAATAGTAGGAACAATGAAATCAAGGCTTTTTCTTGCCAGGAATTTGTCCGTCATTGAGTAACAAACTACCAGCACAAAAAGGACATTCCCATGCAATAACTTCCAGCATCACCCAGGGTAATTTTGCATTGGCTTTCCACAGAATCCAAAGTCAATCTTTTCAGCTAGCACATCTTCAGTACTGAGACATTTGAGTTCAGGGAAAAGATAAAAACAGCTGATCAAGAAATGAGGTTCTGAGATTTCCCCTTCTTAAGAATTATTGGGAAGCTTCAAGACAACTGGCAGCAATACTTGAGAGCCTACAGAGAAGTACAGTGCTAGTCCACTTGCCATCCACTTTGGTTTTTTTCCTCTGCAGGACTTCTCTTCCCCTGACCAAGATGCTTTTTCAGCTCAAAGAGGGCAGATAGGGGGCTCACAGTAATTTTCTGATCTTTTTCCATTGAATGACCGAGCTTGAGATCTTAAAGAAAAACAGTAAAAAAGCCATGAGTAAATGAAATATTTTAGAGTTACTGCTCCCTTTCACAGTTCTTTTCAGCACTTTGTCTTCTTAGTAAGATGATGCCATTAGGAGAACAGGAACAAAGCATGCATGAGGGCCTATAAAGGGAGGGAAGTCAAGAAATACCCTGCAGCAGGATGCCAGGCCCACATTTCTTATTCTTGACTCATTCCCCAGCTTGCTGATCCACACAAAAGGATGTAGTGGTAGTGATTGGAAAAGGAAGCCTAGCATCCCTTGAACTGTAGATCGTTTCCAAGTTGCCCTGAATGTGACAGATAGACAAGCTGATTTAGTAGTGAGGGCGTATATGCTGCATTTCTTTAAAGCTGCAGCAGGGAAAAGCAGGGAACCAGTTAGAAAAGACTCCAGGCACAAGCATTACAGATGAGAAAATGAACAGATTTGTACTTGAGATAATAGTGTTTTACTTAAGAGAATGATTTAAACATACTAAGAAATAAAATTGCAAGAGTCGCCTCAAGTTTTACTACAGGTCAGCTTTTGCTGTCTCTTTCAAAATCAGTCTACAGTCTAACTTTCTGGCTTATCTTTTCTCTCCAAGAGTTCATCAGACTTTCAGGCTCATTTGATGTAGGATCACAGCATACTGGTCCCCCACAGCCCTGCACCTTTGCCAATGTCTATGGAGTTAATTTGAAGGCTATCGGTCTATGGAGTCTGAGCCTGGCACAGGGCAAGGTGGGCATCAAAGTCTCCCCAGTTCAAGCTGAAGCCAGAAAATGCTGGAAGAAAAAAAATGAGTTTGAGCTGATTCATATTTAAATCACATGAGCTTGCTTCATAGTGTTATTTTCACCATCATGGTCTCTTAAAGCAGCACTAAAGCCTGGCCTCTTAAAGACAGCTGCCTGTTGGAAATGCCATTTTCCAAGTCGCTTTGAATGTACATATAGATTTACAGCCTGTGCTGCAGAGGAAGTATTTTTTTGCTGACCCTGCTTTGCTTCTTAAACCGCAAGTGTACCCTGAAAATATTTCATGTTCTGCTCTGGCTAAAGCACTAGCACTAATGTTGCCATCCTATATTTTAGAGAGCTACAACCATACTGTTTTTACCATAAGAGCGACATTTGATGTGGATATAAATTCAGTACATAAATGTATAACAAATTGTTTAGTGATATTAGGGCAGTAACTTTTTTTTTTTTTTTCTGAACAAACTACCCAAATGACTGAACCAGTGTAGTTAATTAGAATCGATCTCACTTTTTAGCACCAGGAAGTGCATAATGGAAGATAAGATTGATTGTAACATTGGATCACTTCATTTAAAGACTGCTAATAGGCTAAAATGACAGAACCAATCTAAAATTATAATTTCAGAATCAATATAATTTTTATAACGTTGTCAAATCTAAAAAATTAATCTAAATTTATGCTGTGAAAGTAACAAATCCTTCCTAGCTATTATAATGAAATGAACCAACATTTTATTATATTACTTCTTTAAATAGAAAAAAGACTTCTTTATTGGCATAGCATTGCAGCAAGCTAGCAATGCAGGCTTTCACTTTGGGAGGTATCCACTCATTTCCTGCATAGGGCAAGAGTAGAAATGGATTTTAACCTTACCTCTTTCCATCGTGGACCCATTTTCCCACATTATTAAACCACCACAAAAATGTGAAAGCAGGCTTCTTTTCAGAGGAAGAGATCAGGATGGGGAGGAGAGTAGCATTTCATGAGGAAATTCAAGTTCTCTAACAAAGCTGTAGTGGAAACATGTGCCTATTAGTTCACTGTTGCTCTCCCTACACCCTCAGAAGAAATGTTGTCTCAACTTCTCCAGAAGAAAGAAGTGATGGCTTGAAGAAAAGTTCTGTGTGAAAGGCCTGATGGAAAAGCAGCATGTCAGTTTTGATGATACCAAGGATTTTGGTGTGTTCTGCCCTTGCAGAATCCAAAAAATGCTGCTACATGGCTTCAGAGCACATTGATGTTTCTTTGGATGTCAGGTGTTCAGGTTGATATCTTTTTTTTTAGCCAGTAATAAATTTTCTGCAGAACTTGCAATGACTCATTTACTGAAGGTTCATAACTGCTCTTGTGTTCTGAGCAGTAATGACGCTGAGTGGGCAGAAGTGGTCCCCAGGTGCTTCCAGCTGTAGAGCTCACCCACGGCTGTGGATCATTCCTTTCACTTGACTTCCTCTGCAGCAGCAGATGTCTCAGGAGCTTTAGCAGACACATGATAAAGCAGCCCTGGCCACCACAGATGAGGGCTATTTGTACCTTTGAGCCCCTCCTGGAGCTCCTTGTGTTCCACCTATGGGGAGCAGGAAATATAAAAAATATACTTGAGAATATGAGAGCTACTGCTCTCCAATAACCTGTGACTAATGAGTCTAATCACACTCAGGGTAGTGCCTCACTGTGCTTTATTTCTGTTTGCTTTTTACTGATGTCAATGTGGTTAGCAATAGCCTTATATTCAATTCCTTGCACTGTGCTGCCCTAAGATGAGGCTGTTCTTTACAGAAGTGATATCCCTATACAACCTTCTTCCTGCTCAGAGTAAAGGCCAAGCTAAGAGCAGTGTTTCCTTCTGAAAGCACAAATGGTGTTGAACTTTTCCCAGCACTGGCTGTCACCACTTGACTTCACAGGTGTGAGGGCCATGGTCTCAATGAATTCAGGGGAGCCTTGGCATAGATGCCAATCAGGCCAGGACTGTGATTTGACAATTCTGCCTTTAGCAGATGGAATGAAGATGTTCCAGAGAAGTGGGTTGAAATACTACCATCCCTATTTCTCCAACAAAGCTGAAGAAACCCCTTTCTGCAAAAAGGGACTGAGCCTGGAAAAGTAGGGCAGGGCATCCTTGCAGACAAGGCATTTCCCTTGCTTCTGTGCACAAAAGCAGAGGAGACATGCAGGCAAACCCCACCCTGAATTCATTTTGAAGTGATAGGAGGTGAGGCTGTCTGTCAGAGTCAGACCTTCACACAGGAGCTGACCCTGGGATGGCAGCAATTACTGCGGGAAAGAGCAAGAGAACACATGTATGGAGACCCCAAAGAGCACTTTGGAGAGCTTTGTGTTTCTTGGAGGTTTAATATATTATAATCTGATTCGGCACAAGCCAGTCTGGGAATAAAAGAGAAATGCAGAAAGACTAATGATTTGAGGTGCAGCGGGAAGTGGAAAGAAAACAGCACTTTTAAGTGCATTTTTTCCCTTTTATGCAAGATCTGACTGGGGCCAGGCAGAGAGAGAAAAAGCTTCTGTGAGTTAACACAAAAGCAGAACAGTACTTTAAAGAGACTTTATTTGCTCCTTAGAGTCTTCTTTTGATTTTTAATATCTCTGAGACTTGTCAGGGAGAAAACAGAAAAAGACATTAGATTCTGGGTCTTGAGCAAAGCTCAGGGACTTGAGACTTCCACAAAATGAAAGAAATTACATCCTGGAAAAGTTAATGACCTTACCCTAAGTGCTGCGCTACATCAAACACAAGCAAGCTGGTCCATCCACTGTGGAATTCTCTTGCACTGGCTGGAGAAGTGCTTTAGGCTGATCTCATCATACCCCCAAATTTCCAGATGAACAGTTTTGGCTGGACTGAGAAGGATTGGGAGTTGGGGGGGAGAGGCCTGGCATCATACCAGAGCTGCTGCCTCCATTAACTCCAGCAGGCAGGAGCTGTCCCAGTGGTAAGAACACACAGATTACATTGGCTTTCCCAAACCCACTTTCGTACAACCTGCTTGGGGCCACACACTGCATTCACCAGTCTCTGTGTCCAAACTCTGTTAGGGAAAGATGAACGTCCTGAAGCTTCTTAAGCTTGTGAGCCAAGAAACCACGCTTGATTTTCACTCAAGGTCAACTTGATTCTGTTATTTGAGCCTGCCTTATCTACACAAAAGAAATAATTTCAGTTTCATTGAGTATCTGTCTGCTTTCTGAGAGTTTCATACATTTGTGTCACTTGCCTGCCTGCCTATCATTTCAACCAGAAGAAAATAATGCTAACAGTAAAGATGCTATGAAAAATAGAGCCTGAGGTAAATTTTGCCAAAAGCCAATTAGAGATTTGAAAAACAGTCGCATTTTTCAGGCCAACTCAAAGCTATATCAAACTGAGCTTCTGGTGGTTTCAAAAGAGTGTAGAGATGGAAGTAACTACGAAACATACAGCAGATGCAGCCAGAGAGATGGCAACTAGCTGGGACTGTCTCCTGGGAAAGCATCAGGGTCTGCAGGAAGCCCAGAAAGCTCTGTGGCTGCAAGAGACATAAAGAAAACATCCCTTTGTGAAGTGGGTCCATGACATGGAGGGATCTGCCAGTCTTGGTTAGCACTACACGTTTGTTTGAAAGCAGCCAGTGACCACTGCAGAGCATTAAAGGAGGTCTATTTTCTGAACCAAGTGGACTTTTTCAGTGATAGCTTTGTGAGGAATAAGTTGCATTGCTCCAGCCTAGGGACTGCAAAAATGTTGGCATAGACCTTGATTTGACTCAAGCATGGGAAAACTTGGGTTTTCATAATCATGTGTGGAATTTGCTTGTGATAAAACATAAAAGCAGCTTCTGTTTCTAGGTTAAAAGTCACTAGAGCAAGTTGTGAATTTGCCCGTATTTATTGCCCGATTTAGGATAAGGAAGTGACTGCCATGAAAGGAATGCACAGGGAATAAATTGGGAGGGTTAGATATTTTTTAGCCGATGGTTTCTGCTGAGTGTAAGGGCTATGGTCATTACTTAATCCACAGGACTGCCACCATTTGTCCCAGCAAGGACTCCCACACATATCCTGTTTTCCACATTTCTGTGGAAGAGCATCTGTTTGTGGTTCCTCCAGCAGACTTTGAAAATACAAAAGTCACTCATGATGGGACTTTCCATCATGACCTAAATCTGAGATTGTCCATTCCAGGAGAAGACTGAGTGGCTTTGACCTTCCAGAGAACTTTGATGTATCTGCCTAAACTTGCCTTTTGGAAGGTGGAAACTGATGTAAAGAGGAGGGAGAAATGGCCTTTTGTTAATAGTGAAAGAAAAGTAAGGACTTTTGAGGTCTATTGGGATAAATAGACCATCTTCTCCAGCAGATCCGCCAGAGGGAGAAAATATGAAAGACGATGGTCTTCTCCAGCCCACCCAAACTGCTACTAGTGGGATTTGGACTTCTCTCATCCCCTGCTGCTCACTCACAGATGTGTATTTTAAGAATACCAAGAAATTTAGTCAAAATCTAAACTGCTCATTGTTATTATTTATTTTCCTGAACAAATGTCCATGTTTTCCTTTAAAATATGAGTATATATGCACTGGAAGAAGAAAGCAGGTTTTTCAGCTGTTGTCAAAAGACAGCATCAATCTTCGTTCTTCACTGTGCTAATGTACCAACTCTATCTAGGAATGATCCAGGGTTAAAAAGCATCATAATCCCAAAGTTGTTATAGTGTACAGATGATGCAACCAACACTTCCCTGTTGCATCTGTGGAAGAAAAGGGTTTGCTCTCAAGACCTCCCACTTCAGAGAAAAAATCCCACACACTTCAAGCTCCTGCATTCACCAAGGAGTCCTCAAGCTCTGGTTCCTCCAGTCTGACTGCCAGGCTGAACAATACTGGCAAGGTAAGAGCTGGCCCCCAGCCCATGCATTTGAATCAGGGGTTCTCAACATCTGCTTTACAGCTGTCCTCTGATGCAAGAGAAATGGTTTCAGGATGCGATGAAACCCCTAAACAAGCAAGAGTGCTCATGGCCAGAAGTTTTCTCTTACATAGTGTTTAATTGGTGGGAAAAAATACTTTTAAAAACTCAAACCTCCTGCATGTGTGTATGTTTTATTTTAAACTTATCCAAACTAGAAACAGAGCTTCTTTCACCCTGAATAATAGCTTGGGGTGTTCACTAGAACTAGCAAAGTAAATCTCACTCTTACAGGTTGGAAATATATGTTTGAATCACAAAGCATCTGGTTATTCTCAAGCAGATATCCCCCCTCCTTTTCTATGCATCCTAGATAACAGCTCTCCAGTTCTGAATATTTTGAAATGGTAGGAGAGTCTCTAGTTGTCACAGATGAAAGCTTTTACAAGGTGCAGGTTCGGCTGCAGAAGAAGAAACCCATCTTCTTTTTTCTGTATTTTTTTTTTAAATCTCAGCATATTTTTTGGGGGATAGCTAAGCTGTTCTCCCACAGCTCTTGTTTTGATATTTTGAAATCTATTTGTAATCTTCAAGAAGATAACTGGTTTCCCGAGGGCCTTCATTAACAGCAAGAACACAAAAAGTGGCTGGGCATGAAGGTCAAGTGTATTCCCTCTGGAAGGGAGACATTTTTAATAGTACCAGTGACCAGTAGAGACCTTCACTGGTACAGATGACTTTCCTAAATCTTGAAATGGTCTGTCACAGCCTAAGAACCTAGAAGTAAGATATACTGTATTCAATCTCTGAGAGCATAATAATGGAAAAGCTCTCTGTTCTGTAACACCCAGAAGAAGTGATCAGAGATCTCTGCACCCCCCAGCCTTCCCTTTGGGGAGGCAAGGTCTGTCTGCATGCATACCTGGCAGGAAAAGGCAGGGGTGGTCTGCTGATGCCCTGCACTGATGAATGATGGACGTGGATGTACCTGAGGCTGTGGGGCCACCTGCACGGCCTCCTGTGCATCAGCTGGGCTCTGTGCTGGTGTGCACACTGAGGAACAGCACAGCAGCTGTGTTCTACATCACTAGGTGATCAAACTCACACCTTAAAATCTACACAACAATGCAAACACATGGTACGTGCTGCACAGGTAGATCTTGAACCATTATTTTTCCTCTCTCTGCTTTCTCCTCTGAATGCTATCCCAAAGAGTTATTTTATCTGGATCATAAGGAAATGGAAGTGCAAGATAAAACTAGAAAGATATTCTTGGGATGGTAAGATGATAGCTTTGTCCTCTCATCACATTCATAAATGTATCCAGGAAAGAGTTAAGCCATCCTGGAAATACTGCCCAAGAAAGGGACTTGTGGAATCTAAATGCTGCTTAAGAAGGCAGGGGGTAATTAGGGCAGTTGATTTTTAATTGTCACTGAAGTCAGTCCTTGCAAGGTCCCCCAAACATAGCCAGGTTAATGGTCAGCACTGTATGCTGAGTCAGCAAAATGCTTGTGCTGGCTTTCACCAGGATCTCCCACCGGCTGAGGGCAGCTCTTTTTGCTGGATGTACCCAACTTCACTCTGAAGCCAGGATGATTAAAAGAGAAAAGTAATCTGCAGCTTTAATCAAGCTTGCAGGAACACACCTTCCGGATTTTGTGAGACGCGGTATTTGTTACCTCCTGTCCTCTGGCATAGTAGCAGTTTAATGAAAGGCTGCATATTTTTCTGTTAGCAGCTCAACCACTTAATTCTTAAGTTCCTTCAGAGCTCTCAGATGTATGCCATCTGGTCATGGTGACTTGTTGCTCTTTAATTTGTGAATTTGTTCCAGCACTTCCAGTTTTGACACCTCAATCTCTGACAGAGTCTCATCTTCATTACTTGAAAAGAATAGCTCAGAGGGCTGTGTCTCTCTCTCTCTCTCACATGCATCGTCTTGTAGCTTCAATTTCATTAATACAATTTCAATTTACAGCAGAATTTATAGCTTTCCCAAATAGGCCATCTTTTCACCTCCTACCCATACTGCAGTATTTTATTAAACAAAAGCAGATCTGAAAACTACACGGAACCCATGCACTCAGGTAACCAGTATACCTTTGCTATCTTTTAAAAAGGCCTGAAAGTTAGTTCAAAGAAATATCTCTCACATCCACCAAAGAAATATTATTAGTTCTCAAAAAACAGGGAATTAGACAGACTTTTTAAACAAATCCAGGATTTGTTTAAAATTTATTTGTCTGTCAAAACAAGGCCCAATGCTATTTATTTATGTATCATAAATAATATCTATTACAGTCTATTTGCATTCCAGATTTTCAGGGAAGTTGAGTCCCCATTGTAAGAGGCACTCAACAAGTGCATGGCTAGAGGCAGCTCCTCTTCTGAGGAGTTTACAAATATAGGGAAGACAAATGGCAACAAACAGACAGCATGCAAAGAAGTTGTCAAAGATGGATGACTTTGTATTTACATATTTAATGAATTTTTCTTTCATACATGGTGTCCTTCACCTTCCCTCCTCAGTGTTTCTCCAGGCACATATCCCCACCCAGCATCACCAGGATTTAATAGTATGTTCTGTTTCCATCCTTTCCCTACCACAGGAAGATATGACAGTAAAAACCTTGGTAACGTAGCTAGCCAGCCCATGCCAGCCATTTTTTCCTCTTCCTGGGAGACTGAAGTGGTTTTCCAGAGGTGTCTGTGCATGTGGGGTTAGGGACAGGAGGACCACCTGTCCTGCCACCTCCATTTTCATCCACCAAGCACAGGTGCGATGGCACCTGCATTGCTCTAGCAGTAGAGGCCATTGCTGTAAAAACTCCTTTGCCTTCAAACCACGGATCAGTCCTGGGTTCTCCACCACCTCCCTCCACACTTTCAAAATGCAGGAAACTTCAGCAGTGCCATCTGCAAATTTCGGAAATGGGCTGTCTGGAAGAAGGGATTATGGATGGGCACAGAAAGGGCAGAAACTCAAAACTTCTCTTCTCCACTTTATTAAATCCAGGAGATGACAGAAAGCATGCTCCCCTTCTGACAAAGTCAGAGGGTCTCTAGTGACATTTATGTCACTGGAAAGGCATATAATACGTACACAGTGGTTTAATTTTATCTTAATGAAACAATATACATATAAAACTATCCATTAAATATAAAACAGTGAAGTAATTTGCAAATTTTCCTACAGCATAATAAATTAAGCATGGAGAGCACTAAGGAATGCAATTTGCAGTCATTTATAATGCAGTGTTTTATGTTAATAATTCAAAATCACATGCTATTTGGAGACACTTCTAATTAATGTATTTATGAAATTGTGAACTGTGACTGTTTTGGTTTCATTTAGCTAAACATTTCAACAGAATGCTCTTGCTGTTGTTTTGTGTTTGCTTAATGGCACCAGCAAGCATCAAATGTACAACTGGGGAAAGTTGGGGGTGGTATCTGATGCGGCTTTTTTTATGGGTATGTGTTTTTGTCTGTGCACTGTATACATGCATGTGATTACACTCCTGATCTCACAGAGGAGAAGAAAGTTCTGCAGTAATTTGAGGAGAAAATAAGGAAAGTTTTATGGATGAATAATTAATCGCAAGGAAAGTTTAGTACCTTCCTAAAGAATTGCTAAAATATTCAATACTTTTTACATAGCAGATCTTTATACAATGCTATTTCTCCTGACTAGTTAATTACGACTAATACAGCTTGTAAATTTGTATTCATATTTTTATTTTGACATCTTTCAGGGTTTTTTAGTCATCATACTAAGCATTTGTCAGGCTGCTTCTTTATTGGAATACTATGAGATATGATTCCCCAGAAGGGTAGTCTCCTGAGAGGAGACTTGTAAGAAGTTGAGAGTATTTTGAAATTTCAAGTACATTTTAGGAAAAAAACTCTATCCATATCAGATTTTTTAGGGAATTATCACATGCCAAGGCCCTGATTCTGAAAGTGGCTTGAAATGAATGAGCTTCTAGGCATATGCAGAACCAGATGCTAATAGCACTCTGTTGTAGCTCTGCACAGGAAAGTGAAGGGAAAGCTCTTGAAATAATTTTCTATGAAAAATCTGTTTCACACAAGAAAAAGAGGGGGGAAAAAAAAGAAAGAAAGAAAGCTGAAACTCCTCAAACGCATTGTTAGGACGTCCAAGGTACTGTATGTGGTCCCTTCCACCTTCCAAAATGATCATGAAAATTCAGTGGGATGCTGAATCAAAATCTTTGTGTCTCCTGGTAATTTCAAAGCTCACTTGCAGAACAGTAACTCCCCGATGAATGTTTTATATCAAAATTGTGCTTTCTGTATGGTTTCTGCTCTTTTCCTTTCTTGGTTGCTTGCCTTTTTTGTTTTTTTTTTTTTTTTTAAATTCTCGTGATAATATGTATATGGCTGGGAAAATATTTTAAAAGTTCTCATGGCCTTTAGCTGTGGTCTTGGAAGTCAACCAATGTAATTATTAGACTGAGAATTAAAGCTGTATTTGACCATTTTGTCTGATTTATATTTTAAACAATGTAGGAACTGTTATGATTAAGGAGGCAATATGGGTGTCAAGGATCTAGCTCCCTATTACTTGTCATCATCCAAGTTGCTTTATTGAGTCTCTTTATTTCCTTGGTGTCAAATAACAAATATTGGCAACACATTAGATTAGCTGAATGAGAGTCTTTAATAAACTCCTTTATCCTAAAATGAAAAATATTACTATATCCATTTCATGTTGTCCTTTTTGTCCAGTATGACAAAAAGGACAGTATGCTTTTACAGCATTCTGTAAAAGCTCATGTATTTATATATTTGTCTGCTTCTGTTTTTAGCCCTAGACAAAACTGGAAATTGTCAGGAACTGGTCAGCATAAAGACTGGGATTTGGGTTATAATTTAGGTGAGTCGCAATATCCTTTCTTGCTGGATTTTTAAGTATAATTTGTCTTTCACTAAGTGAAATGGATTTGTAGGAGATTTCATAAATGAGGCTCAAACTTTGTAGTGAAAATTTTTATCCCAGCTATGTAGTTGTTTTAAAAAAAGATATTATATCTGTCATAGGGCCCTAAGGTGTTAGATCTGTGATGCATCAACACGGGATTTAAGATGATGTAGTGTATCAGGAAATATGTTGTGAGATAAGGGACTTTGCTAACTAACTAGTTATTACCTTTTTGATAGCATCTGTGGTGGTCTGAATACATTACCCACCTCCATTTTGAGCCATATGATCCCAGGTTTATATCTGAATCTGAGTTTTATGGTTTGTGCCCGTGTCTAAAATTAATTTACAGAAAGAGAGAAGGAAATTGCCTTTCCTATTTATTGTTTGTTTTTTTTTTTTTTTTCTTCTGATTTGAATGGAAAATTTTCACTTTATTTTGGGGCATGGTGAGTGCTTCCAGCCCTGTATTTGAACATTCAAAACCTTATGGAGGGCTTATTTTAAAAATCCTTTCTCCAGTGGTGGGAAAATGACAAAACTTGGTAATACGTGCTTTATTTTTTTAAAATTATTTTGGCATGGTTTATAAGACTAGATCTACAGCTGCCTGTGGTTACATGCTGTTCATTAAAGGTGTTGTAAAACAGAGCAAGCCCAAAATACAGATTCTAACTGCTCTGTTCAAAGCAATACTACCATTTTTGATAGGAAGTTTGTCTGAAAGTTATGTTTTTCTTTTCAATCCTATAGAGGCATAAATCAGAGAACTATATCAAAATTCATTTAGTAACAAAGTCTGGATGTGATTAGTTTCACAATTTGTAAATATCATGATGCTTTCTCTCAGGTTTTATTTTAATAGGGTAGAAATCTTTGGAGTGCCTGAAGGCACTTCAGGTACTTCAGCACATATCAAACAAGAGTTAAATTAACCACCATGTTCTGAAAACAATAACAAACACAAGCACATTTGACTTAGATGTCTTATGGAACACCACTACATAGCGTGTGAAGATTAGCTTCCCAATGAACACTGGGGCCTTTAAATGTAATTATTAAATTCAGCAGATGAGCTGCCATCCCTTGGCATTCTAATTATCTTAAAGGATTTTTATTTGGTGATTTATGTAGAATTCATCAATCAGAGTTATTTCTGTAGAAACAGTGCTCTATTTCTGGGGAGGCTCCTTCTCAATTTGACATGGTTTTTCGAAATAGAAGACTGTTTTTAAAAAGATCTTCAAAGATATGAAACTAATGGGTTTGAAGAGAAGCAAAGAAAGACAGGAAAACAAAGACTGGCAAAGCTCTTTATGAAGGAAGAAATAGCATATTTCTGTTTCTTTTTAAGTTAAGTCTACTAATCTAATGTCCTGGGGATAAGTGTACCTATTTATCAAACTGAAAATGGATGCTAGCTAAGGTAAATACAGCATTTATTTAAAAGATGAGTGAGAAATACTGCAAATCTCCTTGACTGGCACAGAGATATCTTTGGTGCAGGACAACTCCTGTGAAAGGTGAAGCTTTGGGACTCTGAAATGGCTAGAGAATGTAGAAGTAGCAGAAGGTTTGGGTATCTTTGGTTGCAGAAGCTTATTAAAACCTTATATATGAGAAGAAATGTAGGACTTTTTGGTACATTGCAATCACAAAAGGATAAATTAACCAATCAGTAAAAGGAAATTCATCACATGGTAAAAGGTAAAGGATTTTGCCATACAACTTAATCCAACTCCCACTGAGGTTCTTGGGATCTGAATTCAGCCTTTCCAAATTAAAGCAAAGGAAGTCTTCCAAGCTCTTAAAAATACTTTCATTTCCATGAACAAAGCTACTGCATAAGATGTAACCACACAAAAACCCCCAGAAAACCCAGAGACAGTCATTACCAGGAGTGTATGGAGTTGTCTAGCAGCAGTAAACAAGAAAAATCCACATATCTTCATGAATGGGTAAGCATTTGTCTCAGCCATGTTTGTGTCCCCATTGCATCTGCCTGCCACATACAGTGTGTGAAGGCACTTGAGTAGACCAAATGTTTCAGGAAAATGGATTTCAAGTGTCACAATTCTAATATTCTCGGGCAGAGAAGCGGAGAAATCTGAGGAGGAGTTTTATGGGCCAAATTTTCTGATATGTAACCCCATGAGCCACAACAAACATGCTGATACCTGGCCTGCAGTTACTCCTACCAAAGAGAATAAGAGGCATTTAGAAAGACACGTTATGGAGACCACACCACTTTTCTCTTTCTTGGAGAGAAAATTTCAAGTTAAATAATATTTTCCATATACTATTTAATCACCACTATGCTTGGAAAAACCATTATACAAACTGAAAAATGGGGGAAAATCACCATATAGATTATCTGTTCTGGGTGATGTCTCCAGCTCTTTCCCTCTTGCTTAGAACTTGGAATGCCTGTTTTAAAAAGCACCTGTCTCCCTCTCACCCACCTGTGATTTCATGATGCTTGAGTCAAATTTAAATGGCATATACCGGGAATTAACAGCAATGCTCTCCAGCACTTCTGCAACCTGAATTCAAGGGGCAGGGGAAAAGGTTTCTGGTGTAGACTCTTAGGCAACATAGAAGGCTAACAGCCACTGGAGACCCAAGTGAGATAATGGAGTAATCTTGGGCAATCCTAAAGTACTGGGAGAGAACAGGCTGGACAGAAAAGAAGAAGAAAAACGAAACCCCAAACAACCAACTTTCCTATCTCTAGTGCATTTATGCTGCCAAGTCCACCTCTGATGCAAGGGTGTTGTGAAATGTAGCTCACTTGTTAAACGTTGTTTTGATGTGTTGTTTGGGACATAGGGAAAAAGAAATGGATTGCATTCAATCTCTATTAAAGCAGAGGGATGTCTTCTCCAGAATTTATTTTCAGGAGCTTTGCACTAACTTAATTTTCTTATTAGCTGAAATTGCTAGTGAGACAGTTTTAGCAAAGATGCTAAATGCCTTCGTAGAAAAGATGGGTCTGTGCTCAATGAATTGACTACTGTTGTGTCAGCTTGTACAGAACAGATCTTTACTATGGGATTTGGGGATCTGGGATTAGGTCCTATTGATAATTCATGTGGGAAAAATGTTATATTTAATTACAGAAAGGCAATTAGGTGGGAAGATTGCAAGAAAATGTTACAGGTAGTTAGAGTTGCAGGAAAAAAAAGCAGGAATTTATATAAAAAATAAATAAATTCTAATATGAGTGTTAGTGATTGTTGAAAATTGAGGGAAAAAAAAAAAAAAAGGGGGGGGGAGGAGAAAGAAATGGAGTGGTATTTTCAAATTGAAAGTCCAAAACAATTTTCTCAGAAAAATGCTTTTGGGGCATTTTTTATCTCAAGAAGAAACCATGAAACAAGCTGAGAGATAAATTAAACAGATCCAAATCACACTTGGTAACCAGAAAAGCATGTTTTCTGACCATGGTATGGTGAAGCTGAAGACGGGGAACATTATGCTCCCACCTCTCCTACATGGGACTAGTTTCCTATTTGAGCTACAATTCCCACAGTTCTGAAGGGCTTCCCTGAAGGCACGGGTTCTTGGGAGGCAAGGTGCCACTAAAGGGCAATTTGGTTTCAGCTGGAAGTGCTGCACAGTGAAAAGTATAGGTCATGCTTTATCCTAAGAGTTACAAAGCCACCATCTTGACACTCTTCAGGATGTTAAGCCATAACTTTAAGGAACTTCGCAGCGCAGCTTTAACGCTCACAGAGATAGTCTTTTCTCCCCACTCACTCTTGTGTGTGCTATGTATTGCACAGCCTAAGCAAAACTATCTTTAGAGAAGCTCTTATTTGAAAGACTTGAGGAGTTTGTGTAGGGAGCCTGGAAATCCGACAGACTACATTCTTTGTGCTGAAGAAAATCCAGAGTTAGATCCTATCTTATACAGCAGCCTGGTCTCTAATCCCTTGTCTTCCTCAAAGGTAACGCATGAACTGTGACTAGCAAAGGGGGGCAAATCATTACTGTCAGAAACTGCAAATTTCAGGTCAGCACCACTTCAGATCACCCTCAATCCATTTAAAGAGTCTGGGATGAGGTTAATTTGGAGGGTGGAGAAGCTGTAGCCTCCCAGAGAAAAACCTGCCATGTCTTGTGCTCTCTTTCCTAGAGTTAGCTAGAAAGACAAGAGTTGCACAGGATGCTGAGATGCCTCTAAAGGAAATGTTTGCATCGATCAAGCTGTCACACTGAAGTGTGTGAAAAGCTGGACTTGGGGCTGCCCAACTAAACTTGTTAAATCAAGACAGTGCGTTTCAACAGCTCCACCACAACAACATTGGGTTTATGCATGTTTGTACATATACAGAATGTATAGGATAGTGTTCCATCTGTTTACCTGTCTGTGCATCCCTCCAATAACTCTTACTCATTTTAGGCAAATTTGACGTAGGAATTCCTAGGTATTTTAGATGTTTGGCAGTTTAATTGTTACATGTGTATGAAACATGGAGCTACACGTTGATGATACAAACCTGATAGCTGGACACCTTATGATGGTTCATTTGCAAAATTGTGCTGCTGCCATTCACTCATGTTAGCCTCACTTTCCCATCCCTTACTGCTTTTAAAAGCAGCATGAAGAGCAGGAGCAGCTGCTGCCAGGAAAAGAAGCTGCAGGAGCCGGAGGGACACACGAGGGAGTGCAAAGACACAGGCTTTCACAGCTGATGACCTTGGCTTCTAGCACATCCCATGATTAGAGGAACTGCTTCTAGAACTGGAAGATGTGGGAGCTGAAACTACTCATCCTATTTAGGACTCAGGGAAAGGAAAAAAAGAAATCTATCCTGTTTAAAAAACATGGTGAAAAAAAAATCACTGAATTTCCACTTGCGGTTACTGGAACCTTATGAGAGAAAAATGCTTCCAGAAATTATTTTATTCCTTAAAAAAAAAAGCTACTTCTCCATAGTTATTAGAGGGAAACAGAGCAGTATTTGTTCAGTCTCCTGTTCTCTCTGCTGTTTCACACACTCTTGAAAGTGTCTGACAGAGCATCACACTTGTTCTACCACTCTGTAAGTGCAGCCCTTTATCCTAAGAGTCATCATAGAAGCATCATATTAAGGTTTGGGTTAGGAAGAACTTTAAAGATCCAAACCCCCTGCCATGGGATGACCCCCACTATATCAGGTTTCTCAGGGTGAAACAACAGAATGGTTTACCTAGACGGTTTCCTCTCCAACAACCTCCTATTCAAGAATAAGACCTCTTTAGGTGACTGGGGCTGTTTCCATTGGTTATTCAGTAGCATTAGCAGCTGTGTCTAAAACTTTTGGGCTTCTTAGGAAACTTTGCTCAGGCAGTGAAAGATATTGACAAAAAATGGAGAATTAAAGTAAATAAAATTTGGTCCTTGGAAATTCCTGCCTACCCTTCTGCAGTGGTGTCCTTCACAGAGGCTTTGTTCTTTGGGACAGCTGCATACAAACTGAATTGTAAAACTACTAAATAAAAATTATAGGTATCGACTCTTCCACTTACCACGTTATCAGGTGACTGTGGTAGAAGGGAGGTGAGAAGAATTGTACCCCAGGAACCATCTCAGGACTTGATTGTCTCTGAGGCCAGCATGTAAAATTCCACATGTCATTTCACAGGATGTTCCCCTGTTGTCACAATCTTTCCTTCTCTCCTCATCTACCTTTTATCTGCTCAAACCATCTTTCCATTTATTTTTTCTGTTTTTCTCCTGCCTATTTTTTTGTTTCCATTTTCACCACTGGGATGAGAATCTGATACCTGCCTATTTGAACACTTGCTCCATGATATTTGAATGTGCTAGGAATTACAAAAAGCAAGTATTTCCATTTCTTGGTGCTTTTAATTTGGGTTCTTTCTTCACTTCCCCAAGGACAATGAATGCTAAATGCAGTATAGTCGAACTTAAATATTAAGGTTCACTAAAAAGCAATCAGAAATTGCCTATATAGCTTTTTCCTAATGGAAATATCTCTGAGGGAAGGATTTTGGGGAATGATGTTTTTTTAATGTGGTAGATACGTTACATGTACAAAATATAGTACTGCTTATATTTGTCCTCTTGATTTCAGCAAAGTACAATTCCTGCATGCTATTCTACAGTGCTGTGTGAATATCCATGAATACTGAATTGTTTTTCTGGAGGAAATATGTAAAAGCATGAAAGTGATCATCAGCTGATCTCTGCTCCAAGATGAATTGTGCCATTTAGGAAACAAGGAAAAGAAATTTATTTCCACTAGAATTTATTTGTGAAATAAATAGGAGGCTACTTCCTTGCATGTCTTTGAGCTAAGGAAGAGGAAAATATTAACATGCATCAAGAAACATCTATTTTTAAAGTCCTTAATAACCTTTTCAAGACTAAGACTCTGCTGCCATTTCCCGAAGCTGTATAGAATCACACTGATCACAATTGGCTACTCTGGGTGTTTCAGAGAAAAATTAAGGCTATGTATTTTCTTTTTGCATCCTGGATTTTTTCCTAATCATTCTGCACTGACTCATCATTGTGAACTTTTATGTACTGTGTTGTTAGGTTTTAACCAGCTACAAAATTTCAGGTAGTAACCATGGTAAAGAGGAACTACATCTCTCCTTTAGGTGCATGTGCTCTGTCTGCAGTGTTTGCAGGGAAGCTCTGGGGCACTGTGTGCTCAGTGTCCATTCACTCACCCTGCTTTACTTTGGAAGGAAATTTGGGACATAATCAGGGAAAGAACTGTGATACCCTCAAAAAAGTTGGTGACCACTTCTGGGGAATGTGTTGGGTCATATCTGACCTACAGTACGGGCACAGATATTTAAGTGGAGTATGTTCAGAGAAAGTGCATTGACTCCAGCTGATCCCAGTAAAGGATGCTGAAATAGCTATAGCTTTTTGCTATAGCAAATGCTGAACCAGGAGGAGCCAAGAACAAGCTATTCTCCTAGATGGAATTCCTGCCTTCTTATCCAAAATTCTCTCTGAGGGAAAAAAAAGGGAAAAAAACTCCACTAAAAATAATAAAAACACAGCTTTTGCACAATGACACATAGCCTGCACTGTGAGGAGGGTAACTGAACGAGAGATTGAGCTGTGTTCATTATCCACAGAGTAAAACAAGCCTGGTATCTTTAGCTTTGCTTTAGTGAGGAAAGGTTAGAGCTCATTCACTCAGTCTTGTGGCACACTGTACTCTTTTCAACTGTCTCCAGCTGAGACAAGGTATTTGAGTAACATGAATGGAGGCTTTTATCCTGTGGGCAATTATACATGGGTTTAATGTAGCTGTTAGGATCTAATGGTCTTACAAAAAACTTTTCTTGGTGTTCTATGTTTATAACAGCTATTTTATAATAAGAATATGCTATATTAGGACAAGGTATAACTCCTTTTTGATACACACACAACTGTTTTCAAGAATTCTTTTAAAATAATCCATAGGCTTTTTTCAGAATAAAAGCTTTAGCTTCTATCTGACTATACATATTTTTGAAAGGGATAGAGGCTTTTTTCCCCTACTGTTCTTTTCCTTTGGCTTTAATTCAGTTTGCTTTGTTCAGACCTTAGGTCAAAGAATTTTTATGTTGAATATATGTATCCTGGTGGAGGCTCTAAGCACATTTTTGAATCTGGGAATTTAGAAGGGCACCTCTATTTGATATGAGGAGATGTATGCCTGGAAAGTCTCAGCCTGGATCTTTCAAACCTGCAGGCCTTACGCTTGTGATCACACACATTTCCTAATTTGTGCATGTACCTATTGTTCCCTTTGATTTCAGAAGCAGAGGGAATTTAACGTCTGGATACAGAGCTCGGGACTGAACTGGAGAAACCCAGGCTTTGTGAATGCTGCTCTTGGTTCACACAAAGTTATCAAATGACGAAATGCAAGTGCCCCATTCTTTTATTCCCTGATGTAGGTGTCACAGTAACACAGTGATATCCTTCCATTTTCTTGCAGCAGCATCCCTACCATGCCTTTGAAAGAGATGAAGTCTTTCAGATCTGTGACTTGTGTCTTTATAATGCCCAGGGAGCAATTGCTCCTGTTCTTCAACCGAAAGCAAAACGAATTCCCCCATGTAATTAAGACTGAACACACAGCCATTGTTTCCACCCCTTCTGTGTTATAATATTGTAATGCAAGATGTCATTGTGTGCTTAATAGTGTTTCCCAAACACAAACAGTAGGGTGGCCCAGCTCACCCTCCTCTCAGCACAGAAAGGCGAGGTTGTAGGCACCTCTCGCTGGCTATAACTGAGTTATGTCATGTGGTGTAAAACAGCTTCTGCCAGCAATGCTGCTTTGTCTCGCAGAGAAGCAATTTTTTAAGAGATTTGATAAATTGTCTTGTCACACTTGGATTAAACTATTGATTTACCAACACCCTTTGTATGTTGACCCAGGAAAACACAGTGGATGCTATTTAGAATATAACAAACCCTCTGCCATATGCATGTTGTCTAGCCTACACTTCAACCCTATCACCTTTCAGCAGATTGCTTCAGACAAGAGATCTCATGGGCAGGGAATCTGCAATGCATATAAGCTTACTTGCTCATTTAATACAAGAGAGTCCTAGACATTGACCTTGTCTATAGCTTCCAGCTTGGCAGGGCTGTAACACCACAAAGACCTGCAAATCCCCTTTTAACAAGGCTACCAGAACCAAATGGCCCAGGTCCAAAGAGATGAAAACATGAAGATATCCAGCAGACCTGTTGCCTACCCTGCTCAATGGAAAATTGTCTGAAGCTGCTGTATTGGTGTCTGCTTATGTGGTTCAGTATCAAATCCTGCCATCATAGCATGTCTGATGATCTGTTCCTAAATGTTTCAACACATTTTCTAGGGGAGAGTTTTTATCCTAGGAAGGTGTGTGTCTTCCTGTATTCCCCCAAGCTTCTTTCTGCATCACTTTCCATGAGTCTTGCAAAGAATAGAGGGAACCTAGATATGGAAGCACACATGATGAGGATTGTCAGCACCTGTATAATGTGTGGCATGCTGATGTCCTGCAGGAATTTTTTGCTTCACAACAGAGATCTTCACTTAGCCGAGATCAATATTTCCAGCATAAGCAGAACTCCTCCCATTGCAGATAATGTTACTGGGCTCTTTCATTGTTTCCATAACTGTCATATGAGCTGTTTCATGGAAGTGCTATTGTATGTCTAGTGCCAAAAAGAAATACTAAATTGGAAAAAAAATTATAGACTTGTGTTGGCCCCAGTAGAAAACACATAATGATAAACCTTAAACTGCAGTTCAGCAAAACTGTGTCAATTAGGTGTTACCAAAGACCATTCCCACTTCTGGATCACCCAGATCAGAAAATTTCAAGGTAGTGTCAGTAACAATTTCATGAACAAAAAAGGTTTTCTCTTTCTTCTGCCTGGGAATAGCTTGTGTGTTACAAATTATACCAGTATTTCTTTCACCTGTGATAAAGGAGGAATGACATAGCAAACTACAAATTTGGTTTTAAAGCAAAAGGTGAGTAGCAATTGGCAAAATTGCTAGCCTATTGTCTATCCTAGACTTATTTTAATGCTTATGGGTCCAGTGACTCCTGCAGTGCCCAGAATATCCTGTGTAAGTCTTTTGTGCTAGCTCATGGATAATGCCACTCAGCTTCTATGAGGTTAGGTCAAATGATGTCATACAGTATGATGTGACATGCCCTGGTACTGTGCAATGTAACAACCTTTCATCTTCTAAATAAAAAGAGACAAGCACTCGAACCTGGATATATTGTTGAATTCTTACTCAAAGACTTGGAGTGTCTGTTGACAGAGCAGTTACTTGTATATGAATATTTCACATAAAAATAATAAAGTGCAAACACTCATCACATGCAATGGCCACAGCTAAAGCTGTCCCCTGTTTGTTTGCTTTACATTCTCATAAAATAAAACCCAAATAACCAAAGTCCCTGCAGAATCATGGAAATCTAAACCATATAAACTCCTCTTAAATTGCCCTCTGAAGCTCATGGCAGGTGTGCATCAATAAGCATATCAAAGGAAGGGTTTCCAGACAAAAGTCCTTGCCTAAGGAAGCACTGTCCCTGAGCCTGATAGCCCCAGGGACTGACAGCCAGAGCTACTCAGCTGCACTTATTTCGAAGGCTGGAGGGGGAAGGTGGCAGATGTATAGACAAAGGTGGTGTCCTTCCTATGGCAGACTCTGAAAAATTCAGGGTTATCACTGACATCTTGAGCAGTGATGAGCAAGGGACAAAAGGTAAGGGTGAGAGTGGTAAATGTGACGCCTGTGTTCTCAGGAATAGTGAACTGTGCAGTTGCTGTAATCACTGCTGCCGATAATAAAAATAAAACCACACTGTGTGCATCCCAACAAAAGCATCCGGAGAAAAAGTAGAAGAGGAGAGGTTTCATTTGCAAATCCTATTTCTCAGCTGTTTTGTAATTTAACACATACCCAGATTGCAGCCTCTAGGCACAAGAAGTGAAACTCAAGGGTGAAAATCACCAACCTGTGACCATGTGATATTAGAAACACTGCCCAGAACTTATACCAAACATCACCAAAAGACAAATAAAATCAGTTAATCAAACTGTTACTGAGCAACCAGCAGATAACTTCCACCCTATAGAAGGGACTTACGCCTCTCCTTTGTCCACAATTGCCAATAGAATGATCTCCAAGCAGGCTTCTCTCTGGCTTCAGCCTTGCAAATTCTTTTCCTGCATGGATATCCTATTCACAAGGACAGATGGGGAGAATAGCAGTAATGAAAAACACTGTCTGATAAGTTTTCTGGAAACTAATGCAGAAGGATAGTCAGAAGAGAACTCTAATTAAAAGAGCTGCTTGCTGGCATGTAGATTTTGAAGTCCTTGCTGATGCCTCTTTAGGCAAAAAATAAGATATTTTCCATTGTAAGGAGACAAACTGTGTCTCATGGAGAAGCCTGCTTTTTCTCCAGATTTCATTCTCTGCTGTTAAGAATAGGGCAGGGTAAATGATTTGATCTTTGTAGGCTGACTGCCAAATAAGAAAAACTTCACCAAATTTTGAATACCCAGGCTATAATTCCCAGAATCACTTGTGAAGTTTTTTGGTAGTGATAATCTCTGTCTCTGACTGAATAGATCACTTAAATATTCTTTGCAATGGGAAATGTTATCTGGAGAAACAGGATTCCTTATCTCAAAATAGCCTTTAGTCAGGCATTGAAGATATTTTCTGAAAGATCATAAATCCTTTCTTCAAGCTCATATGAAGTGTTCTTTTCCACCAGCCCTGTTCTTTTCTGGTTTAAAAGTTCCTATAGGTAATATTGGTTGTTCATGAACCTTTCCCTCCCTAACCAGTTTATAGATTCTAATTACTATAAGTTCTTTTCTCTTCTTTTACATCTGTATAATTTCTAGTGTTATACAAAATAATTGATTTTATAGACAGTCCTTTTGTCTCCTCATGTCGGCCTTTTGTTGCTGGTTAGGTTTATGAATCTTCTGTATCACTGGGATTTTTAGCGCATGCATTTTGCACCTGTATTCTCTTTCACAGTCTTCTAAAACTTGGTGTGAAAATAAAGACCATGTAATTTCATAGTATTTTACCTCCTGTAAATCTGTGAGAGTGATGGGATCAACATCTACTATTCTTATGGCATCAAAATTATTCTGACAAATGTTATTGACAAATGGACTCTGCCACAAAGCCATTCAGGTCACGCTTGCACACGAGTTGTGACTGGTTTCTTTGAACTTGGTTATTTGAGTGATTCAACACTAGTAAAATTTTCATTAAATAAAAGAGGGGGACATGACTTGGGAGGGAGAGAGACAAAGAGGGAAAAGTTCAATTTGCTCATGATCAGAATAAAAATCTAAATTTTAATGGTTCTCTTAAGGATGATTTGCCTCAGGCAGATATAAACACCCCCAAAGAAGGCATGCAAAGACCCCACACTCCAGGCCTGCTGCTGCTGCCTTTTATTCAGTCACCCACCACTACAGTAATCAGATCTTAAAGTACAGGTTAATGAGATAATTAGGCAAACAAAATCAAACTTGTACACTGCATGGAAATGGATGGCTGCTGTCTCGCAGCCACTTGTTGTACGGCACCAGGGCAAACTGCCTTTCTTTTCAATGGGCAATAAAGCAGGAAATCAAGTAGATATAGGTTGTTCTGCCTGCACACAGTGGTGAGGGCAGCTTCACTGGTACTGAATTTTAAAGAGCAAATAATATCAATTAGCAATTGTGTCTGGAAGAGTGTTGGCAGGGAGGTCTTCCGCTCATCGCTCTCCTGAGGCAGGCCAAGCACTCAAGTCTCAACAGCTTCCATTCGAGGACTTTCCTAGGGAACAGTGCTGCCAAGAGAAGGACTGCCTGCTAAATTGTCCTCTTACAGAGGACCCTGAAGACTCTTCATTTTTGGTAATTTTCTGATAGAACTGAATTAGGCAGTTTTGATAGCCCATGGAGCTCGCTCATAGACTTCCTTCATAGCTCATGCTGACACGGATCTGACCCATGACTTGTCTCCTGAGATTGAGAGGGAACAGGCATATGTTCAGACCTAAACAATTTCAGGAATCTTTTCAGAGGAAGAGACTTTAGTTTTTAATTTGGATTTTCAGGACTGTTATAAATGCTTTTCATTCAGAGATCTTTTTTTAGATCAGGCTTTAATGACACGAATGAACTAATATTCTTATAAAAGTGTTGGCAAAGGCTTGGTTCACCCAACACTGATTGATGAGGAAGCCCACAGAGTAATTTTTAACTAATGCCAGAAACATATTTTGTGGTAGATTTAGGAATGCCATCCCAGTCTTCAGCCTTTTATTACTGACTCAAGAGGCCATCTTCTGCAAAGTCAGTGATTCATGCAGAGTGATTTGAAAGGAATGTGTTTGAATGAGCTTCCTGTGTATTTGTCACAGTTTATGACTTTTTAATAACAAATCATTATTACTGCAAATTTTTTAAGCCCAAAATCCTCTATGAATCTTTTCAAACTCATCTCTATTTATAATCTAGGGAGGAACCTGTTCACTGTTTTTGTTCATTCCACTGTTGTTGATTCATGGACTATTATTAGGTTACAAAAAGTTAAGATGGTGTGGGAGAGTGAATTTTTTAAACTGGCGATTTTTACCTTCTTTTTCAGTTGTAGCAAAGGGTCTACTCAGTTTACAACATAGGCTTCATGACTGAGCAGAGAGACCTACTCTGGAGAACACAGATTTCCACCCAGGAGAACCAAGTCTGGCATGCAGCAGATATTGCAGTGCATCCACCTGTAAATCAAGTGGAAGGGAGTACACTCGCTGACAACAAGCCCTGCACAGCTGCACTCCATTTTCCCCTATTGGCTTCTTTTAGAAAGAGTAGTTGTCAATTAAGGTAGAAATAATGTAAAGAGTATGCAGATAAACACCTTGAAGTTTAGCAAGTCATTTTGAGCTCACAACATATATATTTGGACTTTTCTTTCTTGTAAAATGTCCAGAGATTCTGTTTCAAGCTCAGTAATAGCATAAATATGTGA
The DNA here is from genome assembly GCA_018697195.1 of Certhia americana. Classification (NCBI taxonomy): domain Eukaryota; kingdom Metazoa; phylum Chordata; class Aves; order Passeriformes; family Certhiidae; genus Certhia; species Certhia americana. The sequence goes on along the minus strand of CM031858.1, from coordinate 62,573,703 downwards.
GGTTATATAGAAAGAGGAGATGAAGTGAAGTCTTATTTGAATTGTTGGGAAACTTATAAAAAATATTTAAAAATAATGATTGTGTTTACTTCTAGAATTAGACTGCAGTTTCTATTCAGCGGGCACATTGGTGACTTGGGGCTGAAAGCTGTTTTTTTATTAACTGGTTCAGCCTTTCCTGTATGTGACCAGCATGGATCCCAAACCTGCAAAACACTGTATCTATAGGAGGCAAAGACATTTATCATCTCATAGAAAGTGCTCATTGTCTAGTAGCATGAGGCCACAATGTTTGTACAGTCTTCTAAATTGGTGAAAGCATTAATTACACTGAATAATGGTAACCCTGGTTATCTTGGCAGACATCTGAAACCTTGGATAATTATAGCTTCTGCTAGACAAATTTTAGTTCTCTGAATTTGATTTTAGGGGACAGAAATAATTTTTAGATAATCCAGTGCCTGAGAAATCAGGATGTGAAGAACTGGAATTTTACCTGTATGAAAATGCTTGATAGACAAGTAAAAGACTGTAACCATTTCTAATGAGATCATAAATTTCTCCTAACTCAGGGGGGATGGAAAGCATTGAAAAATCAGTGCAAAAGAAAACCAGATTCACAAAACATACTTTTAGCAATGGAACAGATCACAATGGAACATGAAATTAAAAGAAAAAAACAGCATCAGTCTTGATGAAGATTGGAAAATCTACATGTCAGAAAAAATAAACTTGTTACTTAATAAGGTTAATAATAGATAAAGTCCCCTAAAGATAAATTGTTATCACATTTGACGACCATTTTATTAAAATGTTAATGGCCTCAGGCAAAAGCAAACTGTTCCCTTAATCTGCCAGAAGAACTGCTTTCTCAGGAATTATATACACCAGAGAACTTGGGATGTGAGCTAACTGTAACAAGCATGTTTGAAAATTGGAGCATCCACAGCTTGTGAAATTTGTGGCTAAAAGGGAATGGAATTCATGTCTCAAAATGGCTGTGTCCTTTTCTGCCAAACACAACTTTCACTCAAATTTTCAAATGCAAAATCCATTGGATTCAACTGCTGCAGTCAAAACAGCTGAGGTGTTAGTGATTGAAGGGAGGATTTTTTTCTTTGCCTTCTTCCATGCTAACTGTGAAAAAGGTGTAGCTTAATAAGCGCAATCGCTGTAATAGCAAACAGACAGAAAATATGTTTTCATCAGCACCTCTAAGCATGGCAAAACTGTGAAGCAGCCTGGCAAGTACTCTAAGCCTTCAGTGAATTGTGATAGATTGCAGTATGGTTTGTCTGGGATGAGAATAACAACAAAAATATCATTCGCAAGATTTGATGAAAACTCAGCCCGTACAGAGAGACTTCTTGCTACAAGCACAGTATCAACTCACAACAAAACAGAGCTGATGAAATTGAGTTCACATCCTATCTTTCCTTCTGACATATGAAACGCATTTCCCTCAAAGCCCATGGACTTCCTTAAACATCTGAGCAACGAGAAAGAAAAGGTAAAGCAGACAGCATCTGTGATGCTAAATGCTGCTTTTCTTTCAATGTATCCAAATGGCAATGATACAAAGAAATTCATAAAAGCTACACTAGAAATACATAAAAGCTACACTAGAAATACATGCCTCAACCCAAATCTCCTCTGCCAATGTTTGTGTGAAATAAAAGGGAATGAGTAAAACTAAACCAAGTTAGCACAGCTTTTTCCACCTCGGAGGAGGGAAGTATATCCTGGTTCCAGCAGGGGGGAAGCTGGAATTTTTTGGTTGTGCAGCAGGCACTCAGACTCCACAGACTCTGGTTTGGGGAAGAATATTACCAAACCTTATTTCCTTCTTTTCTCTTTTACCTGAGGTCCATGGCTATGATGCCTTAAGTTCTGCTGAAGTCTTCTGGGGCTGGGGATAAGCGTGCTGAGAACAGCCCTGTGCTAGGCCACAGCCAAGAGGGACTCTGGGAAGCGGAATAAAATGCTTCACCCTGACCCAAAAGGGATGGCCTGCGGGTAAAGTGTTTATACTTAATCTTACTAGATCTCCTAGCAAGATTAAACAAGGGGTTATACCCTCTTATTTTTAGGCTTTTAACCAATCTTCATATGTATAACCTCTATATGATTTCTAACAAGGGTTCTCTACTTTTACTCAGGGTTCAACTCTTTAAAGGGAAGCTTTCTTCTGCCCTTTGCCTCTACAATACAAAAGGCAAGGGTTTCATGGGTGTGTATCTGAGCATTGGTCTTTTGGGGAGATAATTGTTGTGCTTTTTATGGAATTTTTTTTGCCAGTTGGATCAGAGTGGGGGCACAGATATTTTGCTAAGACAGTCTATTTTTTCTCTTTTTCACCTGTATGCACACAATTATTCTCCTTTAGTGCCTATTTTCCAGGCCAGTTATTAACCTTCCTTTAGAGCAACTGCAATTTTCCAGGCCCAGATTATTTAGTAATTTCCTTCTACAATAGACACCAGTCTACCTCAAAAACTAGGAGACATTGAGTATTAATCACTTATTATTCCCCCACATTCTGTCTTGGTATAACACAAATGTGAGCAGCATTCTCACCTATGAGATAACTTTTCTTTGATATAAAAATTTCCACCTCATTAGTACAGTTAAGAATCCAACAGGGCAAAAAAAGGTAGTGTTTGCAGGTATTTCTGCACAGTGAAATGAGCTGCAGGACACGTTTCCACCTGCAATGATGGCACTTAAAGCACCTAACGTTTGTGCTGTGCTTGGGAAAAGTGACGTTCAGGATATCTGTCCATGGACTAAGCTGTGCCTGACTTGTCCATGATGTACCAAGGTTTTTTTATGTCTAAAGCCCTCCTCATGCACCTGATCTCTGAGCTTTGAGAAAGCACTGAACTTTTGCAACAGGTCCACTGTGTGCTGAGGCGATAGGGTAAGCATCTTTGCATCTGCCTTCTTTCACCACTGTTTACTCTGGTTATCTTTCCCTCAGAGCATCCATGAATGCACATTGCCTGTTGAGCATGCTCACCTTGCAGCTGTGCATGCCAGGACAGCAGGTAAGTGGTAGCATTGTCCTTGACAAAAACCATGTAAGTTGCCACCTTTTCAGACTGCTATAGACACAGCCATTGCTCTGAGGCAAGAAACAAAGGCCATGACACCAAGATAAGCAAGCACTGCACAGATTTTAACAGATAACGCCACATTTCTTGTAGGAGAAAAGTCTTTTATCACCTTTTCCTTCTTTTAACCTGATATGTAATATTGCAAGAAATTCAGATGAGGCACAGTTTGGTGCTAAGCAGAGAAGAGGAAATAGCTAAACTACTCCATGATCTGATCAGGCTGGAGCACTTCTGCACTGTAGTTTTGAGGAATATAGTGCAGGAACACAGTCCCCAGGTTGGCGCTTCGGTCGCAGACAGCTGGGCAGACGGAGCTGCCGCCACCCACATGAAATGTGCACACTGGGTCCGTTTGCTTTTGCAAGAGTTGTAATCGCTCAAAAGCAGAATCTGCGAAGGGTGTGGGACGGCAGATGTCCAGGGGCCTCCCCAGCGACTCTGCACTGAAGCTGATGTGCGTTGGGCTGGTCTGTCTGGGGAACAGGGATGCAGTGAGGCAGGTGTGCTCTCCAGGCTGGAGTCAGCAGCCTCTAATGGCTGTCGGAGGGGTGGCGGAGAGCGCTGTTCGTGTGGCAGGGCTGGCCTGCCAGCTCTCCCCAGAGAGAGATGACAGTCTCTTGCCTGGGAGTGCCAAGGACGTGCTGACACAGCCAGATCCCTCGCCGAGCTTGGGAAGAGCTCGGCCCTGGCGCGGCCACACAGCTGTCAGACCGGAGCGCGCTCCAGCACGGCCAGATGAAGCTGCAGTGAGAGATCGGTCTGTGCCCGGCCCACGGTGCCCAGGAAGGCTTCGCGATGGAAGTTAACAGCTTCCATTACAGCACTCCAACGACCCCATGTAGACAAGCCCTCAGAAGCCACATTAACCCGAGTTTAGGCCATAAATTGAACTCTCTGGCAAAGGTACTCCCTAACTAAATGCAGAAAATCTCTGTGATGAACAGTAACAGTGCATATAAAATAAAATAACAGCAGGACTGGGGAATAGCAATGGCACATCTTTCCTTCCAAATTGAATTGTTCACTTCACTGTGAGAAGAAATAATTATCATGTTTATTGCATTTGGCTCAATTAGGCTGGAATCTTAGGCCAGGAACCTTTCCTTTTACATTTCTGTAAATGTTGTCCATGTATGGCTGTGTTAGTGTTGATTTTGATGTCATGGAAGTACCACAGCTGTCTGCCTGAATTGGAACATGCAAAAGTGAACTAATTATTGAAGTGTCTATTTTTCTAGTTTTAATCAGCCAAAATTTCTAGTAAACTGAAAGAAGACCAAGCAAGCGTCCTGTATTATTTCTGTTGAGTTTTGCTCTTGAGTGTGCTAGGGACAGAAGGATAGTTTGAAACTATTTCCTTTTGCATGTGGTACACATTTAATTCATGGAACCTAATACAGCAAGATGGATTAAGACCACGTACACTGAAAGGCTCCAAATAAGCACATCAAGTGACACATATCTGTATAAAACTGGCATATAGCATAACAAGGCCAGAGGAGAAGCCAGGAAAGCTTTAGGTAGACTCCAGCATGATGAGCAGTAGATAAATACCTGACATGGAGGGCACAGGCACAAACAATTTAGTCAGCAGTGAGTCTTCTGGGACTGTGTGCAGCACCCTCCCTACTACTTTGCATAGCAGGGATGCATGCAAGAGCTGTACATTTAAACCCTGAAAGAGGGGCACTCTCAAAGACATCTGTCTTAGTTTTCACTGTAGAAAGTGGTCACTGCCAGTGATCAGTAAGAGTGAGTAGAAGAGTCTAAATCTACATTTCTAGAAACTGATTTACATCCACTTCCTTTGATTATATGCAATTTCCCTTTTCTGTGTGAAGAGACAGAGAAACATAGAGACAAAGCATAGAGTTTATACACGTGTTAACAATACGAGATGAAAAGTGAGGGGCAATATGTATCTTTAGCAGTAGAAAAAATCTAGTAAAAGGCAAACTGCCTGAGTTAGAGAGATCAGCTCTTTGATAGAGAAGTCTGTCATGGGTAGATTAAGGATAAAATGATAGGTGCTGCTTTTCAAAATTTTCATTAGGATGCTTGATATCAGGAAATGCTTCATATCTCATCAAGGATTGGACCAAAATCACAGTTGAAATGTATGTAGTACAGGTTTTGGAATGAAAAAACAGTCTAGAGAGAGATGGGTTTGTCTGACTATTGAATGCATAAAGAAAGGAAAGACACTAAAATAAAAATTTGATATGCCACTCTAAGAAGTTGAGGTGAGCCTGAATGCATGACAGTGGAAGGGCATTAAAAGAAAGCTCTTATGTTTCAAATTCATCAGAGCTGTGGAATAAGATGACCATGATGCCTACCTGTTAGCTCAGCTTGTCTTAATATCCAAATGGTTAGGAGGGAGCTAAATGTAGCACAAAGAAGAGCTGTATTAGAAAGAGAGTATTTGTAGTTTCTTCCTCACTTCATGCTAACCCCCACAAAATTCTTTATGATATCACAGCACATAGGTTTGAAGTCTAGAAACCATAAAAAGGGCAGTCCAAACATAGTGAAGTAAGTACAGTGCATAGGATGAGTTCATATGACATGCAGAGGCCAGTGTTTAAGCTCTTCTATCTGGCTGGTTTGCTGGAATAGCACCTTCAAGAAATTTCAAGTCTCTTGAATCTGCAGTTAATAAAATAAAATAAAATAAAATAAAATAAAATAAAATAAAATAAAA
>CM031858.1:62242243-62567873 GCA_018697195.1 Certhia americana | reverse complement strand
AATAAAATAAAATAAAATAAAATAAAATAAAATAAAATAAAATAAAATAAAATATCATTGCCAAATCCCACTTCCCCTTGCTGATGCACTAATTTTAGTTCACCAAGTTCACTTTTGATGGCCCCAGGACACAATGGTTTTTCCTGCATCATAATGTGGGTTTGCACATTGAGCACAACTTGAGCCACTCCTCACATTGCGAGAGTTGCTGCTTCAAAGAAGGTCATGTTGCTTGTTTTTGCGCTGGTATGGAGTCATGGGCTAAGCAGGGACTGACTGCCTCAAGAAGTGAGCATAAGAATTTCCATGGCACTGGATTGTTCTGTAGCACAGAGTTGGGTAAAGTTTTAGAGGCAGAGCAATTCCATGCCGTCCTCAGTGCCGGCATGTAGGGAGTTCTTGGCAGCTCAGATGGTGGGTCATAAATTCTCCTTCACTAGTTTAGGGGCTAGATTATTCTTTTGTGCTCTGTTGGAAACATTACTTATGAGAATTGGGGCATTTTAATTTGGCTGTGCTACCACTTTATTAATATTTGAACATCTCACTGTTTTCTGTCTTGGCACAATGGGGTCCACAAACAGAGGCTAAAAGAGAAAATGCTCCCCCCCCCCTGGCACTGGATTCCTGCCCTTTTATTTTTAATTACTTTGAATTATTTCTGGAACTTTTTTTACCATTCTGAGAATACAAATTAAATTTTGACTGTAAGAAAGAATACTGTGGAAAGCAAGCAAATGTGGCCTTACGTGCTCAGCTAGAGAATGAATCAAAAAAGCAAGGGACAGACACTTGCCAATCTATCCATTATATCCTGGCACAACAATGATCCATTAGCCTGAGCAAGGCCTATGTGAACTGTATGAACATTTGGCTTAACCCACTCAGTTTATTTAGCCTCTGGTGTGCTCTGGATTAAAGCAGGCAGTCATTAGAGAATAGTATTCCACAAATGCTGTTTTCCATCATCTGAGAGAAGTGACAGCTTTTCAAAAGCCTTTGGTATTTGAGGACAAATGCTTGCTTCTTAAATGTTCATTCAAGACTCAATAGGATTTAACTGTTAGAGTTTCTAAAAGCAGAATTTGATCCAGAGGCTAAAAGAAGACCAGAATCATGGAAGATTGTGCACCTTTAGCTGGGATTTAGCACTTGTCTGCAATGTCTTTCTCTTCCCCAGCAGCTTGCTATAAAAGGCTGAACCCATGATGCTCAACCCCTTGACATTTCTGAAGTATACCTTGAGACCCCAAAGTACAACTTGTCTCATGAATCAGGATAATTCTGTACTGTGGCTTTCCAGAAGGATTCAGTCAACAAGTCAAGAGTTAGAAGGAAAATGCACTACAGAGTATTCAACAATTACCCGATTATCATTTATTATATGGAGGGGGGACCCGATTCTTAGTAGCACTGTGTACCATTCTTACACCAATTGTACAAACACCTTTAAAACAGCTGTTTCAGGACCATTTTAGTGCCCTGCAGACTCCAGACCACTTTCTAGGAGAAGAGGGAACCTGATTCACATGCCAGAGCACCACAGCATTTATCTTCTTAAAATCACATTGGTTTATTTCTAGCAGATTCACTGGGAAAACTATTACTCATTACTGTAAAGTCATTTAAATAGAACACGTATCTTTCAGTCAACAAAAAGACCCCTGTGGAATAACTCCTGAAACCAACTAAAATCAATGTAAGTCCTCATATTTTTACCCACCCACTTTTGAAATTATATACTTTGTGGGTTCAGATATATAAATAATAACACCTATATAGATTGGGAATTAATTTAAAACAACCTTTTCCCAGGACATAGCTGATTTCATACTTTTTTTAATCCTTCCACTTTTGGAGGACAAAGTCTATAGACTGTGTACAATATAGTTTTTTTTGGGAGAATAATGGCAAAGCAAGTGTTCATGAAAGCCATGGCTTGCCTGTACTCAGCGTTGTCATCGTTCAGTATTATTCCTTCCACCTTTCCGCTGGACCCTAGGGCTGTGCTTTCTGATAGTAAAGAACTGCTTGGTCCAGGCTCGGTCTCCATCCCTGAGGAATTATATATTATGTATGACTGTATTTAAACAGGCTGTTTAAAACTCCCTGGTTCATAGTATCAGAGCTTAAATAGAACAGGCCCAATGGATATTATTAAGATGTTATTTCATATTGATTTGGTGAAAGGCATTCATTCAATATTCTTGTTTCAAATATGAAGATTCTATTGATAGAAAAAGAGGCAGATAAAAGAAGAATATACATTAACATTAAAAAAGAGATTTAACAAAAGGAGCAATTTTCAGAAATTTGAAGGTTTCCTATTTCTCCAAAACACAGACACAAATTAATGCATCCTAAATTCTACTGGGAATAGGATGAATCTTTTCCATAGGCTTTCAGAAGCACTAGACTTACAGCAAGCGGCAGCACTTTGATACTTTGGGAAGGTTTGGGGGGTTTTTTTGTTTTACAAAACAATTTGAAGGCATGCAAATGGGTCCGTGAGTAACAGGTCAGAGATTAAGTGAGTTGTACCAGCAGCAGCCTCCCACCAGAAATCGTGAGAGGCGTGAGGAAGAGAAGGGAATGCTGCCATCAGCACCTCAGCTAGACTCAGCTACTGCCCTCAATAAAGTGTGAGACCTCACATGATAAATGACACTGACAACTACAACAGAATCCAGGAGCAAAGAAGTTGGTGCAGAAGACAAAATGTATGCCTATTCTCTTGGGAATGTCCTGGCTGACTTCAGCCAGTTTGTGGAGGAGAAGGGACTGGCAGAGGGCACCTCTTCCTGTTCTGTGTTTGCACAGCTCATGTGGTCTGTCTGTCTGACTGTCTTTCTCTGTTTCTCCCAAATCAGTGAAAGGGTTCAGTGCTCAGGTAGATGGGATGAATTCAGGCTGCCATGGTCTCATTACCTGCAGGGCTAAAAGGCATTTTGAGATGCTCTGTCTGCTGTTGTGTATCTAAGATAAATATAGAGAATAGTAAATATATCTCCTGGCTGCACCTGCTGTTTGCTATCCCTCAATATTCAGAAATGGATGGGAATCTGTCTAGTTAACAGATCTGTGAGAACTAACATGTTGGTTTTGTGCACATTTCCTGAGCTGAGAGACCTTTGCTCCTTCTTCCCCAGGTTGCTTCCAGCTATCCTCCTAACCTCAACTCTCTGTCCTCCCAGTGAGATCAGCCCTACAGCATTCAAGCCTGGGATCCAGAAGTCAGTCCCAGCTAAGCAGGATTTGTAGACAGGGCCATTGTTCTTTATTTCCTCTGCTGTGCACTGAACAGAAAGGGAACCAGACCCCTGTTACCATCAGGAGAGACAACCTATCAGTCTTCTCAACCTGCTCAGTTCCCTCAGAGGGACGAGGATGGGGCTGCTGAAAGGCAATGTCATCATTCCTGCCATGTCAGCAACACTTCACATATCAGAGCCAGCTGACAGATCACTAAGGAGAGTAGTAACTTTATTAACCACTTCTCTCTTGTTGAGCAGCTTCAGTAGAAATCTGAATAACTGCCCCTGTCCCCTGGGTTTATTGGACATGGTTTTGCAAGTGGGAAAACAATTGTGAGTTTCATGCCTGGATGAGCTAACATGTTTACATAAACACTGCTGACGCAGCAGAAACGGGATACAATATGTGTCAAATATTGTTTGGGCTGCAGGCAAAATAACTGTGGAGATGAAAGGCAGAGCTTAGCACAGGGTTCCTCGTGCCAGAGGCAGCTGAGGGAGAGGGAAACGGAGCAGGTCCCAGTGTCCCAATCCCTTGTTGCCAAGCAGTTCCCAGAAGAAAGAGAAGTTTTCCAAAGTTGATAGTACTCTTCTGATAATGAATAATACCTATTGTCATCAATCAATTTGGTTAAAGAGGAACTTGAATAGTGCAGAGACCTCAGCTCAGCTTCACCCTCAGTATCTGACTCAAAGTCATTTGAAGCCCGTGGGAGACTTTCTACTGACTTTGATGTGAGGCTCATTTCTTATTTTGGGTTGTTAGGAGATAGATTTTCACAGCCCAATTTCTGCATCAGGATGTCAAGGAGAGAGGGAGATTTGCTTTTTCTGACACAAAATATCGCCAACCACAGAAAGATGGGCATTTAAGATGATTGGCTTAAAAGACCTATCCTATAATGGCAGCACAATTATAAGCCTGCAGGGAAAATTTCTGGGCTCTTGTATGAAAAAAGAGCAAAGAACACAAAAAGGTTTTACTGAGTTACGGTGCCAGGATTTCAGCTACCGGTTCTGTTAGAAAGCCAATAAGAGGGTTTAACAAAAGATATTTCCAGCATCAAGCCCATACACAAAATGGGTGGTTGTGCAAGAGCAGGACAGGAGACAGAATGGGAAAGAAGGAGGTGTGACACCAGGTCAGCCTGCTACAAACAAGAATTGCCACAGCAAGTCACCAGACCATTGAGGAGCAGACGCTTTCTGGACAGAGAAGGGTGGTTCTGATGCTCTCTAAATAAATGAAGATTTAAAAAAATTAAAAGAAAGGGAAAGAGAGATAGTGAAATCAGCTGCCAAGAAGTGCTGGGGCCAGAAAAAGCAACAAAGCCCTATTTTTAATGTAACTTTTTTATTCTGCCAGTAAAAAATCAAACGATAAAATAGGCTAGAAAAAGGAAGCAATTGGGAATGGCTGAAGAGGATTCCCAGCTGTGCTTGCAATCAGTGCAATTCATGACTCACAACATGCTGGCCACATCACTTCCCAGGAGCAACATATTCTCATGAACAAGCAAAACAAGTGGGAGACTATCTTTAAAGGCTTTTTGGATCATTCATGGCTTAGTTATGAAGTGTCCCATGAAGCAGCTTGCTGGCTTTGAGGGTCAGGGTAATTTGAGGATTGGTCAGCTTTCCTTTTCTTTCTGCTTCAGCTGCTGCCCCTTCCACCAGCCCCAGGCAGCATGGCTGAGAACATCCATTCTTTTCCTTCTTCTGTCCAAAATGAAGAGCTGGAAGTGGAACTACTTTACTGGCTTTTGAGCAGCCCTTGTCCTTCTAGTTAACGACAAGGATCTTCTGCTACCCTACCCTAAAGAGTGAGAAAAACATCTGAAAATAATACTTATAAGTTTATGTGAAACCAAATGTCTCAGAATTGACTGCCTTCACATAGATCTTACTAGTTCTCACCTGGCTGGTACATAAATCATCCAATTTAAGTGATAACACTTCAGGTCCCTCTAAATCTCAATTCAACTGAGTCAGACTGCTGCTTTTACTAATGCTTTTCCAAAATAAAATTGTGTACTTGCTCTACCACACAGTGAAATGTTTCGCAAATTGTATAATTAACACAAAATTATACTGTTAAAAAAACAACCAAACCAAAACAAAAACATTTACCACTGCAGTGAACTTGAGGTTTTTTTCATGATTAGTGTTTATTTACTTATTTTCATGGTTGTTTTTTTTTTTTTTTCTCATTTCACTGATGAAGTTATATCACTGATGAAAGGGTACAGGCCTCGTTTATAATAGTTGTGGGTATCACACGTTTACTGTTAGTGTTGGAGTCCAGCTAAAGTTCCAACCTTCTGGGCAGTGCCTTTCCTGTTACCAGCTTTCTTACCTGGCTGTGACATCTCTCTTGTCTTGGGGTTTTGTGTGCAGAGGGTACAGCTGCTCCTATGTGCAGAAAACAAACACTTTTCCTCAGGGAATGGCAACCTTTTCAAATTTATCAGTTCTCTGAATCTGAATTCCAAATCAAGACCTTGAAATTTTCAGGAAATCAGTGCTGTGAAAACAGTAAATAAAAAACATCTAAATGTTTTGTTTCTACTTGATTGAGATGCTGAATCTTATTTTTAAGTATTTATTAGATAAATTCTATATTACTTTTATTAGCTGAAATATTTATATCCTTTAATGTCAAGATATCAAAAGTGAAGAGATGCTTGATATGCAGATATTTTTAATGGATAAGAAAAATAGTATGACATACAGTAACACAGGGTGAAAAATAATCTCCAAATGAAATATTTTTATATTCTTGGAATAATGTGTTCTATCATAATTGAAAAAATACACAAAAATCCCAAAATATCAATGTAATTGGATTTTGTGTGGATTTTTAAAAACAAAATACATTATCTGATGGAAGAACATGTCTGATGTCTTTCTAACCAGTTCTCTTTTTAGTGCATCTTAGAAGAATGCAACTTATGAGCTTCAATGGAGAGAGAGTAAACTTCTATAAGGGAAACAAAATTTCAGCTGTAAGAACATACAGTTCACAGACAAGCTGTGTCTCTGTAATATCATGGTAAAACAGGTGACAAAATGTGTTGATTCTTTAATGCACTATAGTTGAATCTCTTCCTTTAAATAGATGTCATAAAAATGCTAACTCAATGGGCCTGTTGAGTCCAGGGGGTCTCTGCTCTGAAATACTTTTGATGAGATGTGTGTGAAGGAGGTTGCAAAGCCTTACATTTACCTTGCATTGCAGTAATTAATAAACCCTCTAGAATCAATTATAAAACCATTCTAATTTGTTCAGAATCACTGTTAACTGCTGCTTAAAGCCGGGGCCAAGAGGTCTCCAGCAGTTCTCCCCTCTTTTGAGACATTGCCTTTGGGGCTGTCCTGGACTTCATCTCAGATTTCTAGCAAGTGAAGTCTTACAGCTGAATTTTAGATGAAAACAAGTGCGTGAAACCCATGAGATTTTTTCTCTTTTCAGTTAGTGTCTACTTTTTACAGAGGCAGATCATTTCCACGTCACTGGGAAATTTAAAGTTTAACACATCAGTCAACAGGCCATTAGTTTAACATTTGATTTAAAGCAGGGTCCTAAAAAGTGGGAATCAGGGGCATACAATAGCACTTGTTTAGCCATGCAAAGGCCAGTTTCACTATAAACAAGTCACATCTTCAAGATGTTGACCTTCTCTTGACAGAATCGCCCATCCCTCCCAGCAAGTAAAAGGCCAGAGTCTGATCAAAATAACAACAAAACCCCCAATAGTTTTCCTGTTGCCAAGAGGTCTCATTTTTAAAAAAATCCATGAAGTATTGACATATCTATTGCTTCTTCTCTTTGAAATTCTTGTTAGACAAGATTTGACTGATTTTGTTTAGTCCAGCTGGCAGAGGTTCTGGGATTGGCTACCTGAAATAACTCTCACAGCAGCATTTATCCCTTCACAGTTTGGAAATCTAGGGAAACTGCAAATTACAGTATTAAAATGCTGAGCCAGAAAAGAAACAAGGAAATAACGTTTCAATTTTCAGCATGAGAAAGAGAACATTTCAACCTAGCAATATTTATGAGCTGGTAAAAAGCTGTTCATGCCACAGCGGTTGTATGTTCCTTAAATGACAAGTCCCAATCAATAACCTCGCTGAAAATTGACCGTGTTGGGCACAATGTAGGAGAATTAGATGCTTTCTAGGCTATTGGTTGAAAGGCAAGAAACAGCAAGCAACTGATGAGAAGCTATCAATAAAACCTCAGTACTGTTTTGAGTTCAATTTCAAGTAATTGCCAGACATCTGAGATTGAGTCTGACAGACATGAAGAGAGCTAATGTTGGTTCCTGGTATTGAAAAGTAGGTTTCTTGTTCAAAATAGCACAATGGGGTCTAATAGTGAAATGGCTTCCTCCTCAAAAAACAAGTTGCTGTATGGGTGTATGAATCAGTAAAGCCTGTGTTTTTATGGATTTGTGCCCTGCATCCTTACAGCCTTCTTCTGTGGAAACTTCTTTGTCCCTCTCTCTTCCCCTCAGCTGCCCCAGCAGCTCCAGTTTCTCTTTCGTTTCCCCTGTTCACTGCTCAAAGCAACATGTGTGCCCTATTTGTTACTTCAGTGTTCACCAAAAATTCCAGGTCAGGGATAGGTTTTCCTTTATTTTTTTCCTTTTTTGTCTTCTCTTGCTTCATAATAGAAATTATGCTGGCACAAAATATGCCATCAAATGTTTTTCAAGTGAGTTCTCTGCAAAAGTGCCAGTTCTCTTCATAAAACTGGGGCTTCCTTGACACCCTAAGTTAGAGCAAAGTTCTAAATGGTACATTTTGCCTCTCCACCATAGGCAGGTTAAATTCACATGGAGAATTTCAGTAGCAAGGTTGAGAAAGGGTTTTGTTTGTTAAGCTGCTCTTCACATAATTATCTGTGATCATGTGTTGGAATGCCCTTTTAATATTATTTAACACACTGCAAAATAATTTGTGATAAGGTTCTTCAGTGGTGCATAATTCAGGAAAAAAAAATCTTTAAAAGAAATGTCTTCCTCCCTTCTCATGCTGCTAGCTAGGAGCTTGCCAGAACACAAACTTCTGGCAGAAATTGAGCATATAATAACACCAAAATCATTGAAGGAAATTGCAGTCTTCAGGAGGCTTTCACTTCCCACACATCACTCCACAACAGTTTTCGAGCTTAGTTCTCTTGTACTTTGACCCCATAGTATTTTGGGAGGAGAGCTCAGAGACAGTGGTGCTAGCAGCCACATGAGGCTCAGAGTAAGGCTCAGTCCTGAGGCTGATTTAGGTCTTGGTGTTCAGACTGCTAAAAAGAGGGGCTGAAACTGCTGAGGCAGTGCCCTTACTACAGTCACATCCTGACCACCAAGTCGATAATCAGTGACATTTAAAAAATTTCCTTAGCCAAATCCTCATGGAGAGAGGTAATAATGTAAAATCAAAGATGCATTTGGAATCTGTTGAGTGTGTTATTTTTTCAATTCTGGCCTCTTTGGGAGGATTCTTCTTAGCTTTGTTCTATCACTTACCCTCTGCACTGAGTATGAGCTAGGGCTAGACTACTACAGAGTGCACACATTGATTATAGTGAGGGATTGAGATTTAAAAAGTGCACACTGAGTCTCAGGCAAGAAATAGTTCATTTGCAGGTGAATGTTCTGGCCTTTTACCGAGTATTCATGAAGTTTTTTTTAGAAAGCTTCACTACTGAACAGGAAACTAAGACTAACTGGACCTACCTGATGATTAGTCCCTTCTATAGGGCTGATGCTACAGCTTGATACCACAGCAATGTGATTTATGTTTCCAAGTCATCTCTCTTTCTGCAGGTCTCTGCATATGTCTTTCCTCCCACCGTCAGAATTTCTGATCCAGTTTCTCTTCCTCAGAAGTACACGGGTCTCATTTTAAATTATTTGGAGAAAAATTATTCCTTTGTTTCCACATCTGCTATGAGAATTTTTTATGCTTGGATTTTTATTTTTTTTTTCTTGTTACAGCTAAGACATTCTATTGTGTCAAAAGACAGAGGGCAGGGATCATACAAAGGGTGAAAATTTAATCTGTACCTTCTCTCTGGCAAACCAAGCTTTACTTCTGAAATAGCTAAGCGCTCTTCCTCATCTCTCTGCTGAGGTCTTGTATGTGTTGAAGTCAAGCCCAGGTCTAAGTGTGAAGATGCGCAAATCTCAATATAACTACTGCACAAAATTTCCTTTGAGCTTTCAGCCCAGGAGTCCTGTTAGATGTGAGTTCTTAATGAGGTATCCTAGTGATATCCTAGTGATAACCTTGCAACTGGAGCTGCATAACTGCTTCATTGGCACTGTCATTATATTTCCTTTTGCCTGTTGGAGTTCACCTCTTCTGATGGGGTCAGGAGTTGGAGATTCTGCTATTGCTCTTGATGTGGTTTTTTTTTTTCTTTTTTACTACTTTCATGAGCTTGACATTTGGAGATTCTAGTTCTAATCTTTCTCTTGACATGAATGTGGATAGATGTGGTTATTTGCCTGTGGAAATCACTGTGCTAAAATTCATGGTTACTTTTAAGGTCAACTGACATATCCTGAAATCACACCTGCCTCAAGCTGCTTCCTTCATGAACATGCTGTGCTAAAACATATAAAATTGTGCAGCCTGAAGCCTTTTAAAATCTTTTTAATAGCAAAGAGTAGCTTGATCAAGGGAAGGCTTGTGATGTGAAAATAGCTCCAAATGCCACAGAAAAACAGATTTTCTTTGTGAAAGATTCTTAGTGCCTATGATTTTCAGAGGAGAACCAGCTAGAAAGGGGGCTACTCAGTGCCTGTCTCATTGAGGTGCACACTTGCCTTTGGATTCAGGTCACTCTCTGTGCCCTATGTAAGATCAGGAGGCTGTATTACAATGGGAATTAGCCTAACAGAAATTGAAAGCCCTATCCAGCCAGGAAGTGCCAGTTGCAGGCTGAGACGTAGGATGTCTCAGAGACGATCAAGACCATCCTTGCTTCTCGATATTGGTATCTGCCTCCACTCTGTGCCTACACCACTACTCTCAGTGGAGGAACAAGCCATCATTTGCACGTATTTCTTATAAGGACAATCTAAGTTGGATCCATTTGAGTGCTGTGAGCAGAGATTGAATTTTGCTTTTTAATGAATATTGGAAAGAAATTCAAGTAATTTGAACAGCATGGATCTGAGAAAAAGATTCCCAATATTCCCAATGTTGGTCACTTCAGGAAGTATTCTGATTTTAAAAAAATGTTTATTTTTTTATGGAAATAAGGAGGAAAAAATAAGAGCCTAGTGGTAACAAGAGCCATCTTTTGGACTTCATTAGTGGTTTGATTTGCACTCAGTTAAGATCTGGAGACAAGTGTTCTTCATTCTCAGCTCCACAGGGTGTGAGAGAGCCATGATAAAGAAGTGTCTCTGGTGTATTGTTTACTGAGGGCTGCCACTCTTCCTGTGGTTTATATGGCCTGCATAGATATGATGGGAAAGCCGGTGTCATTAGTTTGCTTTCTTTCTTCATCAAAAATACTTGCAGAGGAGTTCCGCACACAGTCCACCCCCAAAGCATTTTTTGTTTCCTTAGAATAGGGGAATGTCCTGGTCTAGCCCTAATTGGATAATTTTGTAATATTGACACCTGATTAAACCAATGAAAAGAGTGGATACGCCTTTTGTGAACACACATTTTAAGACGAAAAGCCCTGGGAATAGCTCTCTTGGCTTCCAGCCTTGGAGGAGGTGGAGGGCTGGGTCCAGGCTGGTCCCAGCTCAGCCCATGTGGCCGGGTCCAGGCTGGTTCCATGGCCCAGCCGAGATCTCTGCCCCTGGAGGGGTGGTGAGCGAGCTGCCGAGCCCCTCACCGGGGAGCTGCCGAGTCCTGTCCCAGTGGGCAGCTGGAGCTCCTTGCCAGCAGGGCTGGCCCCTTTCCCAGCAGAGCCTGCTGGGCCGTGCTGGCTGGAGGCTGTATCAGCATCAGGAGCAACTTAGGAGAGAATGGCCTGGAGGCCAGGAGCAGTCATGTGGCCGCCACCATTCCAAACCAGGAGCAGCCACATGGCTGGGATTGGAGCAGCTGGGGCAGTCCCACATGGTCACCTCGGCATGGTTCGCAATGAACTTTGTGTGCTCAGCTGCTTTTAGCCAGCTTTACTACAGACAGAAAGATAAAGCATCATCAGCTTTTCCTGTTTTCAGCACCCCAGCAGTGCCAGGCTGACACAATTCGCATGGTGCCAGTGGAGACCACGTGGCCAACAGAGAGGCACGGCAAGCAATGTTCCTAATGCAGAGTTTGGACCAGATTAACATTTCAGTGTTACAAGACTTAATAAAAACTGTTTCAGTTGATGATAAAACTAGAGGACAAATAACCTTACGAACACCAATTCTCTCATGAATCAGAAAAAGGAAAAAAAGTGAAGACATATAGAGACAATAACATAGGACTCTGACATCAGTGAAGGAGTTAAATTCTAGATGAAGTGAATTGAAGAGATGCTTTGAGCTTGGCTGTAGTTCTATTGTGGAGCTATGGTAAAGATATGATATAGCAGACTTTTTTTTCCTTGTGACTCAGGGAAATGCATTGGAGGGTTTAGCATTCTAGCACAGCTGTGAGCCGATGCACCAACAGTTGAAGCAAATAGATGTTGCTGTGATCCAATGAGAAACTTGAACAGAGAGACATAAAAAACCTTGCCCTATAGATAGTAGTATAAAACCTCTGTTCCCAGAGATGAACGAAGAGAACTTTTGTTTTATGCTAGAACAGCTCGTCCTTAAAATAGCACCCAGATAAATTGATATGGCTCATAAAAGCAGCTGTGGAAAAGCAAAAAGACATAGGAAGAACCTTCACACTGTGAACAGTTTCCTTTCCTGAGTGGCTGATTAGCTATAGCATTGAAGCCAAGGGAAAATGGTTTTCTTGTAGACAAGTTTTCATTGCATGGCAAGAGAAACTCCTCTCCCTAGGTGAACTGAAGACTATTTTAGAGGTAGTAAACTGACTGAAAGTCCCAAGTTTTGTCTCTTTACATTGCCAGTAGAAAAGAAGGAAAGTGTGGAGAGGGAGAAGAGAGGTGTCCTGAAGGTTTATTCTGATTTTCTTATTATTTTTCTTTAAAATTGGTTAATAAAGTTTTCTTTATACCCTTTCAAGTTTAGACCTGCTTTGCTTTTTTCCTAATTCTATCTCACAGCAAAAAATAAACCCACCACATTCATTGGTGCATTGACTGAGAAATCTCCAATTGGAAAAACCTAAACCACTACACATAATTAGTGTTTCTGTCTGGTTTCAAACTGAAACTGCAAAAGGGAATTTTGATGTACACTGAAAGCAGAATAGACATTGACTTTTGAGCTATAGGAAAACTTGATTGTGGCAAGGGCAACTCAGCCACTTGAGGCTCTGCTTCAAGGGGTGCTTTCTAATGGGGTTCAGCAACCTCCTTGCCATCATCACACTGTGAATACTTACGATGCTTAAAAGACTCTGTTCCCTTGTATATGTTGGTGAGTAGTCCCATCAGGAAAGCTCAAAGCAGACTGAGTGTAAAACAATCACCAAGATAGCAGAGATGGCCTTTTTATTTGTTTTTGTTCAAACTATGTTTCTTCTTTATTACTTACTACTATTTCACAGAGGGATCTCAAAGTGGATGGGTATAAGTAGGACTGAAGGAAAACATCCCAGCTTTTCACTGTTCTAGAAGCACAGTCTGTATAGTACGCCAGCCTAGCTTACTATGGGAAGAGAATGGAAAAAAAAGGAAGCTGTATTGAACTTTATCTGTATTAATTTTTCTCCTTCAGGAATGTTTATCCCAAACCTTAGAGCCTCTATTTCCATGAAGCTAATCTATCCTGCTAATAGCCATGTGGAGCAACAAATTGCCTTCTTGCTCAAGTGTATAGAATGCATTCAATCTAATCACCATCCAGCTAAAGGGGTTCAAGTTAATCTTGCCTGGCTGCTTTTTTTATTGCTCACTTCCCCCCAGCTCCCTGTCGCCAAGAGCACCCATTCCACCTTGATCCGCTTTCTCTTACACTAAAATGTAATGTTGGCATATGCCCTGAAAATGGTGGGAAGATTTTCATCTTTCTTTTCCTCTGGAAAAATCCAAACTGGTGTTGGGAAACGCTATGAACCAGCCTTTCCTAAGGATGATCTGACACATTCACTGTGGCATATTTGACAGAAACTCTGGGAAGGGTGACATCCTCCAAAGACAATTTTCTTTAATTCCTCCATATTCATAGAACTTCCCAGCAGGCACATAGACCTTCCCAGAGCTTCTGGAGTAATAAAGGACACTGGGATAAGTCTGCTTATGGTGGACAGTTCATTTCTTGTTTTTACTACATTTTCTAGTATCCCTGAAAAGAGAGATGAAGAAACCTTTGAACTTCCACTAGAGGTTTTCTCCTGTGGGCAGGGCTTTCTGTTGTTTTAGGAGCAATCCTTCCATGTGCAACAGTCAGTGGCAGCCAGCATGAAATACCCATCAGTCCAGCCAGATCTCTAACAATGCATTTCACCAACATAAGCAGAGCCTTGCATCTACGGTAATTTTCTTTGATCAACAGTTGTTAATCTCATTACTTTAAAGACTTGCCTTCTTGGGATTGGTGAGTCAGTAATTTGAGTACACTTTATAATCCAATCTAATAGAAGTCAATTATGAAAAATAAGAAATGAGAAAGGAAGCAAGCTTGCTAGGTTCATTTCTCTTTGGATTTGTCATAAGCTGATCTAGAGAAGGCAGAAAAATATTTCCTTCTAGCCAGCTTTGAATACAGTTGTAAATACAACTTGGGTTTTGAAAATTTAATCTCTGTCAACTTCCTACCATGTCAGCTTGCATTTGAATCCTGATGAGGTGTCCTTTGGTCTAATTGTTTGTTTCCTTTTTTTAGATGTTACTTTGCTTCAGAAATTTAAACGTTTAGTTTATACTCAGAGCTTAATTGGTCAGATGTACAAAAAGAATACATTTAAATAATATTTGCCATTTGTAAAAATTTTTAAAAGTTCCATAGGATTTACAGCAAAATAAAAGATGCATTTTGATGACATCTAATTATCTATTTGCATAGTAAGTTGAGTATGCTATAGCATTGATGACTGTCCTTGAAGAATTTGGTTTTCAGTAAGTCTCCATTTTATTTACTTTTCTCCATGAGGCACTTGCACGTAGAAGTGGAAAGAAGAGTATGTACCATCCCTTCCTTTCTACTTGCAGCATGGATTTAAACAAATCTCAGAAATGGATGTTTTCTCCAGGTCAGACCCTGGATGTTTCATTAATTCTGTAATGTTTTTTGATGGCCTTTTCTTCCTTGAGGAATTGCTGAACACAGTGCTTTGATATAAAGGTTTATGTTTAACACTGGGGCTATTTGCGAGGCTATTTGTAGAAAGACATATAGTGTGGGATCAGTGATCGTATATCATAGCCTCAGAATATCATTAAAACTCAACCTTTTTGTAGTGCACTGTTGTGAACATTTATGATCAGGCTGTAACAAGAGAAGGGAGATAATGTTAATGAAGCTGAAGGTATTTAGGATGGTGCCATCTACTTTGACATGATGCAGAAGAGAATTTACTTCCAAAAGGAGCCCGACTGAACACAGAGGAGATTCAATATCTGACCTTCAGTTAAGGTACAGGTTTGGGGTAGAGAGGACCTGAAAAAGGGGAAAGCAAATTGTGGAAGCAGATAAGCCCTAATATGGTCTCAGTGCAACTTTCATTCTTGATGCAAATTTAACATCACAACATCCTAAGGATCTTACTGTATTATCACAGTAGTACTCGC
This sequence comes from Certhia americana, assembly GCA_018697195.1. Classification (NCBI taxonomy): domain Eukaryota; kingdom Metazoa; phylum Chordata; class Aves; order Passeriformes; family Certhiidae; genus Certhia; species Certhia americana. The sequence goes on along the minus strand of CM031858.1, from coordinate 62,552,789 downwards.
ATTTCAAGTTCACAACTCCCATATGTATGACCTGGATATTAGTCTAGTATTGTAACCATAATGTACATACTGTAAAAATACTACATAGTACTGTGCACTATTAAACTGCTGCCTTTCATATAAATAAACATCCAGCCTTCAGCTGCAAGTGAAATCACAGCAGGTAACTTTATCTTTCAACTTTATTTTACCCTCAGTACTTGAATGATATGGGTATTGCTCTGAAATCCTATTGGATGAGGCAGTTTTAATGTTGCTTATTATCCTAGAGGTTGTCAATCTGGAACTCAGTGTACCTCCAGAGAAATAGTTTGAGAAAAAACCCTTTTGTTAAACCTCAACAGATTTTTCCATGGATATCATTGATAGTTGGATTTTTTTTTTTTTAAATGAGCTTTTTTTTGACCTGAGCTTCATCACTTAATTTTGCTGATTTGTAGTTTGATGTGATAGTATTAACTACTGTGAACATAAGACACTTGGACACACAGCTGCGAGGAAAAATTCAAATTAGATTCAGTCAGAACTTCAAATTATTACTAACACAGAAAATTATTTTATATTTGTTGCAAAAGTTTTAGTGAAACTGTGATGACTTTTAAGCTAAGAGAGATCATTTCTTTGTTATAAGAATGTAGTTGAATATGTCATTTAATTCACCTACTGGCAGCTTAAAAGAAAAATCAGGATTCAGAGGGAGGAAAGATGAACTCTTAGCATGCTTCTAGCACACTAACATTAGTAACTTCCCTCTCCTGGACTTCAGCTTCCATATCCTGGTGCACTGCTGAGGAACTATTAGGAATGATGGTGCACGCCACCAATGAAATGTCCTCATTGGTTTAATTCAGTAAATGAATGCGTTTTCACTCAGATGAAGAGGAGGCATAGCAAGGTTAAGGACCTTTTTTGGAATTATTTTATTAAATCCCATTGGTTGCTCTGACTTCTACCCTGTAAACTGCAGCTCATCAGCCTGTCAGTTGCCTCTGATCTAGGCTCATTTGAACTGAATTAGAGAACTGTAATTCCCACCACTGTTTATGTCATAGGGGCATTCTGGTCACATCTTACCCTTTCTAGGAAATATTAAATATTGCAAACCAAGAGATTATGGATGCTTGCTTCACAGGGGCATCTGCTTTTCTTATGCCTTCTTCAGTAAAAAATAAATACACAGATAGTCGGTCTATATTCCCTTTCTAATCAAATGTAGATATCATGTCAGTCTGGCATTTATTTTGCTTTACTATTGGGAGTTGGGGGGGGGGGTGTGTTGTTTGTTTGTTTTAAGTTCTGCTTATTTTTTGTTTTGGATTTTTTTAATGTTTCTAAGACTAGATTGGGGAAGAGTTTGTTGCATTGGCCTGTGCATACAAAGAAAGAGAAAATGCTGCTGGTAGAGGGGCTAAAACTTGATGTCCTTAACTTGCCTCTCCTGAAAAGGCAGATTTTCAAACCATGGTTTGTCAGCTTCTGTTGAGGGTTGCTGTTGGTAATGAGAACTACCAGTGAGAGCAACCCACAGAAACTCAATTCAAATTCTGTCATGATGTCCCTAAAGTGGATATGGTGAATCCCCACTCTGGCTGCTCAGTCTCTGTCTTGTCTCACCTTCCCATCTCTGGAAAGCAGACACATTCCAGTCTAATACACAGATATAGTAGCTTGCATGACAGTGCCAACATTTTGAATGCAAAGATATATAAGCATTTTGCTTCCAGGGCCTTATGGGTCTAGCATAAATGATGTTGAGAGCTGTGTGTTGTGGTCATGGCAGCATGAAATGTCATGAGTGTGCCCCCATCACGTATGACTTCTTGATGGTATCTAGGAAGCTTTACTTAAAAAGAAGACTAAAAATTCAAACTCTTCCTTAAAAAAAAAAAAAAGGAAAATAAATGACATTGTCTGTAAGCTCAATGAGCCATATTTTTGACTTACAAGCAGTGAATTAACTGCTAAATAAATGGGTTGACACAATCAGAATGTAAATTGTAGGGAGGAGAAAGGAGAAGGGAAATAATTTGGAGAACTTTAATTGTTCACAGTAGGTTAAAGTCTTACCCTACGGCACACTGACAATAACCCCTTACAAAACCTTCTTGTAGTAGCCAGTGGGGGTACCAGATTAGCATCTGAGTTTGAATCAGGCATGCATTCTTGCAATAAATCTCATGACTGCCCCCACACCATCCTTTGGTTCTTACTGTTGAGTGGTCTTGGAGTGTGAAAACTGGATTCCATTTGGATGAAACTCAATTGTAGCATGTGCTCCAGCAGTAGACTTAGTGTGATCCAACTGTCCACAGTATTCATATCTTTGTAATCAAACTGAAGCTACTTTAAATTAAACCCACAGAAAGATATATAGTACAGATACAGAATGCTCAACACAATTCATTCCACTCTACAGACGCTCTTCTGCCTACAGAACTTGCTACTGAACAGCCAAAGTTCTTGTTACTACCTTTTCTCTGTTTTCACTCTTCTTAGACTGGTCCTCAGGCTCAGGAAGTTTAATTGAACAGAGCTATCTGAAAGGTGCTTCGGCCAAGGTTAACATAGCCTGAGCTAGTCCCAACAAATGTGCATACAGGGGTTGTTGCATAATGCATCTGTGACAATGAGAGAGAACTTAAAACCAGAGGGTGCCAAAATGGAGAGCTGAATTGCCATCGAAAGACCACAAATATGTGAGGGGTTAAATCTGATGACATTTTTTGTGCTTAAACTTTGCAGACTGGGTTGTCCAGGCTCACAGCAACCTTAAGATATAGTTTCTTGAGAAGAAAATCAGGCCAGAGCACATATCATGTCTTTGACTGTGGCAGATAGAAGAGCAAGATTAAAGAATGTACACAGTGGTTGTAGCTTCAGAAAATCTGGGACTCTTCCTAATCTGAAAATTGCATCTACATTATCAGGTTTAACCCATCATGGACCTTTCTTCCATTAATTTGTATAATTTCTTTTTGAACTCATTTATGGGTTTGGCCTTGCAAGCATCCTGGGTAATGTGTTCCACAATTTCATTATCCAGTGTGTAAAAAAGTACTTCCTTTTGCTTTTAAGCCTGTTGCCTGATAATTTCATTAGATATCTTTACTTCTTATAATAGAAGAAAGAGAGAATTGTTGTTCCTTGTTTACCTTTCCTAAGTAATCTTTAATTTTGTAGACTTTCGTTACAGACTTTTCCAACCAGCTTTCTTCTGGTTTGAACAAGAAAATCCTATGCAATTAGAAAAGCCCAAAACCCCAAACAAACAACAATCCTATCAGTCTGCATCTGCATTAGCATTTTTACTCCAAGTGAGATCTGAAGCAACTACTTTCATGTACACTTCTGTGGTTGCTTCTGGCTGTGCTAGAAACTCCACTCCGGGGTTGCTGTAAACATTCCCCAAGTCCTACCAGCAACAGAAGGGTCCAACCCACCACTGATTCTGCTGTCAGCTTTGGCCCCCATGTGTGAGAAGGACATTCAGGCCAGGTGACTGGACTATATCTGGCCTGAAATGATTTCCCTTCAGGAGCAGAGCTCTCAACAGAACTTGCTTTGATATGTCAGTCCACCCTTCAGCACCCAATTACCTTCTAATGCAGATGTGAACTTATTCTTCCTGTATGGAAGCTTTATCTAGACTCCAGGCATCCCAGCTGCCTGCTCTGCACTTTGTCTCAGTCTAGTAAATCCTCTATGGTGGTGGGTGCAACACAAAATTTTGATACAATTTATACAATACATGTATTGATGCTTTCTCTTTTTTGCTCTTGATTTCTTTTCTACTAATTACCAACAGTTTATGTGCCGTTTTAGCAGATGATAGGCACTGAAGGCACCGTGTTCAGAGCCTTATCCTCATGACACAACCTCTTTCCTTTCTGGCTCGAGTTGATCCCGAACACACTGTGTGTACGTGTGCACACATAGATGCTGTTTTCTTTGTGCATATGTCACAAGTGTCAGAATCAAATTTACTTTGCCCTGTTACTTTCCAGCCACTCAATATCAAGAAATATATCTGAACACTTCACAGACAAATTGCATTTTTGCTGCCTTGAATTATTTAGTAACAGCAGCATACTTCATTATTTACTGAGGCTTTCATCCTATTTTGTGAATATAGTTTCAATACACATCACTGTGTGATTCCACTAGACTTCCTTCCACTGTGAAAACTGGTCATATATTTCTCTGCTTTCTGTCTTTTACCAAGTTACCACTCCTCATGAGAATCTTATCTTTTGATGTAAGGCTGCACAAAAAACCTTTTGGGTATGCAAGTAAAATTTATTGACGACATTGTCTTTTTCTACCTGTCCACCCTTTGAAGAACATCATAAATTTTGATGATGTGTGTTCCTTCCTGAAAAGCTTTGTTGACCATACCATTATAACAAATTTATCTATATGTAAACTGTATTACTTTCTTTTCACAGTTGGTGTGGTACTCTGACAATTGTCCAGTTTTCTGGACCAGCTCCCCTGTGGAGATTTTTTTTCAATAGTGGCATCACTTCTGTCTCTTTTTGTACCTCTGATATGAAGACCAGTTTTGTATGTTTGACTTCCTTCAGGAGTTTGGGTAACACCACATGAATGTAAGAATTTAATATTAATTTTGATGTGTTTTAAAACCTCTTCTACTGACATTTTGATATTAAACTGTTGCTCAGACTCATTCCTTCAGTTTTTGTGTGGAAATTCCCTAAGCTTTCCTGTAATGAGATCTGATACAGAAATTATTTAAGTTCTTGGGATACCAGCTGAAGTCACCTAGGTTTTGGTTTGCAAAACTGCCTTATTTTTTTATTAATAAAAAAGCCTAAAGTGTTATGGATCATCAGGAGTTAAAGAAGTTGCAGAGGAAAGAGGCCTGTTAGTTCAATTGTTTATTCTCCTTGTCTGCTCTGAGATCACTGTGGTGACTACACCAGATAAAGTTATCTGTGGAAACTGGGCATTCTCTTATCTCTCCTACGCCCATCAGTGAAATACCAAGATATCTAGGAGACATTTAGAAGTAGAGATAAGTTAATATTTTTTTCTGCTTTTTACTTCTTTTGCCATTTCCTTTATAGAAATCTTGTTTGAACTTTTCTTACTGAGAGTATATGTGAATAATTAAAATAGAAATCAGTATCTATACACCCAGTCAAGAAATATTAATTGACTTTTCTGGTACCTTTGCATAAGACCATGGCTATCTACTCCCAAGACTCTCAAGACCTTTGTTTTCGACTTCCTTCAACGATTCCTGGCTGTGACTTCTCACATTGTAGATCTTTAATCATGAATTACCAGCCAGCTGGAACAGCAGGAGAAAGAAAGTTCATATGTACCTTGTGCTCCAGTTAGTCACTGTGAGAAGTGCACAGGAGCTCGGCTGTTTCCATCTAATGCTGGCAGAGAAATTACCAGCAGCTTATCACCCCAGCAAGTTTTAAGGTAAGCTTAGCAGCTAAGTGTTGATACTGGAATATTTGTCATCCGCACTCAGGGGAACCATTCACACCTAGGATTTGTATAAACTTTACATCTTAATGTGAAAAAACATATGCATCCAACACATGTAAAGCTGCATTTGAATTCAAATGAGATTAAGAAGTGGTTTCCTGACAGTCTTGCTTTTAGAAGTCTGTACCAATGCCTTGCTGCTGAATTCTTTTTCTGGTCCCTAGTGATACTGAATGCCATTTACTCTGAACTGCTGAACCTGCAATGACAAAAGCAAGAACAAAACTTGGTTGCAATGGTATGGGCCACTTTTGGCTATTGTGAATAGCCATTCCCATACCATTTTGCCATTTTATTCCATTTTGCCATCATTGCTTCTTAGGGCTAAGTCCAACAAATGGCCCTTTGTGGCACTGATATAAATCAATGGAGACACATGTAAGTGGGAGATGACAATAACTGGAGAACCTTGATAACTAAGGAGCTGCTAGTTCAGGGACTCCCAAATAACAACCCAGCCATCTGGCCAGCCATTCAGCTGCCTGCTGTGAAGGCTCTGTATTCAAAAATTGTGTTATCAACTTTATAATAGAGAAGAAACCACTTAAGCATCAGCTTGCAGAGCAGACAGGACTAAGGGATCCATTATTTAAGCATAATACTTTCAGTCAGTTAGGAATAGGAGGGGAAAAAAACGGGAATTCTCCCTTATCACTCAACCTCCCCAGCATCAAGAAATGAACAGAGAGGGACCTTTGGAATAGTTAAGTCCAGTGCTTCATGTTGCTGGAGAAAAGTCAAATTGGTAGTGGCATGTCCTTTCCATCTGTTCCCTGCTATCTTCTTCTCCTGCTTCCAGAGCAACTTCAGAAAGTATTGTTCCATACAAAATGCAGACAAGATGAAAAGCACTGCCAAAGCATATACCTTATAAAAAAATAGACTACTGAGTGTTGTTGGCTTAGGTGATGAAATGGAAACAAATTGATGGGAATAAAACAACCTCTGGAAGCAGTTAGATAAACAAAGTTCTCTCTTGTTCTAAAGAACAGCCATATATAGTGTTGTGCTAAAATGGATGCTTTCCTTCTCAGTGAGCTAATAGGGCAATTTAAGACAGCTTTTTTCTTTTAATAAGTTGGAACTGTTGACATGCAATTGCCAGAGAAAATAAATTCCTCCCAGCACCATCCTTACAAGCAAAAACTTTATTTACTGTGTAGAAAATTCACTGGACATTTGGTGAAGCTGCTGTAAGAAAGCAGCCCCTTCTGCTGTTGTGAATCCATGATCTGCTCAATGCAGATAATCTAAATTCCCTTCTTTCTTGCATTTAGTTTTTCTAATGCTTTAGATCTTCCTGGGTACACACTGTAAATATTGTCAGACTGAAGCAGCCCACCAAAGTAACTTTTCGTGCTATTCTGGGACTGAAGTACAGGTTCATTAGCCATAAGCAGAGTACTGGTAATGAAAGGATAACTAATATACAAGCATCATAGGACTTTTTTCAGGGAACTGTGTGATAGCATGCTGACTGGAAAAACTGGGAGGTAGGAGACATGTCCATATGATTTCAGTGATCCAGAATGTATCATTACACATAGAAACATATAGGTGTGAATGCACATGCCTACCATAAAATGTCATTTATAATGGCCAAACAAAACCTTAGCCATGAATGAGCCCTTCTTGCTCTTAAGGAAAAACACCCACCTTTTTTTTTTTTGTCTCATAAATAATTTGCGTGATTAATGATTACGACATACATTTACTGTGTATGTATTATGCTCCAGTGGAAAAGACAGGTCCCACATCAGAACTGAAGGTGAATCTCACTTCTAATTTCATCCTCATGATCTATCAGTCATCAGTAACTGTCAGTTATGAGAATGAGGCACACAGTTTCAAATTTAAAAAGTCCACACGAGATCTCAGGATGGCTGTATTTTGAGCCTTGTAGCTGTGACTGCTCCCTCTCATTTTGTTGGACCTTGTGGATGTTACTTATTGGTCCTTCCTGAAAGAAGAGGGTCCCATTTTTGATGGTATGCTGGCCAATTCTGTGACAAGAAATGAATAAATCTGGTTATCTTGCCTTCTCTCCAGGTGAGATCTCTGCTGTTCTTTTTCCTTTAGAAACCTGTTTCTCATCCAGAGAAAAGTGAAAAGAGAGAGTAGGTGAACAGACAGAGGGAAGTGCAGAGGCTTCACAGACATTTTTTCTTTTCTCAGCAAGGTATCATCTGTTCCTCAAAGTACTTTATTTTCTCTTCAGCTTGCTTGGAAACATGGTCCAGACAAGGATCAGATGGTTTTTGTCAGTTCCAGGATGGATTATTGAGTTGTGTCACGTCTGAAGCTGAATGTGAACATAACATGCAAGTTTTGGCTGTTATAGAAGTTGGCTGTGCACTTGCTGAAGAGTTCAAGCTTGTGCTCACATCTCTGCCTTACTGATTCCCAGAGAGCTTCCAGAAGAACAAAAGGTTGAAGCCTTTGCTACATAGGATTCACCACCCTATTTTAGGAGCTCTTCCTCTCCTGGTCAGCAGATTTCAAAGCCAAAGGTGGGGTGTGAGAGGTCTAGGAGTCCCTCACTCCTTGCATTGGGCCCCAGCTGTGTAGCAGGATACTGTCCAGAGAGATCAAGGGAATCATGAGTCTGCCTGGCTGCATGAAACACTGAAAAAAACAGCTTTGAGAAACAGATTTCTTTTATGCTTGCAGATCAGAAAGTCCTTTTGTTCCAATGAATTCTTCAACTCCAAACACAGTTTTGACTTTCTAAATGCCAAAGTGCTAGATACCATAAAGACTACTGCTGATGTGATTTTGTGCTGATGGGGGTCTGTTGATGACAGGCAGCAAATGTAAGGCTCACCTTTATGTTGAACCAAGCCTCCTTATGTAATCTTCTTGAGCTTAATTTTGGTCTCCTGTGGAAACGGGCATTGTAGAGGCTCAGAACAAGGATAGGGAATTGATATGCTTAAGGATAGGAAACCCTTTTACTCCTTGCTTCAAAGCTTAAAGGAAAAACACAGAGAATAAAAGAGATTTTTCAGTGTCTATCTTCTGGCCTAAGGCAATGGAACAACCCTATAATAGGCTCCTTTTTTTTTTTTTTTTCTCAGGCATCCTGGTAACATAAATTACTTCTGTTCTGTCACAAGATCACTTTAGGGATGTGTCCTGTAGGATACCACAATCTCAAGGCATGACTCTGAATGGCAATGGAAAACCACACAGAGTTATTAATTCAGCTCGTGTCACACCCAGAAACAGCCAGATATAGAAAGTGCCATGGCAAATTACAGCCATGAGGAGCTTTGGCAAAAATGCTGCTTGACAACTGAGCTCTTTGTCCCAACAATTTCCCTAAAACTACCCATCAAAGAAGAACAGACTTGCTTTTTTCATATTACTACAAGGAGGCTACCTACGGATCTCAGTGTCTGAGTGCTTCTTGGTCCTGTGAGTCAGCAGTAGCTACTGAGGGCTGGGACACACAGCCAACAGAGTCAAACTACTGTGGTTTATTCAGTACTTTACCGGGTGTAGCAGATTGTTGTATGACATGTTTAAATGGTGGTTGAGACACACGCATAGGAACTGCTATAGAGCCACCTTTAACAGGCCCATGTTGTCACGCTGACAATTCGGGCTACGAGTTCCTCTTTCTGACATGTCATGAACAACATTTGGGATATCTGCTTCTCTTCCAGTGCTCACTTTTCCTTCACAGATGCATAACGCCCTTGAAACAAGCAGTATGTGGACATTTGTGTGGGAGGGGGTGGGGAAGCATTTGGGATGAGTGGGACACCTTCATGGAGTACTGTATGTTAAATAACAGACTGAGAGAGGGAGTGATGAGTCTCTCAAGGAAGCATAAACACTATGTACTCATTAGAAGACTCATTATAAATAAAGTACAGGGAAGGTGCTCTGAGACAAAGCTTTTTCGTTGGTATTTATTAGGACAAAGAGCTCCTTTAATAAGGCAACTGAAAAGCACTCTGCTGCAATCATTAATAGGCATTACCACTTATACTGACTTCTTGGGAACGGTTTTGCCCTTCTCACTTCATCTGCATTAAAGGGACAGGCGCTTTATTCCATATTTATCCTGAAAAGTACAAACTAGGCCAAGACTAGGAGGAAGGAGTGAGAACCCCAAGAAATTTTACATGTCAGCCCAGTGGCAAAGTTTGGCTGATGGAGTGAAACACAGCAGGCTGCTGATAGACTTGGATAGGCTCTTCTGCCTGGATTTCCTCTATTTTGGGAGTTCCAACTGGGTACCTCAACCCACCAGAGGAAAAATATAGCAAAAAAGGGGAGTAGGAGAGAAAGAGAGGATCTCACTCTCTCAAGTTTCACTATGTATTTTATCACTTCTGCCAGACTGGAACAGAGATGTCTGCTTTAACTAAGCACTGTGCTTCTAGCTTTCAAACCTCAAGGATGGTTGTAATTTGGCACCTGAAAATGGTAGCCATTTCCTCTGTCAGGTTAAGATACACTTCTTGAAGCTGTAGAACCTATCAGCCTGCTGGAATACAGCTGTGGTGAGTGTGATGGTTTGCTGTGTATACTTTTTAGGGTTTTTTCCTTCTCCACAGTGGAATTTCAAGGTCTGAAAACACTTTTTTCTGAGATTTCTTTCTTGCTTGTTGTTGGATTTTACCAGGCTGTGCTTGATAAATGTGCATGGAAGGCTGAGCACTGCAAAGAATTTGCAATTTTCGCATTATGTGATCTTGAGCCAACACATGTGATGAACGTGGAGAAAGGGAGATATTAAAAACAATTGTAAAGAGAAGGGAACTCTGTTATTTTTCTGTAAAAAACACACAGGACTTTGAATTGGCTGGTTCTCCTATCTGCACAGGCACATACACGTATCAGTCCTGCTTTTCAGAAAGAAATGAAAGTTGACATCTTTCTTGTTGAAGGCCAGTGCCTGCAATTGCAAATGTTGCATCCCATAGAGGGTGTTGCCCCTGCAGGACTGCAAAGTCACCCCAGCAAGGTGCAGTTGAGAACGAAACCCAAGCTGAATTGGATACATTGCTCCTGGGCCAGAGATACTTGCTTCAGGCTGTCCCAAAACTTGAAAGGACTGGACATATGACAGCCTCTGTCCAGAGAGGTCTGTGTCAGGCACTGCCTGAACACTGGTGGACAAGCAGTGCACAGAATGTGAACCTCTGTGCACCACAGCTTTTGGTCCTTGTTATTCCCCAAGTTCTTTTCTCCCAAGGCAAAACATGTCAGCTACCAATCAAACCCTTGAGGAGACTCTGCAGTTCACCCTCTTTGCTTACTTTTTCCTTTTCTCCTCTAGTTCTGCTTGTGCAGTTCAACACTGCAAAATCCTCACAGCCTCAGACGTATGGCAGTGCTGGGTGAGATCAACAGTTCATCATGCCCAGCACCTTGCTTCTGACAAGGGCCAGCACTAAAGAGTTTAAGAACACGAAAAGATATGGACAGAAGAAACATCTTTGCCTTTTCATGTCACATTAGGTTTACTCTGGTGTTAATTTTCTCTATAGAGAAGCTTACTTAAAATAATGAAAGTAATCTAGATTAATTGTCTGGTCCATTATTTCTCATTCTTATTGCTGCCACACAAAATAAGTATATCTTTCTAGGTTGTTTGTACTATATATTTACTTAGGCAAAGTATTAACCATTCTGCCTCCCAAATAACTATCCTCAGCTGTCTGTAGTGAAGGTTAATGAGAGAAATGTCAAAATCAGTATTGAGTAGTGAGTTTTGCCTTTGTGAGAGACCTGCAGCCTTTTGATCAAAGCTTTTTCTTTTAGATTCATGAACTTAAAGAATGCATAACACTCTTATAGCTTAGTTCATTTGAAATCAGGCTTATATCAATTTAGATTAGACAGACAAGAATCAATGCAAGGTGATATCAATGTCAGCCAATGTTAAACTGAACTGAGAGTGAACACATTGTGCTTTACACCAGTTTTATCACTGTTTTAAAAATGAACATAGATTGAACTGCTGTGACTACCTTGTAAAGAAAGGACTTTGCTTTACTCCTGTGGGCTTTAGCTGAAATAACAGGACCAGTAATGAGCATTTCTTAGCTTTCTCCTTCTGAGTGCATTTCTTTCAAGATCTTTCTATTTTATAGGGTAAAGACACCAGGATGTTTTAAGAAGGGCACATGCAGGTGGTACAACATAGCCCTGTGTAGCAGCACTTGCTCCAAGCAAAGTAGCTCAGGGGCTGTATGACACGTGACACCTCCTGCAGGGATATTTGCAACCTAAGGGAGTCAGGTTATACGTGACTTAAGAGGCACAGCTAGGTAGGACTGTGTGCTGTGTGGCATCCTAGAGGTACTGGCATGAGGAAATGTGGATGAGCATTTAACCCCATTCTTGCTCACCTCCCATTTTTTGCTGCTGACTGCTGGGGCTGGGCAGGAACTGCAGGATACTTGCTGCCATTCCCTGTAGCACAGGCTGAACTCAAAGCCTCCTAGAGCAGGTGGAAAAATCCCTCAGAGCTTCTTCCCTAACTGAGACAGATTTCTGGAGGAGGTCTCTTTCTCTTCTGCATGCTGTAGAAGGGACTCAGTGTTTGGTTATTTTAAAAAATCTTTGAATTTTAATTTGAAGAGAAAATCAAAAAGCAAAATGCAAGAGATGTTTGCCTCTCTCCTCAAAAGGTCCCCAAAACTTTTCAGCCATGGAAGAACTGGGGGAGCTTGAAACTGTGCCTAATGTCCCAATTGCCTATAACACTGTAACAATCAACATCACCCTCCCCCTAAACAAACCAAGTGGAAAAAAACCCCACAAAATCCAAACAACCCCCCTTATAGCAGGCCTGTATTGGGAATTGAACTCCCTCAGAAATCAAGCTGGACAACTTCCCAGATGATGTATCTATTCCTCTAATTCCTATCTCAAGGATGAAGTTGATCATAGAAGAACTGTAGAGGACTGGTGAGTTATTCTCTGTGTTTATCAGGGTAGCACCTGGAGGTGATCTGATCTTCCTGCCTCCTCAAAAAAATAAATCTGTCTTCCCTTGGCTAGCTCACAAATCTGCACTCAAACCCTTCTGTGCCAAACATGTGCAGGTGTACAGTATGTGTGTTACTACTGAGCCATCTGCAGCCTCCCCTGCACGGCAGTTGTTGTACTTTGGAGTTCCTTTCCCAACCAAATGGAAGTCCACAGAACAGTTTCAATAGCACAAATTAAGAAGCTAATACTTTCTCACAGTGAGATCAGCTTTGCCTGAGCTCATGTTGCAGGAACAGATTTTTCTCTCATCCTGCTTGTCTCACTAAAAAATCTATATGACAGGCAAAGGAAGTGATAGTGTAGGTTCCACCTTTATCACCCACACAGGATACTTGCTGTACAGGCAGTCCCAGTGCAGGGAAACAAATGCTAAAATTCTTTTTTTACCTGAGGGTATTTGGTCAGCTGGTCAAAGCATCATTGTCTAACAGCATTGAGGATGTGTGTTCCCCCCCAGACCAACCTGGCCTCCTCCTCAGCAGAACCACACCTGATTTCAAGATCACACTGAGCATCCACTGTCAGATGTCAAAGCATGAGGCTTTGCTGCTTACCAATGCTCTGCCAAAACACACTGGCTTCTCCCCTATCCCTTAGCCCCCTCAGACTATGACATGCACGGCATTTCCCTGAGCAAACAATGCAGCCCCTGTGTTTGCAAGGGAAGGAAGGGTGCAATGTGTCCATGAAACCAGAAACATCACCCTTTCCAGTTCTTGATCCAATTGGTGCAACAGAAAACATCAATGTGCCCTCCTGTTTTCTGCAAACCTTAAGGAGCTGCCAGCCAACATGCTGAGCTGGTGAAATTGATGACTGACTAGAAGAACAAAAGTGCACTTTGGGGACCTCCCCATCGTCTGTCATTCACTAATGCTGTCTTCCCCTTGACTTCTGTGGGCTTCCTGGGGAGCCAGCTGTTCCCCATACGTAGGTCAGCAGCTATGTGGTATTTGTGAGTGTAGGCACAGCTGTGAGTAGTGAACCAGAAACAGGTGAAGAACTTGTCCTAGTGCCAGCAGGAGGTATAATGGATGACATGTAATCTGGAGGCTTTCTGAAGCATCTAGGCACTTCTGCCTTATGTGGCTTTGGGCCCCCAAACCTATGCCTAGCAGACCACAAATAACACATACTTAAAAAAACCCCCCCTGAAACAGTGATACACTCTTAGCCCTACTGAGCTCCACTTTTTAAAAGATGTCTTCCCAAGAAAAGGCAAATAGAAACTTTCCTCTGTTCTTCCTGTGCCTCTAGCATCTCTCTTTAAGACAATCTCAGAAGTACACTTTGCCTGTGCAAACACCTACCTGTACATGCCCATAAAGAGAGGTGGAAATAATCACTGTATGAACATATGAGTGTTTGACTGCTTCGAAAGAAGTGTTAGCTGAACATAGTGCATTTCTACTCCTCATAATTTAAAGAGCTTTTTTTTAAAATTTGCCATTTTCCATGCCCTGTATGGTTCTGTATTTTAGAAGGAGGGACAAAAGAATTGGTTAGCTCATATAATGTGATGACAAAGAATAAGTCTGAGATGTTGCACACCGTGTATCAGTGGGAGAAACATGTCAGCTCAGATTTTTCTGGACTGAAATACAAAAGTTTACAATTTTAAAGTGAGCTGCACAGGAAAGGTGGGCTTTCCCAAAGAGTCTAAAACTTACACCCCAAAAATTACTGAGATCTTCCTCTATGTGTGTTGCATAAATAATCTGGAGAGCATAATATTTAATGTATGGAGTCAAGCTGTTTACATAAGGTTGGATTGCATTGGAGCATGTACTGCACTGGTAGAAATACTGCCTGTGTTTGCTGAAACAATAGAGGGACTTTCGGCCAATGCCTCTGCTGAGTGTGGAGGAATTAGGACTTTGCTTCTCCCAGTGTCTACAAAGTACTGAGTGTCTGCATCTCATATAAAGTCACCAATATCTCCAATTCTAAGAAGGCCGTTAAAGTCTCTTCAGTACTAGTTTGTATTCTCTTTGGTTTCTGTTTTCCTCCCACACTTCCCCTCCCAAGCTTCCTTTTGCATGTTAGTGCCAAAACAGAACAAGGGAGAAAAGTGGCTCCAAACTGGCATTTAATTATTTCAGAATTTTTTTTGTAAATGCATTTCCTAAGTTTTGGTGTGTGTTCCTTTTACTAAAAAGATTTACTAATCCCTCTGTAATGAAAATAATTCAAAAAAATGTCAGTTCAAAGTTATTCTGAAGAGTAATTAGCAACCTTAGCCAGCTCTTAGAAATATCTGTTTAGGCCAAATCCTTGTGCACAAAACTTTCTAATGACTTATTGTGTCTGCAGTTTTGACCTTGGATAGATACTCTGTTCACTGGTGGTCTCTACACTCAGGCAGCCATTAATCTAGTGTAAACATCAATATTTGTGTAAAATATTATCTCCCTTCAAACAAAAATTATGATTCTGTGATTTACAAAGGCTTAAACTTAGTTAAAATCACCACAACATTGTTTATGGCTTAATTACAGAGTTATTTCCCAGAAACAATCAGGTGTTATTCCCACAGAACTTCTTGGATGTCCTTGGCTCTGCCTTGAAAGAGAACACACCCTCCATGAGGCAGAGATGCAAGAGTAAACACTTGGCAGGGGTACATTCCTTTTCGACCTGCTCCCTCTGTGCGCAGTCAAGGAATTTATTTTATCAAAGGTATTGTATTCCTTCCAATGAACCTGAACACTCTGCTATCTTACTGACATCAATCTGGCAGTTTCCCTGTGAATGATATCAGTGTCATTCCCACCTAGAGGAACTGTCCATAAAAGTGATCAGTGGCATCAGTTTCCAAACAAACTGAAGACAAAAGCTTGTCTCACTTATAAGGCATTTTCCAACATGACAGTTGTCAAAGTGCCTATCTCCCCATGTCTAGTGTGCACTTTGTTTTCATTTTTAAGTGAACTCCAGTCAAAGCATTGATATGCATGCATACTGTATACAAAACTGCCTATGAAAAAGATCTTTTGCTTCCAGCCTCCCTGGGTTTATGGAAGATGATCTCAGATGCATGTACAGAGGCTGGAATCAAACAATTTAATCCTTACCCCAGAAATTTCCACTTTTTAAATGCTGAGGGTAGAAGATGGCCATTCTTTTTTTTTTCCTGGAGTGCCTTGTAGTATTCTGCAAAAGGCAGGAATTCAGAACTTAGCTACATTTGGGAAGCCAAAGCATTACTTTAATGGAAGAAGTGATCAAATTAGCCAAAGAAACCTAACTATGACAGATGCCATATCGACTGAGCAGTTTACAATTTACTACCACAGAAGGAGCGCAGAGGAAGGTGAATACTGACAAAAGAGCATTCTCTTCCAAGCTAACTGCTTTTGAGATGAATGTCAGCTCCTTACTTTATAATGAGACATATCTATAAATCCTTTTATGCTAGAGGTTAATAGGAGCTGGCAGTCTCTTGACTCGTGCGGTTCGTTCAGTGCTACAAGGGAAGAACCATGGCCGGCACGTCGACAGAAATGAGTCTAAGTGCCAGGAGTCAAAACTGGTATCCCCCACCGAGATTAGATGGCACATTTGATATATCTTAGAGAAGGACAACTGACAGATAGCTGTGTGGAGGTGGCAAGCCCTCATAGATACTTCAGCTGCTTAGAATTGAGCAAGCCCAATAGCTGCATATGTTTTTTAAGAAGCCCTAAAAACCTACAGCCAACCACTGTAATGAATTCAGGGTGTAGTTTAATGGAAATCTTAAGAAGGAATGTAATTAGATGAAGTCAATTAGGCTGCTTGGGGATTTCTAGCTGCTGTTGTTGCTATCTGGGAACCCTAATAGGACGATTAGGATTAACTGAAATCAGCCTGATTGATTAGGGCATATAAACCTACATATGCCAAATTCCAGGGGGACATTGTGCTTGAGCTTGAATCCATCTGGAGCTATGAGTCAGGAGCATAAGTTTGCTTTTCTGGCCTTGGAGAAAGCGACAGATCAAGACTACATATATACACAACAAGCAAAGCCAGGAGGTGACTCAAAAAGGCTGCTAGGGGAAGGACTGATTTTATCTGTTATGGCGCTGTATGTGAAGGCCAAATATTCTATCCTGAAGAAATGATACTAATACTAAGCAAATATTTTCCTTTAAAAAAATATGTATGCATAACAAAATAAATCTATGTATCCTTTGTACAGCTTTTTAGGCTCACGTCCTTACTCAGTATGGCTGAAATTCACAGGAAGTCAGAATTATGTTATTGTTGGATCCTGTTAATTTCAGAGCCAAATTTGTGAACGTGAATTCAAAAGTGCATGAAAAAATTGTCAGTGAGTAAATCCTGATGCTTTTGTGTCATGGGTCGAGCACACAAATGCTTATTTGCATACATTTAAAATCCAATCTATGCTGTGCAGGGAAACTCCACCTGCAACCCTCTTAGAGGACAGCTGAGTTATCTTGGCTGTATTTGTTGTAGAGAAAGATCCTTATGTCCACTAAAGAGTTTCAGGAATAAAGGCTGGGGGAAGGAGGGGAGTCGAGGGAGAAGAGCAGAGAAGAAGAGAGGGGGCAGACCAGATCTCTGTTATTCAAAAAAGCTGCTCTAAAGCAAAGTAAAACAGTGAAGGCAGGAGCCTAAGGAATCTGATCCCAGTCATTACCACTCATGCGAGGGAGAGGATATGTCAAGGGTAGGGAATGTCTTGGGGGACCTGCAATATGGTAACTCACTTTCAGCTAAGTGGAGAACAACAGCTTTAGCTGTACAGTTTAATAACAGGCTAGGCCACTTTGTGCACCGGCAGGGCTGTTAATGCACAGTAGTCTGCCTTTCATTGTTAGGAGAGGAACCCCGCAGCTCCCATTTGACAGCCAGGAGTAAAATTATTTTGCCGCTAACATTTCTCTTTGGCATGAGGCAGTGGGATTGCGCATTGCACTCATCCTGCCTGCAGCTCCCTGCACCTGCAGCTCCCTCCTCACAACACAGGAAGGTTCCCATGGGCTTGGAAGCAAGGGATTTATGCTTTCCTCCTGTGGCTCTCATGCTATTCAGCTCTATTTGGGTGGCATACCCGCATGTGTACCATGGCTGCCAGCTGTGGAGTGCTGTGCAGCATCCTGGAGTGCCTCCAATGGTATTTTGAACAATTAGTAACCAGCCCGGCATGATCATATCCTAATGAATTACTGAACTGCTTTCTTCTGGTTGAATACTGGGCTAAATGCTGAAAGAAAGTGGACACCTGCAGATTGTATTGGCCAAGACCTGTCAGTGAGAATTTGCCTGAGTTACAACCACAGGACTTGTCCCAAACCTTCCCAAATACGTCCCATATTGACCTTAATATTGGTAATTTCTCCTACTGTTGTAGGAAACATGCTTCACACAAGCATCCCACAGCACTTCAAAGAAACAGAGGCCCCTATCATAGCACCAAATGCCACAATCACTGAATGGCACTCTCCTTAGTTACTTGTTGACCCGTGAAAACATTTGTCTTCCATTAATTAGGCTTTATTAGGAAATGACAGGGAGAAGAAGATTTTTCACAGTACCGTCACCTTGCCCATATTATTAATAATCCAGCTCACATATTCACAAATTCAATGTAAATCTTCCAAGAGAAAAGTCATTAGAAAAAACAGACTTTTTCCTTTTGCTCAGAGGAAAAAGTCTGAATTTATCCAATATTTTTTGTATCTCTTGCTCTATTTTTCAACCTCTTTGTCAATACCTTAATTTGAATGGTAATAAAAATACTACTGGACACTCTTGAATTAAATTTATTCAAACTACTTTCTTCACTGAAAAATATTTTATAATATTTCCAGTAAAAACAAAATTTGGTGAAAATTATGAAAAGAAATTTCCTTTGAATTCTGCTCAGTAGAACTATTTTGCTATCATCCCCCAACACGTGACAAATTTTTTTCCTTTTTATAAATGTTTCATATCTATGGGTCTGACTTGGCAATAGGTGCAATCATACAGGTAGTTCTTTTGGTGAAACAGATCACCTCTGACAGAAGGTATTAATGAGCTTTGTCTCCTACAGCAAACCAGTTATAACTGACTGGGGCATCTGCTAACAGAGGTCTTCTTTGTGCTTCCTTTTTGGTATCCTATAGTACTTTTCATAATATATTTTTTAAATTTTTTTGTTTGTTTGTTTCTGGTTTTCTGGAAGATTTCATCTGTATCAGAAATAGTTTGACTCTTCATTTTTCATTCTAGTTTAAAAACTAAAATCATCATATTTCATGTAGTTAATGTAATTTTTCTTCACAGTCAATGCCAGTATCTGAAAATCCTGGATAAGGAAGAGAGACCGCAGCCAGCACTTGCTTCTGTTGCTAGACCATTTCACAGCTTCTTTCATATGCTGTAAGTTTTCACAAGATTCGATAAAAAGTCTGTGAGACTTGGGGGGAAAAATACAGGATTGTTTTTAACATGGTGGCATTTGACCAAACAGGAAGGAGGAGGAGGGGGAATGTGAAAGTCAAAAGTGTAATAGAGGCTGGAAATTCTTGAACAGATGTAGCAGGTGTAAACATGTTTCCTTATTTTGGTTCCTGGATTTAACATCCTCCTACAAGACTTCAGTGTGCTCAGAAAAAAGGGTTTATGTGCAGATGGTAAACTGCTAAAATGCCCAGAAGGTTCAAACTCATCTATGCTTGTGAAGACAGGGAGAATTTCCCATCGTCTGACTCACAGGTGTTTGGAGCACTCCGAGTCAGAGGCAGGTTCGGCAGTGCCGAAGCACAGCAGTGCTTTGCTTAAGCAAATGGCTTTGGTTGTGTGCTGGAAAAGTGCAGGCTCTTTTCCTTGTGATGTCCAAGTGGCTAAGAACATTAGGAGAGCTCTCTGGGGCAAGGAGGTGGGGAGAGACTTTTTGGCATGTGGTCCACACAGTCATTACAAATTGAGGCTCTGGGCTGTTGCTGTCCCTGGGCTGCTGCTCTCTCTTCCTGACACATTGCACTGCCTCGGGTCAGCGCCTCGCTGCTTGCCTGCCCATTGTAGTTTTGATCATACATTCCCTTTTGGCACAGGACGATTATTTTCTGCATTCTGCTAGGTCCTCTTCCCGTTTGTCCCTATTAGTCTGTGGCCAGCGCAGGAGCGAAAAGAAGCAGGTGTCTTAAACGCTTGGCTGACACGCTGGAATGGGGACGCACCGGGGACAGCTCTGGCTGTGCGAGCAGCGCTCACAGCACGCTCTGACCGGCCATGCTCAGCACTGACAAGCAGTGAGGAAGCAGGGGCCTGCCTCCAAAAGCCTTGCTTGTTATTAATAACAAACATACCTGTCAGGTTGTGAGGAGGGAACGATGATGACACCACCACAAGGTGGGCAAAGAATGGGTGCTGCCTCCGCAGGTTTGCCCTCAACCCAGCACTGCCCTGCAGCCTCTGTTCAGGCCACCCCACCTATGTCCATCACTGTGTCCAGCTGAGGCCACCCCACCTCCACGTCAACTGTCCCCATGCCCGTGATGGCTGGCTGGCTCCTCGTCTCCAGCAGTAAATGGGTTGTGTCAGCTGAACAGCTGGCCTTGCGCACGATGGACAGCCTGCACCAGCATCCCTCCAAATGTGCTGCAGGGTCAAAAAGAGCCTGCCAGCACCTCCCTGAGGAGCAGCTGGCTCAATCCAAATCTAGGTGAGATGCAAGCTGTGCTGATGGAAAGAGGAGAAATAGTTGCCCACTACTTCCTCCTCCAGCACCCCTCTAACATATCACCAGGATCTTAAGTAAGTATCAAACCCATCTGCCAGACTCATACTCTAGAAAGGGCTTGAACAGCAAGGTGGCAAACTTGTGGGTGACACAACGTTATTTATGGTAGCAAAAAACATGGCACATGACAAAACATCATCCCATGATACTGAGTAATCGCATGGTAAAACAGAGGAAAGGCAACATAAAGATGTGTACTGTAATCCCAGTGGGCAAAGCAGACTTTACATACAGAGCTGAGGGTGCTGGACTCACTGCTACTTCTCAGAGAAGAGATCCTTGAAGAGCTGTGAAATCTAGACATATTTATGAAAATGCCAGATCCATTCTCAGCAGTGTTCAAAAAAGTAAATCAAATTTTAGAAATTAGTATGGAAGAGACAAAGCTAAAAACACTGCTGCATTCTGATATAAATACATCAGATGTGCCTACACTCTGAAAATGGTGTTGCTCAAGCCTGCTAGCTCCAACATGGTACCACTAGGGCCAGAGGAATGTCCAGGCTGTGACATGGCTTCTGTAATGGGATTTCAAAATAGATTAAGAATACATATCCGAAAAATCACAATGTGAGGGAGGACATGAGAGAAATCTGTAAAATCATGAATGGCACCAAGAAGGCAAATAGGGAATGATTGTAATTGACTCTCATGCCACAAGAACTAGGAGCATCAGATGAAATTATTAGGTGGCCTGTTCAAAACAAACAAAATAAGGGCTCTTCTTTAAACCCTGCTTTTTTGGAGTGTGCCACTAATTGTCACAGGATGCTGCAATGTCAAAAATTGATATGGGTTCAAAAAGCAATTACACAAATTCATGGAAGCAAAAATCCATCAAGGGCTATTAAATTTAAAGATACCACATCTGTCTCAGGGAAGTCCCTGAGCCACAGCTTGCTGGAGTTTGGGACAGCATGCCAGGGAACTATCATTGTGTGCTTACCCCTCTCTTATGCTGTTCCCCAGGCATCAGCTGTTGTTTATGTTTGAGACAGGCTATTGGGCTGGATGGACTTGTCTCGACCAGCATGGCTGTTCTTACATTTGGATGCCAGGAAATTAATTTTTCCACATCAGTCTGTCGGAAATGATGCCCTTTTTTTCATACAAGGACTTGGGAAGGATGATTTGGGAGTTTGTTAACTCTAGATTTTTTAATCACCTGTAATGGGGTTTGAAGACTGAGGCAACAAGACATTGCTCTGAGAAAGATTTGGAAGCACATCTCCAAAACATGAGAAAAAGCGGGGGGGTGTGGGGGGGTGGGGAGCATGTTCCACTGCTTGTAGATTCTCTCCACATGTTAATTCCAGACCTAGTGCTCACTCTTCAAAGCCTGAGTAGCCAGGGCTTTACTAATTCATCGAAATTCAGAAATTCATCGATCAAATCTCTGAGATACATTTAGAGGTCCCACTTCTGTGGGTCTGGATCAAACAGCAGAGGCGTATGACAGCCTAAACCCTCACCATCAGCCTGTGCCAGACAATGGAGGTTTTCTTCCTTATTTATTTATAATGTAGATACATTCCAAGATGAAGCCTTGACTTTTTTTAGCTTTCTGCTACCCACCAATGTGTCTAGCTGTGACCTGTTCCTATGGTCAGCCACTCCATGATGCCTTGGACTTGATGTTTAACTCCGTGATGTTTAACGCATGAACAAGGGATTGCAGATCCTTTTTTCTGCCGTGGCACACATCTCCTTTGCAGGGTGCAGGCTGAGGTGAGCCTGGAAGGGCAGTGGCAACACTTCCATGCTGGATGAGTCGCCATGGTACACACACCAGAAGGACGGGCCTTTCCCATCCATTATCTTCCATAGCAGCGTGGCCACAGAGCCCCAGACTGCAATCCTGCACTTTCAGGCACACAAAGCTCACGCAGATCCGATTTTGCCTGCAGGAGGACGGTATTGATCAGCTTTCTGAGGGGAAAGTCGTGTTGGGAGACAACGGGCCTATCTGGCAGGCAGCTATTGCTCTTCCAGAGCCTTCCAGGGGGGGATGTCCATGCAACGATTACTGGTAAATTCCGTAAATAATACTAATACTACTAATAAACCCAACAACAACAATAATGGCTTTTTTGTTTTCATTTTTATTATAATTGCTACTACTCCAGCTGCCGGACCAGCGAAGGGCCGTCGCCCAGCCGCCGCAGCCCAGGCGGTCTCCCGGCGCCGCCGCCCCCCGCCGCCTCCAGGGGGAGCCCGGCGGCCGCGCCTCCGCCGCCTGAGGGGCCGGGGGACGGCGGGGGCCGCGCCGAGGAGGGCGGGCAGGATCCCTCCCTTTCCTTTTTTAAAAAAAATACCTCCCTCCCTGTTAAAAATAGCGCTTTCCTTTCCTTAAGGCCTGAGGAGAAAGCTCCGCGTCAGCTCCCTTGCCCCAAGCACCCATCCTCACCCCAGGCACCCCTCATTGCCCCGAACATTCCTCTTGCACCCAACACGCCTTCGTTGCCAGCGATTGCAAGTACGCGCCAGAGCAGTTCGCACTCGGGGTGTTTTTGCGGGAATTTTGACGCGTTGAGGAGGTGTTTGTTGTCAGGGGGAGGAAGGGTGAGGCTGGGGAATGGGCAGAACGTTTCTCCATCTCTCTGAGGTGGTGCGGGTTATCCTCCCCCACACCCCATCACCGAAAAGAGGTTACAGGCTCAGACATCGTCTTTTTTTTTTTTTTTTTCGATTTTTTTTTCCCCAGTCAGTTTTTTACCACATCCTTGTGGGTAAATACTGTAGGGGGAATAAGTTGTTAAGTGTTAGTAGCTGGGAGTGCTGAGATTGGGCTGAGGAAGGACACGGACCTGTTCAAAGGAGTTCAGAGAGGGGCTAGCAAGATGATCAGAGGGCTGGAGGACTTCTCCTGTGAGAAGAGGCCGAGAGAGTTGGGGTTGCTCAGCCTGGGAAACAGAAGGGTCCAAGGAGACTTAACAACATCTTCCTTTATACTATCTTTATAGTGCCTTTGGTACCTAAAGGGGGTCTGCAAGAAAACTGGATAGGGACTTTTGACAGCAGCATGTAGAGATAGAACAAGGGGGAATGGAAATGAATTTAAACTGAAGGGTGGTGGGTTTAGATTGGCTATTAGGAAAAAAATTGTATACTGTGAGGATGGTGAGGCACTGGAACAGGTTTCCCAGAGAAGCAGTGGATTTCCCATCCCTGGAAGTGATAAAGGCCAGGTCAGATGGGGCTCTGAGCAACCTGGGCTAGTGAAAAGTGTCCATGATCATGGTGGAGGGGTTGGAATGAGATGATCTTTAAGATCCCTTCCAGATCAAACCATTCTATGATTCTATGAAATAAGAAGTAAAATTGCAGAATGAGTATTATGAGATGATATGTTTGTTCAGGTGTCTGATATGGGCTATTGGAGCCTGTTTTACCACTAGGGAAGCTGGGATGGTAACAGATGAATTCTGTTATCTTAGTAGTCTTTTCTAACCTTTACAGTTCTATAATTCTGTGATTTGCTCAAGGTCATGGAGGGAGCCCTGGCAGGTCCTTGCCTGGAGCCAGCAGTTGTCTAATCTCTTTCCTCTGTGGGGGCTGAGCTTTTCTCATAAATGTATTGCCTGTGTGGTTTGTTGTGGGTAGAGCCTGGGTGGGCAAAAAGCCATGCTGCCAGCAGCTCAGGGGTTGTATATCTGGGACAACCCCATAAATGAAAAGTGATTCAAAAGAGAGAGTGTATTTTATTCTTACATGACTGCACACCAGTGCTTGGCTCTGGGGAGAATGGAATAAGTAGGGCTTCTTAAAAAAGAAGGTAATCTGTCAATTTATGTTTTTGCAGAAGTCAGCTCATAGTGCCAAATCTTGTGTTTGGCCCATTCGAGGACAAAGAGGTGTTCTGGAAATGGGGATAGGAGGTGCACTCGCAGGACAGCTACAAATAAAGGCCCTTGTTCACTGTAGCACAAGTGTTCCAATGCTCCTGCTTGACTCTGGTGCCTCAGCTTATAGTCTGTGTTGGGAAAGGGTTTTTTCCCGTGAATGATAGACATCCCAAAGAGTCTCAAAGAGGCAAAGCGTGCATACAGAGCAGCTCTGGAGTGGCATTATGAAAACTAGAGTCAAAGAGTTCCCTGCTCTAGCTATTTCGCTTCCCTGCAAGAGACTTTAGCATGCAGATGTGACGGCTGTGTTGACGTTTTGATTTGCCTGTGCTGATTCAGCCTGTTCCTGCATCTCACCGTTGCTGTCTTGATCTGGCAGTGATTCCTCCCTTATTGAGGAGCATATCTCGCTGGCTGGAGGGCTGATTGCTGGGAGATGCTCAGGCTCTGGCAGGATGTGCTGCACGGTGTGTATGCCATCCAGGAAGCTGTGTCCCTGCAAAGAGGCATCTTCCACTAAACATGGGAGTGCCTCAAACACATGCAACTACTGATGAAATGGTAAACCAAAACAAGTTATCTGGGACTGCCACTGGTGGTTCCTTGAATCAGCAGGCTGGATTATGTAACCTGGAGAGCAATATTCAGCTGAGGAGAGGCTTTATCTTCTACCTGAAAGATGGTATTTTCTTAAAGGTGCTGATTTGATTAAGCATATACCCTTGCCTTAACCCTGAGGAAAAACAGTTCTTCCCGCAATGCTGCATTCCTTCTGGCATACCTTTGCTCATCTGTCACACAGTTCCAGGTACAGTGACAATGAAGAGATTTGAATGTTCCCTACCTTTGGCAAAGGGAGCCGAGGATGATTGCGTTAGTGTTCTTTCATAACAAACTCCAATCATTGGCAGACAACTTACAATCAAGGTTTTCTTTCCATCCTCAGCCCCACTGCTGGTTTGAGTAATGCATCATTAGGATGATTGGATAACAGATTCGTACACGGTGCTGAAATTAATCTTGACCTGTCTAATCACATCACAAGTAGCAATTGGAGGTTGGGGGGAGGTTTCAGCCATCAACCACAGATCTTACAAAAAATATATTGGCATTGGGGAAACAGTTGTAGGTGGTGAGAGAAGGAAATATTAGCAGAAAAGGTGTGCAACATACCAAGATACACAAGTGAGTTATCTTGTACCTGACTGGTGTGTTTGCTTAGGAAAATACTGTGGGGAAAAAAACTGTGATGTATTTGGCAAGTGAGAAGCTGAAGATGAGTGCTTCATATCAGACTTCTGCAATTGGTTTGGCATAATTTTGCAAAAGGTTAACTGGCCAGGGCAGCTGTTATCAGTGTTTGTCAACAGTCACAACAGAGCCAAAACAGAATTCCCCCCTTCTAAACACAGAATAAGATACAAATGTCCCTTCTTGCATCACTCTTGAGTGGTAAGTATCATACAAGGTCAAATGACCAAGAAAAAAGATGAAAGTGCAATGATTTAATAAAGCATGAGAATAAATAACATAAATAACTTATACAATGCATAGAAGTCTGATAGAAACCAAAATAAGAGAAAACTTCTCAGCTTCTTCTAAAACTTACCTGGATTATCTGGTATGGAGTGTGACAGAACTGATCCATACTGGTGCTTTGAAAAGGAATTCACCAGAGGTATATTGTTAAATCTTTGTCCAGTAATTTAGGTGAAAAAAGTGAATAAACAAGTGAGAGTTCACCATATTGTGGTGTTTCTGAGGTAATCCTTTTAATGTAAGTCATTAAAAAAAGGGAAAGTAGAATGAAATAGATAGGAAACTGCAAAATCTGTCCCCGTTTTATGATGGATAGTATCCCCAAAATACCTGTGAGCTAGCACAAGTGCTTAATGCTTAATAAAAGCAGAATTTGACCTGGCGTGTAATTCAAAAGGGAAATGTTTAGAATGCAAGGTATTATTTTTGGTACCACCTTAAAACCTCTAAACACAAAATTGTTTGGTAACTAGATCAGCAACATGCTGTTATTTTCTTTGTAGCTGGGAGAAGTTCAGATTTTATATTTCACTGGAAATAGTTAAGGTGACTTTTGCTCCTTTTTTTTTTTTAATTTAGGAAAAAGCAGAAATTGTATCCATTTTTTAAAGTCTAATTCAGAGATGAGAAAGAATGTTTTTAATTTCACTATTTTATTTACATTTTTTTAAAAGTGTTCTTTTAAAAAATGATTAAGAGTAATTAGTAACAGATAAATTAGTGACAGATAAAGATAATGATATCCATTTAGTATAACTGTCTTCTTTCTTAGTACAGAGTGCTTCCTGTTTGTGTTGTAATGCTCAGGCTGTCAATATTATTTCATTACAAAACAAATAGGAGATTTATGAGTATTTGCAGTTGTTTTCATACCAGATAGCAGGAGTGCTTAGTGCTATGCCAGTAAAATTAAACCATTTTTCAACTGCCCTATTACCACATAAGTAATAATACTGCACACAGCACCAACTAGTTATAAATATGTGAAGATATATTGTGAAAAGATCTGTAGAAAACTTAGCCATTAATATAACATTTTAAACTAGATTTCAAAATAACATTCAGATTTAAAAAATGTGTCTAGTATTTGCAATTAGAAATAGGGGATTTTGTCAAAAATGAACTATCTCTCCCCTCCCTGTCCTGAACTATATTGCCAGCAATCTTTGATAAAAAGAGATCCCAGTTCTTGTCATGACTGATTTTCAAAAGGATTGGGTGTTCTGCTTGACTTTTCAGACTCCTTCCCCCAAGTGGCCCCCAGGTGAAAAGTGGCTGAATGGGTGCTGTGTCACATCCATTGTCCCAGCAAAGGTTTCCATTTCCTTACTTGCAGGTGCACCTATGGAAGAAGGCTGAGGAAAAGACATATGCCTAACACAGATTTCAGACTTCTGGACATCGGGTAAGTCACAGTGAGCCCTAGGAAAGAATCAATGCATTGCTCTTAATTGATTACCTCTTCTGTATGCCCAAGTTCAAAGATTGTCATGCAGAACCAGAAAATCAGATCCTACCTGTGCCTACCATCCTATTTTTTTTTTTTTTTTTTTTTTTTTTTTTTTTTTTTTTAATTGTGCCTGAAACAAATATCAATCTTTGTGGGGCCTGTTTATACCCACAGGCTGAGATTAGGCTTGCTTGTCTGGTTACTTTTCACTGACCTCCCTTAGAAGAAAGCAGCAGAGCAGGAATCTGCCAATCAAAAGTAGAAAAAAAAGCCTCACTGTAATGACACATTACTGGAGAGAGAAGATACGCAGGGGTTCACATCTTAGATGAAGAAAAACTACGTTGCTGGCAAGCTACATTTAGCAAAGACTTATTTCATCTGCCAATGATTATTTAGAGTACATGCTCACTTTTCATATACATATGCACAGATCCAAGCTAAACAGAGCTTCATTCGCCAGGGCCTCCGAGTAGTGCCACGATGCAAATGTTAGAGAGTAGTAACAAGGCTCTAATGACGACTGGTTTCCCATTGGCTGGATACAGATATTCAGACATTCTATTCCCAGTAACACACTGGGCACATCATGGAGCAAATGATGAGTCTGGATTTGTTAGGTGTATAATGAAAGAGGGCAACACACTGAAGGGAATGAATTTCAAGTGCAACCAATAAAAAAAATCTCCTTATGAGAGTATTTTAAGTAGATTTGATGCTAGCAAGATGAGTAATCACAGAAATCAAAAGCTAGCCATTGCAGAATGAAACCTGCTGCAGACAGAGGTAATTTTATAGGCAACACTGAATTCAGTTCCAGGAAAAATGTTCGTGGAACATAGCTGTCTTGACAACCCCATTCAATGAGCTACTCAAGATGGAAGCTGTGTGAACAAAAAAACCTTCTGAAACCATAAAAGCAGCACTCAGTAGCTAAGGTGAAAAAGCTCTAAAATTATGGGAAGGTGTCACAACCCGTCAATTTATTAGCAAATGCTTCTAAATCAGTATTAGGAATAAAATCTCAAACCCTTCAAAAATAGCATAATGGAACTGTTCTGAAAGATGAGAGAAAACACATGCCACAGGACGGGGTTTCCGGGACTTTTGCTAAATGGTCTTGGGAAGATTGTAGACAACAAAGCAGGGCACAAGCAGCTGATGTCAATTTTTCAAGCAGTAATAATTTTAGGCATATGGGACTGGCAAAAGACTTTGCAGTGACTTTTTGTGCAAACACTTTTAGTCAGGAATAATAGCTAAGCAAAAGAACAAGGCCCTGATTTTGCTCTACCTTGCTTTTTGTTTAGAAAGTGTGAAATGCTATCATCAAGTCAGAATTTTCTTTTCCCACAGGGGTGCGTTAATATTTTACTCCCAAAGATAGGCATTGCTATAGCTAGGGACTACAGACAGTCTATTCAGTCTAACCTAATGTTCAGGGCTCACAGCCTTTGATTGAGGAGGCTTTTGGCCTGTGGGGTTAAACAAGAGGTGGCTTTAACTAAGTGTCGAGAGTACTGATTTTCATCAGAAAACTGCTTATGAGCAGCAAGAGCAAAACAGAACATGTCACTGAATGAAAACCTGGAACTAAATCACTCCTAATAAAGCTGAGGGTAGGATAACTTTTGTGGGATGATGGCAAATCCCAAGTCAGCATGCTGATAATAACTGCTGCCAACATTAGTTCAGCAACAAGTGGTGTTCCTGATAGGAAGGGATGAGGATGTAAGAATGAAGGAAGGAATAAACCACCTATCTGGCCTCTTTAAACATGGTGGAGCTTTAAACTAATCCTGACAGCTTATTTGCTGATGGCACAAAGGAGATCCTGACCTGATACATAAATTTTGTCAGTCAAGTGCTACCAGTCAGCTTAGGATAGGGGAAAACTGCCTGCCAAGGTACCTGGCAGCCTTAAGTGACGTGCCATAAACAGAACAAAATAGTTACGAGTAAGGATGCAGTAAGGATGCAGGGAACAGGCAGGAGGGTGCAGTGAGCTGTTTGGAACCTCACTGTGGGGTTGCTGCACTAGCCAAGAGTCACAGAGCTCTTACAGCTTGCACTGGAAAGGAGCGCAATGCACACGTGGTGGCTGGATAGGAATGGACAGGATGAGACTGAACCCTCCTCCCTCAAGGCCAGTGGTCTCAGCCAGAGCAAGGGGGTGGGGATATCAATTACCTCAAATGCTCTGTTCTGCTCCAAAACTGTGTGGGTAAGCAGACCAGTGAGTACTGTGGGGCTAGAGGTGACTTGTTGCTCCTGTTGACACTGTTCTGCTTTACTGAGGTGCCTCAGTCTGTGCTGAAGCCCATGTGTTTACCCTCTCCAGCAAGTGCCCTGGACCCTTCATTGATGAGGTAGTCTCATGCTTTCTGACTCTGTGAATCTGAAAGCATTGTGAGCAAAGTGGAACACATCCAAAAGGAGAGATTGAGGCAAAATGGCCTCGTAAGGTAATCTCCTTACATTTAGAGCATGCCTCTGGGGCTGTGGCTCAGTACTTGAAGTCCAGTTCCCACCCTCTATGCCATAAAATATATCTCAGCTAGACTTGTATTGCAAGTTCTGACACTGGGTTCACACTGGTTCCAAAAATGTTGATGGGTTATCTTCAACACCCAGATTTATGCTGACTGAGATTGACTGTTTTGTAGCCAGCAAAAGGTCAATGTAAGGATACAGGCAGCATAAAGACCAGTCACATGGCAGGTTCAAGAGAAATAAGCTTGAGTGCTCCCCTCTGGCCTGGATCAGACTGGGACATGTACCAGTTTGTACAAATCTAGGATTGATCCACAGGTTCAGGCTTGAGTGACAAGGTCTCAAATCCTTGTTCTAAGAGTATGACAGAGAATAATTATTGTAGAGTGGACTGTAAAGATACTTCTTGAGAGGAGAGCTCTTTTCCTAAGATTCTGACCTAGTGACTATCAATTTATTGAAAATGTAAGAAATTGTTAACCTTTAAATCTGAGAATACCTAATGCATTTTTTGGCAATCTTATTGGATAATCTTACTAGAGATTTTTGAGCTGTTTCCTTCAAAGTTTTAAAGTGAGAATTAATTACACACACACACACACACCCGCCTTCCAAATTAATTTTCCTACTGTTCAGAATACCTGTGTTCAGAAGACATGACTATTCCAAACTCCATCTTCTGCTGAGAGCTCAGCAGAATAATTCACTTTAGTTTACATGTAATATACCCATAATAGGATGTTTCATGCATGTTTTCCCTCTATCATGCTTGGAGAAAACTCATCCCCTTGCTCAAAGATTTACCAAATATATGTTTCAAAAGCTAAACCAAATATATACTGTTTACTGTCTATTTATTAAGAAATAATGGTCTCAGCAAAGGGCATTTCCTAGGCATTAAGGACTGGCTGCATGAGTGGATAGCCTGAGATTTTTAATTAAAGGTGCAAGCTCCCTCTGTTCTGGTATGTGAAATTCCATTTAAATGAG
Organism: Certhia americana; assembly: GCA_018697195.1. NCBI lineage: Eukaryota > Metazoa > Chordata > Aves > Passeriformes > Certhiidae > Certhia > Certhia americana. Next base: position 62,522,197 of record CM031858.1, on the reverse strand, counting down.
CTTCTGTTGAATTCAGGAGTTTTTCATGGCATGAAGTTTACCAGTGCTGACAGGTTCATGCCCACCCTAGTTTAATGGGTGGAAACACAGGCTAGAAAGGTAACTTTTGACTGTCTCATCAGTGCCAAATTATTATACTACTGCTGTGAATGTGGCCAAAGACATAATTTATGATGCTGGGGCCTTCAGAAAATTATAGCTGCTTCATCTGTGGCAATGAAGGAGTTGTTTCCAAAGTTACAGGTTTGTGAGGTTGTATCAGAAGATCTTTTCCATTCAGAGTCTACTGAACCCCACCACACACCTTCACCTACGTCAGTATGAAGGTGGGAAGTTGGTAGGACATGGGTTTATGGAAGATTTGATAAAAAGAAAGTATATGAAAACTAGAGGTCTGTCGTGCTTGAAAACAACTAGAAGCAGTTTCCTTAATGTGTTAAATGGGCCATGTTAACAGCCCTGGCATAAATACGTGATAAATTAAAACTGCTGGTGTCTGTTTCCTTAAAAGAAAAAGAAAATGCATGTATTATGAGTTTTTGCTGTTCAAAATCAAAGACGTTTCCCTGTCTGAGTGGAGATTATGCTATATGCAACCTTTGTTCCAATCAAAGAGCCCCAAGGGCCAGCAGCAGAGCTACTGCCAGAGGCAGTGTCTGTGTATCTCAGTCAGGCCCAGACAGACCTGTTGGTCACAGCAGAGGTGGGTCTAACCCAGAGCAGAAATGATGAAATTACCTGTTGGCCATAAAAATATCCCAACAGCTCAATTCCACACCTGTCTTTTGTTGCTGAGCTGGGATATTATTTCTGTCTTTAGTTTGTCTGAAAAAAACATGCATTATCTCCCTCTAGTACTCATTAGCAAAAGAAAAGCAGGATCAGGCCCTAAAGTTATGGAAATTAAATGCTGTCAAATCTAACTCCTGTAGGACTTTTTCACAACTTTATTATAGTTGCATCAGAGGCTGTTTTGTTAGGAAATAGTAACATATTTTCTGCTCCCCCACCTTATAGCACTGCTGTAGAGAAACTGATCTGACAGGGAGCAAAAATACACTGTTGGAAATAAATTCGGTGTTATGCTGAAAGTCAGCCATGAAACCTTGTGGAAGATGGTGGGTGAGAAAGCTTCCTTTCCCTAGGAAGGGAGCTGCCTTCTTTTTGGGACATCCTCATTGAGACTCCAGGAGCTGCACCATAACATTCTGCACCCTACATAGCGTGGCACACATGCCTACAGTGCTGAACTGTGGGGGCTGAGGTACTTCTCCAGGATCCAACTGCAAAGGCTGGGGACAAGGTGGCATATGATGAAATGGAGCAACTCAGAAAGTGACAGCAGAAACATCAGACGAGCAGACATAGCAAGTAGCAAGGACACGCCAGAGCCAGCAAGGAAAACCCTTGTAGCCTGACCTTGAGAGAAACCTGAGAGAGATAACTTGAGTTGTGGCTCAAAAGAAGCTTGAAAGTGTGAAAAGAGAAAATACTGACTATTGTTTTGACTCCCGCTGTGCCCAGAGTAAGGGGATGTTGTGTAGAGTCTTTCTAAACAAACAGGTGCACATTAAAAAGCTCAATTCACTCCCTCATCCATTTGTTCTCCAAACAGAAACAACCTGTAGGGACCCTGAATATTGGTCAATTACCTAGGTCAAAGAGGGTAACAAGCAGTACTTTAATAAAGGGAACTTTTGCCTCAGAACTGATTTTGCCTTTTCTTGTCTCTAGTAAAAGATGTTAGTCCTTGTCTGTGGTGATATTGTCATTAGCATTGTCATAGCAACTGATAAACAAGGAGAAAGCGATGTGCAACAACTTTTTTTTTTTTTAAAGACAGTCCAAATGTCTTACTAACAAGTAATTTGGTGACAGAATTTAGCAAAGCGGCTGCACAGTAAATGGGCTTATCTTTAAACATAATGCTCTTTTCCATTTTAACTGAGCATAAAATCGTATCTTTAAAGGATTGGCAAAAAGTGGGGCTTTATGCCTCTTGAGTAGTTCCATGTGACATATGGTCTTTCCAAGCAATAGTTTTATCGGCTGCGCACAGTAGCAGCAGATTTGAGCTAATGTTCCTGTGAAAACAAGTAAGGGTTTATCCAAAAACTGAAGAAGGGGAGGAGAAAGGCACCTTTGCCCTGCTGTACAGAAAAAACAAATCACGTCTTACGTCAAACTTACGACATCCCTCTATAAATACAGCAGCTACTGGTAGTGACTAACTTCAACACATGCACTGGGTGGGTTGAAGAGGACTTAGTGACCTGTTTGATTCCCTGCCCACCAGTGATATTCCCAGGAATGTTTCAGCCCTGTGCTGCCCTGAAGCCTTGGATGGAGCAGGGTGGTTCTCAGGAACAGATGGGGCATCCCTGCCCAGAGGGGCTTAGCTCCAACTTTTCCTATATAGTCACATCTCCAGTTCCCAACATAGATGCTTATAATCAGCATCAGGCACTGGCAAACAGCACGGCTTTCTTGTTGTTAGATACATCTCATGGGGTGCTGAAGAGCTCCTTGTCTCCATGCTCCCCAACATCCTGCTTCATTCTGGGATTACGGTTGGGGATTCACTTAGCAGCTGGGCAGTGGTGCAGGGCAGGAAGAGCCTCATATACAAATACACACACCCTATATTTGTTTTAGCACACAACTCTGCCTAAATATTGGCCTAAAATTATAGTCCTTGTAAGTTCATTGGTGCTGGCATAACAAGTGCAAGAAGAAGGCAAAAATTAATGGATTGCAAAACATTTCTGCATCTGAAGAATTCTACTATAGCAGTTGTACACATGCACACAGGATGCAAAATATATAAACATATGCTCTTATGGTTATTTTCTTGCATACACACATGAATACACACACGTATTTATACTTGCATTTATATATGTATATTTAGAATGACCTTAAATAACAGGTAACACAGTAGAGAAAATTGAAATGTAAAATTAAAAAAAAAGAAAAATAAAACCCCTGTAGCTCAAAAACTTACTAGAAGGCATGTTTTTAGAAAAGCTCTCAGTGTGCTTGAATGGCCCTGTGGTAATGAGTGATTTTTCTCCCATTCTTACAACAATGCAATAATTTTTGGGTCGAGTTCCTCAAGGCCGAATCAGCAAGAATGAATTCCCTGCATTCTTAAATCTTTCACGAGCACTTCTCTCTCCCCTGCTGTCTGTACCACTCTTTTATCCCCAAGCATAAGTGCCAATTTTGCTTCTATCTGAAGTTCAGTGAGATATTTTTCTGGTGGTTAGCTGAGATCTCTTTGTAACAGCCACACAAGTTTTTCAGAACTGACATAAGGTGTCACAGTTGTGGCAGCATTGCATCTGCCCTGGGGGACATGCAAAAAGATATTGCTACAGGGGACCATCTGAATCAGGACTGAGGCATTTGGAGTTCATTCTGTGGATTGTCCCATGTCCTAAAACTATAGGGGAAACAGATAGATCTTTGATTTGAGACTTACCACTGCACTTATAACTAGCATCTCCCTGTAGTAAAACAGTTTTACTGTAATAAAACAGCTCAGTGTAGATTAGGAAATTATTCTTTTGCATTATATATAGATACAGGAGGAGCAGGCAGGGGCACAAAAAAAATACCCACCATTGGTGATAGCCAGAGATGGATGGCACAACAAACTAGAAGGAAAATGGAGCTCCTGAAAGTGGTTTCCCATGTCTGAGTTTCTCTTGGGACTGTGGCACCATGCAGAGTTTCTAACCCTGGGATAGGAATACCAGACCCTATATATGGCATGCTTACAAAGGACACTGTGATACACACTGCAGACAAACTACTCTATAACAAAGAAAGGCTTTCTGCTGACTCAACAGAACTTGATAACAAATGCAGCTTTAAAAATTAGTCTTTCTCAATAAAGGGTAATCGGTTCTTCTCTTTTCTCATTGTTGGAGATACTCTATGGACTTTATTCATTAGAGAGCACTCTGCAAAGTTGAAGTAAGAAATGGGAAAAATAAGGATGGCAATAGAGTTGTAAATTCAGCTTACATGTCAAGGAAATTACAGTAAACTGATGCACTCTCTGTAAAAAACACTGACTGATGGTACCATTCCTAGAATAAAAGCAGCAAATATTCAATATGCCAATACCTTCAAGGTATAGACAAAGGTGGGGCTGTCAGATTCACAGAATGGCTGAAGTGGGAAAAGACCTCTGGAGTTCATCTACTCCAACTCCCTTTCTCAAAGCAGTGTAAACTAGAACTTAGTCCTCTGGGCGGTGTCCACTGGGGCTTTCAGTGTCTCCAAGGCAAGGAGGGAAACTCCATATCCTCTCTGGGCAATTTATTCACGTGTTCAATTACCTTCACAGTAAAAAAGTGACTGGCCTCCAGCTGGATTTGCCGGTCACATCACAAGCCTTTGAGCCTGGTAGTTCTGCCAGTTTACAGTCCACGTGTAAATTGACAGTCCACTGTCCATTTATTTACTATGCAGTTCATCAGTTTGCTGAATGTTATGCAAGTGGTGTTAGAGGAGATAATGCCGAAGGTCCTGCCAAAATTGACAGAAATCAACTCCATTGTTCTCCCCTAATATGCCAGGCCTGTCACCTTGTCATTGAAGTTTGTCTGTTTGACCAAGCATATAATAACTGCGGTGTAATAACTGGCTTGATAGGAGACAGCTGAATGACTTCCAAGAAATCATTTATTTAATGGTATCTGACTTCCTGATCACAAAATGTCCCTGAGCAGGCTATATAGAGGTTCCCCCATGTCCTTTTTGTGTGTCCCCACAGTGTATTACACATCCTGAGATTGGAGTCCCTCTTGATTTGCATGTCATTCACCTAGTTTATTTTAATCTTGACCTAATGTTCAAAACTTAGCCAATCCAACTCGCCATTTATTCATGTAACATGCCTTAGTTCCCTCATTAATTCTTAGAATGAGGTTTCAAGTACATATTGAAAGTCAAAGTTGGCTTTCAGCAAGTATTGATATGCTGTGAAAAATCATTGTATTTCATGTGCGTCACTAGTTTTTTTACAGGAAAATTTGTGGAAACTTAGACATGGACTGAAGACATTAAGTTAAAGTGAGACTAACGTCACTCGAAAAAATACTGGCATTTTTGTGGAGGACAATTACTTAGGAAAAATGCTTGTTTTGCTGTTCTTAGAGTCAAATTTGTCAAGATATTGTTAAATCCTGGGAACACTCTGATAGCCTTTAAAGTCTATTCCATTAATGGGCTTTCAGCCTTTCATGTTTATTCCATTGATGGGTTCTCATCTCCTGGGTTCCTGGTGGAAGGTGACCCTGGAAACAGAAAATAACTAGTGGATCCCTATCTCATGAGCTGCCCTGCCTTGTTCCAATCTAGTGGGCCTTGCTGGACTTAAGGTCAAGATTTCAGCTACTGTTGTTCTTGCTTTTCCAACCTTTTCTTGAACTGAATATCAAATTCTTTAGGCTGAATTAGACAGGGAGGAGTAGAAACATCTTCTGCATCTCCTTTAATTCTTGATATCTTTGCAGCAGCTGTCAGCTTTAGTTTGTTCATTGATCATTCAGTTGAGCAAGAGCAAGAAGATGAAGGACCATTCACCCCTTGATGCTGTTAACAAGCCTGTCAGGCTTTGACAACTTAAATGAGAGACATTTTATAAAATTATGAGTGAAATTTTAAATGTCTTGTTGAGGCAAACCACAAAATCCTTTGCTGTCAAATGAGCACTTGCAGTAAGTAGGATTTTTTCCCTGACTCAGCACTCTTGCTCACGTCAGATCCATCAGGTTTTTGGGAACATCTTCTTTTTATAGAGGCATGCTCAGAAACATTAACACAAGCATTAACACTCAATTTACCTGCTGACATTACTGTTGCACATCAGTACTGTCATTTATGTGCATGCAGCAGAAGGGCAGGATAGTTTAATGAAGACTCTTTAAAATGGATTAAGCTTCTCTGTTTCCCTATCAAATACCAGTACCTGATTTAAACTGACAGTATTTTACAACCAATTCAATGTACTTTTTCTCTCCTGCCATTGCCTGCGTGGTTCACATGGTTTTAATGTGATGCTTTAGTCCCACGACAAGAAATATGTGTGGTTGTTAATCACTTTTTACTGCAACCGTGTCCTGACTGCACACATTGCAAAAGGTATGTATTTGGCCCTTGGCCCAAACAAAAGCCCTGTGCACAAGGGCATTTAAGAATAGCTATGGCCCAGATCTGTGGCACAATAGCTTCACAAGCACAAAAATCTTCCCTGCTTGGGGAAGCCCATCGCCCAAAGCACAAGGCTAGAAGTTTGTCTGCCTTTCATTGGAACACACATGTCCCAGCAGCCTCTATGACAGCTTCCCAAATTTTGCTCTTCAATGTACAGCAAAGTGGGGTAGTTTCTTTCTGTACAAGTTTCAGCTAAGGCAAGCATAAGCAGCCTTTGCTCAGTTGACTGCAAACCCCATTTGAACAGAAAATTTTGTTTCACAAAGTCCAATGTGTATGGTACTAGAAGAATCTATTATATTACATGAATAACAGTTATTGCAAGCTTGCTTCAAACAGAATAGGTGTCTGTTTTTGAGGAAGGAACCATGCAATTTACAGCTAGCTAGTTAATCTATCAGCACTTAGGCTCTAGCTTGGAAAAATATTTTGAGTACCTCTTAACTTAAAGTATATGGATATATGCATCAATTTCTGTAGGGCAAACACATGTGCTTGCAGCTACGTGTGAATAAATACCTCACTGAAAGAGTGTCGTTAGAAAAGCCCCTAAACTTTAGTGAATGGATTTGTCCAGAGATAAATATAAGATCAGTTCCACCCTGGCTTTGTTTCTTTTTTGGTGTAGTATAATGTAAGCAAGATCCTATTGCTCTGCAGTATTGATGGCATACCTTCATGCCATCGCAGGTGGTAACACATTCCCAGCATACTATAAAATTTAAAATTGATCTTTTTCACTGCTGGAATGTTTGGGCTTTTTTTCCCAGTTTTACTCCCTAGAATGGTCTTGAAACAATAACACTGATTCTGTGTGTTCAGGTGATATGAGGAAGAAGAACTTAGACAATTGCCAAATTTCTTTGTTTTTCTCTGCTGCCCTTCGTTGCCTGTACTTTTTACCATGCTCAGGAGTGAATATGCTTTCTGTCAGAGTTTCAGCATATTTTCCTGTCACACATTCTCCTGCTTTGAGCTCTTTTGTTCTAATACTCTTGACATTTAAGCTGGGCACTTTAAAGGTTCTTTCTCTTTACTTTATTCTATGATTTATTGATTACTTCCAGCTTCTGTTTCCCTAAGCCTATTTCCTTTCAAGTTTTCTCACCCTTCCGACTTGTTATTTCATCCCTTGATACAAATAATGCTTCATAGTTCCAGTTTTAAAGCCACAACCACAGCACAATTTTTTCTCCCACTGGCTTGGCATAGCAGCATATTTTTTTACACAGGGAGGCCCAAAGATATTGTAAATGATTACAGAGGTCATTGTTGCTGATGAATGTGTAACGGCCACACATTTACAAAGGGCCTGCTGAGCTGCACTGTCCTTTGCAAGTGTTTCCTGAAGAAGTCATAGGCACTACTCACAGATCAAGGGACTGCTCCGTGTGGGAAAGTGACACTTTGTGCTGGGACAAATGTCGACATTATACAGGGAGGAGCCCCCTACCCAAAGGCTGGGCAGTGCTGGCTGTGCATGTCTGACAGCAAACCAGAAAAGTAGGAGATGCTGGATGAGGGGGCTTGCCAGCCGTTAAGGATTATTGCGCCTACATATTGTGGTGCACATTCTGTGCTAATTGCTACCTGGTGGGAGCCACGCAGTCGGTGACAGAGCGTGGCTCTGTGTGTGCTCCCATCCGCATTTCTGCAAGGCACGGTTTTGTTCTGGTGTTGCTCCTATTAAAGGAGGATTCCATTCACCAGAAAGACCAGTTCTAGCATAAGAAACACAGCAGGAGCTGTATTAGGTGTGGGTCTCAGTGTGAGTCTTGGACTGAAGTTACCTAATTTGGCTGCATCCCCAATTCCCTGCCATTACGTTGGCATAATATTTGTGTCCGTCTTGGCATCTTCCAGTGACTCAAGCTATACAAATAGTTTTGGAATCATCAGATGGGAGAGCCTAGAATGAAACAAGGCATTACTGCCTATGAAAGGCTTTGAACAGTTCTGTCTCCGGCTCTGTTATGGCAAAGGACTGGAAATGGCCCTTGTCTTTCCCACGTCTGTGTTCCCGTCTCGGACTGATACACTGAACCTTTTAATTTCCCCTCAATGCCCAAAGTAGTGCGATGATTTCCTGCTGTACATATTCAACAGCAAAGCACAGTAATTCACCTGGATCCAACTAGGAATTTGTACACTAGGCATTAAGGGGTAGATTACCTAAGGTGACACCCAGATTCTGTGCAGTAGAGTGCTGTGTTCAGATGGGCGTATTTGCCCACTTCCAACTCAGATACAAGGGGGTTGTGAAGCAGACTGTAACCAACACTCGCATATAAAGCATACTCTAGTCAATTAGCTAGTGATTTTTCTGTCAGCCAGGATTCTGTGCAAATGAAGAGATATCAAAGATGCAGAAATTGATTGAACTCAGCTGAACATATACCTCATGCTTGGGTTCAAAAGTAAATAAAGATCTTTTACAAAAAAAAAAAAAAAAAAGGAGCATTGTTTTTTACATTTTATTAGAGATGAAAAATTAAATTGCCAATCAAATTTTATGAGAAAGGAGATTCTTGTTAGAAATTTTATCTCAGAGTATGGATTTTGTTATTGTGAAGAAAATTTCCTTCTAGAAGTTAATAAATAAAAACAAACAAGGATATACTTTTAATTGCTTTAATTTAAAATATTCTAACATATGCAGTATTGGTAAGATTATGTTCTAAAAGAAAGATGTGACTTGCTGATTTTCCTACATTTAAATGTCAGTTAGAAAATTTTAAATGGTGAAAAGTTGGTCCTAGGTAAGTCTGTGAACATGACCTCTTATAAATCTGTAAGCATAGATGACTAAATTCTTGGCCTCTGGTTTGTCTGTCAGAATGCACATACCAGCCGGATGTTACTCTGATTCATTTTACATGCAGCACCCCAAAGGGGTATGTTGTCCTGGAGGCTCAAAACGTGTTGTACTTTATGCTAAAAATTCAGCCCAAATGATACAGCAAGTAGTGAGAGATTAATAAATTGCAATAACAGTGCTTTTATTAACACTGGAAAATTGGAACTTATGCTTCTGGTAAGAAAATGGATTTTACTGAAACCAGCTATTAATAAAAAATACTTGTTGTGGTTTTGTACATTTGTATGTGTGCATCCACATAAGCACATGTACTTGCCTTTCCTTTAGGCAACCACGCAGTGACATTTTCTGAGGCGTAAGAAGCTGAATGAGCAACTAAGACAAAGCTGTGGGGTTCTTTTCTTTTTCAGCAGTGGAAATGATGTTAATCAACTGTGTGGCTAGAAATTTTTTGGAGAGGGCTTTCAGCAAATTCCCATTAATTTTCTCATTTAAGAATCTCCACAAAAGACAACAACAACAACAAAAAAAAAAAGTCAAGATTTCAAGATAACATATTTTTCTTATAAAAGAGGAATTTTAACTTTTTTATAGAAGCTGTTGGTTTGTTTCTTCTGGGCTGCCTCTAGAATTGCCTCAAAGCAACCAGAGATATGTACCCCTTCCTTAGGGCTCTAATATGATCCATGGGACCCCAGTGTTCTGCCAGCTCCGGAGGCACAGGGCAAGTGAGGGATTCTGGGTTGGAACCCCATGTGTCAGAGTGATGCTATTTTAACAATGTTATCCTCAGATGAATTGGAGTGAGGCAAGCTCAGGAGCTGACAAGAACAAATAAATCTCCAAATGAATGACCTGATCGTTGGTGTGTCTCCTTATTTCCTATTTAATTTTGTTTTGGGAGTGGCTACTGTCTTGTGCTGTTGTGGCTTTGTTTTCTAATCTCACAGATGTCTGCCAGCTGCTGGATACTCAGAAGAAGACAGTCACTTGGGCTTTTTCCCATAAGCCATGTCCCCAAGTAAGTTCTCACACAGAGAAAAGAAATTCAGGGCAACAAAGAGATATCAGTGAAAAGGTTCTTTTTAGAGTAAAAATTTGGTGGAGATTAAAATAGGGCAAAAGTTCAAATGAGAACGAGCCACTGCCAAGCAAGCAAGAATCTTGGCAAAAAAGAAGGAAAAGAAACATTGGTTTAAAAGGCAAGTAACCATGGCGAGGCAACAGCTCAATGCTAGAATCTGGTTAAGAACTAATATCACACAGAGCTGTGATTGTTTATTCAAGGCTAGCCCATGGGAGAACAGTTGTCTCCAATGAGTGTTCTCACAGCTTGGATCCAAAATTATAACTGCATTTTTTTTAAGCATCCAGCACTTCAACACTACCCATTTACTGTTAGACAAAAGAAAAAGAAAGTACGAAGTTTTTTTCTTCGTGTCCCTTGTGTGTTTAAGGCAGAGCTTTACATATGGAAAGGCATTTCATGTCAGCTGTTGAACCGGTAACATGCTATTCTGCAGCAGTTGCCAGTGGAAACTGTTGATAAATTTTCAGTACCTCTCCCAAGTTTCAGAAGAAACTGGAAGCAGTGTATGGTTTAGAGATGTTTGGTTTATGTGGGTTTTTGGAGGGTGAGAGAAGAGGTGTTGCACCCCTGAGCTGCATTACCACAGTTGTGACACAAACCAGCTAATGGAGTGTGGGAGCTAACAGCTGTGGAATTAAGTTTAGGCATGAAGTAAAAATAATGGCAGCTTTGATACAAGTAATAATTTACTAAAGATGTTTTGTGGCTATCAGCAAACTCACAACATATGCACACATCCATACACCTGCTTGAGTTGTGCACCTGTTGTCCTACAAATAAATCAAAAGGGAAAAATGGAAGCTTCCAATGTTCTGCTATAAATAAAAGATGATTAATACCATTATAGTGACAAACAGGTATTGGCAGCAAACAGAAAGAATGGAAGATTGTCATCTAATTTGTGCTTTTGTTTCAACATCTAGATGAGCTTGGAATGCATATACAGTGCTAGAGGGCACAGCTGCAACCCAGCAGATGAGAAAGAGAGAGCAGGTCAAATTCATCTCTCACTGTAAGTCAAAAGTAGATCAACCAAAGCACAAATTATCATGGAAATGAACACCATCTGATTTTTCTACAATCTGGAGGATTTTTTCACTTACACAAATTTATTGCTCAGAGCTTCTCAGCCTAAGCTACGACACAGTAGTCTGCACTGAGTCTGCAGGTCTCGGCACTTGTGGGAACCTGACTTTGCAGCTATTCTTTGGAGACCTAGAGGTCTGCGTGGAAGGTCTCTTTTTGGAATTAGTATGCACATCCTTAAGAACATCTTTCAGGCTAAAACCTAAATCCCCACATTTGCACTTTGTTGAATCGTTTACACATCTGCAGAGGGCAGCTTTGAATATTGCTGGAGTCTTTGGTCTCTTCAAGTCAACAGGGCACATGGAAATTGCTGTGTAGACAAGTTCAAAGCTCCTGTTTACCTACAGACTAATTAAAATTTAGGCAATAGAAGCACAATTTCTTTGAACTTTTCTACTTAAGAGCTGGCTACACTGGCTGTCAAGGTGATTAAAAAATATTTTCTTTCTTAAAGGAGAGGGTTAGATTTTAGAGGGTAAAGCTAAATTCTTTCCCTTGCCTCTGTCCTGTCCTTCCCCTCCACCTCCCCACCCCATGCCCTTGGGTGCATGGCATTTCCCTCCACCAAGTCAGCTAACTGCCTGTGGAATTGCATCTCCTGGATTCAGACTCTCAAATAGGCTGAGAATGGCATTGGGCAAATCACTCTATATGAGCGCCATTCCCTGATTTTTGACAAAGCACTTAGTCAAAGATACAATTTCTTTTGGTGTGTTAATGATGTCTGAAGCATGTTTTGCCCATTCTTGAGTAAATGTAGCATATATTAGGGGCAGAGAGACAGAATTTTGTGTCTGATATGGCTGCATTTTCCCTGTGCCTTCACAGTTCCGAGGAGCATCTCCCAAAACTCACAGCTGCCATTGTATCAAGCCAAACTGCTAAAGCACGTTAGAGAGAAATGCACAGTCTTCTATTAATTTTTTTTTCTTTACCTGTCATCTAAAGTGAAATTACTCAGAGCAGGAGCCCCTCCTCACTCTTTCTGTATGGAAAAATTATAACCTTGTCATTTTGTGAACATTTTGTGGTGTTCTGCATCCCACCTGCACTGTGCTAATCTCCTCATCTTAGACTCTATCCTGGCACATCAGTGGAGCTGCACATGAAGAGCAGAATTTGGCACCTTGGTTTTATCTGTTTAAGAGCTCAGAGGTCTGCAGGAACACAGAGACTACATTTATTTTTATTGTTATATATGCTTTGCTGGGAGCAGAACAGGAATGCCCACATTTGATGCCAGCCTCTTGTGCAGGGCAAAATCTGCTTTCAGATTCTTTCTGCATATTTCTGATCTGTGATGAAGATCTCTGTAGTGTCTTTCATATTCACAGCCTGATCCAAGGGGCACTAGGTCCCTCTCTGCACAGATACATCCCTGCTATAAACAGGCTTGCACAGAAATCAAGAGGCAACCCAAAGCATATGTGAAAGCGAACTTGGCCCACTTTTAGTGCATAACTTAAGTCTGCTAAACAGGAATATATGTTCCACTTTTGTGTTACTGTTTTTTCCTTGGTTGACAGTGAGAGCCATTGGATTCTGCAGTAAGGAGTGCAGACACTTTGTCATTCTTTCTTGATTATTTTTTCCTTCTTCACCGTTGTCAGGAATTCACAATCCAAATGACTCATGTTATGTGAGCAAATATTGCCTTAGTTTGAATTAATTTATTTTTGTTGCAATCACCTTTGAATGTTACTATAGTAATATCTCTGGTTTTTCCTGTCAAGGAACTGTCACAGACAATTTCATAAACCTTTTATGCAGGTACAGTGGAAAGAAAACAATGCATATATTTTGCTATTATGCTTGCTTGTAAATAATAAGGATATTTTAAATACACATAATTGCATCATAAGAAAAGAATACAAAGATGCCAAAATAAAACAGGTTAAAACCAAGAAAATATTGAAATTAAGGTTACTATTATCTCCCTTGCTCAACCTTTGCCTACAACTCTACCTAATCCCATGCATGGCTTTTTCTCTGGGCATGGAAATTGTAACTGATGAAGAAAATTCCCTAGCTTTGTGCTCTATTGACAGTAGCACACTATCCTTCATCCACTGTAAAGAAGGAATAGTTGAATTGCTGGCTGGAACATGCCAAGTCACCTGATAGCAAGACCATATCATTTGTTCTCTAGGCATGAGAGGACAAAGCATCCTCGTTGGAAGGTTCTGAAGGTGGGATTCTTCAGATACTTCAGTTGATAAGCTTCAAAAAGTCTTCTCCAGACACAGACATATGGTGATTTTAATTTTTTTATATGTGTGTATATATATATATATATGTATACAATTTGCCACATTTGAGAAAAATGTCCACTAAAATGGCAAACAAGCATATGCACAGTAACATCCTGAAAGCAGATACTCAGTTTCAAGCAGCACAGTGTTAGGGCATCTGAATGAAGGCTGTATGCATTTTGTTTTTCCAAACAAATAACTTTCCTTGATTTCAATCTCATCTTCGTAAAAAAACACAAAAACCTGAAATATTTTGATTGAGTTTCTCCCAAATTCTTAGCTTAGGATAAACAACAGGGAAAGAAAAATATTCAGTTTAATGATTTAACAATTAAATGTTTAAACAGCTTAACCTGTCAAAGTTCTGAGATCATAGGAGCAGAGTATTTCAATGGGAAGATATTCAGGGGAGAAACTGGGACCTGTGTGTTCTCTGAAGCACAGAGGGAGACTAAGACCTGTGTGTCCACTAGTGTTTATATACATCTGTCTCCTGTCACTCACAACATTCCATACTGAACAGTTTGCTTGGCACTCCCATGTATGTGGCTTGGTGCATCATACATTGCTTATCCAAGTGTGGCTCTTCCTGAAATTTAAGAGTTGGCTGAAAGCACCTGAGAAGGGCTTGATTTGTGAGCTCTTCTCCGTAGATTGACATGTGTGCAGTGAGCAGACATAGACCCAAAGAGACAATTCAACATTCCTGCAGTGTCTGGCAGGAATTCCTCTTTCTCATCTCTGTCTGCCTTGAGCTTCCTGCTGCCAGTTCTCCTCATTGTAAGAATGGAAGTGCCAATACTCATGATGTCAGAGGGAGCAGGAGAAGCTGCTGGATGCTGCTGTATGAGCAAAAACAGCCAAGTGTCCAAGATTGTGTTTAAGCAACAGCATCAGACAAAGAAAAGAAGTGAGCATAGGTTTTCTCTGAACCTGAGATGAACTAGAGAACCATCTGCACTCCTGGAAGAGTAGAACCTAAGCAAAGCCTTAGTAGGTATAATGAAGTCCAGACCTGCCCTGGGAAAGTGACCTCTTTTTCCATTGAAAATTTGTCCACTGAAACAATTTATTGTCTCTTTAAAAGGGATTGAAAACACAGACCAACTAGGAGAAGACTAGGAGTATTTCCTCATGTTGAGTAAGGTTACCATGGCAGAGTCCCACTGCTAGAGTCACAATTTTCTGCTGCTGTACCATATGCTTCCCAGAGAGACCTGTTATTTAAGTTCCCTTATATATCTCCCAGAAATGGGTGCTGTTAGGTAATAAAAATCTGTCAATTTCTATATGGCTAGATCAGTGGTAGACCAAAGACAAGGATTATTGCATGAATGGATGTTTTTTTCAGGGTCATGAACCAGCCCACACAGATTAATTTTATATTTTAGACTTTTTGTGGTTACCATTTTATCCAGTCACTGTAAGCAGGCAGCAGGCTCTCGCTTCAGCTGTGAAGAATGAAGCATTTTAGATGATGAAATGGTGTTAGGAACTTGACATAGCTGTGGAATAAGATCTTTAAAAAGGTATGTGCTTGTACGTTTTGCAAACAAACAAATGTCCATAGTTGGCCTGGGCAAAGGGTGAAGGAAGGGCTGTTAAAGAAATGCTGCTTCAGGACAACTGCCAGGCGAGTTTACAAGTACTAACTGGAGTCTATAAAGTAGAGGGAAGATAAAACATTTATGGTATGTGATGGGATATTGCACAAAAGGAAAAGAAATGAGAGGAGGCAATAGTGAAGAAGAGAAATTGGAAGAAAAGAGAATAACTGGAGAAGAGAACAGGAGGCAGCAGAAGCATAGAGTTTAGTAAAAAATATAGAGACTCACAAGTACAGGAGGGAAATATTTTAACACTGTAGGAGGATAAATTTGCAGGCAAATTCCATTTATTTCCTAGGCCAAAAGTAATCCCTCATGTTTTATAAAACAAGCAAAGCTCTTTTTGGTAGCATCTCTTATGCCAGCTCACTGAACTTTTTCCATCAGATGCAACCATTGTTTATGTGTGTCATCATGCTGCCCTCCCTGTGGTGCAGGAGGAGAGTGATTGGAAGCATTTTGCTGAAGTCACTTTCAATGGGACAAAATTCCAACACTTAGGGACAAGAGTCCAATCTGAAGCAATTTGTACACTTGAACAGTTTAACCTCGACTTTCTTTTTTAACAAAAAATATGTTTGCAGAGAGAAATCCATTGTTTAGTATTTCTCTCAGCAGCTCTGAACTGAGGTCATATTCAAGCTATCCACAGGGATGTATTTGCAGAGGTTTCATCACTAGCAAACCATACTTGGTAGGTTCACAGTATAAAATAAAGACTTAGTATTTCCCAACTATTTTGCCTTTTAGCATTTGTCCATCACACACTGACACTTCAAGCTGGTTCACTGTGATTAGCTTAGTGTGGCAGAGAGATTGCTCACATCATCAGTCAGAACTCACATCCTGGGCTGAAGCTGAAAGTCAAATTCATGGGAAACGCTTGAACTGTTATAACAGCCTGATGGCCATTGGAAAATTCTTTCCTTTTTTCTTTCTTTTTCTATTAGAAAGTTTTTGGTGAACAAGGCCTAGGAACAAGAATGAGGTGTGGGGATGAGGAAGCAGCTGTGGCAGGGGGAAGAGCAAAACAGGCAAGTTATTTCATATGCAAATGTGCTGTGCATATGTCATGGCTCACCAGGATGTGAATCTGCAGTGGGAAATTAGAGAGCAAAGAGTGTGTAGGTGTGTAGAGCAAGTGTGGGTTTTTCATTTGGAGTCACACTGACTTTTCTTATAAAGTCTTTGTGGTCTTAGCTTCCCAATTGATGGGACTGGTCAAGGCATTTTTAGTTAAGTAATGGTTCTACCAGAAGCTGTTTAGCAATGAGAGGGCTGCCTGGATTATGTGAGCAGTGGTCAGTCAGTCAGGCTGAAATGTACCTACCATTGTACAATAGCAGTTCTGATCAGATGTTGCTTGCTGTGGTGACTGTAAGTTGGGAGATCTGGGCTCAGTTCTCCTTGGCCACAGTTTCTGATCATACAAAGGAAGGAAAGACAAACACTCATTTAAGAATTTCCATGGAAGTTTCTGCAGAGGCCATGAAAGCACAGACATGAAGGAGAAAATCATGCAAGGTGGACAGTGTGCCATGCAGAAGAAGGAAAGCCCATCACAAAGCTTCCCATTACAGAGAGAAGATCCTGTGCAGGATCATTGGGCACCTTCTGTTGAAAAAGTAGAAAATGCCTGACTTGAATTTTGTATTGACTGCCACGGGAGTTCTGTTAAGCTGTAAGAAATCACAATAACTAAGCGCAGTGATCATATCACTTTAATTTATGCAACCAGCAAGGATGTAGAATTTTGAGGTGAATATGTAGAAGAACCCAACCCATCTCTCTCAGGGAAAGTTGCACCTCAGGGAAAGTAGAGACCTATAGCAAAATGAGATTTACAGAATGATAACAGCTCACCTTTATAAGAAAAAGATAATGTTTAGGTGGCTGATTCCTTCCTTCTCCTCCCCTCGTCACTAAATACTGTTTGTATTTAGTGTAAAGCTCCTTTAATCAGAGCACAGACGAATATTCCAATCCAGTTGATAGATCCAGAATCAAGCCCTGAATTTCCTTGGGTCCAGCTAACTTAAGGATTTTTAAATTAGTAGTTTCCACTAAACTAAGAATTGGTGAAGTTTTTTCCACTGCAGTAAATGGAAGGTGCTGTTGCCAAAAAACCTGCTACTTTGTGAGCATGAAAACCTAATGGTTTCTTAAGGTGTATATTAAAGAGCTACAGACCTTTGAAATGTAAGTTACAAGAAAGTGCATGATCACCTAGGACACATTCCATGTGAAAAACAAGGGAGATGTTATGAGACGGATTAGAAACATTCTGTTGGACTGTGGCACCTCAGTAGGAAATCAAGGCCTCTGCAGGCACTCTCAGAGATCCGATAGGGCTCCTTCTGCCCTTATTTTGAGCCACAAGTGCCAACCAAAGGCTGCTTGTTTGAGGGAACGGGGCTGCACATGAAGTTGTCCTGTTAGTGCTTTTCACCACACAACCAGACCACTGTATACCTAGGTACATTACTCTGTGCCTCAGTTCTCTGCTGCAACAGGGCATCAGAGGCTTCATTTATTCATCTTTTATAACATCTCTAACATCACAAAATCACAGAAAGAGGGAGATTTGCAATGACCTCTGAAGATCATCTTGCTCAAAAGGGGCCACAGCTCAGACCCTCAGATGCTGGATGTTATACAGTAAGCTAAATTGACTCTAGCTAATCCCTATTTTAAAATAGGAAATAATTTCAGATTTGAGGCTCATTGTTCTTGAAATGCAGATGAACACATGCCATTCCCTCCCCCTCCCGCCTCCTCTCAGACCCAAAACTGGTATCAAAACTGGCAACTGTCTTTACGGGTTTATTTTGTTCTTCATTCATGAACAATACAGCTAACAGTGAGAGAGAAAAGAGGTGAAGACAGTAAATATCACATTTCATCAGATGAACCCTCTCTACCTTCACATTTTAAAGTACTCTAGACCAGTTTCATCAGAAGGGGTTAGTCCTTGAGCCCAGAGACCAAAAGGTAATTCACTCTCCACTCACTTTCTCCATATCCACTGAGGAGAGGCACTGCAGATGCTAAGGGTACAGGGTGCCCAGGAGGATCCTCCCAAGCTCTGTCCCATCCCAGATGGTGCCATGGCAGCCAGCTCTCCTGAGCCATGCTCAGCTCCACCCAACTGAGGAGGAAGCTGGCATTGCAGCAGCTTGGGCAGAAGTGCTCATGCTTCTCATGGTACCATCTAGGACACCCAAATGCCAAAAACCCTGCTTCCACGGAAGCTCAGTGAGGCGAGGAACCACATCACCTCCTGAAGAAACCTATTCCAGGCTCTAACAGACTCTCTCAACCTATGAGCTGCAAGGTGGAGGCCAGGCTGGTGGGACCATTCTGGCCCTGTGCCTTGTCCTCATGCTGTCAGTAGGAGTGCTTTAGTCACGTTGGCTTTGGCACAGGGTCACAGAGCATCTCAGATCACCAACATCCAAAATCATTCAAGGCTGGTTCTCTCCTTCTCACACAATAACTAGATTGATAGATTGAGGTTTAATTAAAAATGATCAGCTACGGCAAGGACAGGCTTTTTCTTTTTTTTTTTTTTCTTCTTTCCCCAGGCACTTGGTTTGCATGTTTACTGTGCTAAAAACAGTTACGAGCAATCTGGATAGCCCTCTGTTAGCTGTGATGAAAACATTCTCCTGTATATCTGACAGTGCCTGCCACTGAAGAGGCCCAAGAAATACTCCAGCTTGATGGGGAATGATCCTAGCTTTCTACAAAAGACGCACTGAAGACCTGATGCTGTCTTTCACCAGGTGCAGTGCTGTGACATCATCCCTGGTGGGAATTTGGGCTTGTTCATGGTTCTGATAGCCAGGACAAAGGTACTGATGCTTGTGGGCTGTAAAAATATTAGCCTGACAGAAGACTGGAGTAGGGCACATTAGCAGCTCAGAATTCTCATGTCAGATGTACCCTCTGCCTTGGAAATGCCTGGTCATTCCATCCCCTCATGGGACGTAGCTAAGGACCACTGCCCATCCAGCAACAATGTGGTGCTGTGGCCATGGTCAGCTCTCCTTTGTCTCGCTTCAGTCTACCTTGTGGCATCTTTTTTCCAGAAGCAGCTAGCTATACAAGCCCTTTCCCTGGCTGCAAAGCTGTTTTCTGCTCCTGCATGACACTGTTTACTCCTATGGTCATCCTGCAGTTCACCACCGTCCCCATTGTGCCAGTGTGGGGCCATCTGTATACTGGAGCAATGTTAAGCAATCCTCAGTACAGAGTTGCACTGAGCTCAATGGTCAAATGGGGCCAGTCTTGCAAGCACAGCTGGCAAAAAGAAAGAGAAAGTTCATCTCTCCCTTTTAGTGGTGAGGAATCAGTTCATTACCAATTCAGTGCTCCCAAAAGTCCTTCTGGTTTGCTTACAGACCTCTACTGATAATGCAAAAAATTGTCCTTTCTTCTCTCCTCACACACAAACATAAACATTTGGTTAATCTCATGGTTAGGATTATTATTTTTGTAGGTGCTGGTGAGCTGTAGCGAGTCAGAGCATTCCCAAAGCAAAGCTGCTTTATTACCAATTTTGAAAATGCTTCTGTCCATCATTATCAAATATCCTAAATACCCATGTTCAGCAGCACTCTGCTGGTACTTAGATTATGAGTCACAGGGTAATTTAGCCCTGTGAGTGAGATTGTAAACTGTTCTCCCCCTGCCTTTTCCAAGAGGAGATGCCAGTAGGGGACCTTCATTAATATTCACTGTAACATACATCTCTTAGCCCCCTCAGCCACTGCATGGAAATACACAAGGAGAGGGGGAAGAGCAGAGGGAGAGTTTCAAAATGTTTGTAGCTAGGGCAGGAGGCAGGGATGCACCCTGAGCTGTGTCTGTCAGTCTGACAAGGACAGCAAGCATTTACCATCTCTACGAGCCATTCTTTGTGGCTTCACAAGCACTGAGGCATTAGAAGTAAGAAAGGCACTGGCTCTGGCTGAGGAATAATAGCAGAGCTCCGGCTGGTAATGCTGCTCAACAGCTCGGTGTTAGGGCTGGATCTTGGGTGTGGATGCAAGTGACCCACTTAAGGTTTTTTGTTGCCGTTGTTCAAAATCCTCACCGTCTACCTTCTGTCCCATTGAGACTCAGCTACGACAGAGTCATACTTCATATTCATCTATAGGAACATCTGGCCCATGTCTAACATTTAATTTCCACACCATTAGAGTCAAACAATACGTGTACATCAGTAGATAATGTAATGCATTATCACGCAAGGCAGAGAGCAGCAATTTATTAGCCTAATTTAAAATAGCCTTCAGCAAAAAATAGCGCATCTTAATTCATGGATCTGAAAGGAATGACATATTTTCCTGTAAAATGCAAAGGTATGAACAGAGACATGCTTTTCCACAGTGGTGCATATATTATTTCTTTTTCTTGTAAATCTTTTAAAAGATGAAATATCAGTTCACTGTCCAAAAAGAAGAAAAAAAGGAAAGAAGAGGAATAAAAAAAGAGAAAAAAGGAGAAGTTCAAAACCAAGGTACATCCATAATAATACAAAAGGAGAGATCTTACCAAGGGGACAAAAGAGAAAAAGCTGCCCCAGAATACAAGCAAAAGTGACCTTTCTTTTACAGTGAAGTTGTGATCTGAATGTGAAGATCACTCAGACTTTCCAAGCTCATATTTCAACAAATCCAAGCACCTCAAATGCACATCAAGCATTTCCTCCTCTTTTTTTATCTATTTCTTTAATCTGTCTTTTCCAATAAGAGACATTCTCAGGATAGGACCAAAAATATCAAAACAAATTAGAAACCTTTGCCAACCTAGCAAAATGAGTCACTTTTCACAAGCCTTTGATTAAAGGCCGTAACTTCCTTCTAGAGGGAAATTAACTTCCCAAATGGCAGAGCAACACCAGGCTTACGTGACACTCAAAGTTCACTTCAGTTCTCTGAAGCGGGATAAATTTTCTCACTTTTGGTTAATAAATACATCACAGGCTCTGACAATGCTGCTCAGCTCCAATCTCTAATGTACCCAAGGTTTACAGCTGTCTGAAGCTGAGATTTGTATTTGGCAGCTTTTCTGGCTATCTTTTTTTTTTATTTGACATCAAAATGTCATTGAAAAACTACATAGCCTTGGAGAAAAGTCTAACCCAATAAATCCCACACTGTTTTTTCACTGTGGAACAACTGTACTAGAAGAACTAAGGGGTTGCTGTGCCCAGCCTCGGATACAGCCTGGAGGTGGGAGAGTACCCACTCCCTCAGCAGTGCTTTAAAGAAAGCAGATTATGAAGACATGTGTCAGGTGTTTTAGGAGTCTTCTTGGAAGACTTAGGTGCAATAACCCATAGTTTTGGATCTGATCAGCTTGAGCCCTGCCAAAACTGAAACAGTGGAACAATCAAAGCAGAACTTTTAGATGGCTGGGATATCTTTAGGATAAAAAAAGGTGCCTATCTCAAATACCTGCGTCAGTGCCACCCTTGTTTGACAGCACCTGATTGGGGATTACCAAAATCTCAGCCGCAGACTTTGCCCCAGACAACATACAAATGAAAATCCCAAACGAAAGGAGCCTTAAGATTAGTTATTCTTTTGGCATTAAAGACAGTGATCTCCTTTTCACCCCGATGAAGTGCTCCTTTCATTGGGCTTGCATGGAATAGCATAGGGATGATTGGTCATGGGGAACTACAAACATAAAAACACAGAGAAGAAAGAAATGGCAGCAATCCCAGGTTCTTGTGTGAGTTCTTCTGGTCAGCCAGGGTAGGACCTGATTGCAGACCATCTACAATGTCGCAACTGTACTGAGGCCAAGGGCTGGGCTGGAAGAGAAAGGGTGAGGGTGAATGAGCGTACTTCATGTGACAAGGACATTGAAACTGGAGATACAGCCCCATGCAGAGAATCCCACAGCAAGACTGTGACAAGGCATGCTTATCAGCAGTGGCAAAGGGAATTCTGCAGCTGAAGCTGAAAAACTGGTATGTTTGATCAAATTAAACAAGTATTCAACCAGAGAGACAGTTTCCCTGCTTGGAGAAGGACTGGTATTCATGTCTGTAGAAAAATACTCTGCTACTGACTCAAAACATGAATGGAGGCAAGAACAGGGAGGATCCAAAATCCAGGCAAGTGACCTAGCTCAGCAATCAAATAGATCACAGATCTTCTGAAAAGTACTCTAAAAGAAGAGGGTCTCAGAGATTTAGAAAGAGTCACACCTGATACATATCCACTTGACATATGTCAACAGAAAGAGAAAACCAGTAAATCTTACATCAAACAAAATTCCTCTCATCCAAGTGGCTGGTGTACTGGAAGGCTTCATCTGCATGCTTCACTGACTGGCTGCAATACAGCACAATGGCTTGGTGTGGGGATGAGGGGTGCAGTGTGTGAAAGAAGTGAATGATGACACATTAGCAAAAGAGTTTGGCTTTTTCGATCTCAGCTGGAAAAGAAGGGAAGAGTCTTCTGTCTACCACACCCCATGACATATAAAGCAACCTGGAATAAAACTGGTATATTTTACCTGACCTTCTGTTTACCATCCCCTTAATAAAAGGCATCAGAACATATTCTTCTGGTGCAGTTACTAGCCTTGTAAGGATGCAGCTTATGCTGAGGTACCTGTGTCTCTCTAGGAAGGAAATAAGACAAAGAAAAGGTGCTTGCTTAATGCTGCCTCAGGGCACCAGCAAGTTACGGGTTGGTGGGTTTTACAAGACTACTTACTATGCTATTCAATTAAAAAAAGAGCAGTTACCATAGCAACACCCACATCTAATGGCTCTTATGCTACCTCTGAGATACAAAGCACCTTCTTACAGAGATACATTGACCAATACAGCATGTCGTGGGAAGTTTTATGCTTCAAGCAGTGGTTTAAGGGGGAGAATGTGCGTTCCAATAACCAGACATATTTATATCCCCAGGTTGTAATATTAATTTATAACAAATTGTTTTCATTCCTTGATATCTCTTTTCTTCTCATTACCATTTCTTTTCTAATAGCACTTCCATTTTTTTCTTTTCCTTGTCTCCCTGGATGGATGATATTTGATTAAGTACAGGATGAAATTTGCATATGGGAGCTCTGGGATATGTCCCACAGTTAGGTGGGTCATATCTGTCTGTAGATCTTGTATCGAGGAAATGCTACCACCTTATCATAGCTGTGCACTCATGGTGGCCAAAGGAAAGCCAGGGGCAAGTAGGTGTTTGTGGAATGCAGTATGGCACTACTGATGTTAAAAGATGGGTGATTAGGGATGGACGACAGCAATTTTTATTTTTGTTGCCCAGCAGGATAAAATGGGAAGGTGATGTGGTGGTGCATCTTCCCCAGAGGTGTGAAAGGGGGTGCAGAAGTCTCTTTCTTGTCCTTTGTTACAGGCGTTGAATGGGAGAGAAGTTACACGACCCCTTGAACATGGTGAGAGCAAAGTGAACACCCTCCCAGACATGCTGGAGCTGGAGAGCCACACTCAGAAACATGAGGAAGAGTGAAGGCAGAGCTGGGCCTCAGGATGTCCTCTTCTCTCCTTGGCCCTCTCTATGGACACTTTATTTTTCTGCAACAAGTCAGAAGCAGAGCAAGGTGCTGCAGGATTCTGCATCCCCTGTCCCCAGCTGCTGCTTTAAATATATCCCTACCAAGTGGCATGTTGCTGGGCCATGGTCACTTGGGCAGGCAGGACTGGCTTCCCTGGGGATCTTTGAGGGACAAGGGAAAAAAAGCAAGAGTCCCAGAGCTGCTTACCTTTCCCTGGGCAAAGCCCAGCTTGTACACTCTGGGTCGCACAGCTTGTATGCCACTTGAGCTTCCACTGTGCCTCTGAAATGGGGGGTCAAAGCTGACAATTAGTTTCCAGAAACAAAAAAGAGAAAGTGAATCTTCAATAACCTCTAATTCTGAATCTTCTAATTATCTGGCCAGCTCAGTAGGAGAGGAGCAACATGTTTGTCCTTCCTACATCAAATATTCCTTGCAAATCTAAACAAAAAAAATCCAGAAAAAAACCCACTAGTGATTTAAAGAAAAAGAGATACTAATTAATCACAGTAATTATTTTTTAGATATAGATTATCTTCAGAAACACAGGACACTGCTATTTTGTTACTGCAGCATCACTGAAAAATGTCTTTCATTCAAATTGCAAGATTGAGCATCATTTCCATGTTATTTTTCTGTGAACACAGGGCTCCATGTATTATTTGTGATGTTCCTAATTTTTAATTACCTCAAATTAAAACAATGGAATGATATATGATGAATGAAACCAAGCATATGTTAAAAATGTCTAAACAGTTTTACCTGGCAAAATGAACAGAAATATAAATTGCTTGTAGTGCATATTTAAAAATTCAATAGCAAGCTAAAATTATCATTTGCATTAATGTATTCTGAAATATGAATTATTAAGTGATTCACATTGGTGCAACAAAAGCCAGTTTGGAGAACCTAGCTTTAGCCTGCAGCATTCCTCAGCAGCCTTATCTTCCTAGTCCCCTCTAAATAGTGCTAAATATATAAAGGAGATTCTTCTAATTGGAAAAATGTATAGAGAACACTTGTATGAAAAAAAGAAAGCCCTTTACATTTCCAAGCAGCCTTAAAAAAAACCCTCTCAAACAAAAGAAATTCAAATATTCAATGCTATTCAAGTCTCCTATCTCTTTTCCTTTCCTTTTTTTAACCCCCTTTGTACTTTGCACTCCTGTAATTTTTTATTTTTTTCTTTGCTTCAATCCCAGCCATCACGTAGTTTTTTCTTTTCTCTTTTCTTCTTCTTTATTGTTTTTTTTTTTTTTTTTTTTTTTGTCCCTCCATTCTTTACATAAAGTTTCATTGTTTAGAGGTCAAGGTAACAACCTGCCAGAGGGAAGCATGGCAGGTGCCTCTGCCTATGATGCTTTGGAGGAGCTGGGGACAGCTGTGGCAGCATCCTGGAGGAGCACTGGGTGGTGGGACAAGGAGGCCTCCCCACCTGTGGGGCAGGAGGGCTGCCTTTCTTCTCTAGACAGTGTTAGGGGGGCATGAAGGATTGTGCAGGATGAGAAGTCGGACTGAAACATTATCTGGTGCTTTATCCAGTGAAATCTTAGTTCATTGTAATCAGTAATACTTCCTCCTCTGCACTGTATAAAAAGAGAGAAACCTGAGGTCTTCTGAGTCTGGGGCTTGTACTTCATAATTCAGGATCTCTTTATAGGACACATTTTCTCCATGCCTTTTTATTTTTGGAGGGGAAGTGAGATCCTGATCCATAGCAAGAAAATCAAGTGCTAATTAAAGTAGGACAGCCCAATGATGGAAAAGCAGCCCCAGGTCACTCTTGGACTCCTGTCCTTCTTCTGTTGTGCTGAAGATCAAGCATCAAGTTTGTGAAAGAGTCAAAGTTTTCAGCCTGCGTTCCCAGCACTCAGCCTTCACTGTACAAACTTGATTTTCCAGATACTTCCTGAGCTCCAACTAACTTCAGTGAGAGGACAGTTGCAAAATATCTCTGTCTACACATGGCTGAGATGCTGCTACTTCTCAAAACAGTTTATCAGTCATGAATGCCAGATCTGTAATGTGCATTGTACAGCCTAAGTTTACAGACTTCCTTCTGCACTGAGACACAAAGCTCAGCCCTTTGGAAATTGAATTTCTCTTCAAGCCATGTGATTACAGATATATTCTGACTCACTACTTTCATTTCTCTTATGTATAAGTAAGGAGGAAAAAATGGTTGGAAAAAAAAATCTCTGTAGCATTATTTCTATAAAAATTCATTTCATATGCAAAGTGCTCTGGGAAAAGTGACACCGAAGGACTTATGTGTAATTATGTCTATGTGTTGTGCATATACAAACACACACACACACACACACACACAGCGCCTGATGAGCTGTGCTAATAAAGAAACAAAAAGCAGATGTGACATTTACCCAATACAATAAACATAGGTCAAAAAATAAATTGCCACAGGATCATTAGGAGCACAGTTATGCATGAATAGCTTTACATGGCCAGCAGTCTTGCTGCTCCAGCATGTTGTGACCACACAAGCATCTTTAGGAGTCCTTGTTCCCCTTAATATTTTAGTACTAGCCTCTACTCATTAGAAATGGGTATAAACCTTGAAGTGTTTTTTCTGCTTTTGTAAAATTTATTAACCTGGCTGGATATTTTTGTTGTATCATTAGGTTTCAGGTCCTTGAAAAAAAATCTGCTGTGTTCTTGGCCCCTGAGATTTCCTGGAGCAGAGAAGAGATTAATTACATGCATGCAGGCAGAAGAAGTAATCTGTCTTTCATTAGATTTGAATTTTTCAGTTTTCTACATCTTTGAATTTCCCCATGTTCTGGTACCAGAGTCCATCATGCCCACTAGGGTAGGAGCAGGGAGGGCAGGACCTGCAGAACAAGTTCCTGCTCATACAAAGCTCCCGTATTTCTGCCTGAGGGATCCCAGTCCAAAGTGCATCTCTTGAGCTTGCCCAGTGAGTCCATGCTCTGTGCATGCCCTGCATTGGTTGACCCAGGAAGACAGATTCAGTGGGGATGAATGTATGTGGAGATATGCTCCACATAAACTTCCAGGTGGCCAGGACATTCTGACAGATGAACTGCAAGAGGAATGTCTACTTTGGCCCATTTTGCCCATACTTACTTCAGATTTCCTGAACTTTGCTGCTTTTCATGGCATGTGGTCCCTAGTCTGATGCAAATATGGGTAAAGTGACTGGGCTCCACCTACCCATGAAGATGCATTTCCAGGTCAACCCCTGGCTCCTGCAGGGATGCTTCCAGCCCTTGGTGATCTAGAGCAGCTAGATTCCTCCCAGTTCTCTGCATGGGATGCAACTGAGGCCAACAGTTCCCCCAAGTCATCCCATGCCTCACTGTTACCCAGATCAAACTGTGTCTGAGAACGAGGGCACCTCTTCAGTGTGCTTCATGTTCCTTTTTGGAAAGATTTCTAATCTCTTACTGGTCCAGTGATTGTGGGGTAGGAAGAGTTCCTTCTGGGCACCTCATAGCTGGGCTCCAGGAACTCTCCCCTCATGTCTATCTGCTGAACCTCGTAAACTGGGGCAGCAATTACTGCTCAGGCCCTTTCTTGGAGACAGCTTGCTCCCACCTGCCGAGCTTAGCCGGGCAGTAGTGAGTCAGGGGCCATGCTTGCCCGTTTCTCCACATTGTTTCACGTTCAGTTAAAAACAAAGCTGTCAGTAATTAATGAAACATGAGATATTTGAGAAACCAGATTTGCCAAGCTGCTATTTTAGCAAATCATAACGGTGTCACTGCCAAAATCATCACTTCTCTTCTCCCCTCTGCCCGCCCCCCTCCAGAATCAGTTGTGTGCTGTGAAATTGAAAAACTCTGTGTGAAAGAAGAAAGTGAAGTTCAAAGAGAGCTGTGGTTTTTCAGTTTGTACAATACCAATGCAAAACATGCCATAAACAAAATTAATGGCACTGTCTAAAAAATTCTCGCTTCTTTGAATTTTTCTTGCTGTCTGAGTAGTAATAAGCGAGCTGGTCCTCATCAAACAAAGCAATCACCTACCATAGAGCTTTGTGAAAAAAATTAGCATTCTCTCCCTTTAAACAGAGGGAAATTCAGGCTGACAGAGTTACAGTAATTCATACAATGTGGTTTGTAGGCCAGGAGTGAAGTATACGGCTCCAAGGGCTCAGTCCAGCACTTTGACTGCTGAAATTCAGTGGTGTCCCCTCCTGTTGCAGGGTGGGCTCCCAACATCAGAAGTTATTACAGGCCCCGTTCTGCACCACACTTACTTAGTGTTTTAAGATGTGCTTGACTTTTATATCTCACAAACTTTAACTGAAACAGAAAGCTCTCACTCTCAGCAGTGTTGTTTAGTATTAGCCAAAACCTAATGTATGCATAATTTACAAAACTTTGTTGTTTAAAAGTGTATTTTTTAAAGAATCTCATATTCACCATCCTTTAGGCTTTGTTCTGAGTTCAACCATGCTAGCAAACTACCTTGACATTTCTAAGAAATTGGGCACAAGTCAGGTACCAGACAGAGTGAGATTCCCTAGGATTTTTGTTACAGGAACAAAGCTGTATGAGGTCAGGCATTAAATAGGGTGGAAAAAGCAATAAAAGCCTTAGACAAGAGCTGCATGAGTCATCAGAAATTTTCTGTCTGACTTCTGTGGACCCTGGATGAGGCTGTGAAAGAACATTATGATTTCACATGTCAGTATTCATACTTTAGGATGTCAGAGTTAGGATATTTACTCTGCCCTAGGCATTTTTATTTGGTAGCACTATTTTTCATATAACCCAGTCTTATAGGAGAGAACTTCTTTTAGAAACCGTATAATAAATGTTGAAGAATAATTTAATACAGGGATGCTAATGTTAAACTCACTGATGTAATTGATTAGCACATCTTTGTTGACTCATGGTGACATTTTCTGAAGTGCTTAAACAGATGAAGAATACAAACTAATTAAAATGAATTTACGTCCCTTTGTAAAAAAGGAGGCATTTTCAAAGGTGTCCAATTAGGATACCCTTTTCCCACTAGAAATGAGAGAGACTTGAGTGCCAACTTTCTAAAACTAGTTTTGAAAATCTCACCTTTAATTTTTTCTCTAAACCATATTTTAGTATTTTTCTGTCCCAATACATTTATGCAAGCACTATCACTCCATCTTGCTCTTCTAACAGGTATTTTCACCAAAGACAGCAATTCTGAAATACTCATGTAACCAAGATAGCTCCTCCAGTACTGCAGCATCACACTTCTCAACATGTGAGACAACGTCTATCCAGGGATATGATGGAATTTCCTGGAGTGTTTTGGATCCTATCTAGTTTCCCACTCTCCTCTTGCTGGTTGCCTCCTATCACAGACAGCCCCTTAAAGCTAAAATAGTCTGCCACCGGCTGTGAGTGCATATGCAGACATGAAGTTGCCTTATTATCCCTAACAGTGACCCATCTTGGCTGAGAACTTTGCTGAGGGTTTCTATTCTGTTATGCTCTTTCATGGGAGCTGCACTCGCTCCATGTACCTGATGCGCAGTTAATATGGGCATCAGCTTTTACGATTATCCTGACCTCTTCCTGGAGGCATTTGCATAATTATTTCAGGCTAAGTAGAACAGCTTCATGTCTCGAGGAAGCTTCATTGCACCATTTCCAACAGTGCACGTGGGAGCAACTAGGTTTTGGCTTTCCCTCAAAACTGGGTCTCTCATATCTGAAGATATTGAGTACACAGTCTCCTCTCCCCTTCCCTCTTCCCAGCACTAGCCCTCAAGTGGAATTTATGTGTGCTCTGGGAGCCCCTGTTTGCCTGGGCTTTAATACCAGCTGTTAAACATAGGGGAAACACAGAGCTTGAGAAACGCACCAAACCTCTGATGTGAGGTAGGTTTCTGATGAAGAGCTCAACAGTTACCTGGTTTAAAGGGTTTTGTAGGTTAGCACAGGCAGAAGGGAGGCCATTGCAGGCTGTAGCTACCTCCACAGTCAGAAGGCAATCAGGCTTTGTAAGGAGACAGTCCATGGTGTTCCAACATTGAAGTAATACTCTGCTCAGGGAAGCTGCTTAGGCTGCTCCTGGTTCACACCAAGACACTGCCTCTTCTAGCCCAGCCCGAGGCATGAATGTTGGCTACCATGCCCACAGCACATCTCCAGGATTATAGTCTGACCCAGTTAAGGCAAACTATACTTGCTTATCCTTGACACTTTTGATAGCAATTTTTTTTTTTTTTTGTAATTTGTTCATTCTGGCCAGGCAGAGAGTGATGATCATACTGGCAGCAGATCTGAACTCAAGGGGAGAGGGAGGAAAATGCCTATAAAGAAGACAACTGATGAAAATGGCCTGTGTTTGATAATCTCTTAGTTCATATCAGCTACAGCCAAAAGAGCTGGTTTACATCTGATTATAACCTTTGTTTTCTAGAGAGCTCTGAGTCCCTTGGTGGATCTTAGCAGCTTCAAGAAATTATCTGCTATCTGCATATCCTACATTGTTTAGGTATACAAGCAAGATATTTCTTACAGCCCCTCCCTCAGACACTCTGGAGACACGAGACAGATGATTCCAGTCTGGATCCATTCCACTACAATTATCCACTGTTTTTTTGTAACATATTTTTTATTTAAATAAATCAAGAGGTTCCATTTAGCACATTGCGTTTGTCTTGGCATACACTTCACACATGCAGAAACTCTATATTAAGGCTTTCATACAGCCGTTAGCAAAAGAATCAGCCAAATGCATCCCTGGTGTGTAACTGTACTGACTTCAGTGAAGTTTCACTGGGGTATCCCTGTTCTGTTGATTTGTCCCCCTCGTTCTTATTACAAAAGACAAAACAGAAGAAAATGTATGTATGTATTTAGTTAATGTAACATATTCCCCATATGAGATACATGTAATCCCATGCACTTCATTGTCTTCTACATTGCTGCTGCTTTATAGGACTGATTTTCACATTTATCTATCATTTTGGTTTTATGACAGCTACCATAACAACACAGAGGTTGCAACAACAAGCAGTAGGAAGTCAGGAAACATTAAAGTCACCATTTGCCCATGAACATAAGCTAGCAACCTTAAAGTGAGCCTGTTGGCACCAGCAAACACAAGAGCAGCAGGAGTCACTTAGTTTTGAGTACCAGTCACCAAGGATCAGTTCTTGGCCCTATTTCAGTCTAAGGGTTCGAGGAGCAACATCAAAAAGGTACAAAGAACCAGATCCAGATGGGCTGGTCGGGTCTGAGAGGTGGGCTGGACATCACTTGGCTTGCAGTGCAGTGATTGCACTGCCTGTGTGTCATGGCTTCAGGTTTGTTTCACCTGGTGTCAAGGTAAGCAGAGCTCTGCTTACTATGAGAGTCAGTTCAGAAAAGCTAAAGCAGAGTGACACCTGTCAAGGAGGTGAGACTTGGGTTGAGCTACCCTAAAAATTAATTTTTGTCGCTTTGCTATCAAACACTTTTATCAACAACATGGATGGAAACATAACTGCGTTACAGACTGTCATAGAATCACAGAGTGATTACATCTGGGAAAGAACCCTATGATGATGAAACACTACAGGCATGGGAAGAGTGGCTGGAGAGCTGCCCAGTGGAAAAGGACCTGGAGGTGCCAGTCAACAGTGGCTAAACATGAACCAGCGTGTGCCCCAGTGGACAAAAGGCCAATAGCATCCTGGCCTGTGTCAGCAATAGTGTGGCCAGCAGGACCAGGGCAGTGATCGTCCCCCTGGACTCACTTGAATGCTATATTCAGTTCTGGGCTCCTCACCACAAGAAAGACATTGAGGGGCTGGAGCACGTCCAGACAAGGACAGCAGAGCTGGGGAATGGTCTGGAGGACAAGTCTGATGAGGAATGGCTGAGGGAGCTGGGGGTGTTTAACCCGGAGAAAAGGAGATTCAGGGGGGACCTTATCACTCTCTACAACTGCCTGAAAGGAGGGTGTAGCCAGATGGGGGTCGGTGTCTTCTCACAGGTAAAAAGTGACAGGATGAAATGGCCTGAAGTTGTGCAAAGTGAGGATCAGTTCAGATATCAGGAAATATTTTTTGTGGAAAAAGTTGTGGGTCAAGCATTGGAACAGGCTGCAACCAGGGAAGTGGTTGCAGTCACCATCCCAGAAAGTATAAAAAAAGCAAGCGTATAGGGCCTTTGAGAACATGGTTTAATGGTGAACATGGTGTTGATGGGTTAACAGTTGGACTTGATGATCTTACATGTCTTTTCCAGCCTTAATGATTCTATGACTCTATAGACAGGAAACACTGTTTCTCCTG
Organism: Certhia americana; assembly: GCA_018697195.1. Classification (NCBI taxonomy): domain Eukaryota; kingdom Metazoa; phylum Chordata; class Aves; order Passeriformes; family Certhiidae; genus Certhia; species Certhia americana. The sequence goes on along the minus strand of CM031858.1, from coordinate 62,490,297 downwards.
CCATTCATGCATCTTTCCTGTGTTTTGTAGAGGCATGAGCTCTACAATACTGTGTTTCTGGCTGTTGAAGCACTGAAGAGCATTCAGAAAGTATCCATTCAGGATAATGATGGGCTTGGGGGACATGGCTAGGGTACAGACTGAAGGGCACAGTGTGGTTAGCATGTCAAGGAGAAGGCAAAAGACTCATTTAATCACCATTCAAACAGGGTGCAGAAACATGATAATATGTGGTCTTTTCAATTTAGCAGATATGTAACAACATTCTGTGGCTGCGAGTTGAAACCAAAATCAGAATAAAACTGACATGCATATTTTAAACATTCAGGATAATGAAAGTGGAATTATTTCCCAAGGGCTACAATAGAGTATACATCACTGGAAAACTTTTCAATCAAAAGAGAATGAGGCTGGATTTTTTGTTTTCCAAACAGATATGCTCTAATTCAAAGAGGAATTAACTGAGGCCAGTACTGCACAGTCTGCACAATAATACAGATCACATTAAATGTAACCCTTGATGTTTTGAGCTTCTTTTACAGGCATAGAGGCCCAAAAGCAGGACTGTCCAGATATAAAAATAGTCCTATTTATTGCTAACACACACACCAATGGGCCAGGACTAACATTATTAGGCTAAGCATTCATATGCTCAGTATCCATGGGGCAGCCACCTAGTGAGTCTCTGCTGGCCAAGGTGCTGTCAATCAAGTAGAGAAGTGTCAACCTTTGTTTCTCCTTAGAAAATGCAGATGCTCAGTCCTGTTGATGCATTGCCTGCCTCTTCTCTGCCTCCTCTCATAAGGTTTTTAGATCTTGACAAGTCAGTGATGGTTTTCTGCTTTTTTCCTCTGATGACTCTCAGATGATTTTATTTCTCTGCTTCCAACCAGTACTGTTACTGACCTAACAAGCTCACCTCTGTGATCCCTCTTTGTTTCTGCCTTCTTGCCTATTAAAATCTCTCACCTCCATCTTAAAATGGGAGACTCAGCAACGGCTCATCTCTGTTAAAACTGAACCCTGAGTCACATAAATGGTTCCAGTGGTACCGTTTGTCTTCACAGGCAACAAACACACAAGGGCCCATATGTGCTTCAAGGCTTCCCCTCATGGTTTGCACCCCATGTGGATGTATCTCTTAATGAAAAGTATCTGCTCAGCCTTCTTATGCTGCAAGAACATCCAAAGAGATAGAAAGAATGGTTCCCACATTCCTTATCCCCCACATAATGTGAGCCATGGCTATGGAAAGCTGGAAAATTCGTAATTAAAAAGAAATTCTGCTTTTGCACAAATACTGAGGGTTATGTATGAGGGCACATGATTAGGATCTCATAGAGATAGGTGAGACTATTGGATAAATAGTATTAGGTACTGATGTGCTCTTATATTTCACATTTCATATCTCTCTTGATAACTTTAACTATGCAGAAAACCCAGAGTCATGGCTGTAGTTGGGGATAATGTCTGTGCCAAAGTTCAAAGAGCTATACCAATTCTCTGACCTGTTAAAACTGCCTAAAAAACATAACAGAAAGGGTGCAGTTCCCCACTGCCCCATTTTCTAAATTCAAATATTAATTACAAAACAATATTCAACAACTTCACCTTGGGTCCTTCAAAGAATATGTAATAATCTGGAAAAAAATTCAACAGAATTATGAACATTTTCCAAATGCCCTGTAGAATTAAATTATTTTAATTATAGGAATCTCCAGAATGGAAAGCAAAGGATTCTCTAGCAGTGATAACAACTGATACCATAGTCAGTCCTTAGTGTCCTGCTTCACAAGCCTCTGTAGTGTGCCACTGTCCTGCGAGTTACACAAAACCTTTGCATGCACCCATCTCAGAATTGCTGTGGCAAGCAGAGGGGAAAAAACTTCCCTCGGCTGGGGTGCAAAGACTTTTTTGGTGGATAGGCAAGTAATGTTTGTTCTGGCTGTAGTATCTCTTTTAAAGGTTACATATTGCTGTGCCTGGAAACTCTACTTAATAGCTCTGTGTGTGTGTGTATGTGTGTGTATGTGTGTGTGTGTGTGACATGACAGATGGATTACAGAGATTGATTACACTGGACATTTTTATGTACTTGTAACCTGATCAAAAATATTTCATTTTTATGTCCATGGATACTTTGAGAAGTAAAGTAACTGCAAATCTCCCTGCACCCCCCCCCCCCCCCCCCAAGACAGCCCCCGAAACCCATTACACACTGGCCCCGATCAAAAAAACCAAAATACTAGCAGAAATGCAAAAGAATATGAGAGGACAATGACGTTATTTATACAAGCACCTACCTCACCTCAAAATGACACTCAAGTGAGTTGCACCACTAAGAGCTCTCCAAAACCTCCCCATGTGAAACTTCTGCAGGAGGATGCTTTCAGTCTGGCTCAGAAGGGAGAGCCCACCTGATGAATCTGACTAAAGGTAAAACTCGCGAACTGAAGGTCACTTCACATCTCTGTGCTTATGAGATGTGTACTCCTTTTCCCTCCAGCTTGTGGAAAACAAATGCAACTCATCTCTTCTTACTTGTTTCATCACCCAAGGAGAATCAGCATCAGCAATGTTCTTAGAAATTTGTACACATTGTTTTTCTTCCTTTTTCAAAGGGTCAGGAAGATTACAGGGTAAGTGTTCTCCAAGCATTAGGCTACTTCTGCTTCTAACAGAAAAAAACCCCAGAGTAGGTCCCTGCAAACAATTCTTTGCTTTTGTTTTAAATTAAAGCACTTCCATTCTCAGAGAGGCTGTTTCTATCTGGATGTTGAGGCAACGTTTTTGTTGTTTCTTATTTAAAAGTGCTCATCCATACTCAGTCAGAGGCTGAGTGCAGCATTACTTAGGTGTCTGCTTGGGGTGTGTATGTGTGTATGGATGTGTCCTATTTTTGAGCTATTTTAACTTATGCTTCATATTCTAGTGCTTTCTGATAAGTAGAGTTTATGTCAGAATAATTGGCCTGAGGATTTTTCTTTCCAGTCCAGTACATTTCTGAGGTACAGCTACATGGGAGATAATGGAAATGCCTCTGGAGTATCTGTCTGACAAGGGAAATAGCAAGAGTAAGGAGTGAACACAAAACAGGGACCTTGTCAAAGAGTGTGCAAGTGAATCAGTCCAATCACTCACTGTGGATGACGTATCTGAACAAATTGAAGCTGGCACAATGGTCAATTTGACTGAGGAAAGTATAATTTTGGATTAGGGTGAACACCTTTAATCTGTCAATTGTGGCAGTCTTAAACCTGTAATAGAAAGAGCACAGCACCGCTTTACTCCAGATGTCAGTCAAACCCATTCACCCTCCTCTGATCACTGATCAGAGTCTCTTCTGTAGTCTCTTCTGTATTTACTGATTACGCTCCTAAATACGTCCTCTTTTAGACAAGATTCCTTGCTCCACCTAAAGAAAATATCACTCTAATAAGAGCAGCCCTTCAGAATAACACTTTGATTCACCTGATTTTCAAGCAGATGGTATTCAGGGCATAGGAAACAACAAAACAGAGCATCGCCATGTGTTTAATTTTAGCTCTTGCTCCCTGAATTGCTGTTTGAGCTATAAAACACTATCTCACTTTTAGTGTGCTTGTGTGCCTTGCCATTCCAAAATTGAAGTCATGCCTCTCTAGTGTAATTCAGAATAGGGTGATTTCCGCTCTGGGAGCACCATTCCCAGAAGATGGTTGAGTTTCCAGCCCACCTTACTTGTCCCACCTGTCCCAGTCTGGGACAGGTAAGTGAATGATTTCCACAGGCATCTTACCCTCAAATCTATCTGTGAAAGACCAAGGATACTGACTCATGAAAATTAAGGATATATTAAGAGCTTCAGGAGAAGAATTACTCCATTCCTGCCCACTTGCATGCAGATGGTTCTATGATTTATCAAGAGAAATGGTCCATATGCTGCTCACAGTCTCCTGAGACTTTTACCCTAACATCACCTCTTCCAACGTTTAGATTAAAGCAACATGAAATGGAGAATAAAATTAGCCTGACCTTGCAGTAAGCAAGGAGATATCAGAATGACTTGCTACATGAGAGGCTCTCCACTTCTTTGCAGCATCTCAGGGAAATTCAAGATCAGAATCATGGAATTTTCTGAGTTGGAAGAGACCCATAAGAGTCATTGAGTCGGGAGTTTGCTTATCTTAGCTCATGCTGCAGGTGCGCCATACCCCACACTAATATCCTTCTCTGAATACTGAACCTGACATTCTCCACAGCAGTTTGAATTCTAGCCTCTTTAATTTTATGGTCATCACTGATACTATTGTTTTAAATGTTTGCTGCTGTTGCAGCTTTAGAGGCAAAAGGAGATAGGAACCTCTTGTCATTATTAACAGCAGTGTTGCCTTTGTGAGGCAAGCCACAGAGAAATACTGAAGAGATAAGCAGATTCCCATTCCCTGGCATGAGAAAATGCAGCAAAATATTAAAGTAGCTAAGCAAACTCATTTCTTCAGCATGTGAGGTTGAAATAAACAGGCAAAAAAGCATCCCACCCTCCAGGGCTTCTCAAGAGTAAATCATCCAAACTATTAGTTATCCATGCTCTACTCTGTCATTATTCTCTGCCTGTCAGCTCCTTGTAAGGGCTGCCTGTTCCACCCCTCTTGTGTTATTACGGTTGCCATGCCCTCCTCTCACCAGCTCCTATCACTTATAATGACACAGTGAGGGGAAAAAACCCACACTCAGGTTTCCAAATTACTAGGAATTAGAGGAACAATAAAATTGCTTTTAAAAAAACCCAACAAAAACAACAAAACCCCCCCAACCAACCTCCCCAAACAGAATAAAATAACCAAAATGAGAGAGTGAGAGAATTTTGCAATCTGTAGATGATTTCTGCTTCTGGGATTGCATACGTCATTAAGATTTATAGGTCAGTCCAGAGCTTAAAGAGCAGATGTTTTCTCATTATTTATCTTCTTAGCTAAGGCAGAAGATTCCTTTTTAAGGAAATCTGCGTAACACATGCAATGGAAATAGATCAGGTCCTACGATCAGCCTTTTTAACCAGCTCATAAAGGTTGGGCTGAGACTTCACCCTCCACAACAGAAATAAATTTGCTCACTGATGTCTGATACTGAAAATTTCATATAACAGAACTGAATTTTACCTCTTATCTGGCTGTCCTCTGACTGTAGCTATGAACACTGGAAGAGTATCTTGTATGAACAGTCAACTGACTAGCAGGCTTCAGCTACTGCCCTTCATCCCAAGATCTGAATTTTTGAGCTTTAATCAAAAGATTACTTTGATCAAAGTAATTCAAATCAAACCATTCTGAATATATCACTGCTATACATGCTCTTTGTAAAGCACAGTTAGTGCTATGAGGCAATCCCCGAAACTGATCAGAGCAATGTCACTTTGACAGGAATCTGTCCTCACCAGAGCCCTTCTGGACACTTTTCTTAAATAGCCACAGAAATGAGTCAGCTTTCAAGGACCTACTTTTCTAATCATTGTACCCCTTTGTAGGCCAGTCACTGGGCACTTTGGAGGCAATTTTCACAGGTTGTCTTCTGTTTTAAAGGTTTAAAGGAAAAATCAAAATACAAAATATTCAGACATAATATTACAAGATCTTGAATTCTGAATTTTCTCCTTGCATCCCTTCCATTAGGAATACCTGATTCAGAGCTATAGAATATCCTTTCCATCTTGTAACATTCTTCCCAAATATATGAGTTCTACACGTTTATAACCTCCATACATTTTTGCATATACTCTTTGGTCCTTTTTGTCAGTGTAGTTGGTCTGAATAGGAATCTCACATATTCCCAAGGCAGCTGGGACTGTGTCTGAGCTTTGAAGTGTTTCTAACTCCAGGATCACAGAATGGCTTGTATGTGAAGATCCTCTTTCGGATGACTTTTCCCTTGAAGAGATGCCTCTGCAGTCCTCTTGCTCCAGGCCTTAAAAGCACTGCTGAGACAGCTCATGCCTGAAGAGCCTACTCAAGGCCACGCACCTCTAGAGTGATAGATTCACTTTAGAATCAAAAGTAATTAAAAGAAAAAGGAACACAGGATTGCACAGTGGCCTCACTATGAAACAACACCAGCAATAAAGCCCTTCAAGTAAATCATCAAAAGCCTTCATAATCCTCTGCAGAGCCAATGCCCTCTTCTTGGGACTGTATGGGATCTCCTTTCCTCTGCAGATGTTAAGGCATGGAATGAAAGAAACCTTGTCCCTTTACATGAGATCCCAATTTCTTGCAGCATCCTGCTTCTCAGTATCTTCAGGCAACTGAAGTTCAAAACCCATTGCTGATGATCTGGAGCCAGTGCCCTGGAACCTGTCTGTGCCCTTTAGCAAATCTTTTGCTATGAGAAATACCACCACTGACCCCCACAGCAGCTTTGATGGTGAGGCACTGTGTGAGATTTTAACTCCAAGCATGGATCTAGCCAAGCTGGATCAACAGGCCAAGGCCAATTTTATGAGGTTCAACAAGGAGAATGCCAGGTTCTGCACTTTGGCCATAACACATCAGATTTAAAGTAGATGGGACCAAATATAGGAGTGAAGAAAACCCCTAAATCATCTTTCATGGTATGAGAGAGCCATCCAGAAAATAAGCCACCTACAGCATAAGTCTGAGATCCACTAAGGAGAAAGCTCCAGGGTCAGCATTAGGCACAGGCACACTTGTTTGTTTGCTACTGTATTAGCATTGGTGTGGTGTCACGTTGAGCACTGTGTGCAGTTCTGAGCCCCACAATTTAAGACAGACATGAAGGTCCTTGAATGTGCCAGAGGAGGGCACCAAAGCTGGAAAAGGGGCTGAAAGACATATCCTGTGATGAGCGGCTGAGGAATTTGTGCTTGTCTAGTTTAGAGAGAAGGAGTTTGAGGGGCAACCTTACTGCTCCTTACAGCTTCCTGAGAAGGGTAAGTGTAGATGGAGGTGCTGAGCTCTCTTCTCTGGGATCTAGGGACAGGCCATGTGGGAATGTTATAAAGCTGCATCAGGGCAAGTTTGGACTTGACAATATGAAGCAGTTACTTACCAAGAGGATGGTCAAACCCTGGAACAGCCTTCCTAGAGAGATGGTTGATGCCCTGAGCCTGCCAGTGTTTAAGAGGCATTTGGACAATGCCCCTACTAGATTGTTTTGACTTTCAGTCATCCCTGAAGTGGTTAGGCAGTTGGAATCAGTGATCATTGTACGTCCCGTATGACACTACTCTTCCATTCTACTCTACCTACAACATAGATCAAACAAAAATGGAGGCCCAGTTCTGAGCTGAGATGGGGCTCTTGGGTCCATGGGCAGATGTGTGAGTGGAGGCCACAAGTTAGGCTAGTCATGGGCATTAAGAACCATTAGTGCCCTCAGGGCTCTGGCATCTATCATGGGGCGTTGATCTCTCTACCTTAAGGTGTCCCAGTGAGGTAGCTCGACCAGCCTGACCTCTCAATATCACCCACGACAGACATTTGGATTCACTTTTACAATATAGTTGGAATTTGCTTAGATTAGTTGGATGGTGTGACTGTCCCACTGCAGATCTCACTCCCTGCCTCTCTCTGGGGAAGTATGGTAACAGCTCTGTACTTGTGACTCTCATGCTCTGCTGGATTTTCCTCTAGGTAGACTGCACTCTCTCTTTAGTCCCACAAATTCCAAAGTTTTCCTCAGTCATTGTCAGCACAAATTACCCTCTGATTCTTGTCTTTAACCTTTTTCCTATGTATTTGCATAGCAGCTCAATGAGCCATCTGTAGTGCCAGTCTATCCATGCTCTGTTCTACTATGTCATGAGGAGGTAAAGAAAACGCATTAAAAAGCTGTAGTCAGTGCTGTGTGCCAGCTGCTAGTGTCCCTTGGAAAATATTTGCACTGTTTGTTACTGACATGAAAGTTCTCTTGGTAATTAAAGTGCTGCTTATAGTTCTTTAGGATTCTTTCCCTCTTTGGCTACCCCAGAGAAATGTGCTGTACGGGCCAATATGAGCATTCAGCTGAGCTGATCCAGTCCAGTACTTTTCTGTATTAGGCAAAAAATGTTGTTTTCATTACCAATCTTTGACTCTTAAAAAAAAAATTAAAAAAAAAAAAAAACCAAACCCTGCAACTGTAACTGTTTCTCATAAAGTCCACATTGCAAAAACAGTTGCCCCAGGTCCTGGGAACAACAGCCCTTTCACACATGGGCTGCACCACAAAAGCAATAGCTCACAGTGGTCAGGCCAGGGCAGAACAAGGACGTGCTCTCTGTAAGGGACAGATGGTATCTATTTAGCTAAACATTCTTCCACTAAAGCTGTTTTAACGCCCAGATAATTTTTATCAGCTTCTTATCACATTTGGGAGCCCAGCATGCTTCTGATAGAGGCTGTGTAAGTGCTTCCCAGAGAGTGCTGTAGTTTCAGGGTTCAAGGCAGCATATCAGCATGAAGAGGAGGTGTGTGGATGTGGAGGGGTGGAATAAAAACAACCCCATGCCATGTTTGCTAATTTTGAAATGTTCTTGGATGATTTTCCAGGTAGAATATAGATGCAACAACGTGGGAGGCCTCTTTCATCCATTCTCAGTTTTGCTATACATTCAGGGCCAGACCGTGAGCCTTTAACTCATCTGTGTCTGTGTGCTGTTTTTTAGGCTGACATGAAGAAGGTCTGCCAGTACTCTGAGCAACTCAGAGGTGCCTCACTGGCATCTGTAGCATGGTATTAAGCCCAAGCTATCCTGGCTCACATCTGACTGCAAAATTCAGTGTAGACATGCAACTTAGCCTGGCACCCACTCCTAGGAATGCTTCCTTTCACAGATACTTCTGTTGTGAGGACAAGGTGTTACTCATCCTCACTATGCATATCACAGGGTGCCTTACTGTTAGACTGTCAGGCAGAGCTGTCGTCTGAAAGCCCTGGTGCAGTGAGGTGATGCAGCCCTGTGTCAGCCCTCTTGAACTGTGACAGTACCACATGCGACACAAGGAGCACGACATCTGCACAGTGTAGCGTGCGCCAGAGCACCTTGATGTAAGGAGCGGTTGGGTGTTCAGAGAGAGCAGAGAGGAAAGTACAGGACACTTATGAAAGGCAAAGAAAATTCTCTCTCTCTCTCTCCTTTTCTTTCTTCACCAGGGAACTGGCTCACACAGTACTACAATAACAAGAACTGGCAGGCTGCCCAGCATTGCTGTACTTTGGTTGTAAGTGAACTACGAGGCTCAAGCAATCTTCTGGGAAAAGTTCACACCAAATGTATTGTATGTTATGTTTTCCCCTCATTGTATTTTTTTCCAAAACAGTCTATTATATTCCTTCCCTGTTGCACTGTGGATTTCTTTAAGATCCCCAGGAGCTGCCCTTTTTAAAACCAAACATTTGGGTAATCGAACAGATATGTTTTTTGAAGTAACAGAGATAAACTAGTAATCCTCCTCTCAGAGCCAGCCTTCAGAATAAAACCAGAGCACAATTCATTAAATGGTGAGGGTTTCTGCTGTTGGAAATTTATTTGCTCGGGTTTTTTTTCTTCAGTTAAAGTAAAAAATTTAAATAAGAGAAAGAAGTGTGCCATTGAAACACTGTTGTTATCTATATGATGTACATCTTCCATGGAGTGGAAGCCAAAGCAAAGGGGGCTTTACAATAGTAGTGCAGTAGAAGAAAAAAATGTTCCATAAATTATGTTCTCTGTTTCACTTGAAGCTTTCAAAAAAGTCTGATGTGGTTTTACATAATAGTCCTGGACACCTCTGAGATGGCAGATGTAACTTCCACTTTAAGATGACTTCTTTTATTTTTTCCTGTTTCTCAATATGGTTTTGACAGGAGCATAAAAAGACACATCTTGTAAATTCACAGAAACTATGAACACATTGAACACAATTTATCTGAAAAGTCAGACCATGGATAGTCAGTTGGAAACTGGGTAACAAAAGTATTCCATAACCAACCCAAGTACATATTCGCCATTGCCCTGCAAATACAGATGCTGTGAATTTATAATTTACTGTTGCTTTTACTAATTAATTTTACTGTATTATTGCCCAGAGGCCTTTGCTAAGGTCTGTGTTGCATTGTGTGAGGTGTTGCACCTATACATAGGGAGTTTCCTCCTCAGAAGATTTAGGAGGTTAGCTTAGGGTTGTTTTGCAGATGTGTTGGCATGGTACACAAAGTAAATTCACAGCAAACATGAAACAGTTAATTCAGCTTAAATTAGCAGTGGTATCAAGTACCTGTAATTCCAGGAGGCATTGGTAGGAGTTTGGGGTGTTCAGCACTTTTCAAACTCAGACTGGAGTTCCTTGCCATGTTTCTGACACAAAGTCCTTAGAAATTAAAGACAGAAAAGAATTATTAGGTTATCAGTCCAAATTCATCCCAGAAGAAAACCCATTGATGTCAATGAAATTTCACTGGGGATAGATTTACCATAGCAAAATTGATCCCCATAGTATATTTTGAAGTGCTTTGTCCTATACAGTTTTAATTAGCTCTACATTAGTCAAGGTACTGTACCATTTTAATCAGCTACCCTAGAAGAGAACTGTCTCTAGTTCTGTCTCTAGTATCTTTGTCTACATTTCTCCTCCCATACCCATCCCTTGCTGCCTCCTTCTCACCCCCTCATTATATATCTCTAATCTGGCTAATAAATTTCTCAGGCAGAGCCTTCTTTCATGTTTGAGAAGGACCTTGCCTGTATTGGGGCTAAAAAAAGCCCCAAACAACAACAAACCACACCGAAGGAAAAAAAAGGACCAGAAAGAAAGGGCAAATTCTTGTACTGGGAAAAGCAAAGGTGTCTATAAAGCTTTAAGCTTTTCTTTGTCACTCCGTCAATCCATATATAGCTTTCAGTTTTTCATCCCATATTCTGCATTAAGGTGAGCATCAGTGCTTTATTCTTGGCTTTCCAGTTTCAACACTGACTCGTTGCTTTGTCAGAGCAAGTGGTTCTTGTTTCAAACCTCTGCTTTACCATAGTTACAACAGCCATAATCATTCACATGTACACGTAAAGAATTTCTCAAGTTGCTTCACAGAAATCTGGAAAGCCTTTTGAGTTCTCTAGTGGAAAAGTACATGTAATACAAGGCAAAGTACTGTTGCCATCAGTAGTACTGTCTTTTTTTTTTTTTTCATCATTCTAACGCAAGCATTAATCTTTTCTCTGGGTTTGCCAATTATTTTTTTACCTTCTCTAATGAAAATTCTAACAAGATTATAGGGAATTTGTAGTCTCTGTATGCTTTTAGTCATATAATTTCAACTAAAAGATCTGTGTCGAGAATAGCTGCAGAAACTGTGGGTTCAGTGCTGCCTTCTGCCAAAGAAAAAAAAATGTCCACAACTACAGAAAAAACCTCCAAAACCACATTGGACAAGTTACTAAGTCCCATCTACGTAAACACGTGTGTGTTCATTTCTGAGTCACTGTATCATTTGACCATGCAAGAAACAAGACAGTTTGCTTGAAGAATGTCAAGAAGACCAGAATATAATTTTTTAAAATGCCATGTTTTCAGTTTTCTTAAGGTTCTTCTAAAACAGGCACACACTCACTTTAAAATTAACCACAGAGCTTAATTAAGCTTCTTCTGATTGTGCTGAGAGGGTTCCATGTTGTCTTCCTGTGGTCATTTCATCAGCCAGGGCTTTTCATGTAAGAATGTGCTGCATCCATGTCACAGCATGAGGTCTCATCACAGACACCTGCTCTCAGCCTGTGAACACAGATTTTAATCCCCTTCTCTGCAAAAATGGTGACAGAAGGACATGTTATTTAATTACTCATGCATGCTCTCCAAGACAGGGTCCACAGCTCCACTTGTTTCATATGGCTTGTGCTATTTTTGGGGGGTGATCAAATAGGATGGTTGTTAAAAAAGGAGAAAGCTTCACAATAGACTTCTCTTTGCTATTTGATGAGAACAATAAATGAAAAGATTGGCAGGATAAGAACAGAGTGGGAACTGAAGAAAATCTAGGTATGGTAAATATAGCCATACAATTATTTGTGACTTCTTCTGCTCTCACTGTGAAGATATGTAAGCTAAGATACACTGTGTAACTTCAGTCTCTTCCGCTAAAAGATCATGGATCCAGCAAAAAATTAACTGTGGTAGCCACATTTAACATACTGAAGAATATGAAACCAACTGAAATTTACTAAAGCCTTTATCTAAGTAATATCTGCAGTAGTGGTTATGTTTCCCTCAGGTGCTAGAAGAGGAAAAAACAGGAGGAGGATTAAAGAAGAAGCATATTTTTAGTTGTGCTTAAACAAGGCATTTGCTAAATCACTCCAGTCAAAATCATTCAGCAATCCCTACAAAATCCTATCATGGACCAAAGCAAAGCACAGCTAAATGAAACGTTATATATTGTATCCGGCAAGCAATCACTGTACTTGCATTCTCATTGCCCTCAGCAGCACCTGCATTCTTTGATCACAGTCCTTTTATGTGCTGCACTGTATACAAAAGACTGAGCCAGCAATTAGCCATTCTAGCACTGGGTCCTGAAATCTCTGCAAATGCTTCAGCTCTTTAATGAATTCCTAAATAGAAGGAAGTTGCAAACAAAGTTCAGCTTGTGTATTTTATGCCAGGTTCCCACAGCACTGTAGGTTTTTAGAGCTTAATTAATGACACTTGCATCCTGTATGCCTTCCAGAGTTTTAGTGGAACTTTTACTGGTCACTTCAAACTTTGACATCTTTTGGACAATTGTCCTCAGAATATTGGGCAACCTCCCCAGTCTTTGGAAGGAAAAAACAAGACATTGCTGCCAATCATGACTCATCTGTATTAACGAGATGAACAAAACTGGAGGGACAAAACGTGCATCATTTCAAGTAAACTACTCATCAGAAATCCTATGCATTGTATAGGAACCAAAAAGGGTGATGAAAATTTAAACCACAGCCTAATATACCAGCATTTGGGAACTCTGCCAATGCCCCTAATTAAAATTTTGAACTAAGCTCTTCAGGGAATCCAAGAAATTCTTTCAGAAAATGGAACATTCTTCTATGCATATCCAACTACTTATCCTGTAAGAGGGAATATAAAGGAGATTGTATACGATCAGACAGAGGTCAGTCGAGTGGAAAGGACAGTGTGAAAGCTACAGGAAATGAACCATCTATGAATGAAAATACTGGAATTCCTTCTTGAACTCTGACTCACATAATGAAAGATTTTGCTGGTCCTCATCAAAGGATCATTACATCAATGGATAGTCTTCACTAATTTTAGTGTGATTTTAATCAGTTTCCAAAACAGGGGAATATAAACATAAGTGTTTATAACATCAAGATATGCTAACATGTCCTTTCTCTTCTTTTCTACCATCATTAGTGAGCTTGGAGAGTGATTTGGGATAAATGAGAATTATAGAGGCTGGACTGGAGAGAGTCTAAGACAGCCCCTGACACTGGCTTATAGACAATAAACAACAGATCCAGCACAGTTAGAGATGCAATGAGACATGAAAGCATGGAAGGGGTTGGTAATCGGCTGGTAAGCGGAGAGGGAAAGGATAAGTACTTCTTACAAGGGAAAGCCCAAATCATCTAGGTTATTAATAAAAAACAAACAAACAACAGAATAAGATTTTAAGAAGAAAAATATGGTTATAGGCGGGTGTGAAGAACAGGGGAATAAAGTAACTAGAGGAAGTATACAAGGCTAGGTTAGAATCTCACGCATGGCAAAAGAGATGATAGGTAGGAGTTACAAAGAAGAAAGTTACAAGCAGGGTAACTGCATCATACTAAGTAAGTTTTGTCTTTGGAGAAACCACCAGGGTCCTATAAAGAAAAATAAGTGAAGGCAGTAGGGGAGAACTACCAAAGATTAATCTAGGCTGGCTCTGCAATGAGTAAATCTGTTTAGGTATGCAACTGTGCCTCATAAATCAAGCAATCCTATCCTGAGCTCAAATTATTCAAATCTATGGCTTTTGTTTGGCCAATGTGGAACTACAGGGTTTAATCGTTGTCTTACACTTCCCATAGCCCCTGACACTCAGGCAGACTGGCTGACTTTGGGGAAATAGGGGCACAAACCTTCCTTTGCATAGCTGTAAATGACTACATTCAAAGTTAAAGCAAGGCTGTGAGGACTCAGTTCTCTCAGCAAATTCTCCCAGTTGAATCCAAACACAACTTTAGCTCTGATACAAGCTCTGCTTGTCATTTTCAGAGCTTTGCCTCTTCTCTCTGGCTTAGAAACAAACAAAGCTTCCTCTCTGGTACCTTTTTCTAAAGGATCTTTCTGTGACTAAGCCATTTACGTGTCTATATTACATGTAATTCTCTGATGCCAGATGAGATAAGAGAGATAATCCTCATAAAGGATTTGTGGCATTATAGATTACAGCTTCCTTTCGTGTGTTGTATGCATTGCCTTGAAGAGGCCTTGAGTGATGCTATAGGATCTCTGTATTCAGATTACAAGATACTTGCATTCAACATTGCCTTATTATAGGTTTAGAAATACCAACAACCCAACTAAGTAGCCAGCTGTTCAGATCCTGCTGTTCTCTTAACCCATACAAAGGTAAAGGACTATTGTGGTCAGTGGGATCCTTGCCAGGGTAACAAGATTGAAACCATTTTCCTTGTATTTATTTAACTGCTACTTCAGTAGTAAAGTAATAATGGTGAAGTAAATAATAATAAAGTGATTGTTTATCAGACAGAACAAATTATTTCAGGAAGAAGCAAAATGTGCTTCAATCATAGTTTGTCCAGTCCAAAAAGGTACTTAGCTACTCTGCCTTTTTTTTTAGATTATTATTATTATTATTATTATTAATATCCAAACTCTTGTTGACACTCATGCCTTCTGGAGGCTGACCTGGAACATAGACTAGACAAAGCAAAAGGATAAAGTAGGTATTTATTAAAAGGCCTCAATGGTTACACCTGGGCAGCACAAGAGCCCAGCTGGACCATATCCAAGATGCACCCCAAAATGGTCACAAAATGGACGACTGATCATTAGGTCTCACACTTTTATAAGCTCTGGTCTATTAGCATATTAGAATCAATTGTATAACCATAGCTTCAGGTTATGAAGCTCCACTTTCCTTGTTTTCTTTTCTTACTTTTTACTGTTGTTTTTGTTCTTGGCCTGAAAGTTTTCTTTGGTATTAAACTAGAGAAGGAATTGTTTTGTTTATTTACTCTGTGTAGAGAGCTTAGTAGCACTTAATATGAAACTTAAAACTACCTCCTAAAACAGCATAGAATTTAAAAAATACAAAAACTAAAACTTAAGGCATCAATGCAACAGCTGAAATTTTGAAATCAGATTTTACTTATAATTCAAGGGCCTATGTAGGGTTTAAAGACTTTTGTGGATCTACCTGAAGGTGCCCTCACTGGGCATCTCTCAGAAAAAAAAAGCTGAATAACAGCTAAACTGCTGCTCTGGGGCTCAGTTTCTCCATCAGAATGAAGATGGCATTAGTTCTTCCAGGAGGCAATGATCACTAGGAAGGTCTTTAGTTGTGTTTCCTGCTGTGCAGCATGCTCTTTGGATGAAGGAACTGAGTAATTTTGGGAAACACAGAGGAGCCATGTTCAGCAACTTCACAATATGACTGTTCTGATACAAGGCCAGCTCTGGTTCATAAGCCTGGAAAAGAACAAAGCCAACCTCTGTAATACTGGATGGTGTGAACTACTCACACAATGGTATATCCTGCTTAGCGCATGTGAGATATATCTAGGAGGAACATGGCTGATGATATATTTACATGACATTAACACAAATGTCATTTACAGTGCTCATTTGCCTAATTAATAGTGTATTTATGTTTCTTGAACATTGCAGTGATCGTTTTTTAATTTCCTCTCCAGTGAGAGCATTTAGTAGAGTGGGGGAATTTATGTTTGCTCTCCAATGATGGTACATTAATCTCTACGGCAAAATATCAGCTTTTTCTAGTCTCACCTACACTGACATTTTCCCTGCTCCTGAATGGATCAGCAACATTCCACTAGCAATAACCATTTTCAGTGTGGAACAGTGATCTACATCTTAAAAGAAATCTTCAGACCTCTTGGTTTCTACTGCTCAGAAAGAGAAAGTGAAGTATGTAGCATAATTCTACTACATACAAGCAGGCAAACATCTGATGGAAATACATCTTTAGCACCTTGTGTCTGCATGATTTAGGATGTCACAGATCTCAGCTGTTTGCTGTCTTTCTGACTCCCCTGGCTGTGTTGAAATCACCACAATGACAGCCAAGATGAAGTAGCTGACTATGTGAGCATTCCTTGTCCTTTCCAATACACAGCAAAGCTACTTAGCTTAAATCACCACCGACGGGAACTAACTTCTTAAACAGGTTTGAACTTGATCCTTGTTGAGCACATCTGACTGTGCCCCAGATTGCCTAGTTCAGCTCCACGCCAGCACATGTACCCTATTATCAGAAGCAGCAGCTCTACATCAGTCAGCAGCTGGCAGACGGGCCCTTGGGGACTTTTCTAGCTGAGGCTAGTGCATCCCTATGGCTGCTTCAATATATTCTCTGTGCACAAAAGGGGACATATCTCTGTGAAAATGTTGTTATTGCACAATGGGTGTCGTTGATAGCAGAAAAGAGACAATGCTTGGAAGCTGGACATGTTGTTCAAACATCATTCCAGTCTTTTTATATACTCTGATTAAGGCCTTTCACTTAGAACTGCCATCATGCTGTTGCTGGCTGCTTTGGGTGCACAGAGAATATCTGAAATCCCTTTTCACCTTCTTTTAAGGAATCAATTGAACTGAATTTCAGTGCCTGTAATTCTACAGCTTGTGACTTTCTCTTAATGTAGATTCTGGCTTATCTATGTAAGATACACAAATAGGTACATCAGGTACCCGTCTTTTCAAGCACTACAAATATTTTCACTCTTAGCCAATTTCCTTTTCTCCACTGCATTTCCAGGTCATAACCCCACTGTTGTGAGCATTACTTAGCCCTTGACACCCTAGCAGTATTTCTTCAGTAGTGGCAGACAGGGCTCTTAGGCAACCAGGAATTCTAAAACAATGAAAAACTGTTACAAGGAGAGTATGGGACTGGTAGAGGAGCAAGTAGAACCAACAGAATAAAGGCCCAAGGGAAAGAAATTAGGTCGGGGATGAGAATAAAGGCAGCAACTTTTCAGAGGATTTGCTCCCAGGGCAGGCAGCAACAGCAACTACTAATTCTGCCAGGGAGCGTCAGTCAGATCAGCCAGGAATTCACCTGTTTTCAAAGTACAGCACCAGGGTAAAGTTATTAGCATCCCATGTTCAAAATGATGCAAAACTAAGCACAGAGACAGAACATATGACTAACTGAAGGGATTTATTCTTTAAACCTAGATGTCTCTTTTCAATTCCTAAGACTGTCCCAGGGGACCTGTGATGCATCTACTGTCCCTGTGCCAATATCTCAGATCATAGTTTTTAACCTACTGAATACTAACCACTGTGACCTTTTCAGCTTGAGAAAATGAATGGGGACCCACTTCAACCAACTTGAGACAGAGCAACTCTGATGGCCCAGGTGGTACCTGCAGTTCCCTGATGATCTAACACAGGGTAGTGGGCCATTTGTGCAGCCCTTCTCCCTGCCACATGTGCTGAATGCAAACTGTGTAGCTGAGCACTGTCATTTCCCACAGCACAGCTGTAGAACTTGGAAGAAACAGCGTAATCAAGCTCCAGGCACCCCCCATCACTACACCCGTGAGAAGTGGTGCCTTGCCACAACACAGCCTTTTCCCTCTGCCCATTCCCCCTGCTTTTACCTGTCTGTCAGTCACTGCTATTCCTCCCAAAAGCTCTCACGTGGCTGTGACAGGAATGTCTAAGGAGATGAGATAGAAGCACCTACAGCAAATAAATAAATGAATAAAGCACTAAAAAGACCAAGCTGGAGAACAAGAGGGACATGAGCTGTTCAGAGGCTCTAAGTCCGGCCCATAGAGTCGCTCAGTCTAGACTCCAGATGTGAACGCAGAGCCTCAGTGAGTGCAATATGGGACTGCGTAAATATCTCAGCCAGATGTTTCAGAGCCCAAGCTACAAATCCTCACAAATGGTGACAGAGTTGGCTGTTGCTGTTTGTACAGCTCTGCTTCCAAGAGAATCAGTGGTCATTCAGTCAGCAGCAGTTCATTTTTGCTGCCAGATGGGAGGGAAAACCAGGCTCAGAGTTGCAGTTAGTCTCATAGCAAACTCAGCAGTCGGTGGATGGGTCATGGAGCCCTCTGTGGGTACTGAGGTTGGCTCAAAATAGAAATCTGGGGAAAGAGCTGAAAAGATGATAGTAAGCATAAAAGCACATGATACTAAACTCACGAACAGGCTAAAGTAACAGGCTGCCATGTCAGGCATTCAAATTAAAATTTAGGTCTTACAGACCCCTCCCACTTGCTCAACTAAGCTTACAGATGCTTAACATTGCATGATGGAATTACCTTACGTTTCAATTGCTGGAGACATGTGATACACTGGCTCTAAGGAGCTTGATGCTTGTATCTGCACTTTCAAACTTAGCATTCCTCTACCCCATATTCATGTTCCCAGAAATTTTCTCCTAGGTGGGTGCCTCCCATAAAGCACCTGGAGAAAATCTCACCACCTTCCTGTCTATTTGTGGTTGGATCTGTCCCTGGGGAGGCTGGAGATAAGTTTCAGCTCCCTCTTCTGTCTGACTTAAGCCAGAGAATTGAGCCTGTCTCTCCCAGGAAATTCTACCACTAGTCTATACTCTATTTCAAACTAAAGCTTTCACGTCCTCTTGGATTTCTCTCACACTACATAAAAAAAATTAAGTATTTATTGCAGCAGGGTATAGGACCTGGGGATCTGCAGTAAAAGTCCTTTTATAATCTATCCTGTCACTGACTCAATTTAGGATATATCAATTTATGACCTAGATTCTCTTCAGCAAGTCACCAAAATTGGAACTGGCTGAATAATTTATGAGAAGATTTGTAAGCAAAAGTCCTGAGTTGGGACACTCTAATTCACAGGGATAATATTATTTATGATTTCTTGTTCAGCACAAACCTGTTTTAGGATGGCAAATAATTGTTGCAAGATTTGCAAGAGGATGGTTTTCATTCTCCATTTTTAGAGTACCAATAGAAAAGTGAATCGTACAGTATAAAAGATGAGCTTTTGAATCAGCTCAGAAAAGCTTGTCAAAGACACATGTGCCAGTCAAACAAATCAACAGGCCAGAAAAACTTGACAAAGAGATGTGTGCTACTGTACCAGTGTCCTGTTTCTCTAGGTCCAGTTACAACCTAAAGTTGCACCTCCTGGAGAAATATTTTAAAAGGCTATTGTCCCTGTCCTCAGACCTAGGCTCACAGAGATAGCTAGGGTCAAAAAGCTTTAGGATAAATTGCAGTACTTCAGACTCACCACAGGCTAAGAACTCACATATGAGCAGCAGCTGATGCAGGGTGAACTCTATTATAATCTTCCATGGCAGATGCTTGGGACTATGAGCCACAGCTCACAGACACTTCTTTCCTCATTCCCAAGGTCCCAATAGATGTCATGCCAAAAGATGTTCAGAACAGCACCAGGTACCCATGGTGGTATATTTCTCATAAATGTTGTAATACTTCTGTTTTATACCTCTGTCACTTCTGACCCTCAAACCATTGCTGGGATCCACTTGGTTCTAATAAAAATGTTTCCTGAGCTGCCGCATTCCACCCTGGGTCTAAATCAGATTTGTCTGCACTGGCAGGTGTTTGCTTTTTGAGGTTTAATTAATTTTCCTCCCTATCCTGAACAACTTAACCCCAAAAAACATAGTATAAAGAGACCTGTGCTGGACGTGGACATCCTTTGCCTTGTTATTCTGCAATTTCTAAAGAGAAAAGGAATTGAGTGTAATAACCTTAAATAACGGCCAACTTGCATGATCTAAAACAAGTACACTGAACAATTTATTCATCATGCTGTTCTTCCACCTCCTTGGTAATGAATGCACAGCATCACCATGGCTGAAAGTAAAGGGGATATTTCTTCTGGCAGTGCCCTCTGGGTCTGTTAGGCTGGCTTATCTAGCAATAATGTTGGCAGTTTGGAGTTTTTCCCAGGATCTTCTATGGCCAGGGATGCTACAGGCCACTTTATTAAATGTCAATGCCCATTGCAGATTAATTTTTTGGGGGGGATCAACCTTAGAATTTTTTCCTCTGCTTCACATAAAAAACTCATCTATCTAAAAGTATTTTAAGAAAGGGTTCTTTCTTTTGGAATGAAAGAACTGTACTTGGAATCCTTCTGTGCAGCACTGACTCTTCCATATTGGGAGATAGAAAATTTCCCCATCTTGCCCTTGAATCTTCAGTTTCAATCCCTCTTCCAGCACAGGCTCAGAACACACCTCTGACTCATAAATGCCAGTTCCAGTGTATGAACAGCAAGTAGACAAAAACATGAGATAAGTGAAACCTTTCATCTTGCAGTGCAGAAGGAGTTGGAACTCATGTAGACCAGTAAAAAAGTAGGTGTTGAAATACAGTGTTGGAGGAGGATGTAGAAATTCCATAATCCTTATCTCTGTCCCTGAAAAAATCAGTCTCTCCAACCACAGACCACAGCAAGTTCCTCTCTGTGGAAAATCAGATTTATTTTGCCATTCATGCAAGTGCAGTTGCCATCTGAGAGCCTCAAAGCTGCATTCCTCAATGCCTGTGGCCATATCAAATTTTTGGGAAGCCATGAAGAACAATTATCAGGAAAATGGTGCTTCATTTACTCTTTGACTCTCAAAGAAGGTTTTGTCTTTCTCTCTGTTTTGTGAAGTGCTGTCAACACTTACAGTGAAGTTTATTGTAAATACACAATAATAACAACTGTGCACATTCATCTCTGATTCAATTCCTATGTAAATTTATGTTAATGTGTATGCAGATTAGGTCTGCCCCCCTTGGTCCTGGAAAGTTGTCAGAATGACACATGGGTTCTGAAGAGGTTGTGTACTACTGATCCACAGTTTCTGTGCAGTATTCAATAACTGGCAAGCCAACAACAAGAGACTGTGGATATTTGTCTTCACTTTTGCTGGATAAATCAATGGAGTCTTCTAGAGTCTGACTAGCCTAACAAGGATTTTTCTAGAGTCTACCTAGAATGAGAAAGAAGTCTCTAAAACCCTCCTCTAAAACCATGACCTGCTATTTTTATTTCTATTTCTCAATAGAACAAATACATGTTGGATCTTTTGAAAAATTGAGCAGTACAGGAGAGCCAAGTAAGTTTTGAGATCTGATATGCTATTTATAAGGTAGAAAATAATTTTTTCTCCCTAATATTTAGTAGCTACTAAACCAATGCCTGGAGTTTATGGGTACTCCTCACATTTTGTTGACTAAATCAGTACACTTTTTTTAAGAGAGCTTCAATAGGTCATTTATTTTATTCTTTCCTTCTCAACCTCCCTTTTCTCTGTTTTAACATTAAAAAAACACTGCCCTTCCACCTGGTTGTGCAGCCAGAGCCATTTTGAGCACTCAGGTCAGACCAATGGGGAGGCAGCTGGAGTGATGCAGTTGGCTGTTCTCTGCTTTCCTGACAGGGTGTTTTGTTATGACACTTTCTAGTCCTTTACAGTAAATAGAAACTAATCTTTAGCTTACCCCATGACTGTGTCCCTATGAGGCTCCCAGGCACTTCTTAAATAATCACAACAGGAATTGAATTAAGACTACAAGAGATACATGTGCTCTTTGCACAAGGATGAGCTTCTGTTAATCCAAAAGGGGTTGGGGAAATTTCTGTCAGAAACAGCAGGTGCCACAATTTTTGGCTAGGAAGACATACCAGACAACAAAAGTCCAATTGCCAGAAAGTATTTATACGCCTGCAGTTCACAGCTAAGGACTTGGTCCTGACCTTTGATAGACAAAACAAATTTGTTCTGTTGGAAACTCAGTCGTGCTTGGGAGGGTAAGATTGCTCCCTGAGCTGATAAAGGTGGGAGCTGAGTCATCAGTTCAGAATGAAGCAGCAGTCTCCTGATCAAAATCACCTCCAATCCTAATAATACTTCTAATAATAATGGACTGAAGGTGGCTGGTGATTTTGGGGGGAAAAAACCCCAAACAAACCAGGAAATAACAAAACAACAAATTAGAACAGAACTGTACCTCACAGACTGATGAGAAACTTCAGACACCATTTATTTCTGGCCTTTCAGCTGATTTAAAGACTCATGCTGAGGAAATGTCTTTCTCCTTCAAGTTCTTCTCACTTGAATCTGGTTCAGAGTGTTATTTCACTCTACTTTTTTAATCTCATTTTATTGAAGGCAATGTTAGCCCCAAGAGCAAAACAAGCAAAATAAAAACAATTAGAGCCTGGAAGGAATCTGTATTTTTTCTTTGAAATAGAGCCCCATGTCAGACAGCTTTCCACGTACCTTGTTCAGCGTAGGTTACATTATTGCATCCCATCAGGGCCATTCAAAACAGGTTGCAAAGGTATTGTGGCTGGGATCCAACGCTGCTTTCCTGCCCATGATAGCTGTTGGTGTTGATTTCATCTTAATCATTTTCTCTCTTTCCACCTCTCATGCAGCTGCCTTCCTATCTTGATAGGACCAAAGTGCAGCTCATGGAATCTATATGATAATCACAAAAATAGCTATATCTGTTGAAAAATGGATTTAATTCCCCCTCTAAACCTTTGTGTATTGCCAACTGGGGGTGTGAAACCAGCTGGCAAAAAATGCGTTCATTTTGATTTCATGACTTTCATATACTGCAGCTTCCTGACTTTAAATGGTTCCTCCCCTCTCTAATGAGAGCATCAAGGCCTTGATTAACAGCCCTCACTTTAAACAAAGTTTTGGAGTTTCTTTTCATGATAACTTCTCCAAGGATGTCTGACAGCCTGCTCAATCCAGGGCAGCTGAATGCCTCTTCTTTCACAACATGAGCATTTGTCAGAGGCACTAGGAGTCAGGCTTGGTGAGGATTTGTATCCTTGAGCAGTCTGCAAGTAACTTGCACAACAGCGTGGGAAGCAACCTTAAAAGTAGTGCTGGTAAAACTGTGAAAAACTAATTTCATCAATGTTTTCAAAATGTAAAGGCTTGGAATGGACGATGTTTTACTTTTTTTAACTATTTTGTCCCTATTCTTATAAAATACATTTTTATTTACTGAAGAGCTTGTCTTCAGTACTTTGTTAGCAATTTTTTTTTTTTGTCTAAACAGGATTTTAGAGAGATGGCTAGGCAGTGTGAGAGAAAAGCCTAGTATGTTTTTTCACAGTTGATCACGGAGAACGAAAAGGCTATTTCTTGGGAAAGATTCCTTCAAGACAGGTGGAACCATCCGGATCAGAACCTTGAATCTGGACTTAGAGGGCATGACTGAACCCTCTTGGATTTTTGTTTAACATTTAAATGAAGTTTTGTTTTGCCTATGCTTGACAGTCAGAAAGTTACATTACTTTCAGCCAAAGCAAGAAGGGAGATACTGGGATCTTGGGGGATGGAGGGGAAATGGAGCGAGGGGGTAAATCAACCCTAAGTAAAAAGCTCACATGAAGTTGGTAGCATAACCAGACAGGCAAAGCAAGAAAAAGAGAGTGAAAAATTTCAGTCACAGAAGTCAAAAGCTGCAGCTCTCTTACAGGGAAGGAATACATTGCATCTAATTTCTGCAGTGCCTACTGATACCATCTACAGAAAATCTATCACCAGTTGAAAGAGGGTTACATTCCTTGTCAATGCATTCCACCACATTGGTGTCTCGACTTTCAAGAGTTCATTAGAAACACAGTAATGGAATTTTCTTTGAAACAGAAAGACAATACAAGGTCCTTTATTTTTGCCTTATAGAACCATTAATAACTCCCTTTCTTTATATGTTAATTTCCCTTGATTTATTGGTTCAGCTATCAGCAACAAAATAAATTTACCTTAAAACAAATTGTGGCACATCTTTCTCTATATATTCCCTCCATCCATGTACATATACAACCCCCACCCAAATATGCATATACATAAATATAAAACCTGACAGTGTTTAGCAGAATTTACTGACAGGCAAGGAAAAACCTAGCACATTCAGAAACAGGAGAAAATTAACATTGAATTATAAATAATACGGCTTAGATATTAGACATATTTTACATTTTGTTCTTCTGTCATTATTCTGTTTCTGTGATTATGACATTTTATTATTCTTGCATTCCCATCTTTCAGGAAGGTAGCCCCTCTGGAAGATCCCATTGAACTGGAATACTCACAGGGAAAGATCTGACTAGTTTGTTTAGAGGGAAAGGGCAAAACTGGAGTCAAGAGACTGAAAACAGCATGCTAAGAATACAGCACAGTCAGGGGAGAGTGGTAACAGCTATGGAGCCTTTGCCTTTGAACAGGACCTGAAAAGCACAAATAGATTCTTGACTGCCAGCTCAGTGAAGACATTGTACATGTCCCTACCAACTATAAAGAGCTTTGGTCCATCATTAGGACTTGTTCCTGTGCTATACTTTCTTCCCATGCAATACCTGCCTCCATAAATTCTTGTTTCTAGTAGCAATATGGATGTGAACTTCACTCAAGGGAGATGTAGGACTGGGAGAGTAGAGCATGCTGGAAATGTGATTTAAAAGGAGTCTACCAGACTTAGTGTCAGCTCTTCTGTCCTTAAGACTTAGAAAAACTGGATGTCTGAGCATCTTGGAAAAATGTTCTGTCTTTATTAGAATTTAGAAATACCTACAAGAGTTGTAACTGTGCAGTCTAGTTTTCACCCAGGGAGTTCCAAGCACAATGAATGAAAAATGAAGGAAGTCACCTGCAATTAATTGCTGTACCTCATAAGCAGAGCACAGAATTGTTAGTCTCATTAAAGGTGATAAAAACAGGACTTCATCTGGAGAACCTGTGAAATCACTGCTTGTATAATATCATTTAGCCCTTATCCTCAGCCAAAAATGATGGCAAGAAAAGCTGCTCTGCTCTACCTCTTCACTGAATTCAGAGCTCTCAGCCACTAATACAACTCATGGTCAGAGCCAGCACTGCACCAATGGACTTTGCTACGGGCAGGAGTGGCATGAAGTCCATATCTGGATCAACACAGTGTTGTAGGACACGGTTGGTGCACTGTTAGTGGCAATACTATAATCTCAAATTCCAGACTCAAGGCTGTACCTACTTAGCACTTCATGATGTACAAGAGACAACTGTTATATAATCCAGTAAAGATGTAGATATTCCAATCGAGACAAGGAAAACATGCAAGTCCCACATATAAATCAGATTTAAACACTACCCAATGTGCCAGGCGTCCCAGTGTTCTAACTCATAAAATGACCATTTTCAGAGCATTCACCAGAAAACAAAAAAGAAAAAAAAAAGGAAAATAAATTCTACCTCAACATCTTAAAGGAGGCAGTCACCTCCCCAGGGTTTCTTCCTCAGTTAAGCAGGTCTTCTTGCCTTGGTTGGATAGCAAATGCACATTCCTAAGTCCATGTTACACATGTAACACAACATTATTTATGCCAAAGCCAAAAGACATTCTTACTTTCCCTGACTAGTGAGGGGACAGCTCAAGCTGGTGCAATTTACCTTTTGTCCATCAATAGACAGTTCCAATATAACAGTGGAGGTAACATATAACTGGTGGGAAAGGAGGGAAGTAAGTTTACATTAGTCACTTCTGTAACACTTCAGAGAGTTTGAATAAAGCAGTGTCTTATTCATGTGTGGTGCAACTGTCTCCCCAAAAAATCAGAGTCTCTTGCATTGAAAATAGACTTATTTGATTGCTCTGTCCTAAGTAGAACACCATAAAAGTGATACAGCATAGGATCCTTCTCAGAAACAAAATTTTGTGCCAGAGGATCTCTGAGCCTAAACATTTCCTTTCAGACACTTTATTCCCAGAGGAGCCTGGCTTTCTGCAAGAGCCCTTTGTAGTCCAGCTGGATGTCATTACATAATTAAGCCTGTGAGCCAGGAGGTAGTCTTGAGCATAGCAATTTTACAATGTAAGATCAAAATGTTATTCTTTCTTTCAAAAGACCTGGTGTCATTTGTTGTAGTGCTTTTATGCAAGGGATCAAATATAGTATTGATTATTCATTATTACCTTTAAAGAGGTCAGGAAGCTTATGGAATTCAGAAGATTTCTGGGGATCTGAAGTGATATAAGGCCTCAGGGCTTGATGACTCTTCCTGACCCAAAGCTTTGAAATATCCTACTTGCTGCCTGGGATTTCAAAGTCTGTCTCTCTCCCTTTTTTCCCCCCAATGTCTTACAGACATTGCCAGATCAAGAGAAGCAAAGAATGCAAAAGAAAGTGAAAGTGAGAAGACTAGGAGTCGGAAGCCCAGCTGGCATACATCTGCTTTGCTAAGCTTGAATTGAAAATGAGTATCATTATTCTTGTTCTGCTGCATCCTACTGTGGTTATTGCATCACACAGAAGAGGCAATGGGCATATCCTGTGGCCACCTCTGTTGCCTTCAACATGGGTTAACCAACTGTCCAATATTCCAACACAGGGAGTTTTTAAACCTTCCTCTGCCAATTTGATCTTCGGGCACATTCAAATGGAGGAATGTTTAGAAGAGACTGGGAGTGTCATGGAGACCCTGACAAATGTGGAGACCCTGACAAAATTTAAAACACTATCTTCATCAGCGAAGAAAAAAAATAGTCAATGTCATATTAATCTAAACACTGTATTAAAAGTTTCCATTTTCAACAACAGTGCCTTTATGTTGTAGAATAAACCTCCAAGACTGTTTTTTGGCAGATGGTTAAATATTTAAGTAGTTGGCCACAGATATTTAAAAATTGAGATAATTAGAATACTTGAAGCAGTTAATATTATTAGTCATGAAGAGTTTGACAGATTAGATGTTTTCCTACCCACACATTCTCTGTCAGAAAAAAAAACATAATAAGCAAGGAAAAAAAAATCTCCCTTATCTTTCATGCTATGGGTAACAAACTTTGATATGAAGCAGAAGGACTGGCATGGACTTCCCAGTTTACTCAGTATGAGACAGTGCAAGTAGTTGCTGTCACCTAATTCAAGAAAAGGCCAGAAAAAAAATGATAGGAACAACAAGATCTCTGTGGAAATGCACAGAGTTCACCCTGGAAAGTGCACAGGATTAAAACCTGAAGCCTTAATCTTCTGCACCACTTCAACTTTCACTATAAATTATAGTGTCTCTAGCAAGGGTGCAGGGCTACTCCAGTCACTGGGGATCATGAGACAACCCATTTCCTATTAACTTTTTTCCTTCCCTTGGCCTTCCTTGCAGGAGAGGAGATTCATGGAACAAAGGTAGAACCAGTTCTGGGGCACTCCAGAACTGCATCAGGGAAGACACCAAGACACAGTGAAGTCTTGGCCTCCTGTCCTTAAAATGGGATACAAGAGACCAAGAACTGACAGATTACTGAGGCTGCTCTAGGGGCCAGTTTCACCAAACATGTCCTCTTTTATCTGTCCAGAAATCTGGCTGAAAATAAGGATTGCTGGCTGTCCCACAGACTGTCCCACAGATATGTCCCACATATCCCACAGTAAATGTTCAAATGCTATCTGGGCATAGACAAAGCCTGCTTTTGCATGGAATGTCTATGTTTCTAACATATAATACATGAAACTCCTAGCCAGGAATTCATGCAAAACATGAAAGCATCACCATTGTTAGACCGTGTAGCTGGCTGGCTGGAAAGAAAACCACCTCCACTCTAACTTAGCTCTCTTTTTTATAGCATCACTGAATGGTCACTATGTGCCTCTGTATGAAGTCCCTTGGGCTCCTTTACACTCGCAGGCAATAGGGCACCTCAGTAATGGCATTTGCATGTATCCACATGCAGTGTTAAAATGAGTGAAGGCATAGGATTAACTGTGGCAGGCAGGAGGATGAGTGGAAAGGATTTTCATTGCTGTCTGCACAGCAAGGTCAAGGGCAGACAGGAGTAGATTACACACCTGCTCCTACCTGGTACAAACCAGTAGGGCAGGATTGACTGCCCTGGCAGGCTGAACACAGACCTGATCTGGAGTCACCCCAGCACTGCCCTCAAGGAAATCAAGAGACAGATTGGAAAGTAACCTTGAATACCATCCTGTGCTCGTGCCAGTTTGTTCTCTTAAGGGAATGGTAGCTGGAGCAGAGCGATCTCTTAGCTACACCCTCCTTTTCCGTGATCAGCAGAGATGAGCTTCTGAAATCACTGAGGAGATTTTTCTTTAATCTACAAAAAATCTTGAAGGACCATCCCTGTCACAGACAAAATGATAGGACATTTTTCTCAACATTTTTATTTTCATTAAAATGATTTTAGAGATATTTTTCCAGTGTCACCTTGTCTGACAATAGCAATTCATGCTTTAATTATCTCATTGGCATAGTGAGACTGCAGGACAACTAGTAGGATTATGGGCTACAATGAAAGGAAAATGTGGTTTAGATGAGCAAACACTCAGAAGTTTCCAGCTTTCATAGGTTTTCTTTGATTGCTAAAAAAGCATGTTGGACAAAATCTGTTAAAGTTTCAGTAGCCTTCTTCAAGGGGAATCCACAATTCTTAACCCTTTAGAGCACCATCAAGACATTGCAAACCAGAAAACAAAACAAGAATGGAAGTCAGCAATAAAAAAGAAGTCACAACCTTTTAAAAAACAAAAATCCCAGGATCTCATTATTCACCATAAAGAAAAATAAAAAAAAACCAAACTGGAAATGAACCCACATTATTTCCTCTTTAAGTACCCAGAAGAAAAATCTGCACCTTAAAAAGTTTTGACCTCAATATAGGCCATAATGTAGAAATGTGAGGATCTTGGAAACTTGTGCTTTTCCTGGATTGAGGCCCAGATTTTGTAATATATCTTGCCTGTTACTATTTTTCTTGCTTCTTCCAAAGTAGAAAAGGTTCTTTTGAAGAAATGTGTTTTCTAGACACTTTGATACACCAGAATTGGGGTCTGTTTAAATACTTCAAATTTGACATATATAGGCATGTAGTAAGAACATTTTGTGAATGTGAGCCAACACTGCCTTCTCTGGATCCAGTCTTTCCTATCAATATGTTGTAAGACACTAGACAGAGCGGTGTCTACCCTAAAATGCAGAGTATGCACTAGGCCAGACTAATAGCAGAAAAACACTCAGCTTCCTGCACCTTTACCTTCTTTACCAGTTTTACTGAGCAGCACCTGAAAGAATTTATGCCCGTGTTGAAATTGGAAATCCAGGACACAGTGGTGGCACATCACATCTGCTTGGAAAAGGAACCTTTTCTTTCCCTCAACCTTACTTCATACAAGGAAATCTATCAATAGTTTGATCCAGTGACTATTAATGGTATGAGTGTTCCCTCAGAGGCCATTTTCGAACCCTAACCACAATGTGCTTCTGCATGTTGACCTGCTATTCGGGTCTTGATGCTTTCCAGGCTGAATTGAAACTGTGGCTACAAGACATTAACCCTACCCTAAGATGCTCATGGCCTGTCACATGCATCCCTCTTTTTTTCTATCTAGAGATTGTGTGGGCAAATGCTTTCCTCTGTGTTACTTCTCATACCAGTTGCCCGAGGGCACCAGAACAACTGAGAGACAAAATCTGATCAATATTTTTCCTCCAGATACACCTCGAAATCCAGATAGAAGGGAGCCAGCCATACATAATTCATAGTTACTAGCCCCACTAAAATTAATTCCTGCCATATCTTATCAAACAATCAGCCATGAGAGAAAGTTTTCCCTACTGGAACATGCATAAGTCACTTCAACTTTTGTGGCTGTGAGCTGAAAGCAATTCTTTCTCCACCTTCCAATGTTTGCTCAGGTGCAGTTTGGTTTCCACGTGGACTTATTGAGGAGAAGCTGCCTCAACCAGTGAGCTAACAGGAGCCACCAACCAACTCACACTGACTGCAAACAAAGTCCTTATCCCAAAAGAGTCTGTTACATAAAAGTACACAACATAAAACCATCTTTGTATTTGTGACTTACTGTAAGTCCTTGGGAGGTTTGCCTTTAAGGATGACTACATTTTTAATCAATCAGCAAGGCATGCAGTATGTAAAGTTCATGCTAGCTTGAGCGGCAGCGCACTGTGTTTTTCCCCTGGTGAGCAACCCCCTCTCAGCCCCTGAGCTTTAGCTGGTGAGGTTATGCAGCCTTGCCTATTAGGACTGCTCTCAGCCACATGCCTGACTGCACTCTCAAGTCTCAGGGCCAAGAGTAAACTTTGAAGGAACCCTGCCAATTAAATGTAAGCAGAAAACAAAGTCTTTATTTTTCAGCAAAGCTAATGTGGTCAGAAATGTTCTCATGCTGCTGCTGCTACTGATAATTATTATTTTGCATTCAGTAACAATGGCTTTTAACTTGATTTGAATATTAAATTCTGTCATGAAAATAAAGGTTTACAAAAATGAGAGTTGATCAGATTGTCATTGGCAAATAGACTAAATACATTTTACTACTGGTGAAAAGTGAGCCCTTCTGTGTCAAACGTTTCACAGTCTTGTTTTGCGGATCTTATAGGAAAATAGAAAAACTTAGATGGCATGCATTATCTACAATAGGCAAAGACAAAACATTGCAGAAAGTTTAGCTGAGATGAATTCCAGTAAATGCTTTATATCATTTCATAGTCCAAATAAACTACTGCAGGTTGCAGAAAACATATCTGAGGATTGACATACAGAATTTAGTATAATATTCTTGGATTAGTTTTTGTACTTTCTCCATTTAAATATAATTGTTTCAGTCTTTAGTTCAGATACAATAATGTTCCAACTTCAGTGTTTAACTATTCTGCTGGATTGTGACCCTGCCTACAATGAATCTAACAGCACAGACAGACTCCAAAGAGGTCTTAACTAAAAAATGACAACATTTTCAATCCCTTTATCTTCTTTTTCTTTTCAACTTCAGAAGCAAGTGGTGTACATACAGCTATAAAACTCTTTTCCAGTGCTTCAAGGGCCTTGATTGTAATCTTGCTACCCTGTGAGACTGCTAAAACCTATGGCAGAGGAGATGGTCACCTGACTGTCAGAGCTTGCCCAGAGCTTCTAGTGCAGTCTGGGCACCAGGAAAAGCAAGAAAGATATAAAAATTTCGGAATGTTCCAGACAGATGCTTGGTTGACTGCTGCACTGCGTCATTGGATTTCTTGGAAACAGACCTTGTGGGAATATATTGGATTTGTTTCTCTTGGGGCCTTCTTACACCCTCATGAAGCTCTCAGATAGGTGCCAAACAAAAGGGAGAACAAAGAATTCTGCTTTAAAAAGCCCTTCAAAAAAGATCAGATGAACTGCAGCTTAAAAGAGTAGTAAGAATATGACCATTCCAGAGGGATGCTTGTAATTTCTACCATGATTTCCATAATTCAATACCTTACAATTATGCATTTCAAAGTCATCTGAAAGTACCAATAAAGACAGATTGATTACTTTATTTGTATACATTGCTATGAGACATTATCATTCAATGCTGCCAAAGCCAGTTTCATGCCAGCCCTTGATCTAAAATTAGAGTAAGGACAAGGAAGTGTTCTTTCCTCTACAATGATCACCTAAACCCAAATGAGCCAACAGAGGCTGAGAGACCATAAAGCAGTTGGTACCAATGGGTATTTGCAGATGAAAAACCACAGGACCTCCAAACAGGCCCCTTGGAACTTTCTTGAGAACGTATACAAATTTCAGCACCCAGTCAGCCAAGTGCTCAAAATATTCACAAGGGATAGGGATTGAAATTTACCCAGAGAAGGTAACTAGGCAGGGGAGGCAGACTGCGCAGCAGCGTGAAGGACTCAGGGTGGGTTTGGTTTCCCAAAAAACATCATCGGTCATAACAGAAGTAGAAGGTGTTCTGTATTGACTTCTGCTCCCTGTGGTTGCTCCTCTGAGAATAACAGAGATCTCACAAGCTCCATCCCTGCAGCTCTTCCCTGCCTGGGCAGTGCAGAAAATCTCAGCCTTGTGCCTGGGCAGATTTGTGCCTTTTCACAGATACTGAGTAGAGGGTCAAGGAAATACGTTTTGGCTCTTACTTTCAAAGGCAAGTTTGGCACTTCTTCACACCCACCTGACTGCTCTTGAATTCAAGCACTTGGTTAAAGTAGGGAATTGTTTGTTGCTCTCTGGAAGACAATGCCTTCCATATAACCCTGACCCAGCATAGATATACGGTACTGAGCGCTCAACCTGCTCCACAGCTGCTCCATCCAGGACCACCTGTGAGGAGAGTTTACTCAAAGAATTGTCCTCATCTAACTCCACAAGTGTTCAGCCTGCTTTCACCTTAAGTCACAAGATGGGTTTGTACATGTGTACCTCAAGTTATTTTTGTGCACACTTCATGTGCACATTAGCCCAGATCCCTAAGCATGTGTACATGCAGATAGATAAACAGATAATATAGAATTGTTTCAAAACAAGGGAAAATTTCTTATATTTTTCCTTTTTCCTTTCCTTTTTCCTTTCCTCTTTCCTTTTGCCTTGCCTTGCCTTTCCTTTTTCCTTTCCTCTTTTCTTTTTGTCTTTTCTTTTCCTTTTCTTTCTTGTCATTTTGCAACAACTTGGCCTTGGGATCTTCCAGGGAGCTGTGTGTATATATGAGTGACACACTTGCCTGTTTTCACAGCTCCTGCCTTATGTCAATTTAAGCATCTTTCCTACACCTGGAGGAGTTCAACAAACATCAGCTCACAGGTGTCACCCTCCATTGGCTGAAGGCTGGCTCCAGAGAGTCTAGCCAATATCTGCTTTGGCTATTAACAGCCTTGGAGAGGCCAAGCTCAGTGTGTGTGGGGAAGCAGGGGGAGGAAAAGGTGGAAGGAAAAGGAAGGGGGGGGTTACATGTATGTGCATGTGCATTTGCTGCTGCTTTAACTTTCCATCCATTTAAGAGTTTAAATACTACTCAAGCACTTAAAAAAACATTAGGACACATTCCAGCTTTCTCTGCCAGTCAGAGGGAAAAAATGTTTGAAACCCTGCATCTCAGCACCCCAAGGGCTTTATGATTTGTTAGGTTTAGTAGTTCAGAGGATTAAAAAGACAGAAATATTAGTAGAAAAAGAAGAGGAAAAAGTCAATGTATTCACTGAAGCAAATCTAATGGGTTGCTGGGCCAGAGAAGAAAAGGTTCTACTACCTGACTGAATCTTATTTATATTTCTTGCTCCACAATAAAAAAATAATTTTCTAGACATTCCCCCCCACCTTTTTTTTTGCCATGCTAGTCACATTTCCTAAATCCTTTATCAACGACTGCTCTGCATATGAATGGGCTGTAATTGAACTGTCACATTCATGAAGGTCAGTAACCTTTCATTAGGAAGAATGTGTCTTTCTTGATAAATTGCAAAGTCCCTGAGGATTTGAAAGCATTTTTTTTATTTCATTCTTTCAAATATACCTTAAAAATCTAACACAGATCTTTCTCTCTTTTCATAGTACTCTGACAAATCTCTTGTCTTTCTCTTTGTCATAGGCAGTTCCATGCAAAACATTCAATCACAAGCTTTCACTGTGACCTTCCAAAAAGCAAAATGGGAAGCATAAGCCCCCCACCCTCAACCCCTCACTTTGAATTGCAGATAGTTAATGCTTCTGCTTAAAAATCCCCAAAAGTCAAAACCTTGAGACTAGAAGATTTGCTATGTCCTTGCTTCTTCAGATTGATTTGAGTTTCTACTGTAATATGCCCTAAGTCACATTCTGTTAGTGCCACTGTATCAGTTCATCTTCTTGGTGTGTCCATTCATGTGCAGAGATGGACAGACAAATACACCAAGTAGTGACAGGCTGTATGAGAAAAACAAATTGGGGGAAAGAATGGTGCTTAAAAAATATATTTAGTACTGCAGATAGTTTTCAATCCCTGCCACAGGTTAGCTGCATGCAACTCATTCTTCCTTATCTGAGGAAAATAAGCTTTTCAGAGGGTTGGTTTTACACCTTGATCTGCACCCTGACACAGCAGGGTCCTTAAAAGAAACTGATTGTCTGCCAAGTTCATAACTGCTGCCAGAAGTTCAATTCCTCCTCCAGATTCCAATCAGAAAGCGTGCAGCAGGATGCATGGAAATGTGTCAAGCTTCCCACCCTCAGCAGTGCAAAGGTGCCTTCAGAAGTGTTAAAGTACTACCAAGGCTGCTGGGGCAGAAGCCATCTGTTCCTGTGCCATGTTCTAGCTGGCTAAGCCTGGTGCCCATCTTCAGCCAGTTGGCTGGCTGGGGATTGACTGTCAAGGGGTCAGAAAAAAGGCAGCTTGGTGAAAATTCAGCCATGATCAAGGTAGAAACACCACAACAAAAGGAAGGTGAGACTTAACACATGGAAGCAAGAATCTGGCCTTCTGTGTTAGCTGCTCAAATGCTTCAAAAGGTAACATGAATTACAGTTTCTTGAGAGCTGGCAGAAGACTTTCCTTTTATTGTCAGCACCCATAAAATTGTGGTGATTTAAGGTTCACCCCATAAGATGGAATATAGAGGAAAGAGGAACGAGGCATAATTGTTAAGCAGTTGAAACACTTTGATAGTACAGGCCACACTAGAAGCTTTTTAGCTGAAAGAAAAAAAAGAAGCAAACATTTCTTTTGATTTTTTGCAGGAATGATTGAAGGAGGAATACTTTAATTAGGCTTAACTCACTTCTCTCAGCTAGAGAATTCTGTTGAGTTCATATGCCCAGCTCTGAATGGGAATCATTTACTGCAGTACCACAGAATGGATCTTCTTACACCAGTAACAGAAGTCATAGAAAAAGGACTCTCACAAAGCAAAAAAATATAGGTTCTGCCTGAATTCCATATTATCATCTTCCTTCAGCAGCAAGAGTACGTTTGAATTCACGTGAAAAAGGGTCTTTATTTAAAAGCTAGATGTCCTCTCATGCTCCAGTTCTGCAATCATTCTCTAGACAGAGAGTTCATGGTGAAAGGTAGCCAGGGGTGCCCAGAAGCATAAATTAGCCTAGACAATTCATCATCTGAATTCTCTCTGCCACTGGGGAAGTAAGGTACTTGTGATAACACTGTGAAGAAAAAGACCAGACTTTGTCAGTGGCCAAAGGTATGTGGCAAACACCACCTAGGACTTTAAAACAAGAGAAAGGCCTTCACAGATCATCAATTTCAGTGCCACCACATTCAGGATGCTCAATGTAAGTCTAGTATAGGAACCCCCACCATAGTGGCATCGAAGGTCAATAAGCAAAATGTGATTCTGACTTCTAGCGAGCAGGAGCCACAAGGCATCAAGCAGGCAGGACTGACTTCTCTACATGCCTGACTTTGGTACCAAGATGACTTTTCTTTCTGATGACTGCACAGGAAGCCAAAGTCAAGCAATTTGGCAAAGTGTGCAGAATTGCTCACCAGTCTCTTGACCTGACACACTGTCCTTGCTCCTGTTTCATATTGGGCAACAGGAATAAAGCTCCCAGTTTCAAGCTCCCAGCATCATTGCCACTGTGTGGAATATATAAATACATTCTTGTGTGGTACTTTTCAATGGTACATCAGGACATGACTTTGTAGGAACCCCCATTTTGGAGGCAAGATGTTGACTGCTTTACTAGAGAGAGCAAGAAAAGAAAAAACAAGATATGTCTTAATGTAAAGCACATTATGTGTTGGACCACTTAAGGTTGTCCAGGCTATGGACCAGTTTTCCCAAATGTTAATTTGGAGACCATTGATGATTTAAGATCCTGCAATGCCTTTGGGTGTGCCAGTGATCTGGAGAATGTTTTCATGCAAGTGCCCAATCATCCAGACACTTTCAGTTGCCAAAAATCCAGAATTAACTGACAGTCAAATCAATTCAAGTGGAAGACCACAATCTTGGGAAAGAATTTACATCAAAATAAATATTTTTGCAGATATTTTCTAGCATGCCTGCCCTAAAATGCCCTATAGGCAATAATTCCTAAAGTGTATTGTTATTTTTCTTCTCAGATAAAATGTTAATAACCAAGTGGATGTGAGGTTTCTACTTACAAATCTCTGGAGAGTTGATGTTTTGATTCATGCACTTTGGTCTTCTGTTCAGAGGATGCTAATTTCTTTCCTCACTTGAAACTGGAGGTTGTTTCCTACATCACAGTACCTGGGTTCATACACACCTAAACCTTTCTGTGTATCAGGGAATTCAGATTCCAAGATTTCAGTTGATAACTGTATATGGAAAAACAACAGAGCAGTATATCACCATATTGTATATATCCAGACCAAAACAATAAGACTTCTCAAGCACTCCACACTGTGTATAAAATAAAAGTCATTAAAGAATTTGTTTATAAGTGTGTTAAGCATTTTCCAAGCAGACAGTGAATAAATCCACTTTACCACTTCATGGCTTTACAAAGAAGCCCATCCATTAACATGGGAACCCTCTTGTTTGCATTTCTTAACAGCTGACATTTGTACCTTTCTGAGGAAAGTGAAGGGCATCTCATTGCCTCATTGTTTAAATCAGTGTGAAAATAATGGGGATGATAGGGAATTGGAGCTAATTTCCTTTGTCTCCTATTCAGCAGATAATGGTGGTATGTGTGGGATGCTAAAGGCCAGGCAGAGGAGGTGACCTGAAGATGACTTCATTCTTATGAGGTTTATCAAAGGCTCCTGTCAGTCAAATGCATGCTGAGAGATTGGGGACTGGCCATCTGGTCCAAAGTTAATCAAAGAGGAAAAAGGAAAGTGAGGAGGTGAAAAATCCCCCTGTCAGCTTTGTGGAAGGTGGAGAGAGAGGCAGACAGAAGAGGGAACTCTTGTGCTCCAGCAGCCCAGCACTCAGACTTGATGGCTGCAGAAAAGACACGAAGCAGAGCGGGGTGGAGGAACAGCAGCGTGGAAAGGGAAAGATGCCGTTGTTTTGAAATTTCCCTGGGATGATCCCACACCAGCTTTAAGTGTCAGGCCTGAAGGTCACTGCTGCTGTTAGCCATGCAGAGCAGAGGCAGAATTGTTTTACTTGTCCTCAGAAAAAAAAAGGGGAGTGACTGACTCACAGTAGGGAACAGGGTAATATAAAGTACAGGGTTTTCTGTCACAGAGCCAGACTTCCCTCTGAGTTTTGCTTATTGCAAGCAGGAACAAGAGGTACAGCCATGCCATGCCACCTTCATGTCCTGCAGATTCAACCATACCCAACTCCTCACCTTCTACCCCCTCCACCCACTGGGCTCAAAACCAGGTGTCCTGCAAGCACTACCCACATCCAAGAGATTGGCATAGTTTGCCCATAGTGGCCTTTCTGTCAATACTGACCCACATACATTTTTGCACTGGGTGTAAGCTAAGAGGGGTATAGAACAGGGATATCAACAAACAACTTGGTTTATGCTGGGCATTGCACAATGCTTGTACATGAAAGTGAAGGCACCAATCAGATAACGAAAATACTGTTTAAATGTTTGTGCATGTGTTATGCAAAAATACATTTCTTCACCAAAGATGCATTCTGAAGTAAAACACCAGAGTGTGACAGCCTGATTTCCATAACTAGCCCTGTTCATCTGCTCAAATCAGCTAAATAGAGACATATTTTTAAAACTACAAACGTCCAGATTGTGAATCCCTCCTTCATGCTGGCAAGTAGTCATGCTAATGAGTACTCTCCTTGACTCCAGGGGAAAAACTCTTGCCAGCAAAGGTTTCACAATTCCAGCCCTAAACATTTTTAAAATGATTAACCAATGTGAGCTAACTTAACAAAAAAAAAAAAAAAAAAAGAAAAGAGGAAATAGGGGAAGGGGGTTTTTAAGGGCTGCAGTTTAAGGCTGAGAATTAAATGGGTTCATGGAATTAACAGACCAAGGAATGAATGTGCTTCCTGTAGTACACACACACACACACACACACACACACACATGCTTCTCCCCCAGGACAGAAACATCCTAAATCAAAGAAAATAAGAACAAAAGAGTTTGGCTGCCTGATATACCTGGGGGTGGGATTTGCTTCTCCGTTGAGTTTCCATTCTGCATCTTCCTCAGGTCGAGGTCCAGTCAGGCCCCCATAGAGAGGAACATATGGAAAACAGTGGCAATGAGTTCTGCTCTACCTGCAGCTTTGCTGAACTGAGTCTCCTCCAATGCCCTGTTTGGGAGCATCACTTTGCATGGCCAAGTGCTGCAAAGTAGAGCTGAGAACAGAGAGAGTAGAATCAGACAGGACTTTAAAAGCAAACCTTTACAAAGCACCTAACCCAAGGAACCTCTGCTGAACAGAGGATTTCAGTCGAGGATATATGTCTTTGTCTGCATATGCACAGTATAAGCACAACTATACACTCACTATTTTTATTGAGTTTTGAAAATAGCAAGCAACCTGCTGCATGCTAAGCAGCCTGAAACAGGCACAGCTGAAAATGAAAGAGGGTGGATAGATATCAGGATATCTAGAATTCTCTCTCTGCTAATGTCTGATGTGGTCCTTTTGTGTGACAATAAAAGTCACTGGCCAATCTCATGGGCACCAAATATGCACTCTGATTTTACGTACCCCAGCTTGCATTTAGTCTCTACTGAACTGCTTTACCTGAGCTGCGATGACTTCAGAAGGAAGGGAGTTAATAGCACTAAGGATTCTTTTTTGGTTTTGTTTTTATCTGCACAGCTCTTTTTCTCAGAGAAATATGACTAAGAAAATGATCTTTCCCAACCCCTGGAAACAAAATGCAGCCATTTGGATCACAACATAAAAAACAAGCATCAGCATGTCTGCAATTCTCTGCCGGCTATAATTAAAACTCACAAGCAGCTACGACACAACTGTTTCTGTCTTTATGACATGAAACATGCAGACATTTAGAAATGGTCTGACAGAAAATTCAGCAAGGAAATTTCACCAGAAACCTTCTATCCCCTGGAAAAATTAGACATTTTTATCAGGCAGCAAGCCATTATCATAATATTTATGATTCCCCTTGCCCAGTTCCTGCTGGATCTCACAGAAGGAAAAAGCTTTAGGCTTACCTGTGTCTGGCACAGATCCCTAGTCTAACACATTGGTTGAATACACAGGCAGGAACATGCTGTCATCAGCATGTCCTCCTCCTTCTTGTGGGCTTGAAATAATTCGATATGCCAAATTAGAGGATGTCCTAAATCAATCAGTAGCTCCATTTTCATCAGTGGCTGAGACTATTTCCAAAAGCAGGTAGGAGATTTAGCTACCTAGCCCTAAACTGATGGAAGATAAGGGACCACATCCCCTTGAAGACATTGAGAACATTGACCTGTGCTCTTTTCCCCACACTTTCCACAACTCCCTTATTTCTAGCTAGAAATCACATAATTGCAAATTTCACGATGTTAAGTAATTTCTGAGGGACCTTTTCAGCTTCTCTGTTGTATTTCATGGTCAACAGCACGCATGCTGAACATATGCTTTAATGATAGCCACAGAAATAATTCATACAGAAACAGTTTTCTTTCAAACACTTCAGAATAGTAAGGAGTTGGGGGAGGAAAGTTATCAGCACTAATACAAATTATTAGACAAACCCTATGTGGATGCTATGGCAGGTCTGCTATCAAAGGAAAAAACCTTCAGGCTTTTTACATCCCATAATCCCAATGAAAGCCTGCTTTTGTAGATACCCTGCAGTTCATGAATCACTGGCTATAGCATTCAAAATCCCCTATTTAAGTAATTACTGTACAATAGACAAATCTGCACAGTGGCTGATGTTATATAAAATATTCCAAGGCAGTCTCAAACCCACAACATATAAAAAAAAAATCTCAACTGGAAACAAGTGTCTTTCAGTAAGCATATATTGTGAAATAGGGGATGCTGTGATCTAATCATATTAGGTCTGTTCTGAGGCCTGGAAAAGGTCTGGCAACAGAGGGACCCAAGCCAGTCATGGACCCTGAATAGCTTCTATCTCTACACATTCTATTTGTTTTCACTTGGGCTTCAATAGACCCTCAAGCTCCTGACTTTTACATAATTGGGTGGTTCTATTATTGCCAACTTAGTTTTCAAACATCAAAGGACACAGAATCACCTCAACTCTACGCATTGTCTGAATAACAGGTCTGGCTTCCTAGCTTCCATTTATTCAGCAGAATGAACAAAAAGCCCAGTATTTTTAGGAAGATACCAAACCTAAACCCTGGTCTTGGCCATGCATTGCCTTGATAATGGAGCTG
Source organism: Certhia americana (assembly GCA_018697195.1). Taxonomy (NCBI): domain Eukaryota; kingdom Metazoa; phylum Chordata; class Aves; order Passeriformes; family Certhiidae; genus Certhia; species Certhia americana. Next base: position 62,450,072 of record CM031858.1, on the reverse strand, counting down.
GCTTCCACATCTTCATCCGAATTAACCGAAAGCCTGGTATGTAAGGAAGACAACAAAATTCCACCAGAGACTTATCTCTGTACTTGTTTCTGATTTATCCCCACACCTGGAAAGTTCAGCTTTTACATTCCGCATCAACGAAGATAGGTTTTCTTTCATGAGGAGCCCTTATTTGCCTAACTTTGGTTTCATCTATGGATGAATTACTTCACCAAATCTTGTACCCTTTAGCTAATCTGTAAATCAGACTTGGAGTGACAAGTGGGTGGCATTTTGCCAAGTCACTTCCAGAGCAGACCAGCAATGCTCAGTCATACCCACATAATCAGAAAACAAACAAAAAAGGATAAAGAAGGGCAGAACTGTGTTACAGTTTACAGAGCACGATGAATATTTTCAATTTGGATTCATTATAAAATATGTTCTATTTATCTACTTAAAATTTAAGATCTGGTGAATGGCACAGCAGAAAAGAAATCTGAACTGGAATATTAGCACTACTTTAATTGCAAGACTACTGACTTTCCTCTTCCTTTCAGAGGAAGTATGCAGTCCTTCTTCAGTGGAAACCATAGCTTTAAAAATGTTGATCTGAATAGGACTTAGCATTTTCAGAAATCTCCTGTACCTCCCACGATGTCCAAGGTTTATTTTATACTTTATTTTCTTGTTCTTGGTGCAAGAAATCTGCAGGACAGTTGGAACTTGGTTTGCAGAAAGAAAAATTATAGTGGTCCATGAAACAGAAGGTCAATCAACGTTTGGGAAGTGCTTTATGAACTGGAAATATTTCTCTGAAGTATTTCACTACAGCCCAATAAAACATTACAGGCTGGCTGAATTTTGTCCTTTAAAGTTGGCAATGCTTTCTTCACCAAAGAGTAAGTTTTGTTCAGGTTTAATTTGCTTTCACTGCTCCTCCCAAAATCAATATAATCACTCCAGTGCAGTTTGACAGGTTCTTGAGATAGCATAAATTAAGTGACTCACAGCAACCAAGGCACAAACACCAACTACACAGCAAAAACGTGGTGGGACAGCAATTAGCAGCAACAAAGCAAAATCTGGCAAAGGCTGTCTGTGTTAGGTTTGTGTGGAGCTCCCAGGCAGGCTGTTAAATCGGGCATAAGTTTTTGTTTGGAAGAAGTTAGAGCTATGATGCAGAAGACTTTTCTGGGTTAGGTCTGCCTTTTTGCTGCAAGCATCAGTCACAAAGAGTGCAAGCAGTTTAAGACACAGTGAAGAGTTTGGCAGAAATTTGGACTGTTCTGTATGTGGGATGTTGTGATTCCTCCAGCTGCAATTCCCTAGGATGAATTTCACCTAGCCAACACCTGACAGGAAATATTTAGGAGGTTATAAGTCTTCTTTAGAAGAAAATTACAGCAGAAAGAGGTCCAATATAACAACTAAAACATGAAAAAAAAAGCTTTCTCACAGTTTGTGTTCTAGGTGCCTGGCTGAAATCCTGGCTCCATAAAAAAGTCTTTTACTGTGCACTTCCAGGATGCCAGGTTGTCAACATCTAACTAGCTTTCATATATATTTGACCTACTATGTTGCCTAGCATCATAGTGAAAGAATAGTAGATTCAATCTCAGTGTGAAGAAGAAACACAGTACACACTGAGATGGTTTGCACAGCCCAGTGCACCTCAGGAGGCAGCCATTTTATACTCAAAGGAGGTGTCCCCATCCTTGTCATTTCTTGGATTTAGTTGACAGAGGCAGGCAGAGAGAACTTTGAGAGCATTCTTTGACACAGCTGTTGTGTTGATGCTGATCTTATTTTTTCTCTGAAGAGTTTTATTGACTCAATAGATTACCAAGACTTTAGATCCAGGGATCACATTGCTACAGCATGACAACCGATTTGTCTGCTGTAACAGAGACACAGTTGTACCATAACTGCTTCACAGTTTCTAATCAACCCTTTTCATACACATGTAGGTTATTTGGAGACTTTAATTTAAAGAACAGAACAAACTATCCAGCCTTATTTTTCATAAGTATTATATAAGTAGGGTAATTGTGGCTGTCATACAGATGTTTGGCTGGAAAAAACCTAACTCACAAAGAAAATCTGACAGGTGGGAAAGAATGGGTACAACCTATTCACTATAACCATTTCATGCAAAATTACCATCACTCTCAAAATTGCAGCAGTATCAACAGACAAGTTAGTCAGTGTCATCTTCTCATTTTCTCACTGTCTGAGCCCATGAAACAGAAACCAAAATTTTAAAATCAGGCATTTTTTCCCTGAGCCATGTACAATGCCTAAAATCAGCCTTTTTCCTGTGTTCCTGGTCAAACTATCAATGTGAACAAGCACTGGAGTGAGTGTCCATGCTGGCAGGGTATATGAATTCATAGAACCATGACTGAGATTAGAACACAGCTTCCAGAAAGAAAACAGGCACTAATCTATGTCTTTCTTTCTTGTATTTCCTGTGAGTCTGCACCCTTCCAAAATACAGAGAATGAAAAGATCATCAGAAGAAAGTAGCATAAAATGAAAGAAAAAAATCACCATGGCTCTGATAATCATTTGGAATATCCTATATAGCCACCAAACTCAAGCTGGGATCCTTGATCTATTGTGCTGTATTATGTGACTTCAAGAAAATGAGATGGGGAGGTAAACATACAAAGTAGGATTTAGCAAGATGCTGGGTGAAGAGGGACAAAACCCCTTTTTATGGTTGTCAGGAAAAAGGAGGGTGACATTCTTACAGAGTTAGAAGGAGGTCAATAAATCATCATCCTTATCTTGCAAACAGTGCCTGTGACTTCAAAAATTAGCTCATTTATTCTGCACAATTAAATTTATTGAAGTGTGACAGAAAAAGTTTAGCAGTCGCTGATGCAGAAAGGCAGCAACAACGGAGGCAGGCAACTGACTGAATGACACAATTAGTTGATTTTCATTTTATTTATCAATATAATTATTGAATTGTATTCATTTTATTCCACAGATTTTTACCATTATTAGAGCCCCGGCCTCAAGGGAAAGAATTAGTTCAGATTTTGAGTCTAACTTAATGTGATTATCGAGCTGGCAATAAAAGAAAAGTTCTATAAAGTGCTACACAATCTTGTATTCAATGTCATCCCACCATCCAGCTCTGAAATCCAGAAACCTTTCACTTAAAAGCAGTAAATTGAATGTGAATTGTGAATGTCCTACATTCCCCAGGTCGCAACTGAACCTGTGTTTGTGCGATCCCACCTTGATGTGACCTTAAAGGAGCAAAGATTCTATCTGAATTTTAAACTCAGGTATAGGTTTCTTTCTGAAAAAATACTCCAAACAAAACCGTCACCCCAACTAAATGAAAACCAACCAACCAACCAACCAAAAAAACCCCCCAATAAAACCCCTCATTGCATCATCTTTGACCCCACCCCTATGACAATGTTCAGTAAACTTATTTGTAAATGCTGTGAAAACAGTGTGGGAATATTTGGGAAAGACTGCTGTGCCAGAGGAGCAGTGGATGAGTATGGTTCATATGCAAAATTACCACACTGGCCATTTTGATACACACTGAAAAAATACCATTCCAAAACTTCTGACAAGTTGTTTTTTTAAACAGAATACAATAAAAACTATTTACAAATTAAAGAGGTTAGCAAAAGTTACTTTTCTTCTTGTCCAGTCCAGTTTAGAAGCATCTAGAGTACTCTAAGTTGCTCTGGCTGACTTCTTGGCATTCCTTCTTGTCAATCACAGTGTGTGCTTTGGTTATAAATTTGTAAGAGACAGAATGAGAAAAGCTGGACCTGACTCATGCACGTATTCCACTCTTGCTTTCTACATACATAAGGAGTCAGGCATATGTTCGGCAGTAAGCTATATAATAATTCATGTCCTTTCTCACAGGTTCAGGAAATTAGACCACATTCTATTGCAAGTGTCTAACTTTTCCAGTGTTTTGAAAGATTATTTCCATTGCAACTAGCTTATTCAGTTCTACCCTCCACTTACCGTTCCATAAAAAAAATTAATTTGCTCTGAGAAAAAGACATACGGGCCATTTTTTTCTAAATGTTGGTCAAAGTGTCAAAGCATTCAAAAATGGAAAGGGTCCAAAACAATTCTATGGCCATAATTAATAAGAATTAATATTATTACTTACAATCAATGAGTGCTTTTGGGTGTTAAGAGACTTTCAGAATTCCCACTGACTTAAACAATATGTTCCAGTTACTAGGATCTTGATGTCTGTGCAGGCTCAGACTATATTCTGGGAATTTAGTGTACTGACTTCTTCAGAAATGAGCAGGAAGATGAGTTTTTGTCTGAAAAACATATAAATCATTAGTGTTAATAAATTGGGTCTCACTGGGGCTATTCGACTTAAATTTGACGTGCATTATCTAAAGAAAAAGGGATCAAAAGAAAGAAAACCATATATTGCACATTTTCCTTTGTGTGTTTCTTCGGGGCAAAGCCTGGAAAGTTGCTTTTCCATTTATGAAGAATTACACGCCCTACCGGGACCTGGAGTTGATGGAGACCATTCCATAGCAGCACCATGCAGTGAGCTGCCCACCTCCAGAGATGCAGGAGCAGCAGATGAGCCTTCTCTTCAGCACTAGAAAAGATATAACAAAGGGGCAGGTGGATGCAAATAGGGATCAAAGGACACAAGGTAATTTTAGTGTTTTAATTGACCAAAGATATTTACATTGTGGTTAAGACAAGCAGAATCCTCACTATTTGGCTTGTACTTGGCTTAAATAGAGGAGAAGAGAATACCTTCAAGGCTTAACGGCCTACAATCTGCAGAATTCAGCAAGGCTCCATCAGCTGGGAGGAGCAGCATATGAGCACAGGAAACGGGCTTCTAGTCCTGAGGGAGTATTCAGCATTTCACTAACTACTATGTCAGACTTCTGTGGTAATTTTCAACCCAATAATCTCAAATCATCTCGCAATGAAAGAGCTTTTTTGTGTTATGTGATCCCAATTCAGCAGGTAAACTCCCTTATTCAGAGCCCCTCAAAAGAAAGGCTTTTGAACAAAAAAGAACTAGATTTTACTAGAATATAAATGAGAATTCCTTATTTCTCACAGAATTATCAAGGCTGGAAGAGACCTTGAACATCACTGAATCCAATTGTCTACCCAGCACCACCATAGTTACTCCTAAACCTGATCCCCACCTGCCACAAGTCTCTCCAACATTTCCAGAGATGTGACTCTACCAACACCCTGGGGAACTTTATTCAAGGCTTAGCCACTCTTTCAATGGTTTATTTATTTCTAATATGTAGTTGGAACCTCCCCTGGTGCAACTTAAGGCTGTCTTCTGTCACTTGATATGGCAGAAGAGATGATCCCCACCTCACTACAACCTCCTTTCAGGCAGTGGTAGGGAGCAATGAGGTCACCCCCCAAGCCTCCTTTTCTCCAGGGTCCCTGTCTTGGTTTGGAAAGACAGGGGTGTCTGCTAGGAACCAAAAAAAAAATGGAAACTTCCCTTGGGGTTTGTTATAATTCCAAAATTGAAGGGGAGGTCTCAGGCAACGATAATGAGGGTAGGAATAACAGTTCTTTATTAGTTAGTCTAACAAGGTAAATTAACAATAATAACTACAATATTGACAACAAACAGAACTAGAGAGGAAAAAAGGGAAAAAACAACAACCCAGTTACAGTTTTTCCTCTGGTAACCCCCCACCCCCCTCAGAACCGTCACAAGCAAATAGGCTAGCAGCAGCTCTAGGAGGGTGAGATGATTCTGAGGGTTCACAGCGGCTGGAGCTGTTGGAAAAGTGTCCCGGCTGGCAGGGGCTGCAGAAACACAGCGTGGGGAGACCTCGAGCAGAACTGAAGAAACCGTGGGTGCAGGGCAGGGAGGAAACGTGTTCCCAAAATCCCGGGGAACACACGAAGAGACGGTGGTCCGACGGGGTTCCAGGTGAAGGAATGGTGAGAGCTCCCTGCTGTGCCTAGACGAGCAGCCCTGGCAGTTCCCCCAGAGCAGAAAACTGCCCCGAGCAAAGTGAGATCAATGTCTCTGGGTAGCTGCTTCTTTTGTTTGGCCCTAAGCACCCATAAGTACCAAAAAGCACCCAGCCATTAGCTTCCTAGCAACTTCTGGGAAAAAATTCTATAAGAAATCAACCCAACCCCCAACAGTCCCTCACCCAGTTCTTAAAAGACAGTTTTTCTAGACCCTTCACCTTCATTGCCCTGCTTTTTACATGCTCCAGATCCTCAATGTCCTTTTTGAAATGAGGTGCCCAGAACTGAACACAGATTTTGAGACATGGCCTCATCCGTTCTGAGTACAGGGGGAAAATCACTGTCCAGGTCCCGCTGGCCCCACTACACTTTTTCTGATACATGCCAGGATGTCATTAGCCTTCTTGGCCACCTGGCCGCCCCCTGGTTCCTGTTCTGTGGCTGTCAACCTTCACCCCCAAGTCCCTTTCTGCTCTCTCAGAGCGACAGCTCTCAAGCTTCTCTGCCCAAAGTCTGTAGTGCTGACTTGGGTTCTTGTGAGTCAGGTGCGGGGCCCAGCACTTTGCCTTGTTGAAGGTCACACAGCTGGCACCAGCCCATTGATGCAGTCCACCAAGAACTCTCTGTACATCTTTCTTGCCCTCCAGCAAACCAACAGTCCCACCTAACTTGATGTTATCTGCGAACTGACTGGGGATGCACTCAGCCCCCTTGTCCAAATCATCAATAATGATGTTAAACAGGACCAGCCCCAATGCTGAGTCCTGTGGAACACCACTGGCAACCTGCTGCCAAATGGATTTAGTTCCACTCAGCACGACACTCTAGGCCAGACCATTCAGTTTTTCACAAATTGGACTGACTAGGTCAAACACAATCACCATAAAATGGATGACATAAATCCATTTTCCCCTGCCCACTGCATCCTTGCAGGGATGCCTTCTATCCTGGTTTCGCTCAACTCAGTCAATCTTTGGACCAGGGCAGTCCATGCATAACAAGTCCTGGTCCTCATGAAGCTGCTTCTTCCCATCCAAAAGACACTTAATTATGAATCTACTTCTTGCTTTTATTCATTATGTCCCAGCCTGCCCACTGGACACCTCTTTTACTAAGCAGTTGCTCCTTCCTGTGTGCCATACCATGCCTCTTCTATGAAGTCACTTTATCCTCATCACTTCATGGATATAAAAGGTAGAAGGAACCGTCTTCCTCTCACAAGGCTGCAATAGAGTCGACTATATCTTATTACAAAGAAATCTAAACTCTAAACTGAGGATAAGTAAAACAGACACTGTCAATTGAACCTTGGCATTATCCTAATTTTTCAGTTGGGAAACAATAGCCAGGAAAGAAAACATCTAAGATAATAAAGATTGTGAGGCCTCTGACTTCCTAGGTCCCTTGCCCAATCCTCCAACTTGGCTGGTTTATATGCCATGCCATAAAAATTTAGATGAGTCCATTTTAAAGTATTCCATGTCCTGGAAATGCTCAGAGAACTTACCCACTCACCACTCACAGGAATCTTGTTCTTGTGCTTATATAGAGCATTGGGCTTAATTAATCTGATGCACAACATTGCATCTTAAAATGTCGAAAGCCTGAAGGATGCTTTTCTCCACCCACAGCAATCAACAATATTATGTTTTACTCTCTATTTCTCAAAATAAAAACTTCAACAGGCCAATTTTGTTCAGGGATTAATTTGATTTTTGACTGATTTCACAACCTTCCCAGATTAACCTTGTGGACTGCTGTATAACCATCAGGCCTTTGAGCTGACTTTTCATTCCAAATCAATGTTTCCTAAATAATTATTTACCCATGAACAGGTCATAGAGGCCCTATGGCAATGTTTTCCTCCCCCCTTCCATATGCAGAATCATTACTCAAAAGGGTAATGTGCCTCAGGTTTCCAGACTGCTCACCAATTCATCTTTTCTTTAAGCCACATTATGCATAAGCATTTACGTGCAGCACCAAATCTGGAGACAGCCTGTCCAACTCTTCAGAGGAAACAAATTAACTGAATACCCTCAGTGAGAACAAAGTGCAGAGGCACCCTGATTGTGTGAAGTTCCTGAACCCCTCCTAAGCTTTTCGACTAACAGTAAAGAGCAGTTCTGAAAAACACATGGAGCAGTACCATGAATTTTCATTTTTCTATATACAAATTTTCTTATCCAAAAAGTGAAGATTTACCAGGCAGCATGAGACACTCAGCATTCTGGTGCTACAGGAAGCTGCCAACAGGAATTGTTCCAGACCTGAAACTGGGCAAGCGGGAGGAAAGGGAGAGGATCACAGAGGTGAGTTCACAGCATGATGAAATGTAGACGAAGTGTTAGAGTTGCACAGTGTTTTAGGGTGAAGGAACCCACTCCTCCACATGGTTTCTGCTAGACTGAGTAACATCTCTACTTAGACCTGCCCATAATTCAAACACAAAACAAAATTCCCTTGCAAGAAAATTCAAGTGCTACAAAAGATAGCTCAGTTTTGTCAACTCCATCTTCCCCACCAGTGTTCTGCCCACAAAGTTCATTGCAGTGTTCTCAAATTATAAACAGCTCAGCATGACAGAGCTGACCTTCACCTAGGCTGAGTTTACCTGGTAGTGGGGCAGGTTTCTGCTCCTTCAAAGCTGGTAACCTGGATATGGTAGTGGGCTGCATGTGTAAGGGACAGTAATTGGAGCTGACACACATTAGAGTGAATAGGTAGCAGGGCTAAGAGCTGAGTTCATGACTCTTCTCCTTGAAGAGAAGGCTCCGATGAGATGTGAAGAGTAGGGAGTGCCCAGGGCTTGAGCCACCACAAAGTTTCACAATGAGTAAGACAGATGATCATGGCTAAAAGTCTGATCCTGAAGGATACGTGGAATAACCTATGGAAAATGGAACATTAAAATTCTCTGGGGAATGTGCTGTTTTGTCCTGTTTCTAACTGCTAACAACATAAATCCACAGAGATCAAAGAAAATGTTCTCCCTAGTTCTCAAAACCTTTGAATAGTAGGAGACCCACCAGCCTACGGTTAAACAAAAACATTAAAGGAGTGATTAGAATGAGGGAGTAGGTCAGTACATGGACTTCAGAAGAGGAAATGCTGTATTTAACAGCCATTAGTTGCTTTTATACCATGTAAGATGTCAGAACACTGGGGCTTCCTCTTGGCATCTCAGCCACCAGAAGTGGGTGGTCAGTAGAGCACCCTGTTGCTGAGCAAAGACATCACCAAGACAAGAGTCAAGCTCTCCACAGCAGTGTGTAGTGGGAAGGCAAGGCATAAGTGGAAAGCAGTCCAGACATGTTATAAGGATACTTATTTTTCTCCTGGGGACAACAAGAGTTGCCCAGAGATTGTGCAGCCTCCTTGGAGGTTTTCAAGGCACACTTAGATAAATCTTTGAGCAGCCTGGTTTCATCTAATGGCAGATCCTGCACAGAGCAGGATGTTGGACTGGAGACCTCCTGAAATATTTTCCATCCTAATTATCCTATGATCATACATTCTCTGATATTGTTTGCATATTAACTGATCCTGTTCAGAAAAAAAAGCATCTCTATAATTGGTAGCAATGACTCTGTCTCAGTATTGGAATATTTGGGTTCTTCTGCCTTTTGTAATTAAGTACCACTACAATGACATTACAATTGAGATTACACCTAGATGTCTAACAACTCTATTTTAATATCCAATTTTGACTTCAGCATGTCAACAAGCCAAAACTTTTCAGCACAGAAAGTTTGCACACTATGTACTACATATAGCATGGTATTTTGATATAGTGACACATAATAGGAAAAATACACATGCACAGGAAATTAATCTTCATCTCCTGGAGCTGTTCAAACGTCCAAGGTTCCATCAGATTCTTCCAGCTTAGCGCCATCTTCCTTTACATTTCTAGGGGATGAGAACATAAGGAAATGCCATTCCTTTTACAGCTAAATCGTGCTATTACTCCAACTACTTCTGAGATATTGGTACTGTTTGTTCTCCTAGCAGCAACTTTGAGATACTCAAACAGTCACATATTGCTCAGAGAAAATTTAGAAGAAAAACAAGCTGAAATTTTGGTGGAGACCTTAATTATGAACACATAAGGAGAAGTACATTTTTCTTCATCAAGTCCAGAATGTCCAGTCTGTACAACACAGCAAGAATTTCTAACCCTTCTCAAGTAATGTCATTGATGCCAGATATTTAGTGCAATGCTTTCAGCAGTGAATGTCAAATATCTCTCAAATATTTGCATGCTTCTTAGCTCCTGAACTGACAATAATTTAAGCAGATATAAGTGAAATCTGCCATGGCACATGTTGGCTAAGATATTTAAATTATACAGGCCACAACGAGAAAGACACAGAGCACATGCAATCCTCATTAGAATCAGTGTGGCAGGGGCTCTTCTTGTTACAGTTATTTAAACAATAAATTAATTAAAAACTCCTCAAAAAGCCGAAGCACAAAACTATTCAAGATGTGTGGGAAAAATGCCACAGTCTTGCAATCTGCTCTTCCTGAGAAATAATGGCAGTCCTCTTTTTCATTTTTATTTCTCTTTTCCCTACAGATCTCATGTGAAGTATATAACGCATAACCAAGCAAATGGGGCAACAGAAAATGTGAGGACATTAATTCCTGCATCACACCTTTGTGCAACCTCAATATACCCCAGCAGTGTAGGTAGTGGGAAACTGAACTGGGGGGATCCTCAAGCTGCTAAAAGAAATACCTGCTTTTTCCAGCATAAGTCCTTAATATGTCACACCTCTCTCAGACCATTCTCTTGTCTTTAGCCCGTCCCTCAGGGATACAGGAAGCTTCATAGGACAGAACTATGCCCTTTTAATTTTACCTTTCTAAGGAAAGCGCAACATGTCAGCCTGTATCTATCTATCTTCTCTCCCCCACCCCAGCCTATTGAGCAGTATTGTCACATTTCAAGCCAGCTACTAGAGGATTAGAAGGTAAAAGATTAAATCCCACAAATCACAAGGAAGGGAGAAAATAATTGTAGTTCTTTTAATGAAAGGAACCTCTAAGAACTCTTTCACCACATTTTTAGTCACCAGAGAATCCCCAGAGGCAAGCATTTTGGGGAGTTTCTCAGCTGCAGGCAAACTTTGGAATAGAGCTCATGCCTTCTTAGACACAGGTTAATCTAGTCACAAGATCCAAAGCCATAGAAAACCAGGCTTCTCACGTGCCACTTATTAATTCCAGCCCTAATTTTAGGCCCACTTTTAGGTTGCGTAAATTGTCATCTCTAGCTGTCTGTTCAAGTCCATGGAGGACAAAGGACTGGATCTAAACCTGGAGATAGGTGCCCACAGTGGCACTTGGATAGGTAGAAAGGCCTGATAGCAAGGGATCTTCTGTTCTTCCTCTAACCACTCCATTCTCCTCCAGAGCAGCTACTCAGGCACCTTTAATTCATCTGCTGAACATGTCCACAAATATAAAATTGAGCCAAACATCTTGGAACCATCCTATCCCAGAAGGCATTTGGGACTTACGAACTAGGTCCTCTAGTGCTGACATTCACCCAGCACATGACTGGTGGAGAGAAGAAAGTCCTTTTGAATCTGTCCTGTTAGCCAGCTCAGTTCCCAGGGCTGAGCAAGAGTGCACAGAGGGAGCTCTCCTTTTGGGGTCTGGTCACTTTCTGCCCCAGGTGCCTCCATCCCAGGTGGCGTTTAGAATTATTCTCTCAGTCTGAAGCCAAGGGAACTGGGAATAACAGATGATGATGATGACTAACTACAGACATCCTGTTAATGCCCTGCTGAGATGATCAGCCAATAAATTTCCATCCAAAGATAAGTGCCTAAGAAAACGGAACATGCCAACCTCTCTCCACAGACGGAAGTGGCAACCTAAACCATTAAATTTCTCACTCTTACACAGGTACCTTTGCAATCTGTCCTTCAGACTCCAAAATATACAATTCAGTCCTTTAAACTTGTAACAATTTTATTTTTAATAAATAATCAAGACAAACTTGTTAGATTCAGTTAGGGTACATTTCAGGCTCTGTAAATAATGTTCACATAATTACATTATAAATTTAGTGCAGAATTTCAAGTCTTACTTTCTAGATGCCAAATGCTTTTAGTAGAAAGCTTTTTAGATAATAGAATCTTTCTTGTATTATGCATTCATAAATTTCTTTCAGTGGTAGGGGTGAGTTGAGAGATCAGTTCAACATTGCTGATTAGTTTCTTAATTAAGTTATTGTGTTCAAAGGACAAATAAGTACCGGCCACAGTTTAAAGGGAAGCAAAAGTGGGTCACAGAACTTGAAAAATCTGCCCAATGAAATAAAAACAACAAAATGCAGCGGTTTTCTTTCTGGAGAAGTGCTTTTGCAAGTGGTTAGTGCAATTTTTCTCCCTCTCAAGAAGTGGAATGGAAATGCTTCACTGAGATATCATGAAAAAGGGGTCAGTCAGGGGTGTTTTGTAAGGTGGGGAATGAGATTTACAGCAACATAATCAGTTGGCCAGTTCATCATTACACACTACACGTGTCCTAAATTAGGAGAGCATGAAGCGGGTGGATACATTAGACTGTTTCATGGGAAGCAATTTGAGCAAGTTGTTTTTGTTCCAGTTCCTTGAGACTCAACAACACATCTCCCAGGAATCTGTAAATCATCAGCAGGTGATATTGTTGGCTGTCATAGCACAGACAGGCAGAGCCAGTTACAACTTTTACCAGGCTTTTTTTCTGTTCTTGTTCTTAAAATTCTTCTTTCCAGGAAGCTGCAAAACAAACCACAAAACAATCAGTAAAGTAGGACAGCGCAAAACAAAATTCCAGAGATAAGAGACATGCTGATAATATGGTCTTTGACATCTGTTTGGGAGCATTAGCATTGCTGAGTTAAATATCAGTACTTTACTAATATATGTATGCCTGCTCTCTCTCTCTCTGTTCACCTATGTAGTCTCTGTCAGTGCAGTATCTGAATGCCCTGGGAAACACCAATCAATGTACACTCACAGAGCCCTTTCCAGGTATCAAAATACAGAGATTAAATTAACAGACTTCTCCAAGGACAGATGTAAAATATATGGCAGAGAAAGGCCCCAGAATTCTGGTTCCACATAACCACAGCAGAAGCATCTCTGTTACAGGGTCCCCCATCTATCTGGTACATAAAACATTGTTACTGATTGTCACTGAGGAGGGAACAAGATTTACATCAAAGACAGCTGTGCTGAACACGAGGAGAATCTTCTAACTGCAGAGAATGAGATACTGGGACAGGATAGTCACAGCAACACTGGTGACTTGTCTTTCAATTAGGTTTTTGAAAAAGGGTTGATAAAATGGAATGGGTCTTTTAAAAGATGGAATTGCCCTGCCGTGTTCTATACTGTGGACACAACAGCCTAGGGTATTACCATGTTTGTTTTGCTGTCTTTAGCTTTGCAGTGCATGTCAGGACTTGAGTGGTAGACAAGTAGCAGTGACATTTATTATCACCATGGTAAAAGACAAATGAGTTTAAGTTTACTGTGTCAGAAGATATACAAAATTATATAGTTCATGAAGTTATTAGAATAAACCAAGAAGATACAGAGGACTTGGGACAGGCATAGGAATGCTGAAGCGCAGTCAGTGGGGCATCTCCATATGAAGAGACTAGGGCTCTGACTTCAACCGTGGGGAGCATGTAAATTGTGCTGAAAAATAAAGTAATTTTTAAGAATTCTCTCAGCAGCTGATTAGTCAAGAATCTATGAAATGGAAAAGCAAATGAAACAGCCACATCTGCATGGAAGATGAAATCTTATGAGTCCAACCCAAACCCTTTTTCAATTCAACAGAGCACTTCCATCTGACTTCAGGAGCTCAGACTTGGCTTCCCCTTTACAAAAAATGACCCAAGCTTCACATTTTATAAGGGGATGAATTCCTAGGGAATGCTAAGAAATTTAGCACCCTCCAATGGAGTCTCTTGTTACAGCATACTTGCGTGGGATTTCTGAACATCTGGAAGCCTGTCCTGACCCAAAGTCACAAATAGTGACTGCACAGATGCAGTCAGAGGGCTCTCAAGTTTTTAATGTGCACTCAGCAACACACAGTGCCCAAGCATTAAAACACAGGTATCACATTTCTGAGCTGGGCTTTCCAGTCAAAAATATGTCTGGGCATAACCCCAGCCATCATTTTGCAATGCATCTTCCTCCCCTTGCTTGTTTGAATTGGGGTTTGCCTCTGCCCTCTTTATCAAAATAAAATAATTGAAACAGTTGACATACAGCATGTGTTCTGAATTATTTGTTTTCTAGGGGATTAAAAAAAATAAAAAGGAAGGAAAAAAAGAAAAGAACAAAAATACCAAGCATACCTGCCTATCTATGCAGCAGAAATGGAGAGGATCTGGGAGCAAATACAGCCCAGTTCAAAGCCATGGTTTACATGCTGTGAGGAAAATACCTGTTACATCATGTATGGGTATGTGAGTTTTCTATGGATTAAGCAAACACCACCATATGCTGCAGGTCAAAAAAAAGATAAAACCCTGTACATGTGCAGAGATACAGATATCTATCTCCTTCTGCCATTTCTAACAGCATGCAGAGCTAGAGTTCATAGCAGGATCTGGCACTGAGGAACCAACATGTGCAACTGAATGTGGCCCTGCAGAGATAGATACATTTGTTTGTATGCTTATACTGCATCAAGGGTGGAATATGCAGCTCGTTTCTTCTCTTTTGGCTAAGCTGAGGAAGGCTTGAGTCATGAAGCCCTGGAAGCATACCACCCATCAGGGTATTCCCAATATAAGCCTCAAAATCCACTGAGTAGCCAAGATGCAGGTATATACCTGAGATTTTCCACAGCCCAGCTCACCATATTACAGGATCACAGCTGTGATAACTTGATCTTCTCTACAGTCTGGGGAGAAATCTAAATCAAAAGCTTTTCAGAGCTATAGGTCTCTCTTTTCTGTTCATGAGAGAGACCATTTTTATGTGGCCATGGTATGTTGCATTTATCTGAAGATTATGTTCAGCTGTTGCCTTTCCAAACCTTTTGATACAGTGCCTGTAGATGTTCACTAGCCTGTCAAGTATAAAATGAATACAGGGGAATCTTGGAAAGACATCAAGCAGAGAGGAACCTAGATCACAATAACATGATATCAAGTGTAGATAACAATCCAACCTTATCTAGGGCCTGGTATTTAGTTGGCCCCTTTCTGTCCACAACATCAATGCTTTTAAAAAACCCTCTAAAATTTTACACATGCAACTTCTGTGATATTGGCCATTGAGGAACTCATCCTGGTTTTGGTAAGTGCAGGGAAAACTGGCCTTTTTGGCATAGAGCAATTACTTTCATCTCTGGGAAGCAAAGAAAGTAAAAATAGATCAGTAACTACAGCTCAAGAGACAGATCTACATGACCCATGTAAATAAAAATTTTGGCCAGGCTTCTTTTATTTCAAATTGTTTCATCTTCATATCATCTTTTCAACTTTACATTAAAGATGGTTCTTATCACAGAAATCAGCCTCAAATCCAAGGCTGAATGTGGAATATTCTTTACCTATTCCAACCCTTTTTAACCCCAAATCTGTCCTTTACAGGGATAAGCTCTGGTTCAGAACGAGACACAATTTCCAAGCTGCCCTCTTTTAACAAAAATTCAATCTTTTTCTAAGTTTTCTGGCCATAAAGCATTTTTCAGTTTCAGTATAGCCCAGATTCTCACGTGTCACTTCTAGAGAACCTATCCTAAGTTGGTATATGCTGTTCAGGAAACAAGGACAAATAGCTGGCTTATAAGCCTTTTGCAAGCCCACCTCCTTGCCCTTCTCCCTCTAAGGCCAGAAACTTGTTGCTACAGTTTTTTGATGCATGAGGCTGGAATCAGACATCAGAATGAAGTGGGGAACACACAACAGCACAACTGCTCTCTGCTCACACTGTGAGTGCTACAGGGGTGTCTGCAGGCATCTCTGTCCCTACCTTGACAAACATTGCTGCCTGGTTATTGGAACCACTTGCAGATCTCTCCTCTACTCACATGATGAGCAAATCCAGACCACTGACTCAAAATCTCTATGCCCTAGGATCCCCTTCCTTCCGGTTTTAACAAAGACAATTTCAAAATCTGGTAGCTTGAAAACTCCCAGCGTTCAGCACAAATTGCTTTAAATCCCAGTAGGAAACAGATTCTTCTGTTTCAATAACATAGAGTTTGCTCAGAGAGCTGGCAATTCAGAGGAGACTGAACCACAGTTCTTGCCAAGCCTTGGCTGCACACCACAGTCAGGGCAATGAGTATTTATTTTTTCCCACAGTGGTGGAATTGAGACATCACTCGTGTAAATATGTTTCCCCATGTGCTAAATGATGACTGCTAAAGGGTGTCTCCCACACTTCAGGAAGCCGAGTGCATATCTTTGTCAAGTTACCTGCTCTGGAAAACTTGGATCAGGTCATGTACCTCCAACAATGCCTTAGATTGGGTATCCCTGCTGGCCTGTAAAACACAAAACATCCTCCTAAGGTATGGAAAGGAGAACCTCAGTAAAACATTTGATGGGAGAACACATTCTCCTTCAATTAGCACCTGGCATCCTCCTCACTAGTTTCAGTCATCCTCACACATAAAGCCCACACTTACAACCATCCATGGCTGTCTCAACGACCTTCTCCACAGCCTGCTAGGGACTTATACTATATACTGATTTAGCCTTAATCCCATCCAACCAGCAATAACTAACACTTTGCTGACTAGCAAACTGCAGGAAAAGCGGGATTATTCTTTGTCACCCTCAACCCAGTATGCATCATCCTTCATAGTCAATAAGTCCAATACCACACAATGTCTCAGGTCTTCTTTACAGGCAGTGGTTGCTGTTGCAGCCCTACAGGAACCAAATGTATTGCCTTTCTTCTCAGGGGAAAATGACAGCACCATGAAGAGCCTACCTTCCCAAAATACTCAGGAATCAGCACAGTAATCAGAAAAGATTTCTGCAGAGCCCCAGATCCAGGACCGCCACTAGGATTTAAGAGTGTCTAACACAGGCAGATGTGGTCAAAAAAATCCAGCTGCTGCCATACTGGTCACAGTTGCAACTACATCTGAAGCTGGCCAGCACTCTGAGGTGGTCTTCTCACACCTTTTCCTTAATGTGAGCAGCCCAAACATGCCAAAGGGATAAGGATCTGCACAGATGTGAGTTCAGGCAACTGCAAACAAAGAGAACACAAAACTTGGAACAGAAAAAAACAACAGTTCTCAACACTCCTTCCCCACCTCATCTTCCCAGCTGTTATGTATTGACATGCTAAGGAGCTCCCAAGCCTTCCCTAAGTCCATCAGTTTTCAATGCTCGGCTCCAAGTCCTGAACCATTCCTGCTGGCTCCCAGGAGATGCTCTATGAGGACCAAGTGGGGATGTCATGGCCCAGTGCCATGCTTGGGAGTTTCCCAAGAGCTCTACTCTTGTTTTGGGAGCATGTGTCCGGTAAACTAGGATGCCCCACACTGCCCTGTATAAAAGCTGTCCTCACCTCCCAAAAGCCTTCTGAGAAGGGGTGGATTTCCCCTCTCTTCAGAACTGAAGCAGGTGGAATAAAATACCTTGCTGTTCACCCACAGTTTTCCTAATAAAACAGAACATGCACTACCAGGAAAACAAAATAGCTACCTCCCTTTACAGCAAATTACACAGATTTGTCTGGCATATTTTTCTACTCTAAAACCATCCCAAGAATAAAAGCAGTAAGTGGGCACCATCACGGCGCTAGGAAAAAGTATCAGAACAAGCTCCACCATAAAGCACTTGTGTAACCACAGATACACATGCAATGATGGGGACACAGAAAATCTCATGAGGCAATCAACTATTTTCTCATCAGAGAAGGACTTGAATGCTGTCCCATCAATAAGGGTAGGGGCTACACATTGAACAGTAAGGAGAAAACTAAATATTGAGTTGCTGCTCAGTAATTGGGCACAGCCCGTGCTGTGCATGAAATCAGGCAGAGATGCAAGGGAGGAAAATAGCAGAAGCATATGTAATTAAATGCTACGACAGAAAAACATTCCCACAGGGACTAACAGAAGATACCAGGGATAGCTGGAGTTCTGGCACTTGCCAACTTGAAATTGTCAAGCATGTGCATGTGTGAGTGTGTCTGTATGTGTGTATTCTGGCTGTGCACATGGGATTGCTCCATGCACAGGTCATCTACATAAAATCAGTAGCCCAGTCCCTTGAGGGAATGTTAGACGGATGGGAACTGAGGCTAGAAGGACAAGTGTCAGAGGTCCATCAACAAAAAGCAATACAGAAGAACAGAATGGTTCCTTATATTGTTCATGTACATATATAATTCCCACTAATGAGGAATTTGTGTGAGTAGCAGGGCAATTACAGTCAAGTTGCATACTAGAAAACAACAGCCTTGCCTTTGCAACTCTGAGGGCGTCCTTTAATTAATTTCTTTTCTTAACGTGCATACATTCAGCTTCAGCATGAACAATGGCTGGAGTAGGAGAAATTCACAATACCTCTCTTCTAGTAGAGGAAGTAGGAAGCTAGACACCTACCCACCATTTAGACCTCTCTCCAGAATGCTGTTTGCCTGCAGATCATTGATTGAAATGATAGTTTTTGATTGTAGATCAAAAAGCCATTGTTCCAATTCTGGACAGTCTAGAGAGTGAGGCAAGAGCCTGGGTGGAGCTGGAAAAAATGACAACAGGCAGCAGATGGGAAGTGGAGGTAGCCCAGGGAGGAGAGACAGTGGAAAACTACCCTAGTAGGTAGCAGCTGGGATGAGAGGGGAAGTGGTCAGTTTAAGGGGAGAAGAAAAGACAGAGCTGTAATGCCGTTCACTCTGGTCACTTTACTGCTAGTTACAAAAAGGAGCATGGAAAAGGAAAAGCAGAAGGCAGCCTTTAACTTCTCTGGTTTCTGGCAACTTTGTTCTGATCATTAAAGTAATGACCAGTCTACAGTATAGCAAGAGAAGAGGGTGCCAGCCACCTCTCCTCCAAAACTGACCAAAGCTGCCAGAAATTTTCCCACTGGTTTGGGCCTAAGGGTGCCAGTAAGTCGATTGCTAATCTCTAACACATGCCTTTTCTCAGCAGTTGCAGCGGGGTGAGGCACAAGGGTTTTAATTTCTGCTTTACATCCTTCCCGCTAACGCCCAGCATGCCTCTCCCTTCACCACATGGCTTTGCAACCTCTGCTTCTACTATTTTCCACCTTCTTTTTCCAAAAGTCAGCCTCAGGGCCAGAGAAGGTGGTGAAGCGCTATGCGGGAGCAAAACCCAAACACGGCTACTTAAAGCAAATATTATTTTTCAACAGAAAGACTTTTAATTTTTTTTCCCCCAGTTTATTTTTAGAACAATGGTAAAACATACAAATCCTGGTGGCCTCAAGCACTTTCCTGCTGTGCTATTGACTTAATTTATTTCTTTAATTTGTTAAAACCTCACCAAAAAAAAAAAAAAAAATGTTATTCTTTGGAGACTTTGCTAGCCCAAGTTTTGCATAGATTATTTTCTGCAAAAGATTAATGAGGTAGCAGAGGCATTTTTAAATGGATTCCCTCGGTTTTCTCTCACTCTCCATCACTTTTTTTTTTCAACTCACACGGCAGCATAGGTCCACGAGCCTGCTAGGAGCTCTCCACAGACAGGATACAGGGAAGAAAGTAATGAAATTAAAAAGTCTCTTTCACAGCTCTTGCCCTTCTCTTTCGCCGCTCAGAGGTGCCGTGCTAGCCGGAGCTGTGCAGCAGCCTCCGGCCGATCCGCTGCGTCCCACGCGAGGCTTCGAGGGAGCGCACGGAGCCGAACGCCGGGGCTGTGCAGGGATGCTGCGCTTGTGGCAGCCGCTGGTCCCACGCATAGTTCAGAGGTGCGGTCAACGAGCCCGGCCGTGCACGCAGGCCCTTCTCTTGGCTCGCTGAGGAATCTGCTGACACTCCCAGAGACTCTTGGGGAGCACTTTGGATCCTGGCCCCGGGAACCTTCCCATCGACCTGCTCCTCTTACGGGAACTGAGCAATGCCTGAAGCGTGGCAGCAGCACAGACTTCCGTGGTGGTGGCTAAGAATCAGATCTGTTTCTCTTTCTTCCCCCAGGATAACCAGGCTATTTGTCAAGAAGACATACTAGGCTTAGAGGTGTCTAAATACTTTCTCTTCTCTCAGCCCACGCTCAGCCTCTATTCCACAGAGCACAGATTTTGCCTAACAGGAGGTGAAACGGAGAGAGAAGAGGAAAACAAAAACTGAGGGAGCACAGGGAGAGTGGGTTAAGATACTGGGGTCAGGGTAGAGAGAGGTTATATATATAACAGGTTCTATATGATAGCTTTAGAGACAGGATAGGTCTGTGAAGGGGCAAGGGTATGTAAAAGGGGAAAGAAGACACAACACCCTGCTGCAGAAGTGAGGAGAAGAAAGGTGAAAGTCTCTTGAAAAGCAACCAACAGAGACCTCCTCTCTTTCTTTACATGCAAAGATGCTTTTTAACCTGAATGGACCAAAAAGAAACGGCAAGCAGCCACTCATCTAGCTTGCCTCCCTGCCTGTTGGGAAGTCTGCCCAGTGCTTTAGGACTGGAGACTCCTATATGCTGAAGAATTGAAGACAAATGCCTTTCAGTATGACTGCAACCAGGCCACTCAGCACATTACCACACTCAAACCACTTAGGTCCATTCAACTTGACCCATCAGAGAGAATACACAACAGGAACTGAGCTGGAAATACTGATCAGGGTATGATTTCATTTGGGGGGATCGGATAGTGGTCTAAAGGCCATGTACAGTTTATGGGGCAAATCCATGTGGCTCAGTATCTTCTTTTGCCATAGTCTTAACACTAACACTGTCAGGACCATTGCCAAACATTTCTGAGCATGCCACTGGTGCAGCACTGAGCCTGAAGATCTGCACTTGTGCCTAAATCAGTGTCTCAGACATAATCAGCCAGATTTCTACAGGCTCTGTTCTGCAAACTCAACTGCCCTGCTTTGGTGGCTGGTGCCACACAGGCACAAATGTTCTGGGAGAAATACTGTTCCTCTAGTGTGCCATTCAGGCACCAGCTCATTTTTCTCACCCTGTCTCCTTTTTCCATATAGAAAGAGCAAGGCAGAGCAACAGTGCAGGAAGAAGGAAATAACACAGAAGTACCTGTCTGGAACAGCCAACTGAAAGACAATGACACAAAATAAATAACCCTGAATACTTAAAAATGGTGCTGCCATTCTCTGTCACACCAGAAATATCATAAACCACAAAAGAGACATGCCAATTACTTGCGCACCTCCCCAGAAGAATTTTTATAGCACCATATTTCATAACTTCTTTTTCTATCTAGAGGGCCCAATTTCCTAATCCATGTCCATCTCTGCCTCCTCAACTCAGTCTCCACTGCTGCAGGCACATTCAAGTCACTGGCTACCAGAGGCACCTAGGGCCCTCCCATGCACATAAAACACAGCTTCATGCAACACGTTTAATGCTGGGATACAAAGGAAGGACTGCTGAGGGAGGCAAACAAAAACAATAGCTCAGTTACGATTCAGACTGAGGAAGAAGATCAGCTGAGAGGAAGTGTCCCTTGTGTATTTATCAAGTTTTGGAGGCAAGGATTCTGTCCACATTGAGCTGAGTGTTATTGGACAAAATAGCTTAGAGCTACTTTGGGCATTTCTAGATGAGTGGCAAGCACAGCCCTATACCCTCTTAGGCAACTCTGAAAAAAACATATAAACATTTAGTTCAACCAACAGAATTTTAAGTGTACAGATGTAGCCCTAAAACTTTTGAATATCACTGACTGGATGGCTCAATATATCATGTTGATTAAAACTTGACAGGACTCCCCTTCTGAATTTTCTTTGATTTGGTTTGGGTTTTTTGGGGTGGGGTTTTCTTTTTTTTTTTTTTAATGGTATGACACATGGTAAACAATACCACACAGATATGTTAATGGTATTTAAATAATCCTATACATAGCAAAGATTCTTGCACACATTCATTTAAAGTAGGCCTGAGGCAAGCCAAATATACAAACAATTAGAAATCTGTAGGCATGCCAAGAAATATTCATGCAGCATATAGGCCCAAGAGAAAATATAGTGAAGATTAAGAATATTATTAACACATATCTGGAGATAATAGTATTTGATGAATTTCTCTATGAGTATCTCTGTGATCCTGGCAATTCCCCTAAAAAGTACTGGACTGACATTCTCCACATTTACCTACAACAGTCCAATCCATAGCTCTGCAGCAGGGCTTCTTATCTGCAATTTAAACGGCTGCTAAGCCATCTTCCTTTGTTTTGTGACACAGTAATTAGATCCACCTCCTTCCCTCGGTTCATGACCAATATTTCTGATTCCCTCACATCCCAAGACAATTTCTGTTGCCCTTTTCTTTAATTTTTTTCCACAAAAAGACTTTTTTTTTCCCCTCCTGAAACTTATAAGCTTTTTGTTCCCATTACAATCTTTGGCACGCAAAGCAGCTGGTATCAGAAAGTGCAAATGCTTCCATGTTCTTTGAATTACTATAAACTGCTGTATGGTTTTGTTCATCTTAAGTACCCAGTCTTTTGATATCTCAGCCAGTCCGTTCCACGCTCCCAAGTTAATAAGACTAGAGGCAGGGAGAGACATGAGAAAGGCCACCCAATTAAAGTGAGAAAATGAAGATCAAAACAGGCTACTGTGCTGTCATATGGTCAGGTACTGAACTGTGCCTGGTGTAGTCACTGATAACAGGCTAGATAACGCTGCACGTGTCGCTTTGCTGTGACCTTCACCAGTCACCTCGCTCGAGCCTTATGAGAGCTGACTAACTTTTAAGTTAAAAAGGCTTAGATTAAAATTATTAGTAACCCTGAAAATCCTCAAATAGCTTCACTGAAACAAGAGGAATGACTCTGAAATTACAAGCCCTGTGGAAAGGACTCTACATAATTTGATAATGGACACATCATTTTCTTCTCCATTAAACCAGCAGGAACTGAGCACTGAAAGTCCATGCCTACTAGAGGGATAGGGGATTAACCCATGTGGCATGTAAGCACGAGGTTACCCAGTGTCTCGGTCAATGCTTGGACCTGCTCAGGTACAAGCTGCTCCATACAGCATGTACTGTTCTCCTGATCATGCATACAGAAACCACAGCATAAACATTGCTCTAAGCATCAATACTAGGAGTAAGTGTTCCCAAACTCAATGTTCCTGTTCCTGAACTGAGAAGGAAGTGAGGGGCAGGAAACTCACTGTTAAACAGAGACATAAGCCTTCATTAAAACACCATGATGAATATCACCTGCATTTCAGAGAACTCTCACACCTGGAAATTGATAGGAAAAATAGGAGACATCTAATTTGCAAAATAATAATAAAAAATACTTCAATGGATTCTTCCTGAGGAGTATTTAAATAAGGGTTGCCTCTTCCTGCATATGGAGGGAGCTGAGAAGGGTTCACCACGCTTTGTACCAAATAATGCTCTTATTAGAAACTGAATGCATACCACAGGAATTCTTTGCTAGTGTATTCTACCGATTTTGACCAAAATTCTTGTAACTTCAGCTGCCATCAGAGTATTGGTGAAAAAGAAGAAGGAGTCTAAAAGACTAAAAGTCTGTCAGTATTACTGGATATCCCAGCTTGCAAAGAAGGCTGCCCAGCTTATCTCCTGGTGAACTTGGTATTTTACACAATGACCTGTAAGGAGTCCCCCTTAAATAAAATAACTAGGAAAACTCAAATAACTGGAAGGAGAGTACAGGTATAATTTTGTTACCTAAGACATCAAATAGTTTCACAACTGGTCTCTCAAAAACAAAGGAAAAAAACCTATCAAAATGCTGAATTTGGCTTCCATAGTGCAAAGAACAGCTGGAGCATTTCTGCATGACTTAGTTTAATGCAGCAGGATTGGAATTTTTAAGTTCCGAAGGATAAAAAAAAAAAAGCAGCATAGTTGCTTTTCACTTTCTGCTATCTGTACCAGTTACCACTTGGATCCAAGTATTTGCCACTTAGGATCCAACTATTCAAAAATTCACATAATTAATTGGTATCAAAGCAAAGGTCTGTGAAACATCTGTACTCAAGGAATGACCTTTGGATGTGAGAAGACCGTTCTTTGACTCCCCAAATCCTACAGCTCAAACTTGCTGCTCAAAAAACTGTTTTTCAGCTCCAAGTCCCATGTCTGGCAGTGAAGTGCAGGTGAAATATAAACAAACACAAGAGAAAGGAAGAGATTTCTTCGCCATTATTGAAGGCTCTGCAGGTTTCATTAATTTGGGTGTTCTGAGGAAATTCAGACCCCTTTTCCATTTCTTTTCTGATACTTTCCTGAAGCCTACACAACATAGCAAGCACTGCATTAGGCAGCACAGCTCTTGTGCCACCAGAGTCTCAAGGGTGGGCACAGATCGCATCTCAGCAAGGAACCCATACAGTCAGAATGCAGCAGCTGGGCAATGACTTGGGAGCTATGCACCACATCAGCTGGAGGTCTCTATGGGGTCAGAAGAGCAAGGGAACCAGAGAGACCTACTTGTCCCAGATTTCTCCCCAGATTCAAAGTTTCTTCCTATGGGGTCCTCTGGCACACCCAGACATGGGTATGGGCACAATGCATGTTCCTGGATGCAATTCTCTCAGACATAAAATCATACTGCTGCTCATGCCAGGCACTGGCATTTGTTCATAATCTTACAGGGCTATTTCACCTAATGGCTTCAAACCTGGCTTCCTGAAAGCAGCAGGGGACAGCTGCTGAAACACCATCAATCCAGACAAAGTCAACATGACCTGTGGACGTGGTCCAGCTCTGCCAGGAAGGGCCCAACAGTGAGGGTGGCTGAGGAAATATTATTGCAGCCTGGAGGCTTTCTCATGCGGAATTCTATTTTGGTGCACCATTTTTTTTGCTTGAGCATTCCCCAGACATTTTGGAAACTCCAGACGCAATAATACTGAGTTCTAGGTCACAATGTTTTTATTGATAAAGGTTTCATCATCCTGATATGGGTGTGAATGCTTGTGAATGCTGCAGGATTATACAGGGAATAATCACTCACCATAGCTCACAATATATAATATGCCCACCAAAAAGCACAGTAAATTAAATAACAGAGTTTCCTGCCAGTCCAAACAAACGTTTTTCCCTTCCTAGCAGAGCAAAGGAGTACTAACCCACAGAACTGCAGTGTTTCAGAACTTCATGTAATATTAGCAGGAAAAAAGTCACACTGCTATGAAGTGACACAGAAACATCCATAACACATTTTTGTCATCAACACAGCAGCTGTGGTTATACACTAAGAAATGTTTATTTGATCCATTTGCTAACATATAAATCAGCTTGTTCTAAAATTATTTCATAATGCGCGTTCTCAAGCAATGACCCAATTTGAGGTGAACTATTTGAGGTGATCATTGCATGTTTTGAGGCACGACAGCCATCTGAGTAACAACTATATCCTCTTTGTCCACAGACTGCAGAGTTTGCACCAGGAAGAGACCTGAAATGAAAGTAAATTAACCCATTTTACTTGAGCCATGTTAATTATTTTCACTTGAAAAAAAGAGACTGAAACTGTGAGTTAGTCAATGGGAAATCCTCAAGGACTTGGTTAAAGTTGTCATGTGTATCCACTTGCCCTAACCTTTGGCCTTTTGTCTAAGTACAAGGGGCATATCAGTTAAATATATGATGTCTTCTCTCTGGGAAACTCAGAGAGTTAATAAGCAATTTCAAACTAATATAATTTTGATGCATGGAAAAAAAATTACTTGGCTTTCCTCAGACAGTACAGCTGGGTAAGTACAGAATTTCCCGGCACTGCTTAAGGCTGGGTGGGGTGGGAAAAAGAAAAAGAGAAACAAATGAAGTTGCTAAAGAAGGAGGAAAAAGTGCAGAAATCCTGCCGAAGTTCAGGAATATTTTACTCCTTGTTTTGCTTATGGAGATCAAAAAATCCAAATTAAACATCAATCCCCTTGCAAAATGCCGATGACTTTGCTCAAACTAGGGCAGCTAAGGTGCTGAGAAGCCATGAAGTCCAGCTGTAGTCCTTCAGATAATTCAAATAAGCAAGTAGCTTAAGTGATAGGTCTCGTGTCTGCAGGATCAGCACAACAGTTCTAATCCTTGAGGAACTGACTCCTGAGTATGCCTATAGCCCAAACCCATTCTGTCCAAGTCCTCCAGGCACCTCAAAGCAGAAAATAGCAAGTGGAGAACATATGACCACAGCAAAGCCATGTTTCAGGGAGATCTCAGCCTGCAACAGAGGAACACGCAGGAAATTGCAAGCAGCTTTTCCAACCTGTTGCACAGCAGAGTGAAATGCCATTAGGCATTATGTAAATGGGTTGACTCATTTTCCCAGTGCCAGGGGATGGGACTGTGCTCACAGCTATGTCTGGCCGTCAGGTAGAAGGACAGAATTCCAGTCTCAAGAAAGGGCCTTCTTATTGCCTTTTAACTTGTTCTTTTTTTTAGCCTGTAGCCATACTCTCAAATCAAATCTACAATTTCATTGCACCAATCACTTATTTTTCACCTAAGCACCTGAAAAACAAATGCTGAAAAGTCTACATATTACACTACATGCCCCCACTATAAAAAGGCAAGCAGTGCACAAACTAATTAATCAACAGAGGGTGCATGGTGGAAGTCAAACCCACCTTATGAATCCGTTCACGAAATGAGCAGTCTTCTCTCCTCTTACTTTCCCCATGGCTTCCTTAAGTGATTCCTTAATTCCTTAATTCCTTCCTTAAGATTTCTCTCTCTAGGATTTTTAAAAGACAAAAGTATCCTTTAATATGTGCAGGGAGAAATTCAGGACCATGCCTACACAAAATATATGTTTTTCAATATTTGATCTACATACTGATCTTACCGATGTTAGTGACTCCCCTGACTGGTTTCCTGTGGCTGAACAAGAGCAAATAAATTTTAAAGAGATATCTGAAGCTAGGAAATACAACTTGCAGATGTATGTGTGCCAGTACCTCCCTCTTAGCCCCAAATTTGGCAGACAGGTCTTTCAGAAACAGCTGGCAGGAGGTGACCCTTTTAAAGCAGTGCACAGGCACAGGAATGATTTTTATGTCAAGAAAATAATGTTAAGTCCATTAAAGTAAACTTCTTTCTGCAGTGATTCAGGGACCTGTGAAGTTGAAAGAGAATGCTGGAATCCCACCCAGTGCAAAACACAGCCCAGGAGATTTAATCCATTTATTTCTGTAGCTGTCATGTACATCCACTTCATTAAGCCCCTAAATTTTGACTGACCTCAAAACTGTATTCCAGAATTAAAATTAACTTAAAAGTCACTGTCTTCAGGGCTGTGTCAACACTGCCTTTTGTAACACAGACCTGGAGGCAGGCCACTAAAATATGACTGTGCAACTATATTGTTAAGAACCTGCTGCTCAACCTCCTCCATGTCCCATGGAGCCTCCTTGTCATGCAGTAGGAACCTTTCCAAGAAAGAACCTGGCCCACCCACCTGTCAGGGAATATTTCCTCATGTTTGACAGGACAGGCATTGGCAGATTCACGACAGCATGGGTGTATCTCAAGAAATGTCCTATC
The DNA here is from genome assembly GCA_018697195.1 of Certhia americana. Lineage (NCBI taxonomy): Eukaryota > Metazoa > Chordata > Aves > Passeriformes > Certhiidae > Certhia > Certhia americana. Next base: position 62,422,436 of record CM031858.1, on the reverse strand, counting down.
CTGAACCCAGCCCATCCATAGTGCAAGGAGTGCTCAGTTTGGATGCAAGATGAACTGGAGTATGACCCCAAACTTGGAAATGTGCTCAAAAAGCAGCACAATCATAACCTACATGCCAGAAAACTTATGAACACTCCTTTGATCATGCCCTCTTCATCTGAAGTGGTCTCATCAAAAATAAAATGCATCAAATCCCTCCTCACACAGAGCATAATTCTGCAGGTTCAAGAAGGGATCTGTGTTATGCTGTTTGGGAGGAAGGTGTGCAATTATGCAGTGCAGCACTATTAAAATCAGCCATATAAACTGGTTGCTCATCTAATCCATTGCACTCTTTGGCTCACTTGCTCTTTTGAGTTTCTGCCTTGTTCTCCACTCTGCAGCTGCCTTGCACCTCCCACTCCTTCTTCTTTACTGTCTTCATGTAAATCAAAAATCCATCAAACTCACTTCTTAAGTAATAAATCAATTCCTTGGATTTTTCAGCTATAAAATCATGACTTTGTGGCTGCAAAGGCAAACTGTGTTTGAGCACCTGGATGACAGCAAGAAAAAGAGAAAAAGAAGTATTATAATAATACTTAAGGCTCACAGAGGGCCTTTTCTTCTTGGCACATTTGAACTCACCAGAAGGGTTGTACTATACTAAAAAATAATTCTCATTTCTTTCTTGCCAATAACACCCCCCACCCAAAAAAAGAACCAAAAAATCCCCAACCAAAACCAAAAACACCAAAAAAAAAAAAAAAAAAAAAAAAAAAAAAAAACCAAAACCCCCCCCCCCAGCATTCTTATAATTTTCTATGCTATTTTCTGTTTGTATGCTGCATTCATGACTTTCTTCCCTGAATATGGGTGAGTACAAATGTCAGAGTCAGACTATAAATACTGGAGCACACACAGTATATTCTTGGTTTCTTCTAAACATCAAACCATATCACCAATTAAAAAAGAAAGAAGATAGAAAAGGAGCACTCAGCCTCCATCTACCTGCTTCCAAGCCAAGATAAGGAAATTATCTCAAACTTTCCACAAAGCCACATATTAGTTCCCATCAAAGCCAGGAGAATCCATCCTATTGTTTCCCTTGCTAGTTCTGCATTGCTACAGAGCTTCTGAATTTGTTCAGAGCTTGTTGATGTTGTTGTTGTTATTGTAAAAGCTGAGTGTTACACAAGACAGAGAGCTTGACAGCTTTCCCACAATCCTCAGCATGTGGGAATAGCGAGTAACAAAGTGTTAACACCTGCCAACTGGTGGTTAGGTGTACATGTCTCTGTTAACAACAAACACTGCTGCTAGCAGTCATCAGAGCAAAGCAGCAAATCTGTTCCCTTCTCCAGCTTGGAAAACACCAAACAATAACAAAAAAAAGGCACCTAATTGCTTGATTAAGATGTATCAGTGTTGGAAACTGCTGATCTAGAACATTGAATCCCTGACATTTAATTCACTCTTGATTAAACAGAAATGTTTAAAACCAGTTATTGTGCAGGCAGAAGCTCAGAGCGCTGTATACCATCCAGGGAATTGTGGCAGTGAAACTTTTTACAAAGAAACAGAATCAGAATCACCTCCTGTCTGTTGTTTTATAAAAGCATCAGATACTGAGACTCCCTGGCTTTTAAGAAAAAGGGATGGAGGAGCACTAATGAAGAACTAGGAGTCAGGTAACTCCTTGGAACTTCCAGGGGAACCTAGTGGAAAAGTCCAGCTCCTGCTCTGAAAAATGTTGCTAGACACAGAAGTTGGGGCCATTTCTTTATGATGAGAGGGATTAGTTGTGTGCTTTTAAAAATCATGTTTTCATTTGCTGATTTTCTGGGCAGCTTTGTGAGCCAGGTGGCGCTGATTTATCATTACCAATTTGCATGTGACTAATGTCCTAGACCTGAGGCTAAAAGCCTGCTTGCTCTAGATTTGCCCTCAGTAGCCAGCTTGCTTGTTTTGTTGCTTTCCCCAGGACAAAAAGGTAAGGGAGAAGTGAGGCAATTCACTCATCTCAAGTAAACTAGAGATTGCTAGGTCAAAAGGAAGGAAACTTCATTAATGTAACAGTACTGATAAAAGTTCACTGCTGTCCAAACCTCCCTAACTGTGCACACAGAAACTCCAGCTCAACTGGGAAGAGACATTAATCCTGTTTTCCATCAGAGTGTATTTCTTCAGTAATTGCTATCAGGAAAAGAAATTATCCCATTCTTTAGCAGTGGAGCAGAGAAGGTATGGGTTTGAATTTCACATTTATGTCCTTCCCCTAAACATACTATCTGAAATAATTCAGACAACTATGATTGTACCTGATTAATCAGATGATGGTTAGAACAACAGATAATTTTAACCTACATCAGTTCCTGAATCTAAGTCACATGGGAGGAGGAGGATGAGTGGAAGGCATGAGTAACTTCTTTTGATGGTTCTACCAATTTTTGTCAGCATTAATGTTGCATGAAATCAAGACTTCCAGTAGTCAGCACCTTGAAACAGGGGACACACATTCTCCTTATTTTGTGAAACATCAAGTATTTGAAAATCCTGCAAGTAGTAGGCAGTTAGCGATAATAAATCATCTTACAAAGGCTGGCAGAACACTGTTCTGACTCTAAGCAACATCATTTACCAAATTGGTATGGTGTAGGCTCAAACAACCTTCCATATAAAGCGCCCTGCAGAAGGTTCTATGGATAAAAATGGACCACGTTTTAGCTTGCCAAAAGTGGCTTTCTACACCAGGAAAAGAGGAATAAGGCAATATACTTGCCTGCTAACATGAATATTGACCAATTTACTGAGATAGGATTTTTCCAAATAGCAGTTGGAAAGCTTTTTTGGTATAGGAGCTTTAGGATCACCTGCACCAGAATAGTATTAGAGGAAAATTTCTAAGCTTTGTGTGAATATTCAAGCCCCTTAACAGATGAATTTAGAAATTCAGTCACATGGTTTCGATGACTCAGCCATTTGTTAGTCATCCCCTGCCCATTATATCTCAGGAAAGTTACAGATACCCATAATTAGAAAGGCAATCCCCCTCCTTCTGTGTCTTTTCTGCCTGTTCTCTAGATATGTCTTCTCACTCCCTTACTTACCAGAGGTCTTGTGTTATTTATTCCCATTCCCCTCCCACCTAGATTTATTTCCTTACTGTGTCACCCATTTTTTGCCCTCCCCACAGTCTATAGATCCTACCCCATGTTCAAATTGTTCCAAATCAACAGCTGCTCTTGCAGCCCTCTTCAATCCTCCCTTTTCTGAACCCAGTAGCTCTGCCTGGGTCCTCCTCTCTCTCTCACACAGGTTTTTATCAACACGGTTGCCTTCTGTGTTTCCATGGGCCCTATTCAATTCAGTGCCATTCTTGCACACCATGGGAGCAAAATGCAAGAGAACTGGGTTACTTCTGTGTAAACTTCTCCTGGGCTGGTTTCTTTAATTTGTCTGAGTTGTTGATCTGTGGAGTTGGCACTTCTGTTCTTCCTCCAAGTAACATTGCTACCTGATATGTTATTTTTACTCTTGGCTACTACTCCCTCCTTGCATCATTCCACCAGTTCTCTCTCCTTTGCTGGGTCAAACAGCTTTCTTGGGTTTGCCTTGTAACACGCTATCCTCTCTTCTTGCTGTTCAATCAACTCCTACCATTACTCTGCCAGTGATAACTGCATTGATCAGAAGCATGTCAAGTCAAGTTTTCCCAGTACTCCATGAAAAGTCTTTTTCATATTTTCTTTTTGGTGAAGAACAGAGATGTCTGAACTACCAAAGCCAGAGGGCCACCTGTTATTCAGCCTGAGACAGTGTAGCTCCTGTTCAAGAGGACAAACATACAGAAAATGCTGTAGTGAATTATCAGGGTCTGATCTGCAGTAGGCAAAGGGGCATGCATCACTTAAATCTCAAATTTATGGCCGAGGCACTGGGAAGCAAGGGAAGACTGGGAAGGACATGCCTTTATCACACTGAGCACACTCCAAATATGAGGATGTGAGTCTCACAAAACTCTATCCTTTTAAAAAATACTGTGTAATCTTCTCTTTAGAAAAAATACCCTGGTGGAAAATTTCAGACCAGTACTAAACTCTCACACCCTTAATGCCATAAACATCTCACACTGACATCTATAGTGCCTCTGCCAATTTCCAAATTCTTCCTGAGTTACTCTTTTTTTGGTGACAGAAGACATTAGGTCTGTTATCGGCTCATTATCCCACACTTGTCCCAAACACGTGGCATGTGTATTTTACCTGAGGCTAACCCTGCCTTCTTCAGGACAAGACACCCCATGACAATCCCTTTTTCAGCAGCACTCCTGCCCCTTGGGGTGTTTGCTGGGCATTGCCAGGCTGCCAGGCAGACAGGTGCACACCAGAGCAGTAAGGCTCGCTTAGATATTATTGGTCTGAACTTTATCCATTCTGTTTCTTTCTGAAGCAACCATCTTCAAGGCAGGTTTGTTCTTTGTTCAGGCACCTTATAATACCTGAGACCACAATACTAGAACATTCCAGCAGCAGAAGAGCTAAATCTAAATGCAGAAAAACCCAGCATAGTCTGGTATTTAATACACTGAGGGTATGGTCTGCATTGAGCACACAAAGTCTGACTCCATCCATGACTCTACCAGGTGGTGAGGGCTCTGGCAATCTCTGATTTGGCATAATGAGGTCACAGCTTTTCCCACTGACACATGCACATTCCTGTCTTTAACCTTAACATGAACAGGTTAAAGTATCTTCCTCCTCTACTATATTCAGATGGTGACTGAAAGCTACATCTGCATAGTGTTTTCCCGTTAGGTCAATAGCAGCCAACAAAGGAGCATTTCTTCTGGTTCTTTAGCTGAATAGGAGAAAACAATTGATACAATATTAGCCCAAAGAGGGAGGAATATAGAGCACCTGAAATGCACTGCCAACAAAGCAATTAGCAGGAAGATTGGGGGTGGGCATTGACTGCCTGCCCTGTTCATCAACCTCACTGAGGGACTCAGTTCCCAGTTATTTAATACAACTCGTCAGAGGTAACATGCAAAGTTTTGCACACAACTGTCTTGGAAATAAAGTGCTCTTCCTGCATATCAGGAAATAGATCAGTTTCTTGGTAGTCTTTGAACAAAGGAATTAGTTGCCCAGTCCGTTCCACGCTAATCTTAGTAGTTTGCACTACAGGCTCCACTTCATTTCTTACAACTGGTCTATTTGAAGAGCAGCTGGGAAGGAAATAGTTCTGGTGGTGGTGATGTGGAGGACTCATCCAAATGGACAAGTTAAAAAAAATGTTAGGACAAAACAGGAATGTGAAAAATACAACACCTACCTCACAGTGAATTCCAGGATGTTGGCCAGTTTAGATGGTTTCTTGGAGGGTTAATGTCTCAGTGCCAGGCAAATCTTGTTTCTGTTCTGTAGATCAAGGCTCCAGCCCTCCAGCCCTGCATTTTTTGTATCCAATATTGCATCCTGTTTGTCTTTTATCCCTCACCAATGATATGCATCCTTTTCACCATTGAAAATCAGGTAACAAGAGCCTTAATAAAAAGGAGTATTTTGGTGTGATTCTAAAAATCCTTCAAGTGAAAGACACATAGGCTTAATCTCTGGACTAAACACAAGATCTCTCCAGCATAGAGCAATCAAAGTAATCTTGCTAGTGTTTGTCAGGGCCTGAGCATTGGAGTTGTCCTGATCATAAGCACTATAATCTTATCAAGAAATAAATACTTAATTACATATCACATGTTCTTTGGGCTATACAGTTAGCTAAAGGCCCTGCATCTGTGTGATCAGATCCTTCGGAAGGAAAAGATAGCATGCAAACACTAACCACTTATTTCCAGTTCCTATTTTGGTTTCTACTCTTCAGCACACAAAAGAATGCCTGTCTTACCCAAGCCTGCCTCAGCATTAGACAGACTGTGTTTCCAGGTCACTTTCCCTCCTTTTGTCCCATGTTTTAGCTTTCTGCCTGTAAGAACAAAGCCAAGGGTCTTGGGGCTATTTGCTTCTTTGGGGGATTTGGATGCACTACAGGGTGAGGCTGGGCCTCATTTTAAGAGAAGGCTCCAGCCCACACCAGTGCCAAGAGGCTGACTAATGCAATTATTTCCTTGCAGAGCAGCATTTTTCAAAGTGCTGATTCTTATTAAGAAAAAGGAACGGATTTGGAGCTCATATTTTGATCTGGTGCCCAGGATTATTTGGAAATTCTTTTTCCTGGAACGAGACTTTTTATTCCAAATTTCTCCATGGTGGGGAGAGAGGGTTTCCTGGGCAGAATTAGGATAATGATTACAGCCTGTATACAATCAGTTCTAACCGCTGTGGAACTCCAAAAATGAATGTTATTGCTCAGTGGCTTCATTGAAAACAGAAGTATTATTTAACCAGAAGGATGGCAACACATGGAAATAGCTCATTATCATATTTTCTCCCTATTTGAAATGTCACATTGAGTATGTATCTTTCATGTCCACTACGCTTTAATTAATTTGGACTGTGTTTAAATATATTACACAGTATGCTTTATTACAAAATTCTGACACATTCCCATTGATGAAGCAGGGCTTTCCTTCAAACACATGAAAAAGGCAATAGAAGCTACATTGCTAAATATTGTTTTAAATACAATAAGAATACCACATCATCTCTGTGTCTGCCTGTGTTTTTCTGTGGCATGAAACATACAGAGCAAAACCAACATTACATCCAAAGCTTGCTTGCTGTTTATTGAAGGGACAATGATGTTAGCATTATTATTCTAGATCTAAATCTTAACCACTTACCTTATTTACATAATTGCAAGACAAACATATATTTTACTCAATGGCTGGAAAAGATTCCAGCAGTGTGATTGCCTAGAAATTAAAAAGTAGAATTGCAGGGTGTATGTGTGAGATGAAAATGGCTTGTTTTAACACAGCTGGTGCATCTTATCTTCTGTGCACTTTCAAAACAGCACTTATAAGAATGGTTGTCCTCCTCCACCCAGGTCTCCAACAAAGTAGAGGATTTATTTCATTTGCTAACCTTCCTCTGGGATGCAGTCACTCCAGAAGTTATTCATGATTTGTACTTGTTTAAGCAACTGGGAGAATCAAAACAGTTTTTAAAATAATGTAAAAATGAGAGTTCATTCAACTTTCAGTGTACCTTGGACTGAAATCCTCTATTACTTAGAATTCTATGCTGAATGAGATCAGGGATTTTGTAGAAGGTGTGACTAATGTCTGTCTGATAAGATGTCATCTTTGCACTACTGTTGAGGCACTGATATATTGGCTACTGAACTCCTGTAAAACAATTGTAGCCATTGGAGCCATCTTGGCCACAGCAAGCAGCTGAGTACCTGCCTCCTCACTGCAGTTCTCTAACACACTGTTATCCCACCCACTAGATGCCACCAAGCACTGATTGTGTTTGTATCAGGAAGGAATCTCTTTCCTCACTACTCACACCCCATTCAGGAACCACTTGGAGCCAAGACTGGTGAAGGAGACCTGATTCATTCCCCGGGAGCCAACTGAGTGGTGTACCTCACACAACAAGCCTCTGCATGACATTGCAGTCAATCCCAACAGCTTGTTCTAAAACATGTTCCAGGGACAGCTCCTTGGACCATTGCTTCCTCATCCATCCTCCTAAGAGAGCAGTAATCAAAGTTTTATTATCTGAATCATGGATTCAATTTTTTATTATTGTTATTTTCCCTAGCAGATGGCCTCTTTCCAAAATAATTTCACAAGCAGAGATTCTTATCATGGGGAAGGTAATACTGTTCTGAAACAAACTCCCCTATGGGACCACGTGGAATAAATGTGTTGTTCCTTAGATAAAGGAAGGCGTTAGACTGCTCATCACTGTGTGGATGCTGCCATGGAGGAACAACCCTGCTTTGTGCTGTTAAATACTCTACTACTTATTCTTCTGCCCTGAGTGTTCCTTCCTCACCCCACATAACCCTTTCCTCAGAAAACATTTATACTAAGAAAAAAAATGTTTTTCAGTGTTTGAACAAGAGCAAAAAAGTTGTGTTTAACTACAACACATGTCTGTCTTTAAAAATCTGGATTGGTTTTATATTTAATTCATTCACTGAATTGTAATAAATGAATAAACCTAATTTGGAGGATAATAAAAATATGAACTGTGTTGCTGAAGCCAAAAGCAATAACTACAACTTGGTTTTTCCCAGTTCTTTGCTCCTTCGGACCCAAGTGTTACTGTTGCAATTTTTTTTTTCCTGTGTTTTAAGTGTTTTGTTTATTTGATTTCTGCATTAAAGGAAAACTCCAGTGTAATATAAAAGGATACTATAATCACGATGTCTAATTACAAAGAAAAGCTAAGTGTCTAATATAAAAACATGCAATAAAAAAGAATAACTACCAGATCAAAAGCCATCGACACAACAATCTGAAGAAGCAGGCTAGGAAACACTACTCAGCTCTCCCCCTTACAGAGTATGAGGAACCAGAAAACTTCACTGAGAAAATTGAACAGGCTACTTGATAATCTCATCTAGGCTCCCTCTTCCATGAAAGGCTGGACAAAAGGACCTTCCAAGCCCCCTTCCAGCCTGGGCTGCTCAGTGATTCTATAAAATTGGAAAATCTCTCTGATGCATGGCTCTCACATTAACTGCAGCTTTTCCTCCTTGGTTTACTTTCTAATTTCAAGAGCTTGTTCTTACTGGTTTGTTCTTTACTGGGTTTGGGGCTTGTTTTCTTGTTTGAGGTATTTTTTGTTTGTTTGTTTTTTCCCCTGATTTCCAAGAGTAACAAATGTGAAATGGTATCCTTTTGGCTGCTAGTGGGCAGGATCTTGTGTTCTTCACACATTTAGATTTTCCATCAAAATCATCAGGAATGTATTAAAACAAGCAGGCTAGTTTCCATCTCTTGGCACAAGTCAATGAAGCATTTAGATGTACATGAAACACAAGACTGACTATGCAACTGGCAGCTTCTAAAAAGGAGTAGACCATTTAAATATGTTCCTGAAAGAGCAATGTTTCTTTACCTGGCCACAACCAGCCCTACTGAAAGAAACAGTAAAATTGCAGACAGCCTTGCCATCTACAGCTTCCCTTGAATTCACAAGCAATTTAGGTTTGTTTTGTAGACCTTAAATAGTCTTTAGACCACCTTGTATTAAAGTCAGCTCATTACTCTTGCCCATATGCAAGTGGACCAGAGTCTAATGTGCCAAATTCCAAGCCTGAAAGCCTGTTTAACCATAAAACCCCTCACAAGGCAGAAGCATGAGCCACTTAGTTGTATTTGAGGGTAGAAGGGACAAAAGAAATAAGTAGAGCTATCGGAAGGATTTTTCAGAGAGTCTCAACCCAGAGCAACAACCTTACTAAATCAGCAGAAATTATCCTGCAGAAAAAAAAAAAAAAAAAAAAACTAAAACACCTCAACCCACAAAACAATCCAAATTCCAAAAAAACTTCTAAATAATTTTTGCATCTCATGTGTAGGACTTCATGTTTCTGTGTAACTTGGCAGTGGAGCAATTTTTAGCGAAGATACCAACAGAAGATTCATCAGCAACCATACTGACATCTGAAGAGGCATATGCTCACAAGAAATATTTTGCCTATTTGCTTTAACCTGATATTTAAACCCACAAAGTATATCTATACCTTGGATAATGCCATTTACCTTGTGCACAGGTGTGTGTTTGTGATTTTAAGAATATTTCAGCACTGCAAAAGCATTTAATAAAATACAGATAATGATACTATAATTAGGAGACTCACAAACAGAAATATTCTAGAGAACACTGGTTGTTATTGTTATTTCTATTTCACTTTAGAAGGAAATATTAAGTTTGGCTTTTTTTTAGCGAGGACAACAGTCATGAGACAAATGACACTTAGAAAAGCATTCTCTATAGATCAGCTCCTGCTAATCCATTCTGCCATTGGCAGACCTCATTCATTTTTCCATGTTGATTTTCCTAAAGTGATTAAATAGCTTAAACAATAGAATTACAAGAGTTTGGAGGAAGGGAGAAGCCTTTAGAGAGGTAAAATATTTTTTTTTAGAGGGAAGTCTGTTACAATCAAATGGCTACAAAGGTGATATAAACAGTCAAATCCCCCTGCAATTTCAAAATGTGTTGATTTAACTAAGATTTAAGCAACTTAAGTATATTGTTCAGGATAGATTCTAGTCCAGAAGAATTCTGACTACATTTGCCAGGCAATGATTGCCTTCATTATTTGCAATAGTGTTCATTCCTTTACTCTAGTGTTCCTATTCTGCATGCAACTTCCACTGGTTTTATCATTGCTGCAATTAATTGTCCTAAATCTAAAACAGCGCTGGAAACAGAATTTGACTTAGTCAAATCACACATAATTTGCAAGACATTCACTGCAACGTAATCTCTGCTGAAATGTTTACAAGTTGCCTGTGAAGGAGAACTAAAAGCCAAAAGGGATTTCAGAAAGATGCTTGTGAAAAGGCCAAATGTACCTAACTACATACACTATGCCACACCACAATCATGGTCTTCTCCCTCCAGGGTCATTCAGTCCTACCAAGAATTACAGCATTTCAGTTCAGCTCTATACACTGCACCTCTTCCCCACAAAAGACCAAAAAAAAAGTGGATTAATCAGCTAAAAAGTGGTAGGGATGCAAAATCTAATGCTGTCAGCATCCTGATGCAAACCGCTATGTAAATCTAAAATCTTTATAATTTCGTTCAGTGAAGTTTATCACTAAGATTTGTTTGCACTTCAGGTTTTACCTTCAGTGCCCTCATACCTGCGTGTTCCACCTGCATGTCTCTGAGGCAACAGAAGTCTCCCCGTGACTTTCTGTGGAATATCCTAACTCAAAGAGGAAGAAATACAGATTTAGCTTCAATTTAGTCAGTGGGTATGTTCCCCACAATATAACTTTCAGAAGCAGAAATCCTTGCTTCTACCAAATGAAAGCAAAAATCTTGCTGTTTCTAGAAACGTCAGAAAAAAATCCTACATTTTCCTGCCTCCTCTTTGCCAAAAAGGACAAGCGAAAAGTATGTCAAAGGCTTCCACATTATTACCTTGACAAAACAAGCTGCTTTTGGGCTTCAAGTAAAAGATTAAGCTATTATAGTTTCTATTTCTAGATGGCTCAAGAAAATTCATGGTAAAGGGAGTCTGTGCTGATGGACTCTTGCTGCACAGGGTAGCTACTCATCAGCTTGGAGAACACTCCGATAATTCTAGGGTTCAGTAGGCTCACAAAATAGAGACAACACTGCAAGGCACAATGTCCTATCTAATATTTATAAAACCTTTAAAAGTATGAAAATGTGAACATATTCTCTTAGAGAAAGATATGTCTCAAAGCCAGCAGTATGCACACACTTATATAAACAAAATAAGGTCTTTCACCCCCAAAACTTGTGTTTTGTTGGCTTTTTTTAATAAGTATTATTTTAATACCAACACAAAACTTCAGTGTTTTGAGAATTAGGAGGACATGGGCAGGCTATTTTTCAGTAGAATTCATAATCTATTTATAAATTAAATTGATTTTTTCTTAATGGCCTCTGTACCACCAAAAAACAGCAAAAATGCCAAGTAATGCTACTAATAGTTTGCCAGTCTCTATGTATGAGAAGAGTTTGTACCTCTGTACCTTTTTTTACAGAGAATCAGTCTGATTACTTGCAGGCACAAATGGGTCATCCAATTAAAGACTCCATTTGGCATCCTAAAAGCTGTGTCTGTCTTTCTGAAATTCTGAGGGTCCATTCTGGAGGAATAAAACAAATTGTAAGGCACTTTAAACATACTACCAAATCCAAACTATGTAGCTATATAATATATAATATTATATATATATATATATATATATTGTAAATGATAATACACGACAGATGCATTCAGAGTTAGAAAGAATGGAAAAGGAGAGGAGAGATAGACTGGAAGAACAGAGAATGTGTCCAAGGTAGGCTGATATGATCTAGGTTAATCATCACCTTATAGATGAATCATAACAATTCTGAATACAAGAAAAATACAACAACCTTAATGAGAGGGAGCACATGAACGTCAATAAACATATGGGTCTTAGAAACCCATTTACTGATTTAATCTAGCATCTTGGATCCACTAAAGCTTGAAAACAGGTTCTGGAAGCCATTAAAGAAGAATGCTGTGAAAACCAATGTGTGAAGCAATTTGAGGTGTTCACTGATGACAACATGTGAGCAACAGAGACCTCCACCCAAATAATATGTTCCAATTTGAGTCTGGATGGAACAAGGAGGTAGTTAAGAGCTGAGCAGTGGTATGTAGGCAGAAAGATCCATAGTTTTGAAGAATTCTGGGAAATAATAAAGGAAGTGGTAATTAGGTTATGGAATCCTAGAAAACATAGGGAATTTGGGGCTAGATAGTGGGGAAAATGGAGGGAGAAAAGAAAGAAGTTAAAGTCTGTATAAGATGACAGAATTTGGTGCCTAAAGAGACCTAATTTCTCAGCATCTCAGGAATGCAACAAGGTTGTGAGAAAATCCTGTTGAAACTTTGATCATTGCTTTTGCCACTGAGCTCATGTCCCAGTAGGACTCTCTGCTTGAATCAGAGTAATGTAGGACATTTAAATTGTGATTGCTGGCCCAGCAGAAAATAGTGAGCCTAGTGGGCTGGCTATATTTAACACTGCAGAGAGAGAACTTGCAGAGAAGGGTAGAACATCAAAAAGCAGAAGTGACAAAGTAATGAGTTACCTGGAGTCATAGAGGAAAGAAGTAGATGGTAGAAGTAGGGCAAACATGCCTTGAGAAAGGAGGATGACTTCCTACTTTTGGATTACCGCGTTTCTTTACATATATTTCTGAAAATCTGCTGGTGATGTTGTGACCTCGGCTGTCCCAGTTTAAGTTCAGACTGACATTTTCATTGTTGTTTCGGCTTAATTTCCCCATAAAAGCATGTATCTACCAGAGTCTACAATCAAATCTATTCCATGGATTCATGGAACTGCTGAAGTGTGAAGGGGCCTCTGGAAATTGTCTAATACAAGATCTGTATCCAACTTAAGATGTTGGTCCAGTAAGTAACTCAAAGGATGGAGGCTGCTCAATCTCTCTAGGCAACTTGTTCCAGTATTCAACCAGTTTTATACTACAGAAGTTGTCTTTTTTGCTTACACGGAGTTTCCTGTGTTTCAGTTTGGGCTCACTATCCCTTGTTCTTACACTGAGCGTTATCGAGAAGAGTTTAGTTCTGTCATCTCTAGCGCTACCTCATCAAGTATTTTTGCACATTTGCACCAGGTGGCTGTCACCAGGATTGAGGAGAGGGAAGGGAAGAATCATCTCCTTTGACTCATCTGTTCTGCAGTATGGCAAACAAGACAGAACTATTGCAGGGGATTAGCAAAGGAAGACACAACTTACTCTATTTGGAGTGAAGCTATGAGGAAAGCAGGGTCACTGCTCATGTCAACAGCCCAATTGGGTTGCACAAAAATATCTCACAGGGTTTCTCCGGTATAGACATTTCTGCCTTGTATCTCTTGGACTATGGCAAAGACTTAATGCCAAAAATTAAATACCCCAAGTAAATTTTAAAAAATGCTTCAAATTTTTCACGATTGTTTTCCAGAGTTGCTAACAACCTGTTATAAGACCTAGATCTGTACAGAAACAGCAGAACAGCTAGCATTTTATAAAACAACTACCATAAAGAAACATTTTTCCACATTAATTATCCCAGCTGATGAGAAGTAAACACACTACTTGTCAGAAGCTAGAAGGAATCACCATCAACATATTAAAATTTATCATAAATTCTAGAAAAATTTTCATAGTTTCCCAGGGCCAAGCTTAGTAGCATGAATGAACTGTGATAAACATTTATAGACCTCCTTTTCCTCTCTCATTACAGTGCACACTCTCCTGCCTGTGAACAAAAAATCTCTGTAAGGTAGGAGTCACAACAGGTGGTAAACACTCCAACATTTAAGGGCTTGTTTAGATGGTAAATGAAACCAATCCAATTAAGCAAGTTGTAAATCACACCCTTAACATTTCATCAGTAGTTAACATGAGACAGAGATTTCAGAACCATTTTAGTACAGCTAAATGTGATTTCTTTTATCAGCTTAAATTACATCAAAACTAGGGTTTACAAATAGACCTTAATCAAAATATTATTAATTAGAATGCAGTTATTTCCTTTGGTTTAGTTACCACATAGATGAATCCTAAGACTTTGTAAACATATGCATGCACACACAGAACACTCACTGGTTCAGTGGGAAGACAGATTACAAATTACTCAGTGCTGCCAATTAGTGAACAAGCAGGGCAAAAAAATCTGCAAATAGAGGCAAAGCAGAATGCTTCACAAAATGTATGCTGCTTCTCGTACTTGAAAAATGTCATAACTGATATTGTGAAACATCCTACCAAGTGAACCAGGGAATATCCTGTAACACTAGATATTGGAAAATATATGAGAATATGTAACACATAGGAAAGAAATTCTCATTACAGCCTTGGGTTAAATATTTAGCAAATATTCGCAGAAGAGATGCATGTCAGCTTGAGATACATATCAGCAAATGTCAAGGGAAGCTTTTATGCTGATGTATTGTCATGATTGTTCAGGAATACTGCAAGTAATTTTCTGTAGGATGCCCTAAAACGAATTAGTGCTACTATATAGACAGCCCCCCATTAAGCTTTCTACCAGCATTTCTGTGGTCATGTTACACCACTGCAAATGTGCAAGAGCCAGCAAATCTTTAACTCTGCATATTCTGCAGAAAGTTTTCAAATAACTTCCTGTGAGGATTCAACAGAAAATTCTGACCTGCTAAGCTCATTCAGTCAGGGAAGAAAACTTGTGCCACATGACCAATAACAAATAGGCTGTGCAGCTTAAATTACCAATATTGAACACCTCCACAAACCACAGAATAATTTACAACGTGTCAATCAGCTGCAAAGACTTCTGAGGAAATGGCAGACAACTGGGAGGTGTTGCTTAAAGAGGCGAGATTCAAATAAGCAAATGAGGCAGCTTCAATACTTACATAAGTTAATGCAGCATCTATGTTACTTTCACTCTCTTGTTAGCAAGTGGGACTGTTTCCCGTGGGTCATGTAGAGCCTGTGCTGCTTTCTGTATGAGGGAATCCTAGGCAATGCTATGCAGGAGGGGTATAGCCAATAAATAAATAGATTTTTGCAGAATTAGCATCAGTGGCTTCCAGTCAGGATCCAGTCCCTAAGGGACAAAATGCTGCAGTCAGAGTCAGGATGACTCCAGGCAGATGCCATATCCACTATGTGGATTAAACATGAATGTCTGGTTTAAACAGAACTGTCTGGGTGAGTTTTTGCCACTCCATAATGACCTTATATTTTCAGATGGTGGCTTAGTGTCAAAAGACATGGAAAGGGATGCAATTACACTCTGCAAATATACCAAGAAGAAAGTATATAATGGGAGAAAGAGGAATGTAAAAACAATGTTGGCACAGCAATAGGGAGAAGTCAGCCAGAAATATGTTTAGATATTAGAAAAAATGGTCATAAGCTTCAGGGAAATAATTGACCCTGGGGCAGATATTGCATAAATATAACAAGGGAAGAAAGTCTTTCCTCATTTTTAAGATAGTTGATGCTAAGCATAATACAATGCAGTTACTTGTTGCAGGAAGGGATTGGCCTGGGAAGGTCCCTCTACTCCTGTTGAAATTTATATACATAGATGGAGAGACAGACATAGAAAAAGGCTGATTGTACATAGCAAGGTGAGCCTCAAAAGAATATGAACAAAAGCAAGTTTTTTTCCTTTAGAAAAAGAAAAAAACAAAACCCAGCAGTGAGTGGCTAACATAAGCAACCGCGTTATAACTTTGGATGTTGTTTTTTTCAAAATATTGGCATACTGTTTTCATGCAGCTATTATGAAGAAATCACACTGTGAAGCTAGAAGCCTTCCTGCAAACCAGGATGGGAAGCACAGAATCGGCTGCAGTTTCTTCACTGCAGGGGTTTCTCTAAAGGAAAAAATAATAATATGATCATTGGTTTTGTGCACACACACTAAGAAAAATTCAGTTTGCAAACAATGAACATCCTTTGTGTTCAGCGTTGGCAAAGCAATTGATTCTAGTTTGAGATTGGACTTGTGCCACTGCAAAAGCAGTTTGTCTTTTCTGTTCTGAAAAGTACTGTAATGAAGAGCTTCAACAGAGAGGATTTTTATCATTAGACTGGCTATATTTTCTTTCAATTCTCTTGCTTCACCAAAAAAAGTATGGAATTCATCATTCCAGCATATTGAGAAATAAAGTCACTCTGAAATACTACAGAAAATGTTAGAACTTATTATATAACAAAAAAACCCCAACAACACACAAAACCCAAAGACAAACACAACAAAACAAACAAAACAACACCCACCCACCCCACCCCCCCCCACTAAATTTCCAGTATACTGTTATCTCCCTCCTTCACAGGATTTTCTTTCTGCTTTCTCCCCCAACATTCAGGAACACATGAGGATATGACTTCCCATAGGTCCAACAGGTCTTAGTATTCATGCTGTACACATGGTGGAATAACAGAGAAAACCCCATGTAATTATCAGGCAAGAAATAGAGTCACATAAATAGAAATGGCTCTTAGAGTGCCAGTGAGCTTTTCTTTTGTACCCTTATGTGTTCAAGAACTCACATTTCCTCTCAAAGTAGATGCCTTAGTATATCCAAGCAAGCAGAATAAGTGCACTTGAAAAAAAAAAAAAAAAAATCTGTCCTTCCAATGGCACCTTTATGATAAAATATGAGTAATCTGCTATAAAAATTAGGACCATACTACTGGCTTCTGAGCCCAAAAGCTTCTTTATTCTTCACTGTGTCAGTGTGTCTAATAAAAGATTTCACTTCTCCGTGTGAGCGCTGTACCTCTCATATCCTCAGACCATCTTGGGTAGAACAACCCTGCTGCATTAAAAAAGACTCACAACCTTAAAACTTGACAGACGTTTCTTTTTAACACCTTTTTATACAAAAGCAGTAACAGCAGGTAGTAAACTAACACTGCTGCACAGCATGGTATAGGAAGGAAGTGCTATAAACCCTATCACAATTATTTCAGTGAAAGACAAGGCCATCATTAGTGCCGTATTGATCAATCTCCCCCTCCCATCTCCACTGTTTGAAAATTCATTCAACATTATTATTGCTGCCTCAGACAGTATTATTATAACAGACCTGCATTATACAATAAGAGGCTTTGGTATAATTGACATCTGAAGCACCAGGGAGCTTGAATGTTTGCTGCTGGTTAGAATGAGGTCTCCAGAGGGACACTTTCTTCCTTGCAAAAGGGGCTATCACGTAGCCATTGCAGTGTGTAAATCAAATCCTCAGTGACTGCTGTTTTTTCATTACTTGTCCGTGACCTGGAACCAGATCCTTACAACACCGTGCTGCTGATTATCCACCTCTGGAACCCACACCAATTCACTGAAATGATTAACCAATACTTGGAAAGTGGGTAAAACAAATGACCTATCTGGGTTTAAACAACAGAAATTTGTCTACTTTTAACCTAGTTAAGTAGGAAATTAGATATATAATCCCACTGTTTGGTGCTGTGGAATATCTCTGGCTCCCATGCATAGATAGGCACAGGCCAGACACAGGAAGCACAGGTAGATTTAAAGCATCCATTCCTCCCACCTCCCACCGAATGAAGCTTTTGCCAGAGGTGGTCATTAAAAGACGCACATGTTGCACATTAAAGGCCATGTGGAAATCAAAGACAGCAATTTACATGGGGTTTCTGCTAGTGTGAAAGCCCAGGCACGCCTGGGACCTCCATCTGGCAGGAGGCTGAACATGGGAGCTGATGCAGGCAAGCACACACTGAGTCCTACTGAGCCCTGTCCCCCACTGGCAGCTGCGCAACGAACAAAGCACACGAGCAGAATCAGCCCCCAGACAAGACATTAGAAAGGGTGATTATCAATGTCTGATCAGAGCCAGCTCGAGCTAGGGGTAATGATTTCTAAGGGGGATTTGAGCCCACAGAAAGTACTCTACATTTGCCACGGCATGGGGAAATTTTCCTGTGTAGCCCAAAGTCAACTTAATTCACAAAGTTCATTACCCCACATCAGTTGACCTGAGGAGGAATTCCACCCACACACCATTTGCATGGATTCACAAGCCCAGAGGCCTCCAGATCACCCATTTTAATTGTGACTCCCTGTGTAAAAGCTCCCCACTCTACCCATACCAGCTATGTGGGGCACAGCCAAAGAACAATACATATCTTTGTTCCCTGTTGCCACCATGGCTTCAAGCTCTACAAGCTGGCACAGGTCACAACCACTTTTTCTTAAGCTAGGACCTGAAACAGCTCAGCCAATACCAGAACCGAGGAAGAAGTGGGCAATGTGGAAGGCTGAGAAAACAACTGCAGTTTTCTTTTCTCACATCTGATAGGACTGCTCAGGACACATGAGGGAGTGTCAGGTCTGCCACCCTCACTTGACCCACTTCCAGCAAGGTGGCATTCATGAGTTTATGTGGCAGGAGAAAGACCTTAATACTATGTCCTCAGCTTGCACCCCTCCCCAGTAAGGCTACTTTCATCTTTTCCTCAGTTAGGCAGAAATTAAACAGTTTTGCAGTATGGACCAGTGCCTCTTCCCCATGCCAATCTGGATTCAAAGCCTGACATCATTCTAGTGGCTGGTTGCTGCTTGGCTTTGATATATTGGGCTGGTTTGAGTTGGGAAGCTGGAGGAGAAACTGCTTGACAGGATACAGAATGTGTATCCTTACATTCAAATGAAACCCTGGTGCTTTGTGAGTAATAAGTTGGGCAAAGGCAGGAGGGGGCTGCTTGCCATCCTGTTAGGGATTGATATCTCTGGTTAAACATGCAGGGAAGCAAGGGGTGGTGGAATAGAGGCCAAATGCAGGAGAAAGAGGGTAAGTTTGCTGCTTGCATGGAAGCAGAGCACGTGGACCTAATTCTACCCAGAATCTAATGGTGACCCCCACTAGTCCTGCATTTAAGGATAAGAGGAAAAGTGAATAATGGAGTTTGCTTAGGAGGAGGTGAGAGGCCCAAAGCCCTGTCTACCTCAAGGAAGGCTCGGGGCTCTTTTGCCAGTCACTGCCAATGCCCTTGGCTCCCTCTGGCAACAGCAGAAGACACAGGCATACGCTGAACTGAGTAGATGATCCAGCAGCCCCCCCACACTAAGGCTACAGTGCCAACATTTGTTTTCAATATTCAGGAAAGCCAAGCAAATAAGTTTTAGCAGTTATACTGAGAGAAAACAACAGAAGTCATGGCCCTGAAACCTCAGTGGCACTCTCCTGCAATTATTTCAAAAAAAAGACCCATCTTATTCTCCTGTATTTGTACTCAGCAGGGGGAGGTGAACTTCTCTGCTGCCTGTGATGTTGGCTTAAGAGCTCAGCTTAGGACACCATCATAATTCTTGTCTTTCTTTTTTGCTAATGGTTGCATACCTTTGATTAAAACCTGCATGGTGCATTAAAGGCTAAAACAGATGATGAATGCCATGTAGTACTTTGCGTTAGATCAGAGCTGATTAGATTTTTTGATGATCCAGCAGCTAGAAGAGGAAACTGCATGAGCAGTGAAAATATTCAGCTGTTACTGTTGTAGGAGGCAATGTCTTTTGTTTGACACAAGATACAAAACAGTAACTAAATGGACAATGTACTCTCTTGGTCAATGAATAGCTTAATAGCACAATAGAGCTCTGTAAAGAAAAGCTGGTGAATTAATCAGTCCAAATATTTGTAAGACTTCTTGCTTGTTTTCAAGTGGGTAACTCCCCCCACAACAATTTGGGAGCCCCATGCTAGTTAGCTTATTTTTCTTGACTGCAAATTTAACTGTCAAGTATTTTAAAGAAACAAGTTAACAACAAAGCCATGTTGTAAAAGTTAAAGATGCTGACCCAAGTGCATATCACGTCAGCATCCAGACAGATATCTTTAGTAATCTCTGCCAACACACCAGTTAAGCAAAACACTATTGCTCCTCTGGATAAAAAAATTTAGTTAAACAGGACAGACAAGTTACAGAGGAGGAAGCTACCTCATTAAACATAATGCTGGCAGAAAACTGGCAGTATGAGCAAACGCAATGTGCCATGGAGGGAGGTTTACTTTCTAAGGTCGCCCAAAATATGAAAGAAGAGTGCAGAAAGGAAGTGTATTGAATAAGAACAGAAGGAAAGAGACAGAAATGAGTAAGGAGAGATGGAAGAGAGAAAAGAAATTATAAAAAAAGACAAACTGTATTTATGGTACTGACTCCTAAAAATGAAAATGGATTCTATGTTCTCTTTGGTGATCTTATTAAACTAACATCAGGGGGGGTTTTATTTACATAATTTTTAAAGATCTCTTCCTCCGTAAGACAGTTTTTAAACAAAGACACTTATTGCAGCATCTTGCAAAACAGGGCGCAAGTTATTGGCTCACTATTTGTAAAAATGTGGCCAAATACTTTAAGTTACCTTTCCAGTCAAACTGAGTTTCAGTAACTGTCTTAACCTTTCCAGACTGGTGCACTGATGTTGCAATGGTTTCTTTGTCAACCTATCCCTCACATACACATTTCTAAACTACATCATGGCACTCTGATCAGTAGATGGCTGAGGTTAAAGAGCTGAAGGGAAGTTAAATTCAAGGCCTCTCTCTTCTAAAACTACAATTCAAATGCTGAGTAAGAAGTAAAAACACATATTTTGAACAAGAATTGATATCTTCAGGCTCACAGGCAATTCTAGTGTTCAAGTTAGAGATGCTTTTCAAATCAGCTTTACATATATACACACACACACACATATAAATCTGGAATAAACTGCCAAATCTCCTCTTAGATTTAAGAAGAGACAAGTGGGTAGAAGGCATACTTTGAGAAGCCCAGAAGTAGTAAGGGAAAGCCACAAAGGCCACAGAAATGAAAGCACTTCTATAGGTATTAGATGCAAAACCACTTCCACAACTGCAAGGAAGCTGTAAATTTCTCTTGCTCCAGGCTTCCCCAGGATGTGAGGTTCAAAGATCTGGATCCTGGATCCTCCTGGATAAATGCTCTGTTCACCATGCAGACAGATACAAATTCTATCTTAAGCAAGCTCTGTTTGAATCCTGTACACAGAGTACTGACCAGTTCCTCTCTCCTGCATGTACCTTACCCATCCTTGCTTGGATGATTCTCCCTGAAAAACTTTCCTTGAAGATATGAGTGCCCAAGATAGAAGGGAGCCATTACAAGGCCTACTTAACTAAAGTATTCATTCAGCAGATTACAGAATGTCCTCCCCTGTCTAGGCCAATGTGAGTTTTTGTCCCATCAAAGTGCACCCTTATTGTTATCTAGGGACATGTTTCCTAAAGTATGCTGCTGTAATCAAAGAAAAAAAAAAAAATCAGAGCAGAGTTTCTAACTGCAAAGCATACCTAGTGCCTTTTTTCAATTTTTGCTACCCACAACTCTGCTGCAGCAGATTATGTGTTTAAGATGCACATGTGAAAAAGAATCATCTTAGAAAGAGAGTGAAACAAAAGCAAAGTACTGTACAGACAGCTTCAAACAAAACTAGTATGACAAGCCAAAGAAGTAACTAAATGATCTCTTCTCTTATGGATATAATGGGTTTTTATTCCCAAAAACTGTATCAAATTTTCTATGTATTTGCCACTCTGCTATGGTTACATGTTCTTTCTCCATAATGTTTGAAAGGGAACATACTCCAAAGGCACACCAGCAAGATTACACGGGCACATTATAAGTTTCACAATCTTGAGAGCATTCTACTTTGATCTCAGAAGTTGATTGTTGGAATCCCACAGAGCGAAGAGATAGCACAGGAGGGTCTTTTCACTGATATACACATAAGGAAAAATTTACGAGATTTCTGTGAAATTGCTTTGGTTTAGAATTTTCTCAAGTGTTTCATTTCAACTATAAATAGAAAACAGAATCTCATGACAAAGATGTAGTTGGCATAGTGTGCAATTTATCATCTGTGAGCACATTTCAGAGTGCTTGTCTCAAAGCTGACATGCTGTGTGGACTGTGCAATATGACTACTTTAATATATTCCATGACAAATGCAAGTAAAAGTAGCTGAGATACAAACAATCCACAAAGAAAATTCTATTGCCTCTCCTGATCTGGACTTCTTTTTGATAACAGATGACCTTGGGGAGACAAAAAACTTCCAGCATAAATGGAAAAAAATTGTTTCTCTGGATTACTTTCTACCATGCTTTTGCCATGGGTTGTAATGACCTATTCCTAGAAGCACACTTAAATAGATTTGACTTCTTCTCTACCTACAAAAATACCAGAGACATGCAAATGATCCATAATATATATATATGTAGACAGCCACTGAAGTAAATGAACCAACACTAACAAAAACTACATTATCTGATTCCTGGACTGTCACTTCCTTTCAGAGTATTTTTCTCCTCAGAACATTTCTAGCAAGAGTGAAATAATAATGTTTGATAGTATAATGCTTTTATTCTCCCATATCTCATACAACAGATCCACAGCTGTAAATATAGGTTGACTGTACTATTACCAGCACAACTGAAAGAAGCAGATGATCTCATCTGCTAAAATCCAGTGTAAGGTGTCAAGGGCTGTGATTTAAGGCTGTGGCACCTTGGAGGTGAGGTGCCCAGCCTCAGAGTCCAAATGGTGACTATTCAAGAAATGTTCTAGATTCAGCCCACTTGACTATTGGTTTCAGAGAACATACAGTACTGAGTGCTCTTAAATAATCATCAAGAATTTTATTTTCTTCCTTGTGCTCTAAGAGGCCACCTGTGTGCTGTAAGGGCAAATTTATAACTTTGCTATTGCAATGGTCAAACAATTTAAAGATCTGTCTTTTAAAGTCACTTTCCAACTTGTTTTGTGCAGGTATAAATACAGACTTCTGAGTCTGGCTCCAGCACAGGGATAACTGGTAGCTGATAACTTTAGCCCACTGTTTTTCTTTTACAACTCTTGCAATAAACTCAAGCAACAGCAGACATCAATTCCTAAAACATAAGACCCTAACCAATACTTGCTGTATTTTTCTTCACTTCCTGTGGCACCTGCTTCTCTTACACCAGCAGCACAGACTCCTGCAACTGGGAACAGCAATAGCCTCCTCCTCTGGTGAACATGCCACCAGAGGGCAATGAAACACATAGACTGCATCAGCATCTTGCAGGTGGAGATTTTTGGCCCCAAGTCTTGCAGGTGAAAGTTCCTGTGACAGCCATAAACACTCTTAGCAGCTCCAGTGAAGAGATCTGGATCCATTCAAAAACCACATACACTCTATGTTTCTGCCCAACGTTACAGAAGGATCAGGCTTCTCTTGCAACTTCTCTTCTTGTACTGGTCAGACCTTGGAAAGCTAACAACTTCCATAGTCCTAAGAGACAAAAATCTACTGGTGACCTTAGTGCCTGAAGCAAGTACTTCCACTGGAGAAACCTTACCCAAAGCTGTCAACATGCCACTGGCTTCATGCTCATTCACACCGCTGCACCTCCATGCAGCTCAGGAGAGGGGGAAATCCAAACTGTGAATAACTAGCTCATTCAGATGAATTTGATGTCTCTTGGGGAGAAATTGCAATGTTCTTTGGCACATGGCAAGCTGCCACTGAGTAGCTTCCTCTCTTCAGGGGTAGTTTGCACTTTTTTCAAGTCTATTATCTGCAAATGTTGTTTTTGAAGTCCATAGGCTAAGAATTGGTTATATATTTTTTTGTGCTAGATTATGTGTAGAAATATATGTAATGGACCTCTGGTTTTATGTCACCTTCCTACACTTCATTATTTTGCAGAGCAATACATGGCCATTGTTTTAATACAGAATCAAAGCTGTATCTTGGACTTGGTGGGTGACTAATTTTCTAATGTCAAAGTTTAACCATGTTGCTTTGGTACCAGAAACTACTGATTGTTATTTTAAGCATCAGATACAGGATCTGGGTATCCTAGGTAAATTCAAATAATTTCACCTAATTCATAAATTCACCTAATATAGAAGGTGGTTACTTCCATTTATATCATGAGAGCCCTCTGAATCAGCTGCCTATTTTGACAATCTGCATATTCAGAAGGTTCTTGGGTAGATTAGCTGGATGGTATCTTTTCAGCTCTGCTGGTCTCAGCTCTGGATTACTACTGAACAAATTCAGATATTGATGGGTACTCAAAACAGGGTCCCTATATCCAGGTATCAACAAGGTCTTCCCTGTCTTCCTTGCCCCTAATCTGGGGTTTGATCAGGGAAGCTGTTGAAGTCCATGGGAGCCAAAGTGATTTCACAGTCTTAGAGAATCAACATCTTAATAACATTAAAAATATTTAATTAATACAAAGCCAAGGAATGAAAGCAAGACTTTACCATAAGTAATTATATCTTTAAAAGGCAGGTATACTGTCTGCTAGACAGCACCAACCAGAGTAGCTTTTGTCTTCCAGTCATGAGTCAGAAGGTTAGATTAACTTTCAACACTACAATACTGGCATTGGTTATTGACATCTCAAAGATTGATACTGTGGCGGGATTTTCACACTCATTAATGAAGCAGCTCAACTCCAACAGGTACAAAAATAGAGTTCAAAAAGTCTAAGAAAATAAAGGGTTCAAGAAGTCTGAGACTAATTTACTCTTAATGGAGGAGCTAGGATAGGTCCTCTGTAAAAAGAAGGAAAGTAGTTGGTGCATGTAAAAGATAAAAAGATTTAAAATGTGGGGTGGGATGAGAAAGAAAGGAGAAACTAGACTGGGATTTGGAACAAGATTCTGTAAATGTTGCTTTAACTATTAATTGAAGAGTAAACATCCCATTAAATTCTTATGGAATGTATGCATGAAAAGTGGTAGCACAAGTCAGATCTGCCCCATGTGGATGTTGTTTATGAAGCAGACTCCTTGGAAGTGTTCCTCAGACTTTTGACAAATGAACTTTCTGTAGGTTGTACATTTGAACATGGAATGCCTATTGTTTCCATCTGCCTTTGGCTAGTACAGTTCCTTGGGGGCTTAATAGAGAGACAGCCATTTAGTAGAAAGAAGGCTTTATGGAGTGGCAAAAGCATATTCTGGGAGAATGCACCAGGAAGAAAAAAAGAAAACACAACAAAAACAACTCACAACCAACCACTGTTTCCTACAGAAATTAAACCACTGCAGAAGAAAAATGCTTTTTATAAAGCACATACATTTTTCATGGAGTGGGCCTAAAGCACTTATTTATATTTCATCTCTGTATGACACGGTTTTGCTCATCTAATTCCATTTAGAACATTACAATTTTTGTTTCAAATGTCTCTGTGCTGAAACTTATTCTCTAAAGTGCCCTGGAGCTGCTGGTATTGTGAATGTTATCTAAATGACTCATTCGAAATTTTAAGGACAATTCAGCTTAGAAATACAGTATTCTGTTCTTCACTTACTTTTATTTGAAAGTTTTTAGTCTGGGGTGCAAAGAAGAAAGATGCAGAATAACAGATAACACTTGAATAGAGTCACACAATTGCTGCTGTTTTCCACTTTACCAGGATGAAGGCAGACATGAGCAAGTGGCACCATTTTTCCCAAAATACACAGAGTGAAACTTGATTACTTATGGTGTTTCTGCAAAGGCCCCTTCACAAAAAAACCTTCTGAAATATCTCTGAATTTGATCATAACATGAAAGGCAACTATCAAATGCTGTTGCTTATATGATGTCTGTTTCTGTGGCGCTGCTGCATATTTCTCAAATCACAGAACTTCGACTTAACATTTCATGCATGCATTGGTTTTGCACACCTGTATATACCTGTATGGTGAAATTCTATGTCCAGTGAAGCAAAAGATTTCTTAAAATACATATTTTACTATAATTCTATGCACATAAACATGTACAAATGCTTGCTTGCAGATAGAGAAGGGCAGGTTCTGTGTCACATATATCATAGGGCCCCTGAGGCTGCAAAGTCTATATTTTGAAGGTAGGATTTGTTATTTTGCTCAAGCAGAAAGACTTAAGGGCTAAATTGTATGCTTTCTGAAAAAAGAATTCAAACTCAGGAATACCTGAGTTTGACTTCACTGGCATGGAAAAAGTCCCTGTAGGAAGGACCAGGACACAGCAAGACAGGAATCCACTGGTTGTTGAGCTACTTTAACTACCACTTAATATGGGTCACCTTTACTTTTGCACTGGTAGTTTCCACACAGAGTCCGAAAGCTCATTGAAGAAGATATTCTTTCAGCAGTACAGACATTCAGTTGAGATCAGTCTATAGAATTGCATGGTTTGTACACATGGAAATGCACCATTTGTACTGTACACTTTGACTGTTGTTTGAAATTAAACTAAAGCAAGCTGGACTTCTGTTCCATAGAGAGTAAGATTTTCTCAGGCTGTCAGAACAAAACCTCAAGGGAGTCAGGCCATTTTTCAGAACAGAAAAGAGGATTTCCTGAATAACCACCCCAGCCTTAACCAATCAGACAGCATGTATAGATATAATTTCTCAAAAAGTTAAGGCCAAAAAGGATACCAGATGCACCTACTGTGTATTCACAGACCATTAATTTTAACTGAAACATCTAGTTGATGCTCAAAGACTTTAGTGAGGGAAAAGCATTTCTCTGCTTTGAAAACTATCTGCTACAGGCACAGGGTTGGCAAGACCTGAGGAAGCCATGCAATGGCAAGGAATTAATCATCTGAGATGTACACAAATGATCCTAGCAGACGAACCACACCTCGTGCTATATGAGGTGAAAGATCCACAGAGCCTGCCAACCTGACCCAGGGAAAATTCCCTCCCAAACCAACTAAGGCAATCCGTAATCCTTCTCTATGCCACCTACAAAGAGATCTCCTGCTCTGGCCAATCTCTTGTGCTTCAGGGGAAAGCAGTTAAGAACAACAAAAAGAAGCCACACACAGAAACCTTCATTGCTTGCGCAAGGGAGGAGATGCAAAGAATTCTGCCTTGATCATCTTCAGAGAAATTCAGGTCTGTTAATTGTCTTAATGTAGAATTTCTGTCTATAAGCTTTTGAGTTGAATGCTTTCCCATTAAGGAAAGGGATGAAAAATGCAAGTTGTCCAGGCCAGGTTTGAGCTCTTATCATCAAGAGACCTCACAGCCAGAAAGCAGCTTCTTATTTCAAGACTGAGTTAGCTGAATTTCAGCTTCTGTCAGCCAGGTGGAAAAGCCTCTGCTGTCAGGTGTCTCCTTCAGGCTGACCTCTTGCCCTTCTCCCAAATTACCTGAATACTCCGAATTCTCGACTCCCCTTATCCTTGTTTGTTTTCCAGTCTTTAACTCACATTATAGCCCAGCTTAGACAGAACAGGAGACATCAGCTGATGAAGAGGCCTACAAACGGTATCAAATGTTTCTTTTTCATAGATCATACCATCCCTTTTTTTGCCACAACACAGCAGGAAAAATTAAAATTAAAGAAATTATCCGTGATGCTACCTAAGTCCATCCATAAACCACTGTTTTCCAAAATGTGATTTACTCTATTCTCCATGCCATTATATACCAAAAAGGGCTTGACTGTACTAAAAAACACTCTTTTGTTGCAACAGAAATCTCAAACTAGGTGATTACTCTTTACTTGGCCTTATTGTTTATTTTCTTGCTAACCTTTTCCTCAAACTTGATGTCTTACATCAGCAGATGCTACACATTACTAACTATACCACAGGCTAAGGTTTGTCTGTCCCACTCCCTCAGTGCATGGAGTAAAACTACTATAAAAGTACTTGAATAAGGTGAATGAATTTGGGGGAGAGGATGCTTCCTATAGGGATTGCCACAACTGGAAGCAGAGAAAGACTATTGAATAATTTAGGCAGTGAGTAAGCTATAAAGATGAAGAATATTTCTTTGCTTGCACAGAAAAAAAAAAAAAAAATAGAGGAGAGATTTTGCTCAGGGGACAGCAACTGCTTTGCTGATTGAGGTAGAAAATCTGTGAAGGAGCCTCTTGTTAGAACTGTTAGCAGTGTAACATCCAGAGCAGGACATGCTGCTTCTTCACCAGACAGGGATTTTTCATTTCATCTATCATTCAGAACTTCTTGTAACGCTTCCAAAAGTCACATTGCATAGTCATACACTCCCATTAACACAAAGACTTTCACTTGGTCTAGAAACTGGACACTGTGGAAGATGGGCATAGGGAGCAGGTGCTACAGGTGGCCTTTTCACATTGAGATGCTCCATCAGTACACTAAACCAGAGAAACTGTGTTTCTTCTGAAGATGAATTGCATGTCCCCAGCTTCCTGCACAACACTTTGTACCTGGGTGTTCTGAATATTTCTAACATCCTTCTCCACCACCAAACCAATCATACTACTACAATACCAGGCAAATTAAACACTTCCACCAAGTAACAATATTTCTGAGACCTGAGGAAAGCTCAGCAACACATCTAAAACTATTGCCTGCAATATCGCCTGCTCTTCCCTAAAAAGAGGAAGGCCAGGCCATGTCATTTTCTTCATCAGGAGATTACTTTTCCCCTCAACAAAAACACTACAATAAGCCACATCAGAATTTGTAGCTAAAGCAGTACTATAAGTGGTCAGGGATGAAAACACACAAGTGTTTCAAATTGCCATTCTAGAATAGAGAATGAAACAAACATAAGTCAGACCGTGATTTTTAAATTTCCATACCTTCAAATCAGTGTGATAATCATCTTTCCATGTCAAAGGATAAAGAAAGCAAAATTTAATATGATCATTGTTTTCCTTTGAGCTTTGCAGTTTCCAGATGCCTGAACTTACCAGGGTACAAAAGTATTGCCTTGCTACAGAGGCAGAAGTGATCAAGGAAGCTACATGAACATTGGATATGTTTTTTGGAAAACAGAGAAGAAAAAGCTCATAAATAAAGTGTCAGTTCAACAACATAAATAATGTAGTTATTTAAATACACCTCCACCACTATCCAAACAAAAAATGTAGATATTTAACAAGGTTAGTAATTTGGCACAATGGGATGATATCCATCACTGGATCAACATTATATATACAGTAAATTAATTATAAGCATCTGATGTTAAGAGAAATTGTATAACTGCATACACTGTCAAGACTTCTATTCATATATGTCCTGCTTAGTGTCTTTATTGATAATCTGGATGAAGGGATTGATTACACCGTTAGCAAATTTGCAGGTATCACCAAGGTGGGTGGGAGTGTTGATCTGCTGTAAGGTAGGAGGGCTCTGCGGGGAGATCTGGGCAGGCTGGGTCGATGGGCTGGGACTATAAAAAAAAAGTATGAGATTCAAAAAGACCAAGTAGCAGGTCACACTTTGGCCACAATAGCCTCAGCAGCACTATAGGAGACAAAGTGGCTGGAAAACTGCCCAGCAGAAAAGGACCTGGGGGTGCTGGTTGAAAGTGGCAGAACATGAGCCACACTGCCCAGCTGGCAAGAAGGCAAATGGCATCCTGGCCTGTGTCAGCAGTAGCATGGCCAGCAGGACCAGGGAGGTCCTTCTTCCCCTGTACTCAGCACTGGTGAGGCCATGTCTCAAGTGCTGTATTCAGTTCTGGGCCCATCACCACAAGAAAGACATTGAGGGGCTGGAGAGTGTCCAGAGAAGGGCAACAAAGATGGACAAGGGTCTGGGGCACAAGTCTGATGAGGAGTGTCAGAGGGAGCTGAGGGTGTTTAGTTTGGAGAAAAGGAGGCTCATGGGGGACCTTATCACTCTCTACAACTGCCTGAAAGGAGGGTGTAGCCAGGTGGGGGCCAGTCTCTTCTACTATGCAACCAGCAACAGGGCAAGAGGACAGTCTTAAGGTGTGCCAGGGGAGGTTTAGGTTGAACATGAGGAAGAATTTCTTAACAGAAAAGGTGATTAGACTTTGGAATGGACTGCCCAGGGAGCTGGCAGTGTCACCATCCCTGGAGGTGTTTAAGGAAAGACTGGCTGTGGTACTCAGTGCCAAAGTCTAGTTAACATGGTGGTGTTCTGTCATAGGTTGGACTCTATAATCTCAGAGGTCTTTTACAACCTAACTGATTCTGCAATTCTGTAGTATTTTATGACAACCCACAGGTAAATATTATAGCTTGAAATAGTAGTATCAAATATCACTGTTTGCTAACTGAATTTTTAACTTCATATGCAGTCCTTGCAATCCTAAACCCACCTATTACTATACACCTCATTAAATACTGTGTTCAAAAATAGCTTTAACAGCAAACTGTAAACAGACTGACAGACATATATCAATGAAGTCTAAGGAGCTAAAGAGAAGAGTGAAGTAAAGCATAGTTATATCACTCTGAGCCTTGGTGGCCTGGCAAGAAAATCTTGGGTCTTTAACATAATTCTAGGTCAGATGATTGAGTCGTTAAAGAGCTGTAACATTCAGGATTATAGTTATGGTCTGGGCCAACTAAATCATAGCCAGCACTAATAACTGTTTAACTAATATTAAACACTCCCAGTGTGCATAAGGTGTGTATAAGGTGACCTAACACTGAGATAGTCAAGCCCTGTATAAAAGGTTTCAAGTCATTTGAATGGGCAAAGACATCTTGGTTCTTCTGCTTTACTCAGACTTGCTGCCTTTTACTTTGGTAACAAATTTCCTTGAAAGATTATACCAAGATTTGTCTCCCTACAAACTCATGTATACCTTTGTCTATTCTTTCAGGATAAACAACTTCTCTTGATGTTATTAATCACAACTAAGAAAAGAAAATGAAGGGGGGGGGTGACAGATTATCTGAAGATCATGTGCTATATAGAGCTACAATGGTTTGCATGTGCTTTCACTCCCAGTTTTAGAAAGACTCCACTGTGAAATGGACTTAAATTTGCACAAGCAGCTCAGAAATAGTAACTTAATTCAAGACATTACCAACAACTTCTGTTTCGTACACTTTTCACATCCCAGTTGCTGTGGCTGTTTTCTTCAGGTATTTTTCTGTTGGAAATTTGTACTGTTATCAGCATCTGAGAGGAGCAGCTACAATTCCAAAAGCTGTGGTAGCATTCAATCCCCCCAAAATTCTTACGTAGTAGTGTCCATACTCTGGATGTTCTCAGGTTACAAGAATGGTCTCAGGACAAAACAAATAAAAATAAACATTTTTATAAGCAAAAAACAATTTCAGGAGAAAAATGTTAAATCATTAAAAGAAAACCTCCACCTTCACAATGGACAAATTTTTAAAAATTTCTTTTCAAAAATTCTTGTTCTATATACTCTTTGACAACATACTAAAAATGTCTTAAAGCCACAGACCTATTCAGAAACTTCAAGAGCTGAGGGTTGATGGCAGGCTGCACTTGCTGTTTTGATGAGTTTACACTCCATGAAGAGGAAGGAAACATCCCCTTGCACAGCATATGGCAGCACTACAGGAGATAGCAACAAGAAACGACCTTCAAGGGACCATCTGCCAGTTCTGCTCCAGTCACACCTCCTCCTTGCCCACAACATGACCCTTATACCAAGGAGACCAGCAAAGGATGCACATGGGAAACATCCTAAACAGTTAAAGCTCATGCTAGGCTTGCATCATTCACTTCACCTTTGCTAGAGTTTTCCCAATCAAATGCCAAGAGCATTTAACCTTTAACACTGTTGTCCAGAAGCAGCTGAACACACCCCTGAAAACATGGCCCAGAGGTGGTTATCCATTCCTCACTGCTTCCATATCTGCAAATATTCTTTCAAAGAATAACAAAGGGAGAAAACTGCTAAGACAAAAATGTGATCTTTATGGCAGATGGAACCACAGGATAAATGGCTGTCGGTCTGCTGTAAATAATTCATCATTGTCAAGTGTGGTGCTCCAGTCATCTCAGCAGAAGTATGTGATACTAAGAAAAATGTAACATTTGTCACATGAGTACCACAGACATCATAGGGCTTTCTTTTTAACCCAAGTTGGGCACAAGATTATGACTGACAGAGCCAAGCAAGACTTCAAAGACACACAGGAACAACCTTACTTATACACACACACACGCCTCTGCAAGATGTGTGACCCCATAATCAGAGACAAGTAAGCTGAGTGCCACTGACTTCCCATTCACTTGTGAGAGGGTGATCAGAAAATGAGAGGAATGGGCTGGAGCTTTGCTCTGTTTCTCTTCTAAACCCCCAGCATGGCAGCCAGTGCAAGTCACATTTAGGCCACCAGCAATTTATAACACATGCTAGAGAAAAATTGAAGTAGGGCAAGGCTCACAAATATGCCATTCAGCCTCACAGCTCTTAGCACAAAGCCTGGGACAGTCCAGCTCATGCCACACCACTCAACACCAGGGTTCAACCTCCTGTTTCAGGGATGACATGGGAACAGACAGGCAAACAGGCAGTCACCAAGTGGAAGATATTTCTGAGTACTGTTCTTACAATGCAGCACTTCCCTTAGACAGCTCCAGAGACTCCAGAGCTACAAGAACAAGTCCTCTTAAATTACAGGGAAGGCAAGCAAAACAAGGAGCGGCATTAGTACATTCACAAGAGAAAATCCAGGTAAAGAACTGTAAACACACAGTTACGCTGACCTCCCCAGTAACTGCACAGAGATGATATGCCTGACTTTGAAGGGAGGCTTGAGTCACCAATTGAAGTCCTTCCAGAAGAGGTTCCTATTCCATCTTAGGTGCTCAACAGCAGCATTGAAGGCATCCTTGGGGTTCTCCCTCATCTCCACCTCTTATACACAAGGTCTTCACAGATCTCAGCTTGAGCATACAGTTTTTTAGCTCAAGAGAATTTTTTTTAATCCCCTGTGTTTCTGGCTGATGATTGTGCATTTCAAGCAACAGTGAGAAAGGCTCCCCTAATAGCCATGATGGATGGGGCACAGGACCAGCCCAAATGAACTCCATTGCCTGCCTCTGGGCAGACACATTTACCCAAACAGTAGGCAAGGTGTCAGTGCTGTTCCA
Source organism: Certhia americana (assembly GCA_018697195.1). Lineage (NCBI taxonomy): Eukaryota > Metazoa > Chordata > Aves > Passeriformes > Certhiidae > Certhia > Certhia americana. Next base: position 62,389,427 of record CM031858.1, on the reverse strand, counting down.
ACCCACAGAAATAGCAGTTAGACTTGAGATGTAGGATGAATATAGTGTTCATTTAAATAAAATATATTTGTGCAAAATAGTGTCAACACCTCCCCTCTTTTTTTTCTCCCCTCTTGTCACTTGTCTCTCATTTCTGCTCATTTTACCCACATTACAGCTGTATCTGTATAAATGACAGGCTGTGGCCTAGCATCATGTGATAGATCATCCTATATCAGCTCTGAAAAATGGAGATGCTGTCAACTGTCTGGTTCTCCTCACATTCACTGTCAGCATCAGTGCATTCAGGCAGCATGTCACAGCCATCTGAACAAGATGAATACAGCACTGTGAACATCAGCTTGGGAACCAAGTCGATCAAATATGTGACCACAACCACACAGAATCATCTGTGCTGAGAAACTGCCACAGAGAAAGAGTTCCTAGAGCCCTGCTATGCTAGTTCTGCCACTGGTAGTTTTTAATTAAAATATCTGCTTGATCTGGTTGAAAAACAATGAGGGATTTTTGTGATGAGGCTTTCCATACAGTAGATTGTAAAGAAAATCTCAGCAGCCCCTGGGGTTGAAGCCCATAGCATAAACTACAGCTGTCATGCTATTCCTAATCTTACTGGACCAATCTCACTGACAGGCTCCCACTATGAAGCAAGGGGATTGATTCTCCTGTGCTACCCAGGTGCCTCTAATGGAGGGTCAGAGGAGATAATGTTGCATCCTTTTGTTTACCTGGTCTTATAGAAGGTGTCACTGCCCATGGCAGAGGGGTTGGAACTGGATGGTCCTTAGGATTTCTTCCAAGCCAAGCCATTCTGTGACTCTGCAACTGTTCAGTACAGCTAATCTGGAAAGGAGATGAAATTAAAGGGACCAAAAAGAAGACTGTTGCCATTTATTTCTCTTTTGTAAGGGTAGAAATAGTAATGAGTCATGCAATGGTTCAGTGGTACTCTGTTCATAGTACAAGATAGATGTGCACCACCTCCTTTCCTGCCACCCCCTCATCAAAGCTCCTGGACTCTGTATTCCAGCTGAGTGCACTGAAAGTTGTGCAGCCCTTATCAAGGTACCTTGAAACATAGGTCTTTCTCATATAACAGGAAGCTGCACAGTGAAAAATTGTGGAGGGAATGAAATGGGAAAATGAATGTTAATCGTGTTCCATTGTATTTCATCAGGCGACATCCATAGTTTTTCTGTTTTTCTCTCTCCTTCCTCTCTCTGTCCCCTAGAATGCTCCTCTCATAAATGTGTGCAGGTCTTTATGTGTCTCTCTTATAAAATGTTTGTATTCTATTGCCTGCTGCAGGTTGGTCTCACAATCAATCACTACACAAACAAGCAGGAAAATATTAACCCATTGTGCCTGTACTCAAACTGGTTTCAACATCAACAAACTAAAGCAGTGGTCTGGAAAAACACCAGAAATGCCTTTAGCAATTCAGCGATAAAAAGCAGCATTCAGTCAGTTAAAGTGGCATTTATGGTCAAATTTTTGATCACTGTCCCAGAATGAAAAATGGGCAGTATGTTAAAACAAGTATCATAAAAACACCAGGAAAAAATGCCATAACAGCAAGGTCTTTGCAACAGTCAGAGAACAGTTGTATTCAAAGAGAACAAGATTTCAGCTCAGATAAAAGATGACTCTTTGAGCTGTGTTGAGAGGTTCTCCAACCAGAAGATCCATTTGAACTGTCAGTAGAAGCCTGGACTCCTTCTGGCTGCTAACACAAACATTGAATCCCTTTCTGGGGTGGCAAAACCTCTGCTACATGTCTGTATATGAATGACACAGCTCAGTGGTAGGGGAAGAGGAGGTCCATTTCAGTTACAGAAATACTTTTGGTTTTACCTTCATGACAGAAGGATATCAGCTAAACTATGAAGGAAAAGTTGCATAACATGGCATTAATAGTAAAGCATCCTCTTGATTTCTGGGAGTGCATCTCTTGGCCTTGCTTGGATCACCATCTCATTTGGGACCTGAATGAGAGCACTGTCTCATTCAGTGCTTTATCTGAAAATGAAAATTTAGAGCAATTTAGAAACTTAGAAAATTTAGAGTAATTCAGTGAGGATACCTCCATGACTCTTCTGCCCCTCATATGGTTCTTGACAAAAGGAAAATGCTCCTTGCCTTCTTGATGCAAAATGCACACACAGCTGAGCTAGACAATTTACCTGAAATATGATACCCATTATTAAAAATAGCAAAAATCAAGACAGTTTACTTAAATTAGTAAAAATATTCCCCAGATTCCAAAAGACAATCACTATAGTTCCTGTGGATTCTCTACTGTCTTTGTCCCATTCAGCAGGGGCAGTCGTATGGAGACGTTCATGTGCAACTGTGGATATGAATCAAAAGAAGACGCTACTTCTGAAATATATACCAAACTCCAAAAACTACTTCTGTCCTATGATTTGCCTAAACAAAGAGATGCATTCATTTAAATAGTTCCTGCACTGCCAAGGACCTTTAAAGAGTTCAGCATCAGCAGATAAGATCTAGAAAGTGAAATTACCCCACAGCCAGGGGATCATATAAATTGTGGAAAGTTTCTTCAGTTTTATATCACAGCCTGTGCTCCTGCCATACACACATAAAAAAAAAGCAGTGAGGCCAGGCTGAGACCATATTTGATTCTGCTAATATTCAGACTTAGTCCATTTGGGAGATAAAATTCTATTATAGTTCACAAAGAATAGAACAGAACTGAATTTTTTCTTTTCTACCAATAGTGTTTTGAAGAGTAATGCAGAAAAGCTGCAACAGCTTTTATCTTGTGTTTAAAATAACTCTATAGAAATTACAGAACAATATGCATTAAAAGAATTAATTCTTCATGACCTAGCAAATTGGACTTTCATTTGCCATGAGGTACAGTTACCTGACACGTTGTCGAGTTGATGGATATTTTTAAAGTTAGATCTCATTCTGAAATGCAGGCTGTCTGCTGCCAGCACTTGAGTAATGTGCTGGCTCATTAACAGATCTCTTAGTATGAGAAGAGGTAGAAGATTATCCCCAAGCTCATGTCTTCTAGCCAAACAGACACATTATTCTTGCGGTGCTCAAAGTTCTGAATGGTCATTTACAGTAAAGGCAACAGCTTTCACTGGAAAACAAGTGACTTGCCAAGAAATGATGAATTAAAAAAAGAAGAAAGAAGAAAGAGATGCAGATCTATTGCAAATCTCCAAAAGATGAAGCTTTGACAAGGAACAAACTTGAGAAATTCTATAACTTCGTAATCTATTTTATACCTCAACAACTCTGCTATTCCTATGGATTCTACCAAGAGGAATACAGAAATGTGACAGAAATGTAGGTGTCAGAAGACAATCTAACTGGGGGCAGGGACTGGAGAGGCAGAGAAAGCTATGAAATGTGATATAGGTATAGTGCCAAGTAATGCAGCATTAAGACAAGCTGACATTACTAGAACAGATATAATTCCTGGCCTTACTTGATGGAGCTTACTCAGTGTGTTCATCACTTCTTATCCAAGCTGTCAGGAACATTGTAGCACTTATCATACACAGTATTAACAAAAAACACACCTTTGAAAACTGTGTTAAACAAACTGAGATAATTCATGACAGAGTTGTTAAACTCACAGGAAACGGGTTTGTTTTCTGACCACCGAGCCAAAATCTTGAAGACTTTTCATGACAGGCACTTCTCATATAATCATTGCTTACATTTTTCTCACCAAGAAGCTTTCTAAAATCTCAGTCTTGTGGGGTAACTGCCAAGAAAGTAGACAACTTCAAATTCTTCAACACTCAAGTGTTAACTGGCGAGTCAAATAGAATCTGGTGGGTCATCCGCGTGCCATGTCAGTGCTTTAGTCAATAAGAACTAATACCTTACAGACAAAAACCCTTTGGGATATTCCTTCATCTTCTTCTAAATTTACATTGCATATAAACTAGTCTACATAATCGACCTCTGGGATAACATTGTGATATTAGGGCAAGATTTGAGCCAGTCTCAGGGGTCATTACAGCACTAGAGGAGCATAAACACAATATCCAGTATGGAGTGCGGTCCCACCTGTTTGTCAGTTGCATGCAGAGAACATGCTTCTCATCATTTACATCTCTGATCAGGGAATCAGACTTCTGTCAGCATCAGTGGAGTCAGGGAGGGAGATAAGATCTGCATTCCATACTAGTAAAGTAGATCTGGTCAAACAGTGAACAAATTCAAAACTAGGTCATTAAACAAGTTAGCTCTGATATTGTTCACCAAGTTGCATTATTCATCGTGTACAAATAATTACCAGGTCATTTGCAAAATATTTCTGGCTCATGATTATTTCACAAATATTCATATCTTTTTTAAAAAAATTCAGTCACCCAATGAGGAAACAGGGAAAGAACACATATGAACTGGATAATCTATTATATATCACAAGCATTGTCTTGTTGAAGTGAACCTGTCATGAATAATCCATAGACCAAAACAGATGCACCTATTGCTTATAACCAACACAGAGATGACAGGCTTGGTCTACAAACAATAGAAAGTAGGTTGTTTATTGTATAATTCATTTCTAACAAATAATTCAGGGTGCTGATTTCTTTCCCAGAAGACATTAACAATAACATCTATTTTAAAAGCAGTAAAACTATATAAAGTTAAATAACACAAAGGAATTAGATTAATTGATTCGAAGAACTTGAAGATTGACTTCAGAGCCAATAAGGAAAAAAGAGTAAGATGAATTAAAAAAAAAGTTTATTTGTAGATTATATAATGTTCCTTCTTCTGGATGATAGAGAAGTGATATTTAACAGTGCCAGCAAACTCATAAATTTTCTTAGATCACCATCACCATTACTAAACAAAGTATCCCATCACTCTCTATCAGCCTCAAGGCATGATTGGGTACTTTGCTACATGCACAAGACCACCTCAGTACCACCTTTAGCAAGGTAGTTTCAGTAGTCAATGTATTATGAAGAGGCAGTGTCAGGGAAAAGTCAGTAGTGAAAAATCTAAATTACTTCATCTGCTAATGCTTTACCACTATGAATAAAATAGGTCTTCACTGTTTTAGAGACATAATTTTGCTGCCTCTAGTTGTAACCTTCCCAAATGCCAATGACTAATAAGAATGAAGTGTTTTTTGGCCTTGAATGGGAGAGTCCTTGTGAGAAGTGAGAGCTTAAAGGACACAGGGAAAACTATTCAGACATTAGACATTTGTTTTCCATGGAATTCTTATTACCCTTTGAAATTTTCCTCTTGAACTTCCAAATCTGGATATTCCTTTAATGAATCAGATGTCTAAGAAATGGCCACAGTTTGCTTATTTTCATCTGTTTTATCATTACATACCTCCTAAAAAAGCTTTTCTAATTTTTTATAGAATTAGAGTTAATAGGATTGCTGGGGATAGAATCTCCAGATTTTCCATCACAGAGGTGGCAAAAAACCCCAAACCACACCAACAAAAAACCCAAACCAAACCAAACAAACAAAAAGAAAACAATCAAACAAATAAACAAACCCACAAAACAAAACCCCAAAAAACACCCAAACCCAAAACACTTTAAAACCTGTAATGTGGCCTGGGCTTCAAGTCCTTAATGAAGGAGTAGAAAAATGTGGTGAAAATATGTTCTAAATCAGACACTCTAATCTGCCTCTTTCTTGTTATATTAGTATCTCAATTTACAAATTTTGTAGACTTCATGCCTGAAACTCACAGGCAGTTGGAGATAAGCACTAAAGGGAACTGCACAAAACTAAAAACAAAGCAGCTGCAAATGTTAAGAGTGATCTGAAGACTTAATCCTACAACATCCTGCTCAGGTAAGTGGGTCTTAATAATGTGAGTATCTGAACTTTGTGTAAAACTGGACACAAGGAACAGCTTGGAGACTTTGTGCATATTTTGCAGTATTCTGGAATGTTTTCTGATGAAACCCAGGTTTTCAAGTTGTCTTTTGAGTGTTACCATGGTAGTTCATGTAAGGAAATAATTTTCAAGGACAGAAGTGTCAACTGCCTGATGCCCAACAATCATCTTAAAAATACTTAAGAGACGAAGGAGGGCTATTTACCCACTGTTGGTACAAACAGGAAAGAGTGTAATCACTTTGTGTAGTTTCCCTCAGGAGGCTGAGGACAAACAGGAACAAATCTGAGGTCACTGCAGGCTAACATGGCAATTACCTTACCCTCCTTCTTCCTAAAATGTATCCCTTGTGCTTTAATGAGTTCTACTCAGCAAAACTTCCAAATACTGAACTTCCAAAACAAAGGATTATATGAAGGGTTTGCTCACATGCCACCCTCACAGTTTAAGGGACAAAGACATGCTAAAGCATTTCCCTGATTCAGGCATTGGATGAACAGACAAATCTTCAGGCTTTTTTCAAGTATCTTATTACTCTGTTCCATTTCACGTTATCTGTTCATAAATACCTGTTCTAATTTTTTCCTAGCTTTTTCTGTTAGCTTTTTTACAGTTTCAGAAAACTGTAAAAAAATGTAATTGGAAAACATGCTCATGTTTTATATTTCTTTTTATTTATTTATGATTCATATTTTTCATATTTACCTCCATTTTATGTCCCCTTGGAATACATGAGTCGTATCCATAGCAATTAATGGCTGTAAATAACGCACTATCATTTAACCATATGAAATATGAAAGCCGCACGTTAGAAAACCAGATTGGTGAACCTCCAGCTTGTAGTTCAACACTATCAATAATCTCAAATATCTACCTAATTCAGATTGGTAGTTTTAGAAGGAATTTGAAATTTTTGCCTAAATGTCCTTTAATGCTTTCTGGACCTAAGCATAATAGCCTCTTCTCAGGTATTGTTTTGGTTTCGGACCCATACAGAGTGCTTCTTATATACAGGGAGAAATACAACACAAAGGGAGAGAAGAAGAGAACAATTAATATGATTTATTAATATGAAATATGCATTAATCATTAGCCAGCTATTCTACATTCATCACTTACAGGAAGGCTCATCATTCAAACCATTTTTGGTGCCAATGTTAATTGCCTGATCTTGGTGATGATATTTCTTCCCAGTGAAATCAACAAGGTAACAACTTTCACTAACTTTTACAGGTACACATTTTGCCCCTTCATGGCAGCCAAAGAGCTATCTCCTTGTGTTTCCTCCATTTCCAAATAAAATGCCTCCTCAGCCTCTTCTTGGTCTTAACTTTTTCCAAGATGACATCTATACATTCACATTTTAGCAACGGTTTTAACCTACAGTGATGGCTTCGTCACTGAAGCTTCTGAGAACATCACAAAGCTTTCTCTGTAAATTATTTCACTCTTTGCTCTTGTGTTTTAATTTTACATGTACAGCCACTACAAATATAACACCTGGCCTGAATATTTAATGCTCATCTGCCACAGGAACCATTACTTTGAATATCACCATGGAGCAAAAACAACACACACTCCTACAAGGAAGGCTGCTTGGTAGGAGGATGATACATCATAAGCAATACCTATTGTAGCAGATGACATCTGCTATGTCATAGCTTTATGTAAGAGACTGTCTTGTTTTGTTTCACCCATCAGACAACTGACTGCAGTGGCTGAAAACCTTCTGGTGCTCATACCTTACGTCTCGAATATGTGTCAATCCATTTTTACCTCCTCCAACAGATACCAGCACGTACAAGAAAGCTCTTGTGGGAAATTGCAACTCTGCAAGGATGTTTGTCCAGGCCAGACCTAGAAGTTCACAAAAGTCTGGGATTCTTTGCAATCCAGACCTTGCACGTGAGCAACTCATTGAGTATAGTGGCTTACACAGGCTTAGAAAACCCCTGTACAACAGGCAGCTAGATCCATTTAACTCAGATATAGAATAATACATCTCTAAAGGTATTATGCTACATGCATCAGCAAGCAAAGCAATCACACAACTCAACTCTGCGTCACGGAGGAGGTTTTCCCTCCCCACACACCCAATACACATTTGTCTTTTAAATAGTTCCCGTACCATTTTTGTCACTGAAGCAGCATTAGTGGAAAATTGTCCCTAATTCTTTTTTCATCTTTCACAAGAAATGTTTCCCCATTATTTTATTTTAAATATTCACATCATTTTGAAGCAATTTTCAAAATCACTGACATTTTTATTTCATGAGAAGCAATCTTTTCTTAGCCTTCACTAAAAAAGAATGTAACCCCTGCTGTTTTCTGTGAATTGGCATTTTCAAAAGTAGTTTTGAAAATTATTCAAAAATTATTTGGAGTCTAGTTTTTAGTGTAACACAGCATAGAAAAGTTCACTCAAGATAAACCCATTTCTTATAGTGTATTATATTGTTTTTAAAAAAATCTGTACCTTCTGGTTGTCTAGATAATTTCTATCAAGAGCCCTGAATGTGCTAATGGACTCCAATTCCCCTGAATTCAATGGAAGCAACACACTTTAGCATCTCATATGGAGGTAACTACCAACACATGTCTGGATTTTCAAAGGGCAGTTTCTCAAACTACCTTTGTCTTGAAAGAATTCAATTTAGTCAGCCCGAAAGCCTATCTCAGACATGCAATACATGTTTACAATCCAGCTATTTCTCCCATTGTCCAACACATAACTTTCAAAAACAGCTATTAAATGGCTGCTGCCTTAGTCCCCAATCTCTTTAATTTGCAAAACTGCTCATCTCTTTATTGGACTATCACCAGAGGACTTGACCATTGTCTGTTAGGAAGTCTATCTAAAGTCATGAGAGCAAACAAACAAAAATTCAGGTTTCTGGAAAAACAATCAAACAAACAAAAAAACAAACAACAACAACAACAAAAAATGGTGATTGGTTGCACAATATAAGAGACTTGAAGAATTCAAGCCAAGTTAGAAGGTTCTGGATTTGAAGCAATGACAACAATAATAAAAATCACAGAAACTGAATCAACTAAATTAATTTTCTTGTAGAAGTGTCACAGTTACAGATGGTAACAATCTGGAAATAGCTGCAAAGAGAAAATAATTACAAAGGGATGAAAATATATTAAGGCTCAACTGCACTGGATGTGTGGGAAAGTAAACTCTGATGGATTCCGGCTGTCCTTAATTCATCACCCCACTGTACCAAGCGCCCACTTTTACAAACAAAAACATTGCCTCACTTGTTGAAATCCTTTATTTAGTAATCTGTGTAGGCTGAAATGTTGAAAATGGTTTCTAAATTCCTGGCTTCTGAAGCCATCTTCAAAGTTGTCTTTGCCTGTATTTTCAAACAGCTGTAGGCTTTAATCAAAGGTCATTAGATTTACCAATTTCTGTCAAACATCCTGACACCATTCCTTCAAAGGAAACATCTACTATTTTAGAAGTTGCAAGGAAATGCCACTTAATCTGAAATTGTTCCAAAATAGAATCTCACACCAAGGGTGAGAGGCAGGAAGAGAGAAACTTTGGAGCATTCTTCAAAGTCAGCATTAAGTAGGGCTTGCAAAGCTGCAAAATTGCAGAGAAGATTCAGCCAATATCCAAAAGACAACAGTCCCTAGGCATACATGATACCCATGTCATTTTTTAGCATCCACAAACACACACTGCTCCTTGAAACACTGCATCTGTCAAAAATTACACAGGTTTTCAGTACTCTCTGCCTCAGGTGCTCACAATTGCCCACATGGTCTAGAAATTAACCCCAAACCATTTAAGGAGTCCAATCCAGCAGTTGTGCTAAAGCATCCTTTGTGGATCAGGCACACTGCAAGTGGAGCACCACACCTCTGAAGTGCACACCCTTGCCAGGAAGCAGACAGCAGTGCTTCATGCAAGTACTTGTGTAGGCAGCCTCCAGGTAATTCCATGTAATTCTCTCGGAAAAGATACCGTATCATATTCCCTCTCTCAAGATGGATCTGCAATTCTATGCAGAATTAAATGCAGCCTTGGAAAAAGTATGACAAATTTATGTATTTTCCCTCATTTATAAATCACAACTGGCTAGTACAATACATAGAGAGGTGCCCCTAAATGCAGGGAGGATATGCACAACACTATCTCTTTTGTAATCCCATCGAGGCAGTAGGCTCACATTAAGTCCCAGATGTTTAGGACATTTGAGAGCTGCCTGTATAAGTAGAATAGGAAGAAGGGGGACACGTATTGATAGAATGCATCACTTGGCAACAATGAAGAACTGCAGCTTCTCAAAAGGTGACACAGCTACTAAATGTCACTTGCCAAGACAACGACTTTCACCTCCAGCAAGCTGTGAACAAGGATAGAAAAAAGGTTTCCAGAAATGGAATCGTACTAATTATCTTTGGGCTATTTAATATCTGCTTCTAGAGATGACTGCTAAGTGACCAGAGCATAGTGCACAAAGTAACATCCTACTGCCTGGACTGGCAAAAGCAATTAGTAGCACTGTGTAGATCTGTCTCTCCACACATGAAAACAAAACATGCACGAACACTTTATCAGTTTTTATTTTTTATCTACTTCAGACAGTGACCCAAATAAGCTAAATGTTTTATGGACGCATTAAGAATAGCCTGGTCTGCTGAGCTCAGACATAAAACTAGGAACCACAGTAGACATGTTCCTCACAATTCTTAGTGCTGTTTACAGCTCCCATCATCATCAAAAAAAGAAACAATGGAACAAAACTGAGTACAAGATCTGAGTGGCATGGTCAAAGAAAAGCAATTCCACCCTTCGTAAGTGGTACAATTTGAGTTTTGTGAAGAGGTACATCAAAGGATGAAGCTTGAGCACACACAGCTGTCCAGAACTAAGAAACTATCACAGAACTAAGAGATGTTTATACATGAAGAATCACAGCTTTCTTTCCAAGCAATGTACATTCAGAAGACCTGCTAAACACTGGATGTCTTTATGTCACTGCCAAGCAGTTGTAATGAATGAAGCACTTCTCAATCCCAGCTAAGATCAAAACATTATTGGTGAAGAAGAAGAAAGGTCCTTCTGTATAAAATAAACCAAAGCTTCTGTGCTGCCAAACAGTTCTTTGGGGAGTTCAAGTGGAGTCTGAGAGGGACATGATAGACAGAACACAATAGTCCCTCTTCTACAGAAGCAAAAGAAGAGTACTTTCCTTCTTTCCAGGCCTGCAAAAGGAGTGTTACCCTCAGCTCCCACCTTGTCTCAGCTGGTGTTATAAAAGGCTCCATCTGCTCCAGCCACAGAGTCAGTTACCTATGATTACTCTGTGCAGGCACTCACATTATTACTGAAGAATTACTGAATAATGTGAATTATTCACATTATTAAGGAATTATTATTGGTGTTCATTTCTGAAACTCTGTTCAAAGCAAAAAGTAACGAATGTTTCATTCCGGAAAGGATCCCAGAGGATACATATTCCCCACCCTCACCATTACTTCAGTTTTTCCTCTGTATTATTTTGAGAAGATGAGATCATGCAGATAGACTCTTATCCTGATAGTGTAACTGAACTGAGATCTAGCTTTCTGAAAATCAACAAACTGGGTTACAAGCACAATATTATTTGCAACTATGCAATGGCAATGATAGATGTCTGTTAATTTTCTGTAGCGTTTATGCTCAAGTGTACGCGCTACTGTACAGAATGCACACAACTTTGGTTACACTCAGTTTATAAAAGGGTTTGTTTTGTTTGCATTAGACAAAAGAATTTCATTGTCAGAAGAAAGTTTACATTTCTGTTATTGTTACTTGGGCAGAACAGTGTGTGGGTTAATGGATCTGCCCACAAAAGCTAAATAGCTTTGGCCACTTCAAACGTAAACTGTGGAGAGTTGTTATATCCTAAACTGTAGCCACAAAAGGTCCTTAGCATAGCTGGCCTAAACTAGGAAGTTTCTTGGCTATGTAAACTCTTCTGAAGGAGAGTTACACATGAATAACTAGTCCTTGTCCTGATGAGCTCATAAATGGAGTAGGGCTTTGGTTTTGTTTTGCTGGCGATTTTTGGATTTGTTTAGGGGTGTGTGTGTGTGTGTGTGTGTCTTATGTTTTTATTGTTGTTTTGTTGTTTGTTTTCTGCTGTTTTGTTTTGGGGTTTTGTTGTTGTTGTTTTGCTTTGGGTTTTTTGTTTTTGCTTATTTTGGTTTTTTTTTGTTTTGTTTTGATTTTTTAAAAGGGCATCAGAACATTTGTTTCAGCAGAACTAGCTGTAGCTTAGGTTCCTGCTGCTGTTTCCCAATTGGCTTCTCAGAACAGTAATCCACCATAACTCTCTTGATATATTTTTATACTGTTTATGTACTTCCATTCATTTCAGTTTGATCAAGAAATAATTGAAACGTTCATTCTTTTACTACTAATAAAAAAAGGACATTACCAAAAAAAAGTCAGCAATTGACACAACTAAGGGATTTAATTCTTGACAAAAAATGCACATTAAGATTACCCTCTCTGTCAGGAAAGCTTAGATTGAACATTTATGCTAGGCTTTGTAATACCTGTGAAGCATACTCTTGACATCAATAGCAATAAATATGCTGAAGTTCTAAAGACCAAGTCCTCTGGTCTCTTAAGTGGGTAAATTGAGTAAGTCCCTTTTCAAGTAACTTCCACCTGCAAAGTTACACCTGGAACATAGCCCACTTCCTGTGTTTTTTCCCATCTACTCTCCTTCAGCCATTAAGGTTCACAAGAGACATTACAAATATGGAAGGGTTTTTGAACTGAAGTTTAAAAAAAATTATTTAGAGAAAAATAAATAACAACATAAGATACCACTTTCTCATTTAAACAGCATGATGGGTGTCTAAAGCTATGAAAAAACAAGTTCTCTTCTCTTTAAAAATTGCAGTGTTGTCAAACTGAGGAAACAACTGCAGCAACCAGAGAAAAATGTACAGTGAAACCAAGTCCAATGAAAATCCTAATCTCTTACATATACAGGCTAATTCACCAGAGCAGGCTTTCCCCAGTTGTAGCTGCTCAGAATCAATGCTTAGCCTCCCCACAAACTGCCTCTCCAGCACAAGGCCTCTTGACCAGCAGAAACACTCATTCTACCTGTCTTACCAAGTTTTCTCAGATCCTAACCAAAACAAACACATTAACTGCTAATCCAGCGTTCTGCTGAGCATCTCTTTCATGGTTTAAATGAAAGAAGTTGCTACCTTTTCCTAAAATCAGAGCACAAAGGAAGGTTACACAACATACACCACTCCATGGGACAAAGATCAAATAAGATTCTGCTTCATAGGCATGCTGAATATAAATAATACTGTACACACATACTGTATGAAAATGAAGATTGTCAGTAGTTAGCTGTTGCCTTTTCTTCTTCAGGGTAAGCAGAGAGCTTTCTTGACATCTATCTTTTCTTACTCGGAGCCTGTGCATGAAAGAATGGGAGGTGGCCTGTTCAGATACTTTTTCTTACAGTAACCCATTTCTCCAGGCCAGCTACTGACAAAAGGTTTGTCCCAAAAGTAGTCTCACTTTTAGTACACTTGAAAAGTCAAATGCAGCTAATGACAATACAGAATCCTTGAGCACAGCTCAAAAGGCTTACCTTATTTTCAGTGAATTTTACTGAGTTGTTACTACTGCTATTTGGAAGGAGGCTAGCTGGCACAGGAACAAGCAACACACCAACAGTTTCAAATATGGAGCAAGGTACTGAATTTTCCAAGAGTTTAGTAACAACCTCCCAGAAGCAGCTATCTTTTAAGAGATACATTTGAAGAAGAGAAAGATAAAAGTACTTTTACAAGTATTGCTACTTTTAACTACTGCTAGTACTTTTAAACACTTTAAAAGAAGACTAAAAAGTACAACTAAGCTTATATCTGGGCTTTGTTTTAAATAAATAGAGAAATATAATTTACATATGAAAAAAATAAAACAAAAAGAGTTCTGCCTGCTGAATGGACAGTCAATTTAACCAGGCAAGATCTAGGCAGCATTCTCTCTCCAGAAAAAAATGTAAATATTGTATCTCTTACAGTCATTAAATTATATGTAGATATTAAAATCCCTGGATTCCAGGTGCTACAAAGTCAACTTTTACTGCCATGCAAGAAGTCATGCTCATACCAACAAGTGCTGCCTACTGAGTATCCTCCACTTGAGAAAGAAAGTTTGGCTTGAATGTTCATCATCCTCAAGACCTTTAATTCTTTTTAAAGATTACTGTCAAACAACATTTGTGCTAAAAAAAAACCCCAACTTTCCTCTGCTCATGGTTCCTTAATTGCTTATATATTAACTTAAGATAATCTTAAAACATTCATAATCTTCTTTAAAGCGAAGCCCTTTGGGTATAGAAACACAGAGAGATTCAGAGCAAGTTTTTCTTCTCAATCTATTTGTACCTGTCTTGCTAAGTACAATGCGTCAACCAAGCCCACATCCTGGATTTAAATTTCTAATGCTCAGTTCACCAGAGGGATTTACCTTTTCAGGGAGGAGAGAGGCCTGTTCAGATGCATCTTAATACCTGAATCATTTTCAGAAAAACTGATTATGCAAATTAACATGAATAGCATTAAAAAATATATCTTGGAGTTCTGAGTTATAGTAGGAAAAGGTTGGTTTAGTATGCTTCCCTTTAACTGTGGCTGATCAGTACCAGACACCATGGGCTGGTCTGCACTGGCCATTCAACACAACAACAGGGCAGTCCCTGTGACAGGTATGAGAGCAATCCTATAGTTTCTTCCTCTTCCCATCTTTTCATCCATCCTCTAAAACATCTAAGAAAGGTTAGCATTTGTTGGATTGGATTTGGATTACACCCACAGTCTAGCATTTTAATCTTCTGGACACTGAACACCATCCACAGGAAAACATGTAATGTCCTCAAGAAGCTGTTTACCAAGCACAGCCTCATTGAGACAACATAATTAATGAATATTAATCCAGATAATAACTCAGCAGACAGACAGGAATGCAGTGTCGGCACCCAGCAAGATGAAAATGGGATGCCTTTCTGTGTGCAAAGAAGGCAAACCCTTCTATATTAAAGGAATTTCAGGAAATGAAAACAGAAAGGGCTGGGGAGTTCAGTTAGAGGTAGATTTGCGCAGTGTCAGGTTTATATTTCTGGAATAAGATTTTACCTTTTTGGTTTTAAAATGAGAAACTAAGAGAAGTTCATTGGTGTCACAGTAATTCTTAAAAAGTGGTAAAATTCATCTTTCTAGATTTTTTGGTCAGTCAGCAAGAAGTGATTAAACTCCTTATTGCTCAAATTAGCAGTAGGTAACTGTAATTTCAGTTAGTGGAAGCAATACTGGGAGAACAATACATATTTTTATGTCTCTGTGCTGGCTATGCCAAATCACATAGGGGAGTAGAGAGTGGATTTTTTGCCATACAGCTTCTCCAGTTCTTTCAGTCTTATCCCTAGTCTCGGAGTATCTGTTGTGTATTCATAAACCTGCTCTTTGGATCTACTTCATGGATGTGATGCTTGGTTTTATTTGAGGAGTTGCAGTTGACTCTTCACAGGGAAGGGAAGAAGCAAGTCCCTGGGTCATGGAACCTACTGTGAATGTCCATACGTATCTCTGCTCAATATGGAATTACACTGTGATGATTAAAACCAATCTAGATTTTTTTCATTATACTCCTTTTCCAGAGGAAAACTAAATATTTTTCATAAAAATTATCTGGGTGTTTTTTTAGCTAAACTGAAGTTCTTTAGGGTGCAATTAGTCTGGAAAATCATATGTATTGTGTGTTCACATGGGGTGCTATTTAGCTTTTTTGAGGACAAACACAAGAAACTTCATCAGAAAACATAAAGATATAAACATATTTTAAATACAGTGCTAATTTTTCCAGATCTATGCAGACTTAACAACATTAATTTGATGAATCGATGGTTATGGGATCTGTTGACATATTGTTACTACTAACTCTCAGTAGCACAAAAGTTTCTTGAAAAGCAAAACTAATGAAAACTGGAAAAGGATTCCACAGGCACTCTGTCTAATAGTACATATGCTCGAGGCACAGATTTCCTTCCACTTTTGGGACATTCATAACATCACTCTGTTTTGCTGATATCTACTGCCCAGTAACACAGTTTTGTTGCTGCCTTTATGTCAATGGGGACATGAACAATATATCTCCTCTACTTACTTCCATGAGTCAAGCAGTTTTGTAGGCTCAGAAGTACTAATTATCTTTACAACTTCTGTCAAATTTGGTTAAAACTGTGAAAGCACTAAGAGTAAAAGGAGATGTGTGCAGATGTGCAGACAGGCATAAAGCATGATCTCTCAAGCCATGTTTCCTGAAGAAAACCAGCTAAAAAAAAGAGTTTGTTGCTGTATTTTTTTCAAAGCTGGTTTAAATAAGGAGATACACTGTATATCCTTTCCAGCATGCCTTTTTTAAACTATTGGAATGCAGTTGCATTCATAAACAGCTATAAATATATCCCATAGTAACAACATATAGCTACTTCTTCTCCCTGCTCCCAGCCAAACCTCATCTCTCCAAATCTAAGACAAGAGCCTATTTTGGAAACTGAACTTCTGCAATATATGCATTTGTGCTATTTGGAAAAGGACAAGTTTTAGTGAGAAACAAAACCAACATAAAATGTCCTTGTTTCATTGGTTGTACAATTTTCCTTCACAGCTAAAAGAGCAATAATTTTAACCCTGCAGACATTAGGATGCAGAAGCTATTCCCCATATAAAAGCCTAGTCAAAAAGGTGCTTTTTTGTCACCCTAAAATAAAGCCAGTTCAACATTTCATACCTTTGTAAATACACCTCACAGAAAAGTGAGAGCAGCTTGCTTTAATGTGTTTGTATCTTGGAGAAGTTGATCCATGCCTCTGACATATCAAAAATACTTTTCCTTAACATCAGGGAAGGCTTTGGGAGTCAGGGCATGTGACAAGCACAGCACAAACTCATAACAGTGCTCAATCCACATTCTCAAGAAATCATTGATTTGAGAGGACTTTTCTCCCCGAGTGGCAAGCTTGCCATTGCAAGGGAAGAGGCAGGCTTAGCAACATGACTCCACGTTTTCTGTACAAGCAGCAACAGCAGTCCAGGATCTACT
This sequence comes from Certhia americana, assembly GCA_018697195.1. Taxonomy (NCBI): domain Eukaryota; kingdom Metazoa; phylum Chordata; class Aves; order Passeriformes; family Certhiidae; genus Certhia; species Certhia americana. Next base: position 62,372,406 of record CM031858.1, on the reverse strand, counting down.
CCAGCAACAGAACTCATTAGGATAAGGCCGGCAGTATGGAGCAGTGACTTTTGGCTTTATGTTCACACAGAAGCTCGGAGCACATGGTGATGCCAAGTACTTGCAAAATCACCTTGCTCTTTTTCAGCCCTCCCTGATCTCCAATTCCAAGTTTGGAAGGCTGCCATTTCATTGAATTAATTGAGTTTAGCTACATATATCTGAGGGAAGGACAACCAAACTGTATCCACAGCCCCTGCAAGACCACGGGCTGGAACTATTACTGTAAGCAAAACAAGCCACGGGCAATGCCTGCCCAACAGCCTTAGGTAGGGACAGGAAGGTGTCACCACTAACTGTGAGAAACCCTTTTTAATACAAGTGATACAACCCTGCTGACAAACCCACTGACTTCCTGCACTTCCATAACTGGCAAGAAGAGCTGAAAGTCCCTCCAAAAACTGAAGAGGGCACAGCTCTTCCCACAAGGACATTCCTATGACTAAAAAGTCTTGATCAGATCTTCAGACTGAAGCCACTCTTCTGTATAGCAGAAAATATGGTTTTAAGGCAATTTCTGTTGGATCAAATCCATAAGCAAAGTGCTGAGCTATAGCAAACTCATTCCACACAAGCACATTCTCATAGAAAAAAAAAAAAATTAAAAACTGAAGGGGCGTCTCATTTCTAGCATACTTTATGCCAGATTAGGTATTGTCTTTCCTCCCACAGCTGGCACAATCCCAACATAAATTCCACTCTGTGTTCTGCTTAATTTGACAGTTGATCCAGATCATATTTGTGCTGCTTAGTGACTTGGTATTAATGAATAAGAATCAGATTTAGGAAGATCTTCTCCATCCTAAGGTCAATCAGGGTAATTATGATAGCTCAGTTTTTTATTCCTGCATTACAGAGATATATTCTGCTAAAACAATGCAGATCTAAAAATTTAAAATGCTTAACAGCCACAGTTCATCCTTTTTCTTGTATTCATCAGAGATTATTGAATTCCACAACTTACAAGAACCATAGCATCAGAACTGTGTGTTTTGTAAGCTATTTTCTCCTTAGTTTGTCACTTCACCTAATGGGGATACCCAAGCAAAGATGATTGAGGGAAAACAGCAGCTCTAAAGAAATAATGACTTTAACCAAGTTCAGAGTGCTTATTCATTAATATGCCACTGATAACTTGCAACAATGCTGTGTGGAAAAGGCTTATGCTCATTTTCCTCTAACAGGGTCCCCTGTCACTGCTACCCTCTCCTCTGGGAGTTGTGCACGTGTGAATAGACTGGCAGGTTACTCTTCCCCAGTCAGGGTCATCCTCAAAAATCCATGCATCCCAAATGAAGGGTAACTTGTTCCAGCTCATTGCCTGCTCTTCAGATCTATCCTTGGTGCAGCCCTACACTGGGTGGTGCCTTCCCCTGCAACAATTTCCTCTAACAACAAGTCCCAGACTTGCAGAATCACAAGACATGAGGAATTATCCTTTTGAGACATACAATAGGTGAGGAATTTCATACATACTTACATATATATATTTCTATGCAAGAGTTCAATCAAATGGCTTAATCAAAGCAGTTCAATCAAATACAAATAATTCAAAATTAGGCACTTATTCCTTAACGTAGCAAGAATTTAGCAAGAACACCATCACTAGGTTTGAAGTGCTCACCTCAGCTAAATCAGCACTGACTTCTGCTCAATAGGCCTGATCAGTCATTAATGCATTAAAGTCATATATGGTAACAAATATAGGACTGAACTGCATTTTTATAGTCTTAGATTTCAACTTGTAAGATGGACTTTTATGTAAGTTATTAGTCCAATGATCAGCAAGAGCTAGCAATCATCTGTAACCTTTTCACTATAGCAACTAGAAGATTTATATAACCAAGAGTAGTACATCAAGTCTGATGGGTTTATGATTGTATTGAGCTATTCATCAAGACAGTTTCTCAGAGATCTAGACTTGTTCTACTTTTGTTTAGAGCTGTTTTCAGATTTGGTTAGACAGAAATAAGCAACATTTACAGCTTGTCTTTATGGAAGATAAATAATTGAAATATTCATTTCTTGTGTGCCATCTCTATATATGGAAAGAAGAATTTTAAAAGCAGCTTACACCAAAGCCAAAAGAGCTGAACACAGCATAAATGATCACACTGTGCTTACTAAACCAATGAGCCACAATAACCACAACCAGCTCACCTGTACACAACTCCAAGATGGCCACAGAACTGATTTATTATTGTAAATCCCTGCCATTCCAGGTCAGATTCTTGTAACAAATGTTCTATTAACAAGCTGATATCTAGTGAGTATAGCATGGGTTAGGATTATTTATTCACATGAGCAGAGGTATCAATGATATATTTAAATGTGTAAATAAAACAAACACACACCAAAAAAACCAAACAATGCCCTTGTCCCTCTGCCAACATATGCTATTTGTTTTCTTCCAAAAAGCTTTGGTCACTTTTGGCAATGTTCTCAGCTACTGTATAGCACTGCCTCCAAACAGGCAGGGTTTTCAGCAGAGGACTGGCTGAGTTTTCATGCCCCATGCTCTACTGTAGGCAAGAGCTTCAGTCATGCTGCCACCATTTCAACACAGTTTGAGGAACAGGACTCTTTTTTTGACAGGCAGTGCCACCATCAAAATTGAGAATGAAATAATAAAGCTGACTGCAAAGCAACCAGAGCTTTGCAGCTAGCTCCCTTGATCCTATATTTCCTGAAGGAAGATGCATTAGATAGTAAGAGAGAGAGAAATTGCTGGACAGCGAATTTCTGAGCCTTCCTGTGGATCCCAGAACAGCAGTGTTCATGGTCTCCACCCCACAATATGTGGCAGTGGTAGAAGTTGGCAGAAAACCTGGGGACTATTTCACTCCTTGGGACCAGACTACTTACCAAAGGGAAGTGCTACAACCACCAGAAGGCTGTTCAGACATACTGAAAAGCAAGTGAACCTACATAAAGAAGTCTAATTAGGTGCTGGCTTACCTATTTAACTCCCATCTTCAGTTTCACTCCTCACACTGCAGTTAAGAAAACTTTATGTAAAAAAGACACTGCACGTGAGATAATTGCCTTCAGGTGGCTGGTTTATTTCAGAAATAATGTATCTAAACCATACCTTGAGCTGCAGTCCTGTAAGGCAGAAGCAGCCAAACTTTTGCTGAAGGCTAACACATTACACAAAAAACCTCATTAAACCATCACATAAACTTGTCAGATTTCCAGCCATTACTTATCACTAAACAAAGGTAAATAATGCCTTTTATTCAGTGCACTATTTGCACTGTAACAGGAAATAATGTCTCTTCATTGTAGGTGCATGGTCTGTATTAAACACCCAAGACGTATGTATGTACAAATGCATGTATAAGAACAAAAAGATGTAAACATGCCCTCCAAGTACACATCAAGGCTGGAGAAATTCCTCACTTGGAAGAGTGGAGTGGCATCTGAGTGTTTCTAACCTCACAGCCTCCATAAGACACAGTGCTGATTTTCACCCACATGCATCATATTGCTGATTTTAAAGTGTTGTACACAGTTATACGACATTCCTGATGTTCGCTCAGCAGCATTGCCTAAGTGCCAGAGAGGGGTGTGTGTCTTTTGGCACTATACCAAAGATGTATATGCAGAGTGGCATGGCTTCCATGGTGCTCCTTGCTGGTAACCTATCATCAGCCATGATGATGATGCTACAGAAGGAAAAAAAGCAGCAATACAGGCACATCAGCACAGCTATGACATCTTCTAAGAGAGAATTGTAGTAATAAGTGCCTCCAGGAACAGGTTGCTTCCTGGGTCCCTTCCACTTCTCCATACTCTTTTCAGGTTTACAAATTATTATAATAATGTTTAGGAACTACAGGCAAAGAGAAAGAGCCTTGTATTTCAAGCACTGCACAGCCTCAGAACTAAAACTGTCCCAAGCAGTTTATCCACACCAATCTTCCCTCATTTTCAGAAAAAATAGAAAAAATCCTTTTCTAAAGACCTGGCAGACACAGTCTGATTCCCTTAAATTCCCTGTGTTTCAGCCTCCACTCTTTCCCTTGTTCCCTCTGTTCATTCTGATCAAGCAGTCCTATTCTCTGAGCTGGCATCTATTTGCCAGTTTTGGGCTCAGGAGCCAAACTGAAAGAGAACCATCCATGAGGAAACTACCATCCAGTTCATGAGTATCAGTATAGCTCTGCCCTCAGATTTCCCATGGACAAATATAGCCCTTTGTGACAGTATTCCTGATTAACTTCAGCTGATGAAGAATTCCCCTAATACCAAAAGAAAATTTCTCCCCAGATTTCCCAGGGAACCACGTCTGCCTTCAAAAACATAAATCTTGTTAAGGATTTCAAATCCTGGAAAGCAAAAGAGTTTTCATGATATTTAATGAGGGAGTCAAACAGAATAGTAGCCCCAAGGAGTACAGGTCTCAAAAAATGGACTAGAACCAGGCCTTCAAAGCTGCAACAGAGCAGAAATTCCCAGAAGGCTCTTCTGCTGGTAAAAGGATTCTAAACAATTAGAATTAATGTAAAACTTAATTAGAACCTCTGTGTAAAAAAGAAATCCATTTGGAGGCAGTTATAACAATTATTTATCATCTCTATTTTTGGAAGAGAAGTCAGGAGGCATTCTTGGTGGCATTGGACAAAAGTAAGAGTCAGGTCCTGCTGGTCAGCAGAGAGAAACTCTGAATGGTTTCCACCTGCTCTGATCACCTCCACTCAGCCAGTATTATTGATGTGTAGCCAGCTGAGTTATTCCACAACACAACGGTTATTTCAGGATCTTGACCTATTGCCTCACTTGTGGGCCTCTCTTCCTCACCACCATCCCCAAGTCACCGGGAAATCAGACTTCTCCCCATAAAGCATGTGGCATCTGTGTTGCCTTGTGGCCACAGGACACCACCACCAGCCTGGCAACAGATGTCCTGATGCTGTGCAAATTTCAGCTGATAGGTCATGGAGCACAGGAGGCTGGATATCAGTGCTCCAAAATCCTGCTTCATGTGCATTGGAAAAATATCCTATAGACAATGCTCTTGGGAGCCATCTACTGGCATTGAGGAATTAACCATTTGTGTGTCCACAGAGAAATTAAAGAGCCACTTGTGGCTCCACTATCTCAGGCTGCCTCCTAAACTCCTGTATTCATCACTTGAATCTTTTGAGGGATCACATGCAATCTGGTTATTTAACCATAGCTAGGCATTATAGATCCATTTATTATTTATTCCTAGCAGCTCACGCTCAGTGGGCTACTTAAATGTTACCTAATCTTTCCCAACATGCTTGGACCCTAAAGGATGGAAGACACTGTAGAAACCATGCTATCCTGAAAATAAACGCAAAGCCCTAGCAGGCAAAGTTGGGACAAGTAGGAGGAAATTCCAGGCCACACAGAAAACATGAATACCATCATTTGAAGACTCAATCCCAGGTCTGGAAACATGGTAAAGAAGCCAAATAAATTCCCAGGAACTAGGTGGGAAGAGGGTGGCTTCAAGGTAAAGTGGAACATCACCCCTGGGACAAGAATATGAGAAGCACGTGGACAAGTACTCAGTGAAGAGCTGGTCTTCACCTACCACAGCATGACAGTGAGAACATAGCCCCTTGAGCTACTGCAGATACATTGCAGGTGTCAAATTGGGAGAGAGCAGATGCTGGTTATGCTGCATCTCATGCTTGGATGGTTCACATTGCTTCCCTACTAAGTGCAGGTCCAAAGGCAAGGAAAGACTCCCAGCAGTATTGTTGTAAGGGCTGAGGGTAATTAGAGGGGAAAAAAGTACATGTTCAGGAAATGGGGCTGCCTTTCCAGGGGAGAAGAATTTTCAGGCACAGGGATTCCCTCACATAGTGGGGAATACATTAGTTCACAAGCCTGAGGGCATGACCCAGCTACATTTATGTTATACAGAGGACAGACCTGCCAGCAACCCAAAATGCAGGGAAGAGTGTGGCTAGCACATGCAGGTCCCCTGCCCTCAGTACCCAGGATTTAAGGTGGAGGTAGAACATGTGCTTCAATTGGAAACTCTGGCACCTACCAGCTCATGCACTATGTGGTTAACCAGCAGATTAAGAAAAAAGTCTGGGTCAGTCTCCCAGGACACAGAGTACAGCCAGACCAAAACTGATTCAGAAATAACAATGTCTTCCAGGACAGTTTCAAAACTGGTGCCTGGGGACTGACAACAAAGTACCAGGAAACCAGCAAAGAGGAAGTGATTCATGTTTATCCTACTAGATTTTGCATGGCAGAAGGTCTCCAGGACATTCCAAGAGCCTAGCAGACACAACACAGGTGGGTACCAAAGTACTAAAAAAGATAACCCCATATTTATCCTCTGGGAATATTGTGCTGTAAATTCATAAACCGAAGAACAGAGGAGAGAGCCCATGAAGTAATGTCATTGCAACACATGTGTGCAATATTTATTAACCAAAAAGACATTAAGTTTGTTTACATATACACAGATTAAAAGGATCTCACTTATCACACCACCTGCCAGTTACAAAGGAGAAGAGGGCAGCTTAAAAAAAAAAAAAAAAAAAAAAAAAAAAAAAAAATTAAAAAAAATAAAATAAGAAATTATATATATATATATATATATATACAATTCCCATTGTGTTTTGTACTTGGGTTTAGATTTAAAGCTGTTATTTTAAAATTAAGAGTAAACACAAAAAAGCCCTGCTCATATATCACCTCTACATCAATGCTCAGTTTTCAGTCAGCCATCATTAAAGCACCAGCTCTGCATTAAGACCTTAAATGCTGCCAATTTTCTGTGTCCTTTGTCAAGGTCCAGTAAATTTCTTGGTGCAGAGTGGTGCTGTTTCTCAGTCCAGTAGTAGTAATGTTCCACGTATTTGGGTTTTTTCCCCCCTCCTCTCTATGTCGTTTTCTGTGCCAACTTGTTTTAGTGAGGCTGTCTGGCGTATTTTCCATTCCTTTTAATGGTTTTAAAAAAAGCATTTTTCATCAAATGAAAGCACTTTGAACATAAACTATTATAAAAAAGAGAAAAATATTTTTTTCTCCTTTTGAATTTCAGTTTTGTAGAGCACTAAACTAATTTTTTTAGGTGCTTAACATTGCTAAATTTAGAGAGTCAAGTAATAGAGTCCTACATGGGCCAAAGGATGATCTAAGGATGAGGAAAGCAATATATCTTTTTAATAATTGAAAGAATTGGGCACGTTCCCACAGTGAGAACAGACTTAGCAAATTTCTCTGCAAGCAGGACACTTAGATGCTTGGAATATTTCAGCTACAGTAATACTGCAAATGTTCTGTGTTGGAAGTGGAGGTCAGCCTTTAGGGAATTATATTAGACATACAGTCAGACAAGGCAGGCTCCTTGGGGAATAGCTCCTTGCATAAATACAAACACACCACCTGCATACGTGTCATTGTTTCCATGATGCCTCAGCTACCCCTTCTCTCCACCTGCCTTTTAGTAAACCAGAAGTTGATTCCATGCTATTTTGAAATATCCACAGCTTTCCTTTATGTGCAAACATCATTCCACATGCAAGTAAACGTGAAGCAGATAGGACAACCATTCTCAAAACCATCCACAGTGGCACAGCCAGGCTGTTAATGCACAAGTCTGCATTTAGGCCTATGCAGTCTAACCCTGTCACATTTGGAACTCCACATCAGATATTCTCAAAGAATATAAAATACTTTAGGTTCCCAAGAGAGAGAGGGCATTTTCTCCAATAGGTGATTTGATGTTAAAGCCTGATGCACTGCTTCTCACCACAACCCATACACAGAGAACCCCCCAAGGGTAATCACCCATCTTGGATGACTCAGGTTCAACACTGTAAGTCCCTCCCCTACCCAGCAGCAAGTGATTCACCCACAGAGCTCTGAACAGACCAGCTCAAGACTTAAGACAGAAAATTCTCTGTGCAGGGCCCAGCTGTTTTGCTACAACAATCATGGCTTTTTAAAGTCCACAAACGCAACCTGTGCAGCTTTTTGGAGAGTCCACCCGAAGCTGTAAGTCTCCACCCTCAAGACACGTGCAAGGCCAGCTGAGTTCCTGAGGGAGAGAAACACCATGGCCAAGTCCAGACTGAAGCATGTTCTGAGGTTTTTCCATTCACAGCAGAGTCGCAACAGATTTGAAAGAGCAGCTCGAACCAGACGTTGTTCGGGAATCCAGGGAGCACCACACACAAACACCTCGTTTTGGTTCCCCTCCCAACACAAGCTCTTACATTATGAAATCTAACCACAATTACTCTTTTATAAAATACTGCAGTGTCAAGGTCCTGCTGAGTCCCAAGTCTGAAATTTTAAAAAAAGAACATTTACAACTAGTCTTGTTCATTTGGAGCAACCAAGGAGTTGATACAGCTAGAATAATTCCAGACTGATGAAGGACCTCAGCTGCAAATTACTACTGTTTTGTCCACTCTTGTCTTAAAAACTGCTAGTTTTCAAAAATGTAGCTCTTGTAGAGACAGCTTGGGTGAGGGAAACAGGATTTCTTGTTCTTGTATTTATTCTTAGCATGATTTAATATACATACATAAACTGAGCTTGGCTTTCAAACAACATCCCAATAAATTACCTTTTTTTTTTCCTGGTAACACTGGACAGTGAACACCAGAAATTTAACAACAGCTCATTGACTGTATGTGTCCTACTTTTTTAATACTTTTTTGTTTAAGTTACAATACATTTGTTGTATACATTACTACAAAAGCAGTGAGTACAATAGCAGAATTTGGAGCCTGGAGACTTGCAGCCTATTCTTGGCTGTGTGCAGATATGCTTGTCTTGCCTTGAGTGAAGTAACCTATTTACCCTCAGCTGTGCTAGTTCTATAATAGATGCACTAGGTACCTGTTTCAGAGCGTGTTGTGAACAAGGTCTCCAAGTCCTGCAAAGGATGGCAATGTATGAAGTATAAAATATTTAATAACTGGGAACCAGAAACAGAAGAGCAAACCAGTTGCAAGGGTTACACAGATACTTTTTTGAGAGAGGACAAACAGGAAATACAAAAAGAGCTTGGGTTTACCAAGCTCAGTGCTGCTTGGTGATCTGTACCTCTGAACTAAGCCAGCAGTTTCAGTTCCAGGCTGAGCACCAGTTTCCCTGCAAACTGCAATGAGGTACAGCTGTTCATAAGGCCAAGAAATCCAAAGGAGGATGCTCGCCAGGGATCTTGGGGTTTTATGAGACACTGAGTGGTGACAGCATCTCTGGGCACTGGAAACACATGGAAACCTACAGGCACGTGACTGCACTGAACAAAAGAAAGATGGTTTCACTTCTGAACTCCTCAAACCTTCAGAGAAAAGGCTCTACAAATGTTCCAGCAAGATATCCCGGACCAAATACATTCAATTCACTGGAACAGACAGTAACATTTTAAGTTACTTTCACAGAATGTACCTAATTATGTCATCACAAACTATAAAGGCTGTAAGAACACATGCTAGAGCCAATATCTTGACATCATGCACACATGCTTAATGTCTTACTAAATCTTACAAGAGTGAGAATAACATCTTTGTTTAACAACAAAGAAGCAATGCTGGGTTTACTTGTCTTAATCACCTTATGTATGAGATTATTTTTTCTAGAAATCCTTGTTCATTCGAATGAATGTTTGCTGCAATGTCACTACAACAGTGCTGTTTGATTTTCCTTCTTCTGGAAGAAGATTCTCAATGATTCACAGACACTAGATCAGGTATAATTTCGGTTTTCTTTTTTCTAATTATTCATGTAAAAATAGGACTATGATTAAATGAAACAGTGTATTATACCCAAAATAACTACAGCAGTAAAAACTACCCAATACATTCAGTTGCTTCCATGAGGAGTTAAGCAAGAAAAGCTATTAAGAAGGAACAATATGACTGTTAGGAAATGTTTGTGGAAATCAAATTTGGGACTTGAAATTTTAAGTATCTGCACCCAAATCCTGATTCCAAGCACTGGTTTTATGCAACCAAAGTAACAAAACCAAATTTTTTATTCCATGTAGTCATAACAAGCTGCTTGAGAAAAATCTATAGATCAAGACAATTTCAGTGATGAAAAAAATCATGAAAAACCTACACTGTTCAGACATCATTTAAACACAAGAAAATTAGGCTTTAAAACATCAAATATACTATATTTTAAACTACCTTTGAAGTAAACGCACATGTTAAAAATACTTTAAAAATTCAATAAAATACTTGAAAAATATGAGCACAAGAAACATATTCAATATAAACCATGTTCCAATATGCACATTCACTTCCTACATTAACATCCCTGTGTCTTACCAGACCTTTAATTCTTTGTTGGAAGCATTCACCCATTTCCATTTTTTTATATATATGGCTTTTAGACAACCTCCAGATATTCAGTCCTTAGTTAAATGATAATATCTGCTGGGTATATGGTTGGAAGAGAAAAAAAATTATATCAGGGCAAACCCTTAGTATTTAAACCCATCATTTCTGCAAAGCTCCCCATATTTATCTGCGTCGTGACTAATGGATGCATGGTACAAATAGGAGGGACCAGAGGTCCTCTACTTAGATATGTTCCTCAGGAACCAAAGAGAAATAAATAAGGTAATGATGTGAAGAAATTCTTGGAGCAGTGTTTCAGGGCCACCTCTGGAAAACAATCCCGAGAAATGAAGAGGAATGTTCAAGAGGAGTATTTATGGCAAACGCAAGCAAGCGCCAAAACCAAAGGTATCCCTCAGAGTATAGGGCCCCAAAAACAATAACAAATTTTCAGCGTTCAACCTGTCTTGGTTCACTTAGCTATCACTTAAGACACGCTATAAAGTGGCGTGTCTCTGTTGCAGACTTCTGTGTGACAGATAAAGCAAAAAGATAAAGCCTCATGTTTGAGGCACAGACCTGTGCAACGAGACATACCCCAAGGGCAGCAGCAACACCAAAATAGTCTCTTGAATCCACAGCTGTCCAGCCTCCAGGCACCCACCTCTACAACCTTTAGGCACACCAACAAATGGAAGGTGACAGCTACACTCTTCCCATTCATTCCTTTCCTCAAACACTGGGAGCAACAAGCAAGAGAGTTGGGCCAAAGCAGCAGTCACTGTGGATGAACACCATCATTCTCTTGGATCACACAATGGCACGTTTACCCTGTCTGTGGCTATGCACTTCTTGGGATTCCTCTCTTCTTCCTAACATATTCAATTTGTCCCCACTCTTCCTTGCTGGTTCTGCTTGGCAGTCAGGTTTCAGGTTTATATCCTTTTTTTCTGTACCTACTTGACACAGTGTACTGAACCCAGCACAGCCAACAACTCTGCCTTGGCCAAGAAGCTCAGAAGAGAAGTCCCCACAGCAATTATGTTGTCAGCTTTCTTAACGACATCAAGCAATGAGTTTTGTTGACTTTATGGCTAAACACATCTTTCCTCCTATTCCTTTTTCACCCTCTAGATTAGAGATCATGGTAACAGGGGTGTTGGAATGCACATTATGCCCCTAGCAGGTTTTCAAGGAAGCTTGATAGCAGCAAGTTCCCCATTTCCCGGGCTATACTCCAACCAATTTGCATATTAATGGAAGAAGAATCAATTACAAATTTCTATTTACCCTCATAAACTTCACAGGACAGATCATGAAAAGAAGGTTTTTGGAATCCTTCAATTTTTAATTTAAAGCCTTAAACAAAAAAATCTATTCTGAACTCGCTTAACGTACCAGAAGATTTAATATATCACAAACTAAAGAAGTACGCATGCACATTGGTTCTGTTTCAAATAACTACATATTAGTCTGGTTATAAATACTACTTCTAATCTTTCGAAGACTTAATTAGTTTTTATATGCCTTATTCCCAACCTAATTTAACCAAGATACTTTGAATTGGAACACACCACCCGAACCACGGGTCCAGCTCTCAGAGTTCCTGTTCTTTCGCTGATGGTATCCCACACAAGTATGTGAGGGAGTCTTCCTCTGCCTCACTTAGTAAGAGTGGCCAAATATCTCATAGCTGTGCATATATTTTCAGAATTTCAGCAGAGAAAACACTTGATACCAATTCTTACACCTTGAAATAGCATACTTACCAGCTACAGTGTTCTGTCTGAACTACAGTAATACAGTGATATCCAGAGAACTCTGATGCTGTAACACAGGTGTCATGAAATTGGCTGGGAGTTTCAAAAAGAAACTACAAGAGAACATATCTGCTTGTGTATTCAATCGAGCAGGAATGTTTTTACTTATTATATAATCTGAATTGTGGTTGTAAATGCATAAAACTACCCAATGGACTTCATATTACTTTCTATCAAAAAAGAGATGTTGGCCTTTTGGCTATACTACAGGGGAAAGAGCAGGAAAGCTCTTGTGGATAAATGAGTTCTGAAACTGGAATAGTGACAGCCAGGTCTCACTGACGCACACACCTGCACTAGACAGGCCAATTCATGCAAGAGAAAGGCCTAAGGAGCTGTTTCTCTGACTTTTAGCTGACTGCATCACCTCACTGGAGGTGTTCTCCTGGACATCATGTCACATCAGTGTGACCTGGATCCAGCAAATGAAGCCCTTGGCAGAGTTCTCATAGACGCTTCTGGATGAGAGGATGAAAGACGTTTTCAGAAACCTCCAGCCTGTGAAATCTGAAATGAATGTGCAAGTGGGGATAGCACTGGACAATAGCAACAGGGACAAAAGATGACTCATGCATTAGAGTCCAACTGTCCAATTAGGAAATCATTTGTACCCTTTTATTGGCTAACATCCCTCCACCAACTTCATGGTAAACTAGAAAATGTGTGCAAAATGCGCTCTAGCTAGAATCCTCCTAGCCTTCTTTGCATATGAAAGAAAATCAACTCTTGATGTCCTGCTTCATAAGTAGTTCAACTGGACTGAAGAAACTGTCCACTTGGGACTAATCTTTCAATGACTAAATCCAGCATCATTTTGCAAGTGGATTACTCCCCTTACTTCCAGCAATGCTGTTAGCTGGGAGGCCTGGATCCATTAATGCATGTGCACAAAAGAAAAATGTTTCCATTATTTGCCATTTTTACTAGAAGAAGCATCTTCTAGAAAAAAAGGCTGAAATCAAGGCAAAATAGCTTTTCATGTTAGGAACAGAACAAAGTCATTAGCTATCCCAGAGGGTGCATTTGTGCTGTCCCACAGGGTTTAAAATTCCTGACCTGTAAAAGGAGGTAAGTCTGGATTCTCTTCTCATTCCTGTCATCTTTATCTGCTCTCTCTGCATAAGTAGGTATGCTTACAAAGAGCCACTTTAAAGGAAATATGCTTAGATCTCAATGGATCTCTGTTTTGGCACTGAAGACATTTTAATGTATAGTAGCACACACTGTGGCAAAATAAAAAAAAGAAAAAATTAAAAACCTTGCTCAAGTTCTCCAAGCCTTTGCTGTGAGCCAGCATAGATTAAGGAATTACAAAAAAGAAAAGGTTTTGCTTTGAAGTTTTTTTTATCTGGGTGTTGCTTTACTATGTGACTGCCCTAGACACCTAGCCACATCTCAGAGGACAAAAGGAAAAGAAAGGAGCATGACATTTACAGTTGTGGTGTAGCAGAACAAGCTACAGCCTAAATCGTCTTCCTGATCTTGCAGGCAGGGAGAACTCTTGCATATACATTTAAACACTGCAACATCATTATTTGCTCTTTCACAAGGATCGAAGAGGAAGAAAAAATATGTCTTGCTTCTCTTTTTAAAGAAGAATATTTGTCCAAAGTCTGCTTCTTAGCAGGAATCATATAATTTCTCTTGCTGAGCGCTTTTCAACCCCAAAGAATCCTTCATTAAATGGAGAAAGGCAGCAACTTGTACCAGGCAGAATAAAGTTGCAACCTGCACTGATAATGCCTCTGTAACTCATGCTGCTTAAATAATTAGTTACATAGGATCTGGCAAGTCAACAAGCCTTGCTCAAATTACAGAATCTCATTAATTTTGCATTTATGAGGTTTTTTTCTACCTCGTTTGAGGACATTTGGCCCATGTTCACAGTTCAGAAGCTAGAGGACCAACCTCCCAAAGAACTAAATATTTAACTGATTAAAAGCACAAAATCTGTCTGGTAAGCCTGTTTTTGTGATATTTTTAGTACTTCCACAATGAACCCTAGCTCAGAAGATGATCATCAGAAACAAACAATACATGAAGAAATAGGACTTGAAACTCATGTGCGTGCATGTAATCCTGAAGAACATGGATTTTTTTCTTTTAAGGGCAGCCAGTCATGACAGGCACAGTCCTACTAGCATCTCCACTTCGAGACTACTCAGAATGTAGTTCTGGACTCCAGCATTTCCTTTCTCTGTATGTGTTCAGTGTCCCACCTATAAACAGGAAAAGGGAAAATGGAAATTTTTCAGTTGGTCCAAAGATACAAGAACCAGGCACCACTGACTAAAGCCCATTTGCTTTCAAAATCCATGCATTCTCTTGTTAAGCTCTTTAGGTCACAGCTACTGACCTTTATTTTATGTACTGCAAGGCTATTCCAAGCAAAGCAACAGTTCTGTGTGATGCTCTTTTACTAACAGGGCTGGACAGAAAAATGCCTGAGGTAACAACACTAGATGTTATTCAGGCATGGAGAACAAGTGCCTTTCCAGGGTTTCCCTCAAGAATTAGCCTCTGGAGCACTCATGCACCTGGCTTTGCCAGGGAGGTGTGGTACTGTGGGTGTTTTTCATGCCTGAAAGATGAGTCATAACTTCAGCCCACAAAAGCAAACCTAATGAAAGGTGAGATTTTTTTTTTTCCTTGCCACCCTTTGACATGTTTCTGTGAAAATGCCCAATTACTGGAACAAGTACAGCCAGGGAGGATCTGCTGTTGCTGTCCAGCTATTGAGAGGAGGTCATGCCAACATACACATCACTTACAGGCACTTCTCCTTAGTAATTCTGGACAATGCTTTGTAAATAAATAAATGTACCAAAAACACTTAGTCTTCATGGTGAATAAGACTAGGGGAAGCCACTGGAGACATAAACACTGGCACATGGAATCTTACTTGTAACCCATCTATTCTAACATCCTGCCTCTGCCCTGAGCCACATACTGATTGTCTTAGCAAAAGAAACAAGAAAATATTTGAGAGGTAAGGTTTCAGATATGCCACTCCTTAGAGGGATTTTTGGGGTTGTTTTTTAGTTGTTGTTATTTTGTTGTTTGATTTTTATTTTTTTTTAGTGATCACTAGATATTAAACTATAAAGCTTGAGGTAGCATTTCCACCTGAAAAGTTTGTTAACATTAACAGCTATAATTTGGATATTCTGGTTATTTACACAAAAATTGTTCAATCCCTTGCTTAATCCTGTTAAATCCTCTGGCCCCTGCAATGCCTTATGGCAACCATTTCCACAGTGAAATCACATCCATAGTCAGGGGCTCCAGAGCTTGCAGGCTTGCTGCCATGGAGTTGGTTAACACAGCAGCACTGTGGGCCTGAGGAGGCTCAGCACCAGCTGGGACTCTTTGCCTACAGGACACACTGAAATTACAAGAACAATACCATTCCATCAGCCCTGCAGGGAAGCAAGGTGCAAAAACCAAGGCAGAGGTTTGCTTCTGGCCCCTAATTAATTCAAAGTAATTTTTCTGTCTGCATCGGATGTCTACATCAGTATAGTCCTGTCCCCATTCCTGGCACTTAGAGCAGAACCCAAAGCTCTGTGACATCTCTAAACACTCATGGGTGATTCAGGACTTCTGGGTTCCAAAATCCCCTTTAGTTAGGATGGTTGGAAAGCAGCCTATGCTTGAGAAATAGAGCTACTGCTGGAGCTTTAAGCTTACAGCTTGGGCTCTAAGGCTTTTCTTCAAAGTCAAATCAAAATAGACCAAGAGAAAGGCACTTCATATTTGACTTGTAATAGAAAATTTAATCTTTATTTTTCTCACCCTCTATTTTAAATGGAGCCAAGGTTTTAACTTCTTTTCAAACTCCAAAGTTTTGCGCCTGTGCCAAACATACATTTGGAATTCATGCAGTTATTCCTGTAGTCACTGCAGGACCAGTGAAAGGTGCACACAGCTTGCCCTAAAGAACTACAACTACAGCCAGGATTTTTGCATGGATCTTGGGAGTCTTTCTATCAAAACAGGAGGTGAAAATCGGAAAATAGGGACCACAGACATGATGTGATACACACAAAGGTTTATCCTCCTTATGATTTGTTGTCACTACTGTCCACTGCTCAGAGACAATTACAAGCAGCAAGTTAGCTTTGATGTGCCCGTTAAAAACTTGCTGCAGAGAGCTTGATGCAGGGCATAGAAGACACGCTTCTGCTGAAAAAAGTCAGAATTGCTTTGCATTTAAATCTCCCCTGGTGGACTACTACAGAATTCTCTAACTACATGCCAGTACCACTTATAAAAAGGCTCACTACCTGGGCAACTTGTGAGAGGTTTCATATTCTGGCAGTATGCTAGCTGGACTAACATTATTCTAAAAAGTAAACAAAGCATAGATCAACATTACTTATGATGGCTTAGGAACTGTCAGGCCTCAGCATAATGCCAGACTCTGCAGAGGCTGACTACTAAAAGTAGCCCATGAACAAATTCATGTTGTAGATGATTCTCTCAATATATTAAAAAAAAACCAAAACAAAACAACCAAAAAAAAAAAACCCTCAAAAAAATCATGCCTTCATGAAGGAGACATTCTGTATGAATTGAAGAGAGAAACAAAAGTAATACTTTCAGCAAATAGTTTGTAACATGACATATTTTGAAAGTCATCAGTGTAGTAGCTGAGGTGAATCTCTCAGACAGAATTAAGACACCTTAAACTGTGCCAGCATAAGTATTTCTGGTGGTTTTGGTGCTCTGCAAGGTCTCAGAGAAAGCTGAAAATCGATAAATCTGGATGAAAAGAAAGAAGTTTTAAAAAAGGAAATAAATCCACTTTGGGTCATTTTTTAAAGTCTTGTGACATTTAGACCAATTTCAAGAAAACTTGAGAGAACATAGAGAGAAAACTCATGAACTTTGAATACTTGATTTGGCTGCCATGGGCAATTCCACTGGCTTTCACATCATTATGGGATTCAGACCAAAATCAATCTCCTGTTGCAAAAATCCTTCACAGGCTTAATCTGGCCAACCCGTGAACTGTACCCCCCATATTCAACTTATAGTGGCTTTCTTTCTGTCCTTTCACTCATTCCTGCCTTTCTCTGCCACAAGTCCCTGCATCTGCTTTGTGATTCACCAATCTATCCACACAAACAAAATTCAGCAGCAGCAACAAAAAAGCAAACTCCTACCCCACAAATTCATTTTTTACCACCTTATTTTCCCCTTGATTTGTCTCCCCTTCTACTATTGTTCACCATTTGCTTTGGTACCTCTGCTGAGGTCCTGACTGCAAAAGGCTTCTCAGACAAAGAAAGCTGAGGTTCCTCACCTCCACATTCCATACCTTACTCAATACAATTACCTGTATACCTATACCAGATGGCATAAGCTATCCTGTTTATCCCTGGAGTGATGGTGGATACTACATAACAGACGCTTTACAAAATAAAAAGTATCATCCAGGTTTAATATTAAGACTGGGGGGAAAAAAAGCTGAAAAAGAAAAAACCAACCAAAACCCAAACACCAAAAACTCAAAAAAACCCATGATGCTAAGAAATAAGTACAACATTGACAAAAGATCACCTACAGCAACATTTCTGTACAAGAATAATAAACTCTTGGAGATTCTGCTTCAGAAAAACCATTAGACTTTAAATCCTCCCTGAGCACATTTATGTTTATCAGTTTAACACAGCCCTGGAACAGCACAGCAAGGACTAGAAGTGTATCTACACATTTATAACTTGCACATAATTTATAAACTTTATTAATTTTGGAAGACAAGGGCTGGTATTTTGCATGTGCCCCAATTTAAAATATTCCATACAAAGGTTTGTTTATGACAGCACTAGGGGAATTATATATATTTACGTGTGAGTTGGCAGATTTTGACTCAAAGGAAGACCTGCACCAACACCACCTCTGTAGTATGGAGGATGGGAAAAACTACCATACAGGTAGTTAGTAAAAAGCTGCAAGCTTTCTTTGGGTTGCTTACATGGAAGTCAATAGACAGTAACTCCAGGTGCACATTAATCATGTATCAGATATTTGCATCAGATGGAAAGGAAGAACATCTCTTCAAAAGATGCAGGACATAATAGGCAGTTTTAAGAATCCTACCCATATGTAGTTAGATCCAGACCCTAAAGGAATTCAGCAGAAAAATTGCCTTACATGGACTTATTCTTCTGTTAATGAAGAGAAAGAGGAGTGCCAAAACAAAGGTTTCAGCAAAGAACACTGACTTCCTTTTCTTGGTCCATACAGTTTTACTCATTTTCTTTTTATCTGTTGGATTTACAGGCAGGCAGAGAAAGACCTTTCAATGGCCCATTCTCCCCTCTGACTTCACCTTTTTATGGTGTGCTTTTCTGACCTTTCACTGTAAAACCTTTTTTCAGTTTGTGCCACAGCTCAGAGATCTTGTCCTTCAGACCACACTTCTCAAAATAAATTCCCATTCTCAAGGAGCCAAAACCTTTGATTTGATCATCTGTGCTATTATATGACTTATATGTGCATGCAAACCATTTCAGGGTAGGCACAATAAAATATAAATATTCAATAAATATAACCATAGGGGTTACTTTGTTGCATGGAGGCACATATTGACCAAGTACCAATTACCACAAGCCTGAAAAGGATCTTCCATACATCAAGAAGGAAAAAAATAAGTCTCTGGTTCAGTACAGCTCTGCCATGAGTTTGGTCTATCCAAAATATCTTTTCATCATTCCAAAACTGTGATACTATTCTGTGCATATACAGTTACTAAAGAGAAAGAAAAAAATAGATATTAGGAAACGGGAGCCCTATCAAAAAACAAGGAAGACCAGCACTTAGTTAAGGAATTGAAATAGTCAGTTCCAGAGCAAGAAAAAATAAGATGCCATTTTGTCCTGCAGGGAAAGTGGAGCTAAGAGGAAAACAAATAGGGAGCCTCAAGAAAGTATCCCTGTACTGCCCTAACTTAGGACACAGTGAAAACTGAGGATCCTTAGAGAACATTGTGTCCTGCGCCATTTCAGGTGTGGTGTTGTCATATATAATCATATCATTTTGAAAGTCTAAGAACAGCAAAGCAATTGTTCCTTACAAAGTGAAGCTTCATCAACAGACACACTATAAGAATGGGGGAGCAGTTCTCATTCCATTCCCCACATTCCCCTTTCCTGCTTTGTTTTACTCCCTCTCCATCTTCTGCTTAGAGATCAGCCCACAGACCAAACTCAACTGGCACTCTAGATTAATGAAAACAGCCCAGCAGTAACTCAGAAATTTCCTTAAACCTTTGAGATGAGGCATAAAGAAAAGAAAAATCCCTTTTGTCCTTTGCATCTCTCAAAGAAAAGCACATCACCATTAACTACCAAACACCATGCAAGCTTTTAGCCAAAAATAGGTTGATTGATATATTTTGTGTTGGCTCATTTTATCTAAGCCTCATGAAACAAAATCCTTGCTGGTTTATTTTTTTCTGCTATTGGAATTATATTATTTGCCATTCTTAAAAAAAAAAGCTAGTACCAATACAAACAACCCAGATACATTCCCTTAAACCACCAACAAATCATTAACTGAGCGCCAAGTTAATAGCTTAAGAATATAAAGTATAATATATTGTAACGGCAGTGATAGAAAAAGATTTAAAGGGCATGAAACTATTAAAACTAGTTTTGAGAGAGCTCAATGTGAAACCAACCAGAAAATGATCATTCCACAACTATAAATACAAGTACTAAAAACAAAACAAAGTCTCTAGCTTTGTGGAAAAAAAATCCATAAATTAAAAAAAAAAAACCAAACCACCCCCTAAACCATTTTAGGGGAAAGTATTTAATGCAGCTATAAAATAAGGACTCTGTTTTCTTTATATTAAGTGTAGCTTTGATTGAGTTTGTGGAATTAAACACTAATGTTATTGTAAGTAAAACACAAGGAGCTAGAATTTGTGTTTGGCATATAATGAAGTAAGTCACAAAGCCAAAGGATGTGCTATGCCTTTATATGGCTTAGTTAGGGTTGCTTTTGATGCGCTGTAAAATAAAAGTATTCTTATTCAAAGATACAAAAATCTTTGCAAATATGCATATAGAGCTCACAATCTAATATTATATATATATATATATATATATATATATATATATATATATGCACTGTGACCTGTAAGTACAGATTAACATGCATAAGATATTTGGGACTTGGATGGACACGTTTGATGTTCTCGATTACTTAGTACCAGACTGAAGAAATACATCATTTTAGGTTTTGGGTTCTTTACAGCATTTTAGGTGACCTACTGCAATTGATCATGCCCATAAAATAAACTGGCAATCAGAAAGCAGAGTTTTGCGAGCTACAACATCAAACGCGTTACAGTCTGATATTCTGGTAAAAGTTCCAGCTTCCAAAAGTTAGCAGTTACATGAGATCTAAAATTTCTCTATAAAACTAGCAGTTGTGTAAAAATACTCAAAACATAACACAAATGATAACACAAACAAACAGCACAAAATTCAAAACAACACCATCACTTCAAGTCATGACCCAGCTGGCACCTTGAAAATCAAAAACGAGAAAATACTTTAAAAGAAAATATGTAGCTGCTTTATCACTTGATAATTTGCTTTGGCGTCCTGCATCTCACAACATAAACCCTCTGGAGAATTAACTTAAGACTGTTAAAATACTTGGGACTGGTGACATCAGAATGCAGACAAGACATTAAATGACTCCACCTGGAGACCTCACCCTGCGCTATTTCCATCTCTCATCTTCCCCAGCAAAGTCAGCAGAACCCAAGGTCTTTGTATGCTGAGCCACCAGTTAATAGAGAAATCGCTAATATAATAGGACAGCAGTAGCATCCAAATTTGAGTTTCCAGAGCCTCTGGGATAGGACTAGATTAAGCTTCAAATGTGGAGTAGCTCTAGTTGCTCACTAACAGTTCTGTCACTTGTTCAACTGTATTGGAAAACTGAGACACTACAGTTACTCTGAGTTACTCTCTAATCTCAATTCTCCCAAAACCCTCTGCCTAGATTTCCCTGCTATATTTCCCGTCATGAACCAATAAAGTAGACAGGACATGTGTAAGGAATCTATGTGTAAGTAATCATGTGTAAGAAAAATAATGGTAGTAAATTTCAGACAATGAAAAAAAAAACTTTAAAAGGGCAATGAAGCATAATTACTGGTGCCCAACAGTCTAAACATGTATATTAGGCAGTGGCAAGTAGAGGAAAGCTCTCTAAATGACAAAACAGTCAGCCAGCATATGAAAACTACGGCAATGCACCCACATTGCAATTAATATAGCTAAATGTCTGATTCCAGACTCACTTTGGGTTTCGTGCTTGAAAAGCCAAACATGAAATGACTGGGGTTAAAACAAGAACAGCATTCACTATCAACTTCATTGACATGACAGTGAAAACAGAAAAGAGAGAAAAGGCAAGAATCATTAAGTAACAAAGATGAAAGGAGAGCTGCAAGAGTAAACAAGTGTCCTTGGTTTGTGTGAAAATGTGTTTTGTGTGTTTCTTATGGAGACAACTTTGAACTTGATACAAATAGTGGACAAGCTGTTATGGCTCAGAAGAGCCACAGCCAATCCAGTATAGAATTGTATTACAACTGCTCCATGAACTATTCTGAAATCTGCATTCCTTCTCCTTGCTAGCTATCCAATAGTGTTTTACTTTTCTGCAGGGAGAATCTAGTCTGCACCTGTTGTTACTAATTATAATTTCAAATATAAACTGAAAATGACAAGGATATATTGGTAGAAAGCCTACTGTGAAGATTTAATATCTGGTGTAGACATATTTGTGGAAACTGACATGCACTAGTACTCCACTGCATGTTTGGTCACACTGTGTGTGGGCCTTTATGAATCTAAGTGGTCCTGGAATGACTCTGTGAAATCAAATTGGTTACCCACAGGTTTCTGGAAGAGATTATACTTAAGTGGTTTCTCTTTTTGGTTTAAGGATATACAAGTGATGATATTATCACTGCAAGTAATGATGTAGAGTATTCTGTAGGCAAAGAGTATTCCTACCTAGTTCATCAGCATGCCATGGTGAAAGACTGGAACAGAGGCCATTATCACATAACGATCCGAACTTCTCACTCAGATACACCCAAATAGCCCCATACTGGGAGCTGTAACACTTGGAAAGAGTGATCAGAGAGATCACAGGAGCAGCTTTCTCCTGCGCCTTCACATAAGGACCTGCTTTACAAAAAATCGCTAACAGCGCTAATAGAGAATCAAGGACCTGCTGAGTACTTTTCAACTGCTCTTCAGTGCTTTGATGCCAAGCACTTCCTGCAGACAAAAGGAGGAAGTATGCTGATAAGATGAATACATGTCACTACCCTCTGCACATAACCAAGTGGCATTAAAAAAAAAAAAAAAAAAAAGAAGTCAGAAGAGAACTAAATTCCTTTTGGCTGAGAGGTCTGGCACACATGATCTGAACTCCATTGCAACAGCAATTAGTTTCCATGTAGAGGTTGGAAGGAACCTCTCAATATCATCTTGTCCAAATCCCCACTCAGGAAGGATCACCTAGAGCCAGCTGCTCAGGGCCACATCCAGATATTCTAAATTTCTCTAAGGAAAGAGACTCCCAGGACAACTTGTGTGATCACTCAATCACCCTCACAGTAAGAACAGTATTTGCTGGTGTTCAGAGGGTGCCTCCTGTTTTTCAGTTTTTGCCCAATGCCTCTGGCCCTGTCATTGGGCACCACTGAAAATAGTCTGGCTCCATCCTCTTCCCTCCTTCCCCTCAGGTGTTTTTATACTTTGATATGATCCCCAAGCCTTTCATTTTCCAATCTAACAGACATCTCAACAATCTTTCTTAAAGCTGGGTATAAGCCAACACTCATTTCTGCTACCTACACACATATAGGTATTTGGAAGTGAACTGGGACCAATTCATTTAACGTTTCATCCAATAGACATGATCATGACCCATAATAGGGGTCATGATCGTGCTAACTTATCTGTGAGTCTCTGCAATTGAAACTGGGTAGATACTGGGTTTTACATTTAAATATTCTTACAGGGAACTAATTAATTTCTTAGATTGCTTATGTGCAGATGTGAATATTGCCATTTCAACTAGTACCACATCCTAAAATTAGCAGAATATAAATATGTGTCTTTCACACAAAGTTATCCTAAAATATCTGTAGTACATGGCAATGAAGAGGTTTTGCATGATAAAATGCAAACCAAAGGCCTTGACCCTGGGACCAGAATGTCTATCTAGACACCTATGGCAAGACAGTTTTTCGAGTGAAAATATTTCAGCTAATAGCTGAATCTAATACTTGTCAGAACAGAAAATGTAATCATACAGCTTTTAAGTTGCAAATATAATTTTCCAAATACTGGTTTCATGAATCATTGCTAGTAGCACTGCCTCCCTTTGCTCACAATTGCGTAGGCCTCTGAACAACAGATCTCAACTCCTTGTGTGCTGCCTCATAGCATTCTATCAGCATTTCTGTAAAGTTTTAAAAATACCCCAGAACTCTTCTGAAATGGTTTCCAGTTCTTTAAATGAAGTAGACTGAAGCAGAAGCCTGGAAAGGGTCTGTATTTGGAGTTTGATTACAGTTTAACTCCACTAAATTTAAACCAATTTAGTTAGCAACAAAATTACAAATAAGTGCTAATTCAATTATGAACAGGGATTTTTTTCAGTGTACTCTACAACACCTTGAAGCAAATTTGAATTTATACAAAAGTGGCCATTCCCAAACTAAACATCCACAATCTGAATTCCAAATTTAAAGCTGATTAGAGTTCAACTAATGTCATAGTCTTATGGAAGCATAGTTTTCCTTCCACCCCTTAAACTACACATTAGATGAATCCATTCTTCTTCATCTTTGATTCCATAAATGCAGTCAAGTACTTGAATTTACAAAAGCACTTAATGTTAAGAGTTGTGGGTTTGTGCGTCTCACTAGGAAATGCTGCCTCTTGAGGCAGAGACAAACAGCATGAAAGATGTCCAGAGAAGTCTAACAATGAATTTCTGTGTCAATCTACAAACAAGCTCTCTCCACTATCCAAGTTTAGCAGAAACCTTGGATCAATAAATTGGCCATGCTTGGACTCATACATTTATAACTCTGGCTTCATCACCATTAATGGAGCTTTGCTTGTTCTCCAAGTATGACCTGTTGAACATATGACTTTAAAAGATGGCTTCACCACACTCAGAAATACATGCTATGCAGAAAGCACTAGTGCTTTTCAGGAAGCCCCAGACTTCCCACAGGAATACCAACCCAAATTCTGCATGAGCAGCTCCTGCCTGGGAGGTGAAGGATTAGCTTATACCAGTGCAGCTGATTCCACTCAGGGCTGGTACATCATCTTACTTAGCCACAAGCTCAGAAACACAGTACAGACAAGCATTTCAACACTTCTGGCTAGGGGATCTTGCCCTCAACACACATACTGATGCTTGTACATGGTCTCCTGGCTGTCTATACTCCTGTCCATCTGTTGGGATGGCATCACGCCAGCTAACAAGGTAGCACACCAGCCTCACTAGCACAAATGTGCCAAATAAAGATAGGTTCTTTTGAATGCACTGCCTTCAGAAGACAGCAAGAGCCACATTCCCACTAAAGACAAATAGCAGGAAGCTTCTACATACCCCCAGCATTAATAAAGTTATTTTAGGTTTGATCTACCTTTTATTTTTGATATTCAAGCACCTTCCCAAACATGAAAGTCCTAACAAAGTTGTTAAATTGCCAGACAAAGCAGGAAGTATTTTAACAGACTCACTGGTAAGACCTTTGCATGCCTGCAGGAGGTCCTATCCCTGCATCTATACACCCCGCTAAAATCCTTAGGAAAGAGCTTTCCCACGTAAATCTGCACATTTCTTCATTGTTTTATTTCTAATTGACTCTACTCCTTCATATTTTAAGTGCATCTCTTCTCATTGAACAAAACTATGATTTTTCAAGCACTGATTAGCCTCTTAAATAGAACCAGAGTTTTTGCTGTTGGTAAGTATACAGAAAATCCTTCACATCCAGTAGTACTCATTTATACTTCAATTTTAATGTGAGCTTAAAAATTACAAAAGAATCACAAGAATCTGCGATATTGTGGTATTCATAAAAGTAGAAGCTTCCCTGTACCCACTAATTTAGAAGTCTGGAGAAATGGCCTTTGGAAATTCACATATGCTCAAAAACCCCACAGCCTCAGTTCTCCAAGACCAACAAGTCTGAAAAGCCACAATAGACAGGGTTTAATAAGACAGACAGTTTGACAGCTGTAGCCATTACTGAGCACTCTGGAAACAGTGGAGATTCTTTCCTGAAAAGTTTTACAGCTAAGCAGTATATTGGCCATATAAAAAGAGTTGGCCAAAATTTGAGGTGAGGTGAGGGGAACAAAAGGGATTTAGGGAATAAACATTGTTAAAAAGAAGCAGGGAAATGGAAAAGACAGTAAAGGCCTAAACAAAGCAAGCTGAAGCAACATGAACAGATCTCCCCAGGTTAGTATTCAATCCATCATAAAGATGCTCCAGCAGCCACAGAAAATTACGGAAAATTTGGTTTTCCTTTAGGAAGCAAAGCTCAGACAAAGCTACCTGTACACCTCCAAAGGACTTTTCTCAGGAGTTATTTCTCTGAGCAGTACATGCTCAGTTTACTGGTGAGTAAAGATTTAACAAGCATGGGCACCCTTCATGCTCTTACACAAGTACTTGAGTCCATGCTTGCCAGTCACTTCTCAAAGGGCACCATGAAGGGACAGAATCAGAGGAAGGTGTGTCTCACAAAACAGTGGACTGAGAAACCAAAGGTCCTGCCTGCCTCTATCTGTATCAATTCCTTAGAAATATAACATGAACAGGATAGTGTTCATTCATCCTTTTCTGAAGTCATCACAGTAGTGGAGCCTTTTCTTCTCCGGTCAGTTTAGCCCAGTTATTTAACTGCTCTGTCACTTAGACCCCTCTGCTTTTGATACTGGCACACTGCTGGACTGGGCTCAGGTAGAGACCATGTCATATGCTTCATGACTCCAAAGCCAAAGAACAAGTACCACCCTATCCTTTCTTTTTCCCTACAGAGATTTTGCCCTATGAGCACAAACAAAAGATCTGGTTCTTAGCCTTTAGTGCAGTTTGTCCCTAGCAACCCTAAACAGGCATCATACTCAGAAGCATCATTTTTGACAGCAATAGAGTATGTACTGGGGAGAAATGCAGGGCATAGAGACAGGCAGATCTGGGAGAGGTGTGCAATTGTAAACACAGCCAGCATGAAGGTAACCATCTGCTGGGAGGCTATTCTGACACATGAAATATTGAGCAAGCATGAATGAAATACAGCAAGCCCCACCCGAGCACCAGACACAATCAAATCTGACCCACTTGAAATTTTTATTTGAGTTAATGTTACCTTTTAATAACCTTTCACTGCTCTCTGCAAAGATAACAGGTGTCATTAAAACAGCTGTCACCGTGCCAATCTTCCCTGAGACACCTATTTATTTGGATCTTTCAAGAGAAACATAAATGAAATCAGTCATTCTATATTAGAGGGTTCCCAGGGACAGTTAGTTGATTGGCATCTCTTACTAGTGGGTAAGTCACTACAAGACACTTGTAGAAGACATCATTTTCCCTGAAGTCTTGATGCTTTAACATCTGACAGGAATGTGTATATATGTATGGATTGATTTTTTTTTTTTTTTTTTTTTTTTTTTTTTTTTTTTTTTTTTTTTTTAATGAATGATATTCTGTAAAATATCAGAGAGAAAAATGTCAGACATACATTGCATAGCAATTGAGGGCTAATGAAGATCCAGGTATTAAATCAATTAAGAAGTATCAAAAGCTACCTAATCATCAAGGAACAAAATTGGCACCACAATATGTAGTGAGTATGGGAAAGCCTAATTTACTAAACATACCCTGCAGTCACATAATTGCATGTAATTTTACCAGCATAATTAACTAATTTAATTACCACTTCTCAAGTGCATCAATTATTGACATTACAGAGTTTTCAGACAGCAGAATTACTGTGTGGTACATTCAGAGAATGCAAAATGCTTTGTACGCCTATTTTCCAGTCACAGTCAACAACTGAGGGAACACAAGCAGCAAAAGAAGAAGGAATTACAAGTGCACCATACAGAGCACAGTTTAGCAGTCAGGTTTAAGTGAGGAACTAGATAAAACCATGTTTATGTGGGACCGAAAAGTCAATGGTAAGTAACTGGAGAGACCAGGAAGACAAAACTTAAGTGTGGTACTAAACCAGACAACTCTTATTTCTGAACAGCAAGGTCTAATTTAAATCAAAACTACCCAGGAGGGAATAAGCTTTCTGAGATCTACCAGCCACCCTTATCTCTCAGCCAAGGGCTTGATCTTGCAGTAATATCTACAAGGATGTACAGGTGCACCAAGCTCCGTTGGCCTCACTAAAAAGCCATGTAGGAGTTCGGTTTGTCTGCACAAGTCTCAAAGAAGAATCAGAGCCCAAAGAGACCCAGACTAGGATTGATACGAAATGGTACGTGCTTGATAAAAACCAAGATGGGCGAGGGGTGTGTGTGTGTCTCTGCGTGTGTGAAAATACAAAGATAAAGTATGGATGAATTCTTATTAATTAAAAAGTAGCTTTGCCATGTGGGATCATTACTCAGACTTGAAGAACTATTGATCCCCTGCTTAATGTTTAGACACTTTATGTAAATCTTTGCATAAAACCCTTTTGTTTCAGCAATGAGCTTTTCAAAGTCAAGAGAGATGTCAGCATCTGCTCCCTATGGAGTCTTAAGAGTCAGTGTCAGTAAAAAATGGGCAGCGTCAGTGAAAATTATGCCCTGTGTCAGTAAATTTGTTAACAGGGTGGTTGGAAACCCTGGGAGCTGTGGTGTCATTTTCTTCTCCCATTGCCCTCTTGTACTTGACCTTTGCACAGCTGTTTCACAGTATCTGGAGATGGCTGAACTGTGAAATAGTGATTACAGGAAAGGGGGCATTTTAATGAGAAAATACAACCTAGAACAAGAAGAGGGCATTCTTTCAAATGCCAAGTGAGATCTTTAAAATCTTTTCTGTCTTTCAGATACAATGAAGAACAATCATGACAACCCCCCTTTTTAAAATCTAATGCAAATATTAAGTTACACTTTGGTCATGAAAGCTTACTGGATTCATCATAGTGTTTAAAACAAGCAAGCAGAGACACTTTGTTAACATAAAAACCAAAATAAGTCATCAATAGCCAGAAGAATCAAGTGAGGACTGTTCCTCCCTTGAGTAGCTCCCCAGAGATGGTGCTATAAACCTGTTGCAGTCTGTTCCTGTGAGGGACCAGACTTTTGTGGATCCAGCTCAGGAAAAACTTATGCATGTGTTCAAATTTAAGCAGGGACTTAAGCTGAGCCACTCACTTGAAGTATTGCAGACAAATACATATTTTGCTAGAGATAGCCAAACTGGTCTGGTACATGTGCAGGAACCTTCCTGCATCCTCCAAAAGCATAAGAGATTCCTTAAATCTTCTTCAAAGGTTTCTATGCAACAGCAAGACAAAACCTAATCCTATCTGGACTCCTCACTTGAAACCACAATGTGAACAATCAAGAAGTGAGAAAAAGCACAAGTTGGCAGGCACAGGCAGCAGAAGAAAAGAATGGAGGAGGAAGGGGACCACAAGTTTTTCATGCTGAGACAAGACGAGTTTCTGTAAGCAAACCTGATGAATGATGCTCTTCATGCTGCTCTTTCTGCAGGCTGCTCTCTGTACACCTGCCACGTGGCTGCTATCAGTAAAAGCAATTCCAGTAATGACATTGATGTGTGAGGGGCCTGCACTTGTGAGACACCGGGCCTAAAACATTATTCATTGAAGTTGTAAGTGGGTGGTGGAACTTAACCAGTCAGCTGAATTAGTGCATATAAATGAGCATAAATGGACAGCAAAAGGAGTGGATGAGTCAGTAGCACCAGGAAGGGAAAAAGATAAAATACAAAAATCCTCTTCATACACTGTCAGCCCTAGTAGGGATTGCCACACTGCTCCAGCCCTTAAATGTCCTCTCAAGTGACTACAAAAACTGTAAAAGAGTTGCGTTTTTGTCAAACACCAACATGAGTTACCCATCTGGGGTATATGCAGGCTACTGCATGTACTTAGCAGCCTAAAATAAAAATTATTAATAAGGTAAGTTATGCATTACACAGACATCTGTATTTCAGATTGAAAATATGTGTATTGAACAAACTACTAGAAATCATCATCCCGCACAGATGCCATACACCCTGCAAGTGATGTGGCCTGTCATATATTATTTGTGCAATCATTGTTCTTGGACTCTGTCAAGATGGGAAGGTTTGGGGTTGGTCACAAATAAGGCTTTAACATGCTTCCATCACAGCTTGCAAACAGAGCTGCCCGCTTTTCTATTTCACAGAAACTAAGGAGTGAAAGTGGAATCAGACATTAATGCTCATCAGCAATTTAGCATCCCTCTACCTGGAGATCAGACAGATTAATTGGAGGGAATAAGATGCTTTCTAAGTTGTCCTTCCCTAGTGAAAGTATTCTTCCCTACTTGAAAAGCTTTTCTCAGCCTCTCTTCTCAGACAAATTAGTTTGGATGAACCCTTCTTGCATATACCATTACCCTTTGACAGAGCCTGGAAGTTTGGTGACCTCTCTAGGAGGACCTTACTGCCAGTGGTAATGGAAATCCCTAACTCACCCAGATACCATCACCTCCAAGGTATCAACAAGGTTAAATCATCTTCAGTCTTAATTCTGAGTCTGGTAATTTGGACAAAAGAGCTTTTCTCCTCTGCTGCATTCCCAAGTTTCCTAGATGCTTCAGCACCACTTCAACATGGAATGCAGCACTGCAGATACAGATGGGAACAAAGCAAGAGGGGCAGCACAGCACTGTGAAAGGTGCATAACCAAGAAAGCTAACCATCTGGCTCTACTCCTCTCCTAGCATTGGTAGGATACTGGTTTTCCTTTGCTATTGTATGAGGAGGGAAAACGGGTTGAATCTCCTCTATTACCACATATTTGTGAACCAGCCTGCAAAAGTTGCCCCAAAGGGTTGCACATCTGGCTCATGTCACAGTATTCCCCTAATTTTTTAACACAGAAAATCTGTTGTGAGCTGCTCTGTGTCTCTTTTGCATAGCTGGACTTCAGGGTAATTGCTGTCTGTTCACCACACCGGGGCTACAGAGGAAGCAGCAGCCTGTGCACCATGTCTGTTACCGACACGCAGTAAAAGGCAAGGAGGGGCAGCACCAAGCCTGACATCTCTGACAGAGCCCTTCAACCAACCCAAGCCAACATGGACATCCCAGCATGAGAAGCATCAATTATTAGCTAATTCTGTCAGTTTCACATTGGGGAAATGGAAAGCAAAATCGTCAAAGTTAATATAGTTCTGTACATATAAGGAGAGGGGGAAGTTCTCTGGGTCCCACGGAGTACCTTCATTCCATACAACATAATGTTTTGGCCAATGAGAAAGAATAGGAGCAGAATTAAGAACTAGCGCTCCTTACATACAAGTGAGCAGGTCTCCATAACATCTGCTACACTTGCACAGCACATGAAACCATTTACCTTTCTAATGGTGCTCTTCTAGGGTCAACTTAAAAGGAGGTGAATGCAATTAGGCCTGAATTCACCCAGCAGGAAAAACCAAAATATGAGGGAAAGATGACAACAACTAGCAAGGGTTTAAGAATATCTTGTATTAGATACCCCAAGAGCCACTGCAATAATTCAAAATGTAATCACATTGGCTACAGAAATGCTGCCAGGCTTTCAATGGAAATGAAAGCATCTGCAACTTTTCAAATGCTTATAACAAATGGAAGAAAGAGAAAGATGAAAACGATAAGTAGAAAACAGTAGTTAACCACTGTAGAAAATGGAGAAGGGAAACAAAAAGACAATACTAATATCCAACAGAGCCAAAGGACTAGAACAAATAATTTGAAGCTCATTAGGAACAGAAAGATCTTTCACAATGACAGTAATCTATTACTTGATGAAGAAAGTTGTCTTTTGAGCAATAATAGCAAAAAGACAGAAATCCTAAAAAAACCTCAGATCATCAAATAGTGCTAAACAAACCAAATCTCTCAAATATACCAGAGAAAGACCATGGTCCTTCCAGAGTCTAGTTAGAAGAATAAAGCATGATTTAGCTTGTAGCATTGTAAATGGGAACTAAAATGGAAGACTTAGTTGCTAAATTCAACAAAGGCAAAATATGATTGAAAGGCAAATTAATGTTTGAAAGATGCAGTTAATAAACCTCAAATAAAACTGAGATTATTATTTTGAATTTTGTAAGTATCTAACCCACTGGCCAGTTTACTGTTTAACAAATGCTTCACCATTCACATTCCCTGCTCTCATGGACTAGCATGACCCAGGGAGAGATTACAGTGCACATGCTGATTTATACTGGCAGGAAATTTGGCCCTCCGGGTTTTGGGAAGAACTGTGTTTTATTCCTATTTTTGTTCCCTTACAAAGATGAAAGAGAAGAAGAATTCAGAACCTGTTCCAAAGGTGCAGGTGCTCTGCACAGTTCTGCTGGGGGGTGGGCAATATTGGCAGAACCTCCTCACCACTGCTACATCAATACCACACCTTGGCTCATCAACCAGTGAGACCAGCTGCAGGAGAGACAGTTAGGAAGCTTCCTTTTACACTAGTCCAGACATTTCCTTTCCACTACCAATTAACTACCCACAACACAGGAAAGCTTATCAGCAACATCAAAGAATGCATTCCTCAGTAACACACACGGTATGGCAGATAACGTCTCTGGCTGCATCAGATTTTCTAATTAAGCATGTGGGAGTGGGGAAAAGAGCAGGAGGGGTGGAGGGAGGGGGGAAGAGCTAAAAAAAAAATCAAGCAGAGTGCACTGTGTCTGTTGTTAGCAGTCAGTATTGTAAACTGAAATACAGGTGCCATTAGCAATCTGCTGTCTGCTGAGCTGCACTGCTCTGGGGCCTCTCTTCCCAGTGAGTCTTTTTTGTCTCTGTCTCAGAAAGCAACGTGGAGAAGACACCATCAGTGTGGCAAGATGAAGAAATAGCACAATGATTGTACGTTTGCCTTATATACCTACCGTCTCACATTAAAAAAAAAAAGAAAAGAGAGAGAGAATGGATATGGACTACATTAAAAGAACATGTTGCTTTAAAAAAACAAAAGCCAAATGGAAGAAACAAATAACTAAAATGTAATAGGTTGAATTGCCTATTAAAACAGTTGAACAAATAGCTCACTATAAGAATTTATTAGCTTAATTCAGCTCTCCAACCTCCTGTTCTAAAATTCACTTGAAGGTATTCAATTGAGTTGAGAGCAAATCTATTTCAACACTGCAAGTGCAAGCACAGACAGTTCAATATTTTCTTTTTAAGGTCCATCAGAGTTAACTGAGACTGTTTACACTCTTTTGTTTCCTGAATGAAAGAACACACATGCACTTTCAGCACAAATAATTGCGCATATAGTTTAAAATATCGGTGTTTTTACATATTTGTGCTGGCAAAACTTGACAGCAGAAATATTTTCAGGAAACAAACACAAAGGCTTCCCTACAGAAGAAGCAAATTAATTTTCAGATTGAACATTCACAAAAATGTTGTCCAGCTACAGACAGATTATTACGCTGAAGTCTGAACTGTGAAAAATTAATGACAGAAAATATGCAGTGCCTACTTTGCAAACCTCAAATCAGGTAAATCACTTTAGGTCTTGTGGTTGTAATAGCTGCATTAATTGCTCAAGATCTGGTTCCTAGATAAACTTCTCTGCATGGAAAACAAGTCTTTGTTTCATTATTAAATCCTAATGCGAACTGATGGTGCTATACAAAATAATCTCCTCTTGAAATTCCAGCAGTAGCTCAGTTGAGTTCAGCTTGGAATTGGCAACGTGAATTATTCTGGTTTAGATATAGGAACCTGTCACATGCTGCTTTCTGTTGCTTTTAAAAAACAGTTAATATTTGGCTAATATGTTTATCTTTGCATAGCATTACTGTCTATGTGCAGGAAAGAAAGAAACAGCTGTTGCAAGCCTAACACTTACTCATTAATCTTTCATCATCTTGGGACTTTCAGCATTGTATTCTGTATTACAGCATCAGCTTTCTATTCAGCAGTGGTATCTGAGAGCAAATTCCCGACAAATCTGCCATTTTCACTTGCCAGGTCCCATTGCAGTGAACCGAGACACTGAGGGTCCGCACACTATGTCACCCAGCAGAGGCTGGGGCATGAGGTAGGTGGTATTTCTACCTTACCAAGGCCTGCAGAATCTCTTTGCTGGCAGATGCTTGTTTCAAGGGGAACAGGAGGCCTCCCAGTGCAGTATTTCCTTCTGGTAGCACAAGGAGCAATTTCAGCTCCCTTGCATCAAACTGATGTTCCAAATTCAGCTCTGACTTAAACACTTGGCAAAAATTCTGAACCTTGAAGTGCCCAGGTTACACCCAGAAACTTTCAGCTTCAGCAGCAGAGGACTATCTCCTCCTCCTGTTGCAATGGTCTCATAGTTGGCTGATTTTCTTCCCAGCCTCCTTTTGGATGCATGCCCAAATCCACAGATGTGCACAGGAGGTAGATGGCACTAGAGGTGCCCTTAAGCACCTCAGCTGTTACTTCACACTGCCTCCCAGGTGTTATTAGCAGAAAACATGCATTGTAGAAACCACAGTAGGATTCTCTTTATACCATCCTTGTTTTAAATCTTTATGAATTCTCAGGAAACAGAGCCAATGGGTATTAGGGAGGCAGAGCTCTAGGGCTTTCTCTCCCCCCCCCTCCCCTCCCCCCATTAGACTGTATTTTTATAATCATGCAGTAAAGCATGTACTGGTCTTAGAAAGTTTGTCGTGTGTCAACTTTATCTGCTGTAGTAAAGTCACTGCTCTGGCCAGTAAACAGTTTTGCCCAGCTGACCAAGCAGCATCATGCACAGCTTGGTTCTGCCTTCTGCCACCTGCCTTTGGGCGCTCAGGCCCCAGACGGGAGAGACTGCCCTACATAGCCACACCTATGCTGCAGACAAACTCCATCCAATGCCTCATGGACTGTCTTTAAGCAATTCTGGATGGGTCTCTGCCTGACCCATCACTGTTGGGCTGACTCACGTACAAAATGAGTGAGAGAATTTAATTCCTCACCTCATGTTCTCATGCTAAGGAAGGAACTATGGTAT
Organism: Certhia americana; assembly: GCA_018697195.1. Classification (NCBI taxonomy): domain Eukaryota; kingdom Metazoa; phylum Chordata; class Aves; order Passeriformes; family Certhiidae; genus Certhia; species Certhia americana. The sequence continues at coordinate 62,337,958 of CM031858.1, read as the reverse complement.
TACTGATTAGGTCCCTCACCACCATTACCACACATGCACACACCAATACAAGTAAAGGCTGGACCACATTTAAGAGTAGTGAAAGCTAGACAGTTCAAGAATTATTCAGTATTTCTTCTTCTTCCAGAAGAAAGTCTGTAGAATTTTTGTTCCTTTCATAGAATGCTCTACAAATTATTTGTGCAAGCATACATGCAGACCACATACACTGGCATTGAGTGTTGTGCAATTGCTAATTCATATAGCACTCATATCAACAGAATTGAGGACAAGACTGAACTCATAAACTGAATGATTCCATCCAGAGGTTAATATCTATACTAACTTTTATTTGGCTTACTCATGTCCTCCATGCCATTTTTCCTTTTGGTCATCAGCCTCATGAGAATCAAAGAGCATTCTTAGGTATCACAGTAAATGCAAACTAATTTTCACACTAAAAAGTGAAACAAACAAACAAACAAAAAAAAAAAAAAAAAAAAAGCACCAATGCCTTGTTATTATTTGTACTAGGTACATTGCTCCTGTTTGCTTCATCTGCCTTTAATAGGTTGCCTTTATACTCCCTTCACAGAGTTACAAATACTCATGTTAAACACAGAAGCTCCTGACAGCTCTCTCTTTCCTAGGGCAAGATTGCTCAACTAACAATAACTAAGATACCTTTTGACAAGTGCAGCTAAGAGCCAGCAAAGCTTAGTCAATCTGCATGAGTCTGTCTTGGCACCTTTCTTTCAGTTTCATATCTAAACACTGGATGCCAAAGTGACCTGAAATCATTACAGAAAACTATAAAAAAGGGAAATGAATGCAAAAGCAGAAATCATATTAATCAGCTGAAGGAAAATACTTTTCCAACTACAATTGTGGCTGAAACCCATAAATTAGATGACTGGAGTAATAAGACATGTGAAATGGCTTTTAAGTCCACTACCAGCTCCATGCAATAAATTTCAAATGACATCCAGGCTTTTAGTGGAGGGGATGATTTATTGCAGTCTGCAGGAAGAGAGCTTTCATGGATTATCTCTAAAGTGGCAAAACTCTATTCTGAATTTTTCAAAATTAGTGCAGCTCAGTGAATGTCACTGACAAGCAAATCCAAAAGCACTTTAACAGAAAATGGTAAGAAAAATAGCAAACATACTTTTGAACTTCCACAGATTTTTTCTAAGGGAACTACATCTTGTCTTTTCCTAAGCCAAAAAAACCCCAAACCTAAAAAGAGTATAACACTCACTGCATGTGTTGTTCACCTGGGCTTCCTACAAACAGAGGTATTTCACAAGTGAACTTTATAAGGCTTTTGATGCTAAAAGCCCTCAAAACAATTTGGCAAACAGTGCAAGTGTCTTCCTGAACCTATAAACCTAGATATACCCTTTCTTCTTTGTTTAGCCAGTAGGAAATGCAAATGAAGTACTGACCACAGAAATGCTCTCCAAAGGCAGCCCGGATCCTATGCAGTTCTGTTTCCTTCAAGCATGCAGGAGAAGACTTATTTCCTCTCTGCTGGTAAATGGAATTAGAGAAAATGTGTCTCCAGTGGAATCATGGAGTACCATGACATCAGTGTACCAGAGCTGTCATGATCACTGCAGGGCTCCCAAAAGGCACCTGACTACCAGAGTGTTGCACAGTGTGCTGGCTGTGCTTTCCCTAGGGTGAAGATGGCTGGTAGGAGCCCTGGGATTTTGTCTCAACTACATCCCCTGGTACACTCTCGCTCAGCACTGAAAGTAATTGTGTCTAAGGAGAGGAGGTAACAGGACGCAGGCACAAGGCAGAGATGTACCTTGGTTAAAAGCTGTTAGACACAGTCCCCTAATTTTGATTGCTTTGCAGGCTAGTGATAGTAAATAATTCTGGTAATTCTCAATACATGGAACACTGAATTTGCATACCAATGGCAGTTAAAACTAGGGTATGGATGTGTTAAGTAATGGAAACATTACATACGGAAAACATCTTACACTTTACTGACACCTTTTACCCAGACTAGTCCTAAAATATTTTATGAACTAAGCAGAGATCTAATTTCACTGGTATTTAGAAAGTGAAGATCTATGCTTTATTCAATTTGTTTATATAGCAAATGCACAATGGTGTGATTTAGTCTCCAAGGAGAGAATGCAAGACAATACACCAAGACTAAGAGCTCTGCTTTTACATGACTGTTAATGATGCTTTGGTTTTCATTAGTGTCTTTCCTTCTGAAGACTAACCATTAGCTTTTTAAAGCCTAAATTCAGCACTGACCTGGATTAAGTCTGGCATTTCATTGGCTCCACAGTACTTACAGATGTGACATTTCTCCTGCAAGTCACTTATCCAAGATCTGATACTTTGTTTATGGGGATTTCTGGAATCTATAAGGGATTCATGCAAACATTTTTTTAAATTAAATCTATCCCAACTTGGAACATAACCTACATTATAACACAGCTGGACAAAATTTATTCACAACTTTACTATCCAACCCATTTTCATATACTGGTGGCGTTTTTGTGGCTTGGATTTCGTTTGGTTTTGGTTTTGGTTTTTTTTGGTGGGAGGTAGCGTTGAACAGAGCATCTTTATGAATTTCGCCACAGACATTATCTTAGTGTTCTAGAGAGAGAGACTGAAGCATAACCCAGTCAAAGTACTGATTTAAGAGTTGCTGGCAGGCCAATGACAAAGTCCAAAGTATAACATCAGTTTCCACACAAGCACTTTAAACAATCAGCTACACTGCAGATTATAAATCATACACTGATTATAAAGTATAGGATGATTTTGACTTTATTATATATATTTTAATATATATAACTATCCCTATCCCTACCTGTGTTCAAGTAAAGCCAGACACATACTCTTCTTCATTCTTGGCTTAGGATATCCAGACGCATACTAAACATGTCTTACTCTGCGTTCTGTGTCACACAAGCCACAAAAATATACTGAAATCTTTTAGTGATGAAAACTACTCTTCTTCATCAAGTATAGACAAAATTCAGAAAAAATCTCTTTTGCTGCCATCACATAATAACCACGTAATGTCCCAAATGCTCACAGTCAGATTATGGGATTTAGTGCATCAAAAATCAGCTTCTACCTACTTTTTTGTAGACACAAGATAGAAGAGATTTGCTCTGACTAAGCAAGTGTCATTCTGTGATGAGACCAACTGAACATCCAATACAAAACATCTCTTACACGTTTTTAAGTGTTAAATTGCAAATATTTACAAGGGTTAAAAATGGGCTCCATTACGGATGAACACATAAGCATACTGCTACTGTTCACTTCAAATATTTCAAGTATATTACAGGCTGGGTAGCCAGCATTTTCCAGATTTTGATCATGGGTATGTACTATATTTTAGGCATTGTAGAGAAACCATATATCAAATAGTGGCAAAGTGATGATAAATGACAGAGCACTTAGCAGTATTGTGGCACAAACAAGTTTGTCTATTTTTTTATGGAAAATAAATGGAGAAAAATAACTTGGATATTCTCTCCCCATATCTAAAAAAAATTATCAGTAAATTTAAAGAAAAAATGGCACACAAAAGCCCAAACTTACATCAGTTATTTATATATTCACATGGAAATGCAATGCAGAAGGCTTTGCTTCTGACCTGTGTATAGAGCTTCATTTGCAGATATTACTTCTGTAGAATTCTATGCCAAATCAAAATCCCCCACCTATAGACTGACTTTATAGATGGGACCACATCTAGAAAAGCATTACAGTAAGCAGATAACAGAAGGCTCTCGCCTTACATGTCTATCTCCCTTTCTCATTAGTGGGCAATGTGCCTGCACAGACAGGAAAATTTATCTCAAAGTCTGTGATAAATCAGTCAGATTTGATCTGCTCTATGTAAAATACACAGCCAACACTGATTAAATGAGCAGTGGAGTGCTCTCTCAATAGTACATCAATGCTTTTCAGCACATAGGCATGGACAGAGAACTCAAAATCATAAATGAAGGAGAATCATGGCTTATGCTCTCAGTCATTGGAAGAATTCACTGTAAAATATTAATAAAGGGATGTGGCTTCCTTTCCCATTTCTTTTCCACTATGCCCATTAACATATTTCACTGATCATTCATATTATGTGAAACAATTTGGGGTGCAAAGGGTTTTATGCACACTGATGTGTCATTTTGAAACACTCTGTAATAGAGCTTGGACAGTAGTTCTCTACCATAGCATATTTTTAACAAAATACTTTTTTAAAATGCAGTTCTAATCCTGAGCCATTATCTCTCCCTCCTTCATCTCTCTCTACTCTTCCTTCTTCACTAAGGAAAGCAAAAATTCATCAACAAAGGTTGGCCCAACATATTTTCTTCAAAGACAAATCACAAAAATCAAGAATTGTCTGGTTTGAGCCTACAGTAGTGATCCAAAACAACCCAAATTCCTATATCTGACAAACCAAACATCAGAAGCAACCCACTGCCTTTTCTGTACAAGCAAATTTACAGAGAACTCTACCTATGAGGTCTCTGGCAGATCTAATTCAGACACCCAAATTTTTTAGCTCTCTTCTAGATTCCCTCTCAACCTGCCAATCTCATCACAGTAACAAGTTACACATTTGGTGTAAGCAAGCTGCCATGAGCCCTCACTGGCACAAGACATCTTCGGTCAGGAAGCCAAGGAAAGTCCTGGAGCCTCAGCCACAGTTCGAGGCTCTGAGATTCAGGGGATTCCTCTTTCCTCATGTTGTTGAAACTCAAGATTGGAGGAAAAGGACTCAAAGAGAGAAAATTTCCCGCAAATTTGGAAAAGAGAGAAAACATCAAGCAAATTTGATAGAAAAATTATGGTTTCAGAATTATTTCTAAAGTTGTACATAAGAGATGAGTTCCCACACATAGCAAAACCATAGGAAGGCTCACCAAAACAAAGAGGTTCACTTGGCACATTCAGGAAAATGTATCGGGTCCACTGCCAGCACAGACTTGGTGTATACTGGGATAGAAATGGGCTGAGAGGATTCATGGGTTTCAGAGACGTTCCCCTTGTCATCCTGCTTGACACAGACAGTTTGGGTATTGCTTTATTCACAGATTCCTTTCCCTTACTTCCACGCTGTAAGTTTACAAATTTGGTCTTGCAGTTCACACTGCATGAGCACCTGTTCACAAACATCTCAGAGACACTGCAAGAACAAACCCTTGCCAGAATTTCAAGAGCCTCACAACAAAGAGAAAGGAATATCTGGCATATGACAGCCTCTTGGAAACCTGTCTTTAATAAGAGAAACTTAAATAAAACAATCTTTTCTACTAAGAAGCAGAACATGGAAATCAATCCCAAAATCTGGAGGCAGAGAGAAATTAAATATTGTACTTTAACTTGTCTTTTGCTAAAGGAGGGCCCTACATAATTTAAGGGTTCTCCTCAGTCAGGACTCCCAGGACAATTGCACAAAAGGATCTTAGTTCCTCAGACTTTTTCCCTTCTTTGAGGTGATTCCCCTTTCATAACAGGATTGCAGTTGAGTACTTCCAGAGACTCTCTGCATTGATGGTTCATTTAAGGCACTGACTCCTGCCTTAATCTCCTGAGATCCTGCCTGCCACAGGATCAGTATTGTAAGAACCTCTCTGAAATGCCACCACAGGGGTCCCCACCACACCTAACCTTCTGTCAACTGTACTCAGAAAAAACCTCCTCCTAGAAGAGAGAGATTAATACAATTTACAGACTCATTATGGAAGCTTTTATTCCAGAAACAGTCATTATAAAGTTTCAAAGGAACAAACTATAGATGAGGCTTGTTACTAGTGCTAAAGACAAGCAGAAGTTGGCAAACCAGCCTGAGACAAAAGTTTGGATTGGAATGACTGGATATTGTGAGACTATTGAAAAATCTGGATATTGTGAGACTATTGAAAACACAGATATTCAGCTCCTCAGCAACAGGGCAAAACACATAGAAATATCAGGAAAGTGCAAAAGAAAGGAGAAAAAAATAAGTAAGTGCAAGAAAAATTAATACATTTTACAAAGTATGGCTGGAAGAAAAGGTGTGAAATTGAGAGGGAGAAGACTAGAAGCAGGCCAAGTAAACTAATGTCCTGACACTTGGTTCTATTCATGGCAGAATAATCTCTCTGAGGAACTGAAGCAAAACCTCATTACCTGTAATGCTTTTGCTCAGATACCACTGTAATGAGTTCATTAGCCCTAGAACATCAAAACCTAAACTGAACCAAATGCTTGATAATGTACTGCAAGTGGAAAACATCGCACAGACAGAACAATACTTCCATTTCTATCACTGTAACAAGCCCTGAATGACTGTGTTCATGTCCTAGTTTAGTTTACAATGTTCTGTGAGGAAGGGAAAGAAAAAAAAAGGGGATGAAAATGGAAAGAAAAAGGTTTAGGTAGAAGAAATCATGTCACAGAAAGAATTAATAACCTTATTTTCCATTTATAAGTTAAAAACCTTTATTAAACTGAAAATTTTTTGCAGCTAGCTATTGATATGAACACGAAGTACTACTCAGCAAAGGGAGATTTTGCTTGCCTTTGTTGAGTATCTGATTTCTTACAGAGGATATCTAGCTTCCACTGAAAACAAAAGGATGTTCATACATTAATTCCAATGGAAATTTGGATAAGCCCTTGAACAAATTAGGAACAAACAGTTATTTTGACAATCTTGAGAAATTGGAGGGGATGATTTAAAAAAACACACAAAAAAAAGCCCCACAAAAAACCCGGGACTGCTTTTATTTCCTTGCCCAACCCTTTGCAGTCCAGCAGAAGAGATGCCAAGTTGCACAAAGTTTTGTTCTGTTCTCCTTATTCTGCCTAAAGGCTCTTTGACCTCCAAACCCTGAACAAAAAGGATGCATCCCAAAGAAAGAAAATCCTATAGAGTCACAGAAATGCAAAAGTTTTACTTTAGTAGCAAATAAGAAATGGTTAAAAATCTGGCAGAAGCACCTTGGGAATGAAGATTAAACTTACATACAACAGGAAAAAGAGAAACAGATGAAACATGTAGATAAAGGAATAACTTGGACAAAAATACAGGGTAGCAAAGCGATTTTTAAAATTTACATTATGAACATTAGTGATTATTTTTTAGATTGTTTTCTTCTGTATTTTATTTTATTATATGTGTTCCAAATTTGTTATTAACCTGTAATTACTGAATCAGAAAGTTTTAATTCAACAACTACACTGAAAAAGAGAAAGCACACAGTTGCATATTTATGTTTTCTTTATTATGAAAAATTTTATAACCTAGTTTTTGTAACTGTGTGATTTTCTATACTGAACATTTTCCCTGATTGATAAAGAAATGGGGGATGATGGAGAACAGGTATTTGTTTCCAGAATTCCCCCAAAATCTTTACCTATTTGCATGTTATAGCAAAATTGTTCCCATCTCCAAGGGAACAAATGTACTTTTAGAACTCCTCTTGGAAATCCATGCCTGAATTTTTCTTTGTTTAAACAAGATGAGGAATGAACAGAAGTAGTTCCAGTTTCTTTCAAGAATCAGGTCCTTCATTCATTCTTTTCATGGTACAATATATGGAATTCTACAAGTTTCAGTCAATAGTTTAGTCAAGCAAACAAGTCTGATATTATCTGATATTATCAATTCAACCTTCTGAAACTCATGAGTCATATTATACGTTGCAGAAATTGTGGTTCACTTCCCCTAAAAATGTAATCTGAGGCTGGTTAAGTCATTCGAAATCAAAAGGCAGAAAAAAATGCATATGAGTTTTTAGAAAATAGACACTGCACAACATAACAGGCTTTACGTATTTTAGATAAATGAGCTGCTCCATGGCTACTATTGTGCCCTCACACTACACTGCGCTTGTAAACACAGTTTTGGCACCTAAAGGAAGGAACATGTGGGACAAAAGTATAAAAAAAGGTAGATTGAATAATCTGTGGTCAAGTTAGAACTATTGTAACAGGAAAGTTTGTCCAGCACATTTTGATGAAAGTTGGAACAATCTTCATGCTTTTATATTTTACAAGTGGGATTACACACAAGTTAAGTACCAGTGTTTTCATTAAAAAACACTCAAATTAGGCAACAACAAGAATTTTTACAAGCTTGTTCAGATTTCAGTAGGATGCTTTGTATTTTAAGTTTTAAAAAAGTGATAAAAGCTAAAAACAATCAAGCAGATTATTTTTTGTCTGTTTTTAGTCTTACAAACACTTAAAATTTCCTGAAAAACAAATGGAAGGTTTAATTTCTTGTCAAATAACTATATTCAAAGCATCATAGCTTCAGCCATTTTGTTGTCAGTTCAGCTGACAAACATAAAACCTGTTCAAACCAGTTTAAATTCCCTCTCCAAATTTGGTAACAGCTAACAAACAAACAAACAAATTATTGAAATAGCTATGTAAGTCCAAAGCATTCTGAACAAACAACAGCCTTCACCAGCTTTGCAGAGATCATCCCATTTACAATATTTCTCCTTTGTTTCTGAATCTGATTATCTCCATATACTCGAATCAGATTAAAAATAGTGTAACGAACACCACAGTCAAAACAACAGTCTGACTCAGCTCACTCTTTCTCTGGTCTGAATGGTTTCAATAGGCTTTCTAAAATAAATAAAGAATGAGATCATATTTTCCTTTACACTACTTACATTGGACACTCTATAAGAGACAAACTGTTTTATACCAATGGAGAGAGCTAAGACCATATTTTGATACAAATTTTAATGAAATTTACGTCTACTGATATATGTTGAAAAAGAAAGAATAAGAATGGTAGGCTTTTATCTTGTTCAGTTCTGCCAATGTATAAGCATATTTCTTTTCTACAGGCAGGTTCTCTGTCTTGTCCTATTGCTTAAGTTTAGCATTTAGGTGGACAAATACTGCTGTCCTTAAGAAAGTATTTGGGGCCATACACCTGGAGTACCATTTTAGGAGCCAAATATCCATGCCACAGAAAGGGACTACATGATGGCACAGCTACTCTCAGCAGTAGAAAGAGGCTACCAAACTGGAAGTATGCCATGGATTGTGATCCACTGGGTTTCTGGCTGCAAAAATCTGTTAAATTTAGCCGGTGTCAAGTCAGATTCCTTCTCCATGCACAGGACTGTACACAGGTGTAGACATTAGATCCTCTCACAAGGTACAAAGGAGTCACCATCCCATGAGTCCTCATTTTTTGCTTCGAGCCCCTGAAAACGGCTTGTGGGCATGTCCTATATCCTAATGGCTTCTGATGTCAAACATATGGGAATAATGCAGTCAAATCCACATCAAAAACTGAGAGGACCCAGATGTTCTGGGGTCCCTCAGGGAGCCTCAAAGTTCAGTCATTTATAAACTTCCCATACCAAGATATTTTTCACAAGAGAAATCTCTTCAGACAAAGATGCCTGAATGGTTGTGGAAGGCCAGAACTACAGCTGCCACACACAGGGATAAGCACACCAACTGCAAATAATAAAAGGGATATCTGACCCAGCAAGTGTGGCAACAGCAGATATTTAGGGTCATCAGCACTCAGCAGCACCATTCACACACAAAGCAGCTGACTTATGACATCCAAATCAATATATTCACAACTCATAACAACACGCCATTCATTCTTCTGAACTAGAGAATGATATTCAAAAAAGCTCAGATCCTTCTCCCATACTCAGTTGGAGACCATGAATTATTTAATTTCTTGGTTGCCTTTGTGTGTGTAGCAGGGGGACCTAGTTTTCTTTTGGCTTGACAGTTATATCATGTTGTATTTTTCTCTCCCAAAGCCTTCATGCAGCTTTTGATGTGAAAGCTTAGCTTTCTGTAGACAACTGCTATTTCAAATTAAAAGTTGCATGAGTTGTTGACAATATAAGACTTTATATTTAATTCTCCCTTCATAGTTCACAAAAAGTCTACTTCTATCGTTCATTCCATGTTACTTCATAGAGAAGATTACTATTGCAGCATACACCCATCAAAGCCATCTTTCTCATCAACAAAACGTTGTTTGTAGCAGCCACACATCAATGAAATTTCTTCAAGCCTGTGACTGTTGCTTTCTCATAATTATATTTTCTAATCCCCCTTTACACACGAGAGCTCAATTCACTTCCTGGTACAATGCATTAGCATCCTCTTCAAATCCATTAGCAGTACCACAAGAATCACAGCATCTCTCCCTCTTCAAAATAGTATGTTATTAAGTTACCATACAGCAGGCTGAAGACTATGAATATTTTAAGTCCCCTGTATAATATAATACCAAAGCAGAGAAATCAATCCTAGTCTTTTACCATATTGGCAATATTCTAAGACACACTTGTGGGCTTCATTAAACTTGCGTTTCTGGCACAAAAAATATATATGATATATTTGGAAAAGAGATTTAATACATAGTGTGATGGCAATGGCATAATCTCTCTGGTTATTTTCAGCCCATAACACTCAATAGTGGGTGACCACAATCTACCACACAGCTAAATCAGGCCCAATATTCCAAACACGTTCAGTAAAGCAAAACAAATTACTTTAATGAGCTGCTGTTAGACATATTAGGTGTAAATGATATTATCAAAACAAGCAGTAGGATGTTTCAAAATGTTTCGTAGCATCTGTAAGTAAGCTTTGGGTTTTGTTTTGTCCCATTCCCAAAAAAATAACATTTGTTTTGAAGCATTTGAGGCATTTTCCTGAATCAATTTTCGTCTGTCCATACTAAAAACTCATTTAGTGCGTTTGAGTTAATAGTAAAGACTGCAGTTGCAATTAATGGGGCAAAAAACATGGATTATCCTGTTTTGCACCCTTTGTAAGAGCAGCTCCAAAACAAGGCTGAAAACCTGATGTCTAGCACAAGGGGAGCAGATGCAGTTAATTAATTCCCAGCTCTCACAGGCTCCACCAGCAACAAATTCCAGAACTTTTTCAAAAGCATCAGCAAAAAAGAGCCCTCTTCTAGAGATTTTCCATGCCAGAAATCCAGGTGGGTTTACATATGGGTTTTGAAATTCCTTGGGTGGCATATGGAGCCTCTATGTTTCAATCTAAGAGCTCTGATTCAACAAAAAAAACCAATGCAACAGCAGCCAGCTCTTAATGCTATTCTAATGCATACCCCTGCAATGATTTTGAGGCATTTTGCTTAAAAGTAACCAATCTCCCAGTGCAAAGATTGCTGGTGGAGTCAGAATAGGCTATGCCGGCAGAAAGCAGCACAGGATCTCAAGCCACAGCACAGATTTCCCCTTTCATTTTATCTTTTCCACTCCAAATCCATGGCTTATTTAATTTCACCAGTTTCTCCAGCATGAGCTAGCCATTATTTTTATTCATTCTTCTACTACTTCCACTTTTTAACATGCCACATTTTGTCATCTTCCTGCTGTACCCAGGAAATGCTTCTAAAAACCTTAAAACAATGGTGAAGAAAATCCCCAACCAGTAAGTAGTTCTATACAAAAGGTTTAGGCAAGATAACTTCCACTCACCAGCACAGAAACATTTTTTCAGAGTGGTGGTCTTTTCTTCTCGGTTTTACAGCTGACATACTTGAAGCAAATTAAGGGTGAGGAATTTGCCATCATTAGACCATTTTCCTGTGACTGAATTTGAACCCTTTAGATTTCCAGCAGTTTGCAATAAGCTATTAAGCTGCAGTTATGGGTCTGGCATATCTTAGGTTCCTAAAGAACAGCAATGTTGTTCATGCAGAAGATGACTGTTATTGAAACAGATGCTGAGGTACCAAAATCAGCAGGAATACCTCAGCTAGGAATAGCCAAATGCTCTCTTATAGGAAAACTGCCTTTCTTGAGCAGTCTGTATCCTTCTTTGGACTACAACCATGTTGAGAGCCCCAAAAATAAATAGGATCAGTTATTTATTCATTAATTTTATTTAGATATTAAAGTCATCTACATCATATCTGTAATTGTACCAGTAGCTGCATCTGCTAGAACAGTAAGGACTTTTGTAGCACTGTCTGAAGGTTCTGTTCTATCATCAGCAAATTTGCAGACTACCAGTCAGGAAAATTTGCCATGGGCCAAAGATATAAACCACTGAATAAATAACTGGAATAGAAATATGATGTTAGGATTTAGGGGATTGAGTCACTCTTTCATTACATTTGAATTAATTTCCCCAAATTCTGAGAGTACTGCAGGCAAAGGGTTTCTATTATCACCTCTAATTTACTATTACAAATTGCACATGATTCAGTGGTGTCTGCTGAGAAAAAAGAGCATGTGAGCAAGTAATCAGCAGTGCAGTTCCCAATAATCAGTCAGATCAGCCCCCATCAAAGTACAGAAAGTAAAGCTCCTCATCACATTCCATGCTTTCCTCCCATTTCTCTTCTGCAGGGCCTGGGTGAGACAGCAGCTACAACATGAGACAGTAATCTCACTAGTTAGCATTAACAACAATAAATATGCAAAAATACCCCTCTTTCTACTCTTGTTAGTATAAGGCATACATATTCCTGTTATTAAAGCCATAACATATTATAAAAGAGTGAAACAGGATAAAAGCTGGAAGCAGCATGGAGCAATCCAGTGGTCACTCACACTAGGAGTTATCAAAGCTTCTTAGTAGGTAAATATGTCACCCAAATCAGGTAACAGAAATAAAACCCTCTTTACAACCAGGTACTGCAAGGATTCATAAATAATTTGATAAAGCACAAATACTTGGTGGTGTACACACTGCCTTTACAGCCTTGGTGTGTTTACTCAGCAGGTGTATTTGCTTTCAGGTGTAGGTATGTTTTGATCTCAGAAGAGCAGTTGCTATTTTTGTAGCTTTAAAATATTTTGTAACTCTTACTGGGAAACACAAGGTGTGTTGTGCGAAAAAGATTCACTTAATGAGGTTGATAAGCTACAGACCAGCTCTGCCGTAATTCATAACTTGCAGTGGTTTGGTAAGAATCAACACAATAACCCTAGAACTGAGTTTGGTCTGTAGAACTTCAAGACAGTCTGTCTTTCACAATGTTGCAGTATCATGAATACTGGAGTCCTTTCCTCTGAGAACACAACCCTCTCTATTAACATTGGCTAACGAAGCATTTCTTCATTGCAATAAGACTGAGAAATAGGTCACCATTATACAAAGAGGGAAAAGTGAGGCCTGAAAGGGTCTGTCAGCATTTTAGGCATAAAAGAACAAATACTTTACAGAGAAGGTCAATAGAGTGACTCTCATTTACTAAGTCTACTGAACCACCCCATTATCCCCAGACAGATTTTTCACACCTAGTTGACCAGATGACTCTGACAGAGTACCACCATGCAATCGCTTTTCAGCTGCACAGTACCTGTACAACAAACCTCACCAGTGGACCAAATGTTCACATGCTTCACTGCCCAAAAAATCTGACACATTCAGGGAATATCACATGCACTGTGTGTGTCTGTGCAACTTCAGATACAAATGCATCACACCAAGCAGCATAATTTTTTAAGTGTTTGGCGTGACAGCTTCAGAGTTTTCTGACATGTAGAGCAGCAGATTCAAAATGCAGAGAAAGTTCTATCCTGTTTTAATTGTTCACTCACTCTCTTGCCACTTTCATGTCTTTTCCACTCTCTCCTCTTCTCGCCTTTTTTTTTCTACTATGAGCTCCATGAAGTAGAAGACACCTTTTTGTTTGGGTTCCTGGCAAGCACACCAAGGAGCTATGGTTCATCTGAGCATTTACTGAACTGCCTTTTGATACAAATCGATAGTAGGAATGAAATACAAAGCTGACAGAAATCACTTTGCCTTGTGATCAACTAACAGGACTCAGGTGTTTCCTCATTCTTGTCACAAGTTACACAAGACACTCAACTACCTACGTGCAGGTGTCATGGGCTGTATCAGTTGTCAAAGTGATGTTTTTAGGTGTCACACAGTATCCTACACTGCTTTCACCTGCCTCTCCCATACAGCACGTCCATCCCACTCATCCAGTGCTGTATTTCACAGACGCATGCAGGTGGCTTAGGTATCCTTGAACATCACCATTCATGCTTAGGCAACAGAGACTGCTGGAATATTGCCATTCAGGTACGTCAGAAAAGCATGAGAAAGACCCCTCAGAATCCTGTCCAGTTAATAACTTATTTTCTCTTCTTTTCCTTATTTGGAATGCAAGTGAAATAGTATTCAATTAACACTATATTGTAAATCATTATTGAAACCTTATTTGTTAAGTCCTTTGAAGGAGAAACGAACCAGGTAAACATTGGTATCACTACTTCCTCCAGGTCTTATTTTCAGTGGACCGTGGCTTGGTAAACAAGAACTTTTGTACTTATCCTGATTCTCTCAAAACACAAAGGCAGGCATTGAGGTACAGATCTTCTGAAAGTATTTAGACATCCAACCACTCTGTGCTCCACGCTCTGGAAGTCTCAGGCCTCCTTGAAGTTGTGGTTATTGATCACACATTGTGGTGACAAATGATTTGTAGACATGTGCTGCAAGTCAGATCAGGGTTAAAAATAAACACGACCTTTCAGAGGATAACTTAAACCAGTTCACTGAACAGATTAGCAGTCCATGGCCCGACAAATAGTTGTTGTATCAGCACAACTGACAGTGCTGTGGTTTGGGGCTGAGACTGAGCAACTGCAGCTGGTATGCTTCAAGTTTGAACCTCTTCTTCAAGGCACTTAAGCTTTGAGCATACCTGAAAAAGTCTGACTCCTGGTTCCTTACAAAACAGTGCAGGTTTTTTCCAAGTGAATTAGAAAATTATGAAACCAAAGAAAACTCAGAGCGTGATTGCAACAAATAGCATGAATGCATTAACATGGTATTTCCAATGAAAAAGAACACTGTGATTAACAGAATTCTGCATGAATCATGAGTCTGGTAAAAGAGAAATTAATAACATTAAGTCTTGTGTACTTTCCCCTCTCTCCCTCTTATTTCTGTATCATTCTCTCACATAAAATATAAAGCCAAGGAATAGGAAATACTGAAAATGAAAAAGGTTAATCTTACAAAATAGGTCATACTAAAGAACATAAACTTTCAAGGAAATACAAACTGCCTTCCTGTGCCCTTTGAACTTAATTGAACTTAAATGAGTGTAACTATGAAGATACAATATAGGAGGATTAGTTTTCCACAGGTTCATTTATGAGCAGCATGCTGCAATTATCAACAAGGTGAATCAATAAGCATGAAGTACACTGGGCTGCCTATGTCTGACTAACACAGAACAAGTTCTCTTGCACTTGGAGCCAAAGAATGCCATG
This sequence comes from Certhia americana, assembly GCA_018697195.1. Lineage (NCBI taxonomy): Eukaryota > Metazoa > Chordata > Aves > Passeriformes > Certhiidae > Certhia > Certhia americana. The sequence goes on along the minus strand of CM031858.1, from coordinate 62,322,713 downwards.
CTGTTGCGCAGGTCTTCAACTCAATGTCCTACATCAGTGCCAAAAACATCCACTCCTTGCAAAATGGATGACTTATTCAAAACCAGTTTGTTAACAGGCAAATTCCTGTGTTAGAGGGGGGAGTTTTCAAAGCCGAGCTAAGGATTCCACGCCTTTGCCAACAAACACTGTAGCAAGTGGGAATTTATCTCATTAATTTCTGTGGCTTTGTTTCAAGTCCTTAATGATGGGAGGACTAATTCTATCTTCAGTTAAGGTACACGTCACTTTAGTCATCATGATCTGGCTAAATGGTGAGAGCTATAATGCGTTAGTAGTGTAGTAGCTCACCCACTCTTTTCACACCAGCAACAAGAGACATTTTAACTTTTCCAGAAGGCCACCACAAAATATTCTCCAGAAACTACCATGCACCTGTGATTTGATCTTAGAAGTGGCCCTAAAGAAATAGTGACAGTGACATTCAATAATTACTCTGCACTTCAGTCACACGCTCCAGTAATGTTTAAAACATAGATTTATATATAAATCTAGCCCAGCACCCATTTCACTATTTGTACAATTATGTACAGTGTCCTCATTTTCCTTTAGCTCTGGTCTTGCACACGGTTTTGTAGTAATGAATTCATCCTTGCAGCGCTTTCATTTACAGGTCTTCCCCAAGATGGAGCGCCACATCAAGACACAAACATCATCCCCAGCTTGTGTGGGGTTTTCCTTGCAGTCCAGCTATAGTGAGGGAAGGTAAGACAGGTTCAATCATTCAGGCTCTAGGAAGAAAGGCTAAGCAGAAGCGCAGCACTTTTTCTCTAGCAACCACCAACAGGACACGAGGAACTGGAACGAAGCAGCAGCAGGGGAAGTTTGGATCAGACATTAGGAGAAAATTCCTTACTGAGAGATAGTCAGTCACTGAAACAGGACCCTCAGCAAATGGATCATGGCATCAAACCTGCCAGAGTTCAAACATCTGGATGATACTCTTAGCCAGAGAATTAGTCCTGTGAGGAGCAGAGTGTTGAACTCAAGGATCCTTTCGGGTTGCTTCCAACTTGATATGTGCTATGATTCAATGATTAACTCAGGTGTCCTGATGTGACCTGTAAGTTTTCTCATTCACTGCAGAAGACAAGCTTCTCTAGGCTATGGTTAGGCTCTGACAATAGACTTTAAGTATCCAATTTTCTCATTAGCCTTTGGTGTATGTTAAAATGAAGGAAATAATTATTTACTCCAAAAATATTGGAAAAGGAGGCTAAGTGTGTCATAAAATTAGTCCTTTGTTGGCTGCAGCTCCTCCATCCTACTGATATATATGTACACACCACAGTCACTACATGACCCAGGTCTATGCATACTCCTGGTCCTAAATGTGAGCATTCTTCATTGCAATCACAAAGCATAACAAGTTTCAAACATTCCCAAGTTGTATGAGACCTTTCTAAATAACGTTAACTTCCTTCTTCCAAAGTGCAAGTCATGTTCTGTAGTTTTCCCAAGTTCATAGGCAGTGGCAGCTAAACATAACCAAAAGTTGACATCACATTCAAGAGCTTTAGTACCAAATTGAGAAGTCAGTCAGTCAGTCCGCCCCTCTCTCTCAGCTTTTATGTTGTGATGTCCTTACATATATTTGCTGAGGCAAAATTCTCACACATTGAGGGGTATATACACATTCTTGAACTAAGCCAAATCAACAGTATCCCCAGCCTAACTTAATCAGCTAACTAAAACCAAATCTGTGACTTCTTACTCCTCCTCACTTTTTTTAAAAATAACATCAGAAAGTGTATTAGATGTTATGATAAGTGTTTGGGGTATTTTATGATAAAGGCAAATCACTTAATTCATACCAAATGTAATTTTACAGCAGATTTCCACAGAAGCCTAGCAAATACAAAGTTTAACATCAGCCACTTATCATATGTGAGTTACCTTGCTCCCAGAGGAGGCATTGATGCTAATTAAATATTCACTTGTTTGCAGCATTAAGTTCAAAAGCAGAAAGAGTTTTCTGGTAACATATTGGCAGTAGACCATGTTAGAGATCTGAATGGATTTTAAACTGCTACTTCAGTGCTTTTGCACTGTAGTTGCCTTACAATAATCAATGCAGAGTTCAGTAAATCTATATCATATTAGTTATATTTCAAATAGAACAACTGGCTCTGAAGCCTTCTTTTTTTGATGAGTTTGGAGCATTCCATCAAATATCAGCTAGACCAAGAAAAAATGGGACAAAAAAGACCAAACAAAAAAACACCCACAAGTATCTTAACCATGATCTCTGTATCAGGACTTCAGAGAAGAATATTTGGGATACTTGCACAAAGCCCATTTAAAGTGTTTGACTATTTTGGTGTCTGTTTTACTCTTCTAAGGCAGTCTTGTCTCACTTGTATCATTGTAGTTTATCCCTTATTATTTTGTTGTATTGCATAACTTTCCAATTTACTCTGAAAAAAACAAACTCCATACATTTTCAGTATATATATTTTTTCATAATTGTAACTTTCACCTTTATTATAACATCTAGCAAGTAAGTCACAAAAATATAAACCTGTACTAAGAAAATCTGTCAATTAACAAATGGTCCTGACTTCAGTATAGATAAAAGTCAAAATTAGAAAAAGTCAAAAGCCTGAATAAAATCCCAATAACCATGAATTTTATTTTTGTTTTTTGCATTTTAACTCTCTTTCCACCTCTGCTGAGATAATGTTTCTACAGGTAAAGCTAGAGCTTTATGGTATGAAAATGTCATTGTAAGACATTTTGACAGTTCAAATCCTTCCCCTCACACACACTGAAAAATTTTCATTTTGAAAAGGCTATCCAATAAGCCTGTTCACACAGCAATGCATAGTTTGTGAGAACAGCCATTTCTGCATGATAAAAATTAATTCTCTTAATCAACATGGGGGAAAAAGGTCACATGTGCCTGACTGTAAAACAGAAGGGCATATAAAATGCCCTTCACTTACAGAGGAAGACAGCTCCATAATATCTTGCCAAATCTAGCAGGTATCAATATCTTAAACAAATGTAATCTGGGATGGAGTGTCTATTACCAACTGCCTGGAAATAAAGGCTTCTCACTCAGACCCCTGTTATTCCCCATGCAATATTTGTCTCAAATTTCTGACAATGTAAAGCTCTTCAAATACCACAGCATCACACAATCTAGGCACAGACCTCTCCAGTTTCCCTCTGTACAGATGAGGCTCCTATTGTGTTCATCACACACCTCACTGCTTTATCTCGCCCAGCTCCAGGGCTGGCAGCACAATGCCGTGCTCCAGAATCAGGTGGAAGCAGCTGTGCCTGGCACAGGGCTTCCAGGGAGAGCCAGACCCTGTACCAGGGAACACCAGCCTACCAACAGCACTCTGCACATGCAGGCAGCCCTGATGAAAAGCAGGCTCTTCCTGGCTGCAGCTCGTTTGTGTCACATAATCCGGTGCAGGAGAACAGGGAAGAAAAGGATGGGACACGGCAAGACCACATATATAAGCTGGCAAGCAGAGCTTTACATGCCAGGCCAGGAAAAACCCGAGAGGCCTCTGTATGGCCCCACCAGCCTCGCGTTAATGTGCAGGGTAGGTGAGGAATGCTGCACCTCCCTGCTGCAAATACCTGAGCAGCCAGTGTGAAACACTCCCGCAGCGTTCCACACGTTCCATTTTCCCCTCTTCTTAGTGTATCCGTGCCCACCAGCTTTTAAACACTGCTTATTTGCCATTTTCTCAATAACAATACACATATTCTGACTGCAAAACTTACAATTTCGGGGGTTTTTTTTAAAAAAAGGTATGAATTTCTATGGAGAAGCTACTGCTTTGACTGTATCGTTATGGTTCAGGCCACTTCACAGACTGACAAGAAAGCAGAGTCACTGTTTTAATGGATGCATTGAAATTGCATCACTGCAGTGAGCTCATAAATTATTTCAAAGCCATGCACACAGAAGAGGACAGAACTTTCAGAAAATCATTATCTCCTTAACAGTTATAACAAAACACAACAAAGGCAAGCAGCCCCAAAGCATACACTCCTTATAGTTTTGCTTATACATCAAACTTACAAAAAGTTGACATCTAGATGCAAATACAAGGTTATTGCCAAACAAGGCTTTACATAGTTATGCTTTAATCTAGTTGAGGAGTTTGCACCTATCGCCAGCTACATAAACTAGGTGCATGCAACATCCATAAATAACTTAGATTGCCCTAGACTTGCAACTACCTACAAAATTGTAGCAAGCACCACTGTAAACTATAGCTCAGCATGACCAGAAAGCAGTGTGAAAGGACAAATTAAGGAAAGAGATTATTTCTGCTCTACCTGTTTAAATGTTATAAAGGCTTGCAGTAATGAAACTTTTCTGTGTGTTGTGATCATGCTTTAAAGAAATTGGAAGCACACATTCTGGTATATCAAACTTCATCCCCAGCCCTGATTCTGAAAACGGAGGATAACACAGTCTCTTCCATGCAGTCAATGTAAAAAATTGCAAGCACCTTAAAACATCTGATAAGCAGTATACAGCTCACACATGCTTAGACAGTAGGCTGGTTAATATTTTATGGTTTATCTGATAAAGTTAACAAAAGAATTTAAGTTGGAGTGGAGGCATACACTGAATATTTCATCACCTTCTTAATTGCAGAATACAGACAAGACTTTTTTTCCCCCTTTGGGACAAATAAATGTTAAGTTATTACTGATGGGAATCAGTTTGGCAATTAGGTTAAACCCAACTGAAACCAACCAGAATTCGAGTGCTGAAAACATCACAGAGCTAAAACATACTCAGCTGAATCTATTAATTTACATGATGAAGCAGAAATGTTGATAGCAAAGCTTGTGTAACTCAGCAAGCCGAGGTTACATTAACACACAAGAAAACACTGCTTTGTCCTTTTTTCTTATAGTTAATTTGCAGTTTTCAGGGGCTGCTATTCTTTTGCACAGCAGACAATATGATATACCTAAGGCTTTTCATTCCGACTTCTGATTTAAAGGTCTTCAGCTTGTGCTGCAGACCTTAGCCTTGAAGCCAAGTGCAAATTAGCTTTAAATCAATGAAGCTGATTAAAGCTTCATTGTGACTGAGCCCTTTAATAGAAGGAGAAGAGGGGGATGGTAAAGACCCACTTGAACATGGCAAAAGAGCTGCCTCTCAACTTGGAACATATGTAATGCTTTTCAGCTCCACTTTACCCTGACAAAACCATGAAGGGTTTAAGGCCATTTACCTGTTGACAGGCTAAAACCAAAGTCCCAATTCAGTGGGAAAGGCCAAGAATCAGATGTTGCTAGGCAAGCTGAAAGTAAAAGGTTGCTTTCAAGAATAGTGGCGGGGGGAGAAAAGAGGGCAAATCCAGGAGGTAGACATCAAAATATCTCTCCACATCGGAACCAAGGAATAAATCTCCTACCTTTCCTTCTGCTATAGCAGAATTTTTAGAGCTTTGTTTTGGTTTTGTTTTGGTGTGGTTTTTTTAATTTGTCTTTTATTTTTAATATGCAAGTCACTTTTTAGAGAAGTAAGTCATAGGCAAGATGTAGTGCTATGAAAGGAATTAGTTCTTTCATAGAGTTCCACACTCAAAACAAGCCACTTGTCTCCAGGGGCTCTCTCTCTCTTGGAATGCAGACAACCTGCCAGATTCACCTTTAAAAAACAATGACAGTACCAAATGAGAGCACAGGAAGATCCTTATGCTGCTTTGAATACCACCGTGGGAATCCACATTACACAAATGCTGGGATTGCTTTACTTTTTATCCTTGTCCTTTAGTACAGCACAAAAATATGTAACTTTATCAAAAAGGTTTCTTTCTACGTGCATGTCTGAAAATCTTCATAAAACATTAAAATACAGAAATAACACCACATTCCAAGGTACTGAAATTCACTTCTCCCACCAGAGTAGATAATGCTCAGTGTATTGCTAAATTACACACAGAGCACCAAGATAAATCTCATCACAGTATCCTTAGGTTGAAATCTTAGCCTTGAAGGCAAATTTCTTCTCTGATGGCACATCAGTCATCCCAAGTCCCTCAAGTTCTTGACTTTCACCCTCAGACATAAAAAAAGAGACAATACTGAAATTCCTGAGACTATAAGGTGCTGCAAAGGGAAAATAAGGTTGCAATGCATTGAAAAGTTAAAAAATTATAATACAAGTAGAAACAATCATGCTTAAAATAAAAAAAGTTTTAACATTAGAGAAGAGGATTAACAATGCAGCCTGGTATTTGACAAATGGTTATCTGAGAAAATGAAGAAGTCATGCAAGGAAAGTGATCCTGGATAGCTTGCTTGGTATGCAAAGTTAACCTTTTAAGTTAGCTCTACTTCACTTACTCTTCCTTGATCTATTATACAATCACTCTGAGCAGATGCCAATTTAGCTCTAGCACCACACTCTACAAACTTCAAGTCAGTTACAATAAATTATAGTGTATGGTAATAAAATATTAAAAACCTGTTTCAAAGACTCACTCACCCAGAGCTCATTTTTTGGAAGATAAAGCAAATCTCACAGGTAAATTCAGACTCCGGATTAAAAGCTGAAATTCTCTCAGAGCAGAGTTCAACACGTGGACAGTCTATCAGTCACAGCATCCAATTCCCTGATGTTATCACCTGTGTTTTTTGCACAGATGTCCTTAAGTTATTGTCCATTTTCATGAGTTATGAAAAACATTTGGGAGCACATAAACTTTTCATTTGGCTATCACAACTCCCTTATGGACTAGTTCTGTTGATTACTCTGGAGTATAAGCATTCAACAACTTTAATTGGAGACCATTTGTTAGGGCACTTCAGTATGAGGTCTGAATTCTCACACTGCCTCACTTCAGGCAAATACACGAAGCCAGCCCTCAGGTTCTCATAACATGAGTCAAAGCAACAAATTTCTCTGGCTCTACACCGGTATTTTGTGATGTTCACTATGTTTATCCTTGTTTAAAACAAAGATTGAAATCTGTACAAATCCACGCCACAGTAGATTATCTTCTAAGAACCACAAAATGGCTTGGTTTGGAATGGACCTTAAAGATCATGTATTTATAACCTCTTTGCTGGGGACAGGGACAACGTCCATTAGATCAAGTTGTTGAAAGCTCCATCCAGCCTTGTCTTGAACACTTCCAGGGATGGGGCATCCACAGATTCTCTGGGCAACCTGTTCCAGTGCCTTACCACACTCACAGGAAATAACTTCTGCCTAATATCTGATCTAGACCTAGTCTCTTCCAGATTGAATCCATTCCCCCTTGTCCTGCCACTAAATTTGCTCATATAAAATCCCTCTTATCTTTCCTGTAGGCTCCCTTCAGGTACTGGAAAGCCACAATTAGGTTGCACCAAGGCCTTCTCTTCTCCAGGCTGAACAAACCCAGTCCTCTCAGCCTTTCCTCATAGGAGAGGAGCTCTGTACGTGAGATCATCTTTGTGTCCTCCTCTGTACCCACTCCACAGGTCCATGTCCTTCCTATGCTCTGCACCCCAGAGATGGATCCAGCACTGCAGGTGGGGTCTCACCAGAATAGAGGGACAAAATACCCTCCCTCACCCTGCTGGCCACACTGCTTTGGATGCAGCCCAGAACACAACTGGCTTTCTGGGCTGTGAGTGCACACTGCTGGGTCATGTCCAGCCTCTCATCCACCAGCACCCCAATTCCCCCCCCCAGTCCTTCCATCCTGGATTTTAGTAATAAGAGAGCGACACAGAATATGAATAAAGAAATATTTGCTCTTCTCTACACAGTGATTTTCTTTGGACAATTAACATATCATCCAGGATGAGAAGAAACTTCTCGTCATTAATTGGCCAAAATAAAATATACTTTAAATGACAGCAGTGCACCTCTGACTGAATAAATACTTATATATGATAGTAGTCACCCACTTCATACCTAAATGTCCAACAACAAGGGACCCAGTGCAGAAGCACACACCCTAGAGATTTACAGTTTTAATTTCTGGTCAGCAAGTTGGCAGTTTCCTTTCAGAAAACACTTAGGTGCTTTTGGTTTGGGTTTTTTTTATAATCTACTATAAAACATCAAGCATTGCTGCACCAATAATAATGCTTGTTATCTCATTTCTGTATTTTGTTAGTGGACATACTCAAATACAAGTTCTATGTTACCACAGATTTGACCAAACCAGCAATAAAATCCTACTATAAATAAAGAGAAATCCTCTTCAGTGGTAGATGTTTCCCTCATATATTCCATATTTTTGGGGTTTTTTTCTTCTTCTAACACATTAACATGAGGTGGTGGCCTGTGAGCTAACATTTACCATATCCTTTAAAAACTTTTAAATTTTGGATGACAGAATTTGTCATCCAAATCTTTCCTAATTGGAATTCATTTTGCTACTCACTACTAATATCTTTTGGTATTTGAACAAACTGAATATCAGCACTAGGATTTGGGGGAAATGGGCAACTGCTCTGTGTGTAGGTAAAGGTAAGAGCTGATAAGGGATTCATATTTTCTGTAGCATTAACTGACTGGCAGAATATAAAGGGTTTTTTTGTAGGCACTATTTGTGACTCTCTGAAAATACATTTGTTTGGAAACAAACAAAGAAACACAAGTTTACCATAGAACAGCGCTGATATTTGCCTACCTAAATTACACCAGACTTATCTCAAAGCCTTTAAGACTACTGAGCAAAAAGACTGTTCTAATTCTAATTCTACTTAATGCTAATATCCACACGTTAGGCACCATAAATCGACAATTTGCTCTCAGTGCTTCCTGTAATAAGAAACACAAATTTATGGCAGTCAGTTTTCTGATCCATCCATAGCTGCTCTTGGTGTAGGACTTGGAGACCTCATTTCACTTCTAGCTGCACTTCACACAAGCTTCAAAAGTCAGCACCTTTATTCCTTTATTTACAGTCTTGGAACAGCCTCTGCCAAGAGGCAGTAGAGCAGACAGAAGGACTGGTACAACCACAGGGCTCCAGACACAGTTTCTTGAGCTATCTCTACTAAGACAAACCTGCTATGCCACTAAGGGACTCATCCAGCAACTTCTGATCCCTCTGTCCCAAGAAATGTGGAATATTGCAGAACATGGCTTTTGATGGCTGCATCTGAACTGCTGCAGACTAGACTTGTAGGCCACTGGTTCAAGGCATTTTAGCACTAGATGTTCTAAATTAAAATAAATTTCAAGTGCCCATAGTTAAAGACTCGCAGATAATTCAAGAAATACATTAAAATACAAGAAAGATCAAACATTACTATGTGTGGCCTCACAATTCACAACACAGGCAGATCAAATGGAGTCTCAGAAGGCCTTCAATACAGACAGCTGAACACTTCTAAACAGTACTTACCTGCTACCAAGAAAGGCACTGCCTATCATTATATCCCAACAGTATTTGCTGTTATTGAAGGAAATGTCAACCAAAGACTGCAGTGTGCCAGAGAGGTCCATATGGTTTTTTGTCCATTAATCAGAGGGTACATAGCCATTTCCCACTATTACGACATTAGAAAACACATGACACAAAAAGCTGACTTTAATTTCTATCATCACAAATCAAACCAAATTTTTCCATTATTCCAGATAGGATTTGTCACCAATAGCAGTTACTTTGTGAAATGTTTCCCCGCGTTAGGAGGCAAGTAGGACGCTTGTTCTCTTTCCCCTCCCAGTTTGCAGTTTATCTTAAGCTCATTAAAATTATTTTGCATTGCACAAACATGTTCTAAACCAGAATCACCACATATAACCTTAAACATATGTTACCTGACTTTCGAAGTATAATAAGCTTCGCTCTTTGGTAAATTCAAAAATCTGACATGAAATTTCTAGATGGAGTCAAAACATGGGCTTGAGCTTGCTGCTCCTTTTTTCCCCCCCTTTTGTTTGGTCACTTAGTAGTGAGTATGAAGAGAAAAGAAGAAAAGGATCTGAGCAGACCAAGCACATTTACCTTTGTAAAATTTTACTTAATAAACCAGGATGAGATTAGAATTTGGCACATAATCTGATCTCAGGCAAAGGTTACAGTATACAACTTCACATAACTATTATTTAGACAGCCCTAGAAAATACAGCCCAAGCAATAATCTCACTACAAAACCAGTACCAGAAACTGAAGGTATGTGATATTTTGAAACCAGGGAAATGGATATAAATCTAGCCTGAACAGAAGTGGATTCACATACAATGCATACAGCGTAAGTTATTTCTCAGGTAGTTTGGAAATACGACCACAGCTTCATTGAGCTTTGAAAAGCACAAAATATCAATTTTAAAATTAACCAAGTCAATTGGGAACATCATATTTGAAGACAATAAAGGAAACAAAAGGAAGATGGATTTTTCAGTTGATAATAAAATTCACCTTCCTTCTTGCAAGATGAAAAAAGAAGGGTAAATCCTGAAGAGTTAGAGAAGCTACTTCTACTGAGACAGCAAAAGGGTGATGGATAACATGAATTGCAAGAAACATGCAACAGGCCTTCTATTTGAAATTTGTTTTTCACACAGTTAGTATAATAACAACTGCTCCTGCAAGAGAAGTCAATCTACCCACGCATTAACCCCCAATCAAGCAGCACTCTGAAAATCAAAATGTGATTGCAAATTTCTTGCATGCCAAGATGAAGGAGTTTTTCATTTCAATCTATTTCTACCAGCATTTTACATTCATTATGGTCAGAGGGTGAAGTGAGAACTAGGTACTTGCTGGTTCTGAATGCCAGCACTTTCTTGATTACATTACCAGAGAATTAACATACAGAACCTGTATTAAAGCAGTAGAAATGGACTTACTTGTAGCCACTTCCATAGCTGAGAATTTTATAGCATTTTTACATTCCAACTCAGAAGGTCAAAAGGTTAAAAATAGCTGTATAACCTATCCATTGCTTCAAAGAAAGGTCTAAAAGATCCAGGCTTTCAACACTACAACAACAAGAAGGCTATCTGTTTTTGCAAGCATTTCTTTAAATCAGACTCACTGGGCCAGCAATCCCTGGCTTTGAGGGGGAGAGGGTTTTTTGTTTTGTTCCTTTGAAAATGTCACTGCCAAGCTCAAAATAAAACTTAGAAAACTTCATATAACAACCAAATCTTCAGCAGGCTAGCCTATGCCCTAACTCTTCACACTAGAAATTGCCAAAATGACAAGTTACAATGACTCCTATAAGGTCATTGCAATCTGCGAACCTTGGAGAAGATCCACTGAACACAATTTAAAAGGAAAGAGGATCTTGCCTACAGCAACAAGTGGGATAAGCAGTCTTAAGAAAGCTTAAGACCTTAATACACATCTTGCAGAACTTCTCTTGCCATTTACAACATAAATGTACCCCAAGCACCCCAACCAGGAACCTAAGTTGCGAATATTTCCATAGTGGATTTATGCATTAACTCACTTGTATTAGGAGCTTGGATTTCCAATAAACACAATAAAAGAAACTAAAAGCAAGGGAAAAGACAGTGACTCTTTTACAATGAGTCAGTGTCATGTATCCTATTAGCTGTTGTTAGTTGCATGACAGATTGTTTTGTTAAGCCATTCTCTGAGTGCAAGTTATAAGCAGAGTATTACAGAACATTCATATAAAATAACTTCAGTCACATATCTTTTCTAAAAATAGTTTATCTATGTTTTTTCCAGTGAACTTTAATTACTTCAAAGAAAATCCTTTAGAAAACAGCTTCAGCATGGCACTGCATTAACAAAGATTTATTATTTTCAAATTCTAGTTCACTTGCATTTGGGCAGTTCACACAGTGGGTTCGAGTGAACTTCAGGGGCTTCCAGGTGCAAGAAAAAAGGAATACCTGTCAGAGCTATAAACTTTGGAGCCAGACCTCAGCTGGCTCCATTCTTTGCTCTACAGGATCAACCAAAACAATTTACTCATTAAAAAAGGAAACAGCGCCAACAGTGTCCTACTCGATATTGCACAACACATGCCTTGTGAGCAATGGCTATCACACGCCACTACTGCTGCTAAAACAAAAGGGATTTAGCTGGGTTACTGTAGAGCTAGATCTTTACTTCTCTAGAGCCAAGGAACTCCTTGACACAATACTAATAGGGCATTTCTATTTCCATAAACCAGACAGGCTGGGTGGTCATTTAGGAGCCAGATTCAACACTGCCAAATAGCTTCAGACAATGGGTTAGACAAGCCTCTGTCAGGAAAGCCATTACTTCAGGTGATCTTGCCAGAGAATAGGGAGATGGACTAGAGAGATACTGAAAGCCCGTCCAGCTATGCTTTCTAAGGTTCTCTATTTTCTATCCTCTTGAATACATAGGGGGAGAAATCCAAAACTGTTTGCTTCACAGTATATAGCTCATGGCAGTATGAACAGTGCTACAGGACTTTGTGACATTTGTACAAAGGTTCTTTTGAAAGAAAGCAGCCACCTTGTTCACTAAACAGCTGCATTCAACCCACCTAGCTGACAGAGGAAACCCAGATGATGCAATCAGCAAAGCTTTGGATACTGTCTCTCACAGAGTCCTTCTGGACAAATTGTCCAGCACACAGCTGAGCAGCTAGGTTAGGTGATGGGTGAGGAACCGACCTATAAGTTGGGCACAGAGGGTGATAGGAAGTGGGGTAACATCAGGTTAGCAACTGGTCACTGGTGGGGTCTTGCAGGGCTCCATCCTCAACCCAGTTCTCTTCAACATCTTCGTTAATTACTTGGACACAGGACTCAAAGGAATACTAGGTAAATTTGCCAACAACATCAAATTAGGAATAAGTTGTCAACACCCTTGAGAGCAGAGATACCTCAAAAAATCAGAGGACTGGACAATCACCAACCACATGAAGTTTAGCAAGGGCAAGTGTCAGATTCTGCCTCTGGGACGGGGCAGCCCTGGCTGTGTGTATAGACCAGGGAATAAGAAGATGGAGAACAGTGCTTTGGAAAGGAGGTCCTGGTTGATGGCAAGCTGAACATGAGTCAGAAGTGCCCTGGCAGCCAGGAGGGCCAACCCTGTCCTGGGGGCATCAGGCACAGCATTGCCAACCAGGCAAGGGAGGGGATTGTCCTGCTCTGCTCGGAGCTGGGGCGGCCTCACCTCAAGTGCTGGGGGCAGTTTTGGGTGCCACAACGTAAGAAAGGAATAAAGCTACCAGAGAGCATCCAAAGGAGGGCCACAAGGATGGTGAAGGGCCTCACAATGCTGCTATACCAGCCTCATAAAGAAAAAATTCAGCAAATACTCGAGGATTTACAGCTACTCTGATGCTACTGAAAGCCAGTGTGAACAGTGACAACAGAGGTTTTTTTGGAGGAAAAATATAAATCTGCTCACAATAGAAGTGTCTTGCAGCATCTGTGGAATCACTCTATCCCAGGAGTATTCACTCCAGAGCATTTTACCAATGAAGAGTTTGCTAAGAAGAATTTGCCCTCATGCAGTAGCAACGAGGAAAGCAAATTAAACAGAAGCCAGGATAGGAAAATACGGATAGAGTAATTCTAACCACCTGAAATTCACTCCTGAGCATCAGTAAGTTTTTAGACAGCCACACACCTGGGTATTTCTGAAACTGATTCCTCAGATCCTATATACTGATTCATTCGTCAGAGGGCAAAGGGAACGGTCATTAACATCCAAGACATTTGGGGGCTCATTAAACAGCAAGATGCAAAAGGTTGGGGGAGGGGAAAATCAGCAGTTTATTTCAGTAACAGTCACTAAAAAAAAAAAAAAAAAAAAAAAAAAAAAACAAACCAAAAACAACCAAAAAAACCTCACCATCGTTTATAATGTAGAACTCCCTCCAAAATTAGCTTACACACTGATATAAATTGGTTTTCTTTGTGGTCTAAAATTGACTTGCAGTTCACTACTTAGTCAGAAAATAGCTACTGAAAAGCCCTGGCCTCAGAGCTTTTGGACTGTGGACTCCTTTCATCGTGTAAACAAATGCTTCAGATTTAAAGCTTTCCCATAATTGTTATGCTAACCTTGGAGCGAAACCTCTCCATTTGCATTTGAAGGAGCTAAATATTAGGCAGGAAAGAAAGTGGTCTTTTTAAAAGCATGAGAAAATGTTCCTTCTTTTTGGTCCTCAACCATCTGGGCAGGCCCTGCTCCTCTCTCTCTCTCTGGCAAAGGCAGAGGGAAGGAAAAGGGGCACGGATGGTGGTAATCTTGCTGAAAGAGAATTAAGAAATTCCTTCAAAACATGAATGAATGAGACTTCCTATAGGGGAGGGGAGTCTGTGTTCCAAAGAGATGTGAGAGGTTGTAGGCAGGGGGCAGGGAACAGGGACACAAATACAGCAGTGAGCTAGTGAGTGATGTAAGAAGCACCTATGTTTTATTATAGTTTTCTCTCAACATGTCCTGGAACCCAGAGCCAGATTTCTTTATAGACCCCGCGTGTGAACTCTGCAGCTAATGGGATGTTAATGTTTCCTCTTTCACCGGTCTGAAGCTAAGTGGAGTCTTTGACTGCCTGTGCATACTCCTATATGCATATGTATTCAGGTGAGAGAATTACTGGGGGGGGGGAAAGAAAAAGGGGAGCAGCCACAGGTTTCAGTCCCAGTTTTGTGTTATGGGAATTCCATTAAGTATTTCAGCAATGGCGAAAAGGATAACACTTGAACGAAAAACCACAGTTCTGAGATATCTAGTAATACAGTTTAAATAAAAGAATTTCACAAGAGGAATCATTCTCCTTTTCAAATAGCTCTGTGTGAGGGGTCATCTGTCACTGCAGAGGTCAAGAGATTACTCCACTAACTATTTAGAGTTAAAGCTGTAATCAGTAGAATAAATATTTGATAGCACCACAGTAAGCATGTAACAGCGAAAAACAAGACTGACAACCTTCTTAAAAATAATCTAGGCCAAATTATCTGCTGGCACAACTCTGCTCTTGAAGTTGTGCCAGCAGGGAGTTTTCTGTTACATTTTGAGTTGCTAAAGGAAGTTATCACAACAGATTTTCTCATGACAAAAACAAAAATAATTAATTGTACTGGAAGGAAATTGAGGGAGGATTAGTAGATTATCACACACCAGAATGACCAACTTTCTGCTAGCTGTGTTACTGGTTTCTGTCTATTTTCCGTCCATTTCCTTGCAGAACAGTGGATCTACATTCATTGAATTTTCAGCTAGCATCAGAGGCAAATCAATGGTTGAATCAGCAAGTAAGATTTCCTGCATCTTGGTCATACATAACATGAGAAATAGACACTCAAGATTGAATTTCAGTAAAGGTTCCAGTTTCTAAAGGGAGGACAATCATTAAATACTACTTGCACATTTTACCCTTCAGATAAAATAATTGTTGGGTTTCATTCCAGAGGTGTATAGTGCCAAGCAAGAGATGCAGTCACCAGAAGGATTCCACAGAAATTTCCTGAAACTACCAGAAATCCCTGTAAATGTGATTATGAACAAGGGTTAGGCTCAGGAGGAAGTCAAGAGTCACCAAAACAATAGCCCGGCATTCATAAGCATCATGTCTGTGCTTGTGTATACAAAGTGTATGGGAAATTCATCCCATAAAGGCCAAGGTACATAGTGGGATTTAAACCCACTGTAATTCTAACGAGAGAGGTCAAACAGGAGACAAAAAGCAGGCAAGATCAAGCCTTACCTTCACCTGCACAAACACAGGTTGTGTACTTCAAGTCTCCCAAAATCTCACTAAGCAAGGAAGTGTACTGGTATGAGAAAAACTAAGTATCATGCGTACAAAGCAGAAATGAAAAATGCAGACATAATTGTCACCAGGCCTTTGGACAAGTTTCCTTTTGTTAACCAAAAAGTAAATTATGCCTTGCCTGACTTTCAATGAAAAGAACAACAAAATGGGAAAAAAGTGACATTGGATTAGATTTAATTGCCATGTATATTTTCCCTACCAACACATTGAAGAGTGTCACACAAGCTCCAGACTCTATTGTGGGTTGGAGTATAACACTTTTTACTGAACACATTAGACTCCAGCAGGAAATTCCACAATTTATGAGAAAATAAAAAACAAACCCAAATATCTAAACCCTGATTCTTGTACTTACTTTTTTCTGAGATTAATAGCAGAATGAAAACCATAGTTTACATCTCTATAGATTGTTTGCTGCCTGTACTAAGCAATATAAATGCACTCAAGCTACCATTTTTTCAGTTGTGCTATCAGCTGCAAAGGTTCCATATTCTTGGCTATGGCAGGGATGCAAAGTCAACTCTGTCTCATTCATGTTTCACCAGCTTATCTCCTATCTTCTGGAAGCAGGGCAGTAGGCAATAAATGCATATTGTATCAGCTGAGATCTACCACACACCAATACCTAATTCTGGTACACCTGAGCTTCAGAGTTTATAAGGATGATGTGAGTTTCCCTTTCCATGCAAAAAGCCCCTTTTCTCTCACTGACATAAATTCTATCAATGCCTCCAAAAAGGTAAACATTCTATTAAAAGCTAGCAAGTGTTACCCATTTTTCAGAATGGCTTAGAAACTAGTTGAAATTAGTTCAATATTTATAAGCTGAATGATTGAGGTTTTGTTTCCCAAATCATTAAACTATCACAAGCCCAAAAAGGAGGAAGCTCATAACTCAGTTGTCATTTCTTCTTATTTCCCATTTCTTCACAACTCTGTTTTGGACAATTCTTGCCAATTCTAGATCAAGGTGCTGACAGTTCACCGCCCACGTGGTCATTAACAAAGCCTTTGCTGTATTTGTTAATGTTTCAAAACAGGCAAAATGGAAATTCTTTATTTCTTGCACCAGTACAGCAGTACTCCTCCACTAGATGTGCTGTTACAAACCCATGGCTACACATATACAGAAACCATGGTCACTGGCCCAAAAGCAGACCATTGGCTTCTAAGACATGTTTCCGCTATAACTTTTGCAGTCAGCATCACAGTCACACTTCACATTGTCCTCTTTAGCCCACCAGGTTTCTTACCAGACCCACCATAGAACAGCTTTCAGCACAGACCAGCTCCCCAGGGGCAGTGAACTGATCCTCAGGCAATTAACTATTCCATCCTCCACCTCTCCTCACATCCAGGGATAGTTTTTCCCAGATGCATTAGCCAGCTGCTCACAAACATAACAGATGCTCAGTTTGACTGGTTTTAACCCAAAAGATATAATTAGTGGCAGTTTAACATAAAGACCAAAGAATAAAAATTTTAACAAGATAGTTGAACATAATTACACTTAGATAAACACTGATGCTGAACACACAGAGCTATGTATGGTTGAAACCAGAATTTGCAACAGGCTTAAAGTTGTCTTTTTTCTCAAACTGTCTCACCCTCTTTCTCCCACCAGGAAGAGAAGGATCATCTCCCCCAAATGAAAAAAAAAAATAAAAATACTGCCCTCCAGGACAGTAAGGGAAGAAAGGTTCTCAGTATAGTCCTTTCACATAGATAGTTAATTTTTACTGCATTACTATACCTTTATATAGTACCTAGCTGCTAAGAAAGAGTCAAAGAACATTACTCCATTTCTGGGACTGATTTAGTTTCAAAGCTTCAGTGATGCAGCCAACACATGCATCTGTTTGGACAAACTCTGAACTCTACCATAATGTGCTTTCCCATGCAGCTATTTCCTTTCTCAGTATGGTGTACAGCTGCAACCTGACATCCTACAGGATTTCATTAGTGTATAGAGTTTATATAGAGTTAGGTTGTTCTATGAAACATATGATGAAAGAAGGAAACTCCAGTTAAAGCTGTCAAACATTGCTGCTTCAAGATAGGCTCCAAGCTCTTTATCTTGACAACTAAAGTAGGCATTCCCTTCCCAGAGAGTGACCCTACCATACACTTCTTTTGCAGTCCCAGCTTCAAGCAACCAGAATATGCTAGTTTTGCATAGATCCTAATTAAGAATGAATTTAACAACAGACTTTGGAATGTATTTAGAGTTCTCACATGAATTTTTTAGACATGCTTGTTGCCAAATGCTCAATGTGGCATAATACACCCAGTAGGACTTATACCTTTATACTCATGCATTTTTGAAAGCAACACGGGTATGTATTTGAATTTAAGCCTGACACCCATCATCTTTTACAGAAAAGGTTCCTACAAGGTTTTTAAGATACAGAGCAAATGGCAGACAACAATCAAAATCGCTGTTGCTATTATAGGTAATGGACTCTTGTTGTCTAGCACTTGGCAGCTATCATAGAAGGAAAGGGACATAATTATACACACTTGAGGCTTCATTTCCTTCACAAGCACCCTTCATTAGTACTCTGGTAAATATACTTGCACATCTTCAGGAAGACAAACACTGCTTTTTGCAGGATGCCTCATCAACGCACTAATTTGTGGTGGCAAAACACATAGCAAATAATTTATCAGCTTTTCTGTGGTCTTTACATACACTGAGAAAGCCATGAGCCAGCTATTACTACATTATGCGTTGACGCAAGGGCCAATATGATTTCATATAGCCTGGGTTTTTCTGTTTGCTTCTTTAAAATGTAAAGACCCAAACTCTGCTACTGACTTTCTTTTCTCCTAGGGCAACACTTTTCATCCCCTTCTCCTCATATCCAGTTTGTATGTTCCTTGGAGCAGGAATGTTTCTGTATGGCGCTTCCCAAAAGGGATTGTGTTGCAAATGTCTCAGGGAGTCAGCTCTGCACTTCTGACACAATTTCCTTTCCTGGATGCTGCAGACTTTGTATTTGACAACAAGAAGGTCAGCAAAGCCATCCACAACTCATTTAGACTCTATCTAAAAGGGACAGAGAGAAACAGTGATGCATGCTGTCCCATCAGTTACAAAATTCACAAAGAAAATTTGCTGGGGTTTCTTGAAGACTGATGAAACTCAGGTGCTAAAATCCCATTCTTATTAACACTTCACTCAGAAGTTCCTAACCAGCCCTTTCTATGGCTTTAAATCAGATTTTTGTGATGCTACTATCTTGGAGATTTTTACATTATAGACTGTTTTCCCAAGTGTAACTGAGTAAAATTTCAGGGAGATGTCCAATCATCCCATGGATTCTCTTTTTCCAAAAGGCAAATACCTCTCAAAAACCCTTCTCACATGTAAAATGTAGGTACTACTCCTGTCCCACTCACACACAGACAGCATTGACATTTTCAGACTGCAATATTATTTCCTCTTTTCACCATCTCATTTTCCTGCTAAAGCTTCTGTAAAATTTTAGGACATCATCAGGCTTGTAGAAGCAGCCACTGTCTCCCCTCTCTGCTCCTGTTCTCTGTTCATTCATAAATTCAGAAGTACCCTGCACAACACAAAATCCTTTCGTGGGTAATGTGATGTACATATCATTGCATTAGCCATATTTACTAAGCTATAAGCAAATTATGTTTTGCATCATAGCCGTGAAGACAAATATAGTAATAGAATCAGGTACCTTTCCAACCAGATGGAAATTTGCTAATGCAATAGGAAGTTGCTTATTAAATACAATGAACTTCTGGTGTCAGGAAATACAAACAGCAAGCATCATCAGGTGAAAGGAAAATGGCTGCTTTAACGATCCTACACACAGATACATAAATTTATCCTGATTAGAAAAAAACCCAGTCAATACTTAGACTCTCCTAAATGGGGTTGGTAGTTTGTATTTTCTTTTAAATACACATCACAATAAACTGCTAAAGAGAAGACTGTTGTCATTCATTCACAAGTGGAAAAACAAGCTATTATGTAAGTCCTGACTTTAGACCAATACTGGAACCAATACTGAAGAACAAATCCTTTAAAGGACTCTGACATTAACATTCTGTGCAGATATTCTAGACCTTTCAAGCAGTGACATGATCTGAGACAGGCTGTACCAATATTTTTTACAATATGAATGGTGCTTTTATATAATTTGTGAGAAATGGCATCAAGAATGTGAGCTGCAAACAACCAGAGCAAGACAATTAGCAATGCATTTCTTGATATCAAGAGAAAAGTTCTTTCAATAAGAATAATCAAATCCAGGATGGCAATTAAAAAAACAGCCTATCTTATTGATTACTCTGGGCCAACTGGCCACTGAGTAGTTCCAGTTCACCATGCCTTGCAAGGACAGGTAAGGACACAGCCTCAAAAACCTAAAATTTCACTTTCCCTTGTAAGGCACATCCTCCTTCAAACAGACTCATCACAAAGAGTCTGCATAAACTGATATATTTAAAACATAGAATCATGCTGAACCTCCAGAAAAGCAAGTTACTTTCATTTAGATGCACAAAACCAATTCACTGGAAAATGCCTGGATGAGAGCATCTGGGCTTGAACTATCTGAAGAAGTATTCTGCCAAGAGAGGCACCAAAAAGGGCAAAGTAATTCCTGTTAGAATAGTCCTCCTGGCTGCTTGGATAAAGGCCACTGTGAGGTACAAACTAGGACAGTGGTGTTCCATTAAGGCTTCACCAGTATTTCTTCTTAATGGGTACTTAACAATTTTCTAGTTCTTTTCTTGAATATTTTGATTCAGCAGTGCTCCAAACAGCAAATATTTGCAGTGTGGATTTTCTAAGGGTTGTTCTGGCTTTCAGAGGTTAAACTAAACAAGAATTTTTTTGTTCTTGGTTGCAAACAGCAGCATACCGTCCATTCAGCGTTTCTGCACAATAACCCACCTACTTTCTTCATGAAACAAATTAACATCACAAATCAATATTCAGAGGGGGTTTTGTTTTGTGCTGGTTTTAAGTGACAGAACTGCTTGCTTTTCCTGTCAGAAGAATTCCACCAGAAGCCTGCATTTTCAGTCCAAGAAGCTGTCACATCAGCATATTTCAGGGAGACGATAGATGTTAGCTTGTACGCCTTCTCATCCTTCTCTGAGAACTCAACACAACAGCCTGCCACCCACCACAGTAACCTAAGAGATAAAACACAGAACAGCCCTTACAGGATGAGAGGGCTTTGGAAGCAAATCCTAATTAGAAAGATACACACAATGAGACTTTAGCTGAGCATCGAAGAGCAACATCATAGCAGGTAATAATGCAGGAAACAACATCCTGGTAACACAACCATCCTGCTCCTACAGCCAGCTTAACCCAACCTATGCAGCATAGTACAGGCTTGCTGTAGGAGGCTCAGGCCAGAAGACCCACTTCCTTAAATCAAAGCTATCATTAGTAAGTACACAGCATTTTCCAACTTAACTGCCTAAGAACCGTAGCTGAAAAAATGCATAAGAGTGAGGTTAAAAACCCACCACATGCTGTACTCCCATGGGAAGTAAGAGTCTGTTGCAAATTCTCATTGGGGTGGACTAACTGGGATCCACTGATGATTAAAAGGACCAAATAGCTGTGAACGTCAATACTATGAAACCCAAGGCCATATGGTTCAGGGCTAGTGCCATTCTTGAGACTTCAAGTTTATCATTAGAAAAGGATGAGGAAGAGAACCTGGGAATACTAGGTGATCACTGGATGAAAATGAGAAACCAGTGTCCTAGGGCAGCAAGACGGAAATTAAATTCTATGGGGTTTTAATGAAAGAATACCAGTGAGATCTCTCTCTAAAACACCAATCTCCAATTTCACCCATTCAAGAAAGGACCACTAAAACACCTATGTTAATGTGTTGTAAAAATTCCAGTGCAGAAATGGACTGCTAGAGGGTAAGAATACTTGGGAGAAGAGGTCAGAATGCATTGGTAACCACTGCAACAAGCTTGAAGAGACACATCCAGATGAAGTCCAGCTGTGAGACCACCAGTAAACTGTCCTGCACGCTTGGACAAGACTTGCCTTTTAAAGGCTTCTCTTTCAAGAAGTACCAACACATGGCCACTAAACCCAGCATTCTTCACAGGCACATTAGTACCAGATTAACAACTCACATCACTGAGTTGATGTACAAGACAGTTTCCTTCTGGGCACAAGATTCAGGCATTGCAAATATGGGCATCACCGAGACTTCAAACCTCTAAAACACTGCAATGTGCCTCTCTTTTCTCTTGGCAATTCTTTTCCTAAAGCATGCACAATACAATTTTGTTCTGTTAGCTTATGCTCACCTTTTACCTGTGAAGGTATGTTTGCGCCATGAAAGACTTCATGGCAGATTGTGTGGAAAAAACATTTAGCTTTTCCTTATTAAGCAAGTCAGTTAAAATTGTCCCAAAGGTGAAATTTCTGTGCTACTACTGAAAGACTGTTGCAGCAGGATTTCAAATCCAGTGTTATTGTTAAGAAAAGAAATTCCAAACAGCTAGCAAAAACACAGCCTAACCAAGCAGGGTTTCTCTTACTCATGGCTGCAAATGCAATAATGGAGAAAAAGAAAACAAATCCAAAGTCAGTCTTCTGTATATCACGCTATTCTCTTTTTTTTTTCCAAAGCTAAAAAATTCAACAAATTAAAAAAGAATTTGCTTATAATTACTGCAGCATTAAAGAAATATATTTCACTTTGTATGGCTTGAAATTTTGACATCATTCTTGGCTTCAGTATCATACCCAATTAGAAACCCCTGGAAGAGTGAGAACGACAAGAGCCACTAAACGTGTCACAACACAGGGTGAAGGGAAGAAGTGCTGGAAGTGGAGGCTTTTCAAAGTGAGCATAGGAAATTGTGCTGCACAATGAGTGCAGAATATGTTTCTTTCTTTTCCCCCCCCTGCCCTCAGCCTCCACCTCCTGCCCTGCTCCTCATGACATACACACACATTTTATGGCCTAAAAGCCAAGGAAAATGGGTGTGTTCTTTCAGGTTTTTAGCCTTGACTAATGGAATTGCTCTAAATAACATTTTGATCTTGTAAGGTCATGCAGAGTGCTATACCTTTCCTTTAATGATTCAGGTCTGGACGAAGCATTTCCCAGAATTGAGATGGTAATGAAGTCATTAGTTTCTTCCTACTTGAAGCTCTGGCTAGGAAAGGGAATTCTATGGGTAAAGTCTGAGAGGGTCTTTTTCATAAAGCTCATACCCAGCTGAGCTGTAACACCTGTTACATTTTCCCAGGAGCCTGAGCTGCAGAGTATTTCCAATCTATTTGCTCTTCTTCTCCTACAGCACATTGACAAAAGCTGGGGGAATGGGTTTTCTAAGGGAGTGCTAATTGAAAAAAAAAAAAAAAATCTATGCCTGGTGCAAATGTTAACTCACATCCTAGCTAAGATAGTCATGATTATTTTCTTGTCTTTGAAAATATAAGCCATTCCAGACTCTGTTTAAATTTTAAAAAACTCATTTGAAATAGGTTCTTTAATAATTCCTCACCTTTTATGTATTATATAAAGGATGAAGAATTGCTCAAAAAAAAATCCAAACAAAACCCAACAAAACATTTAGCCCTTATGCTAAGATTTTAGTACTAAAATATGGTCACTGCTCAGTAGGAAAACACAGCACAAATAAATAAGTAAATATGCCAATAAATATAGAACTAACAATTCTTACAAATAATAGTTCTTGGAGAAACAGTTTTAAAATATGGTTTCTCAAGTAAAGAGAACAAGCCTGGATATTCAAGTTGCACCACTGAGTATCTGGGGAGAGGTGTGCTGCTTGCTCATCAGGAGCAGCAATATGCTTGATTTAAGGAAATTCCAAATCACTCAAGAACAACACATCCACAAGTTAGACTCAGAACTGATATACACTTAGCAACCAGCAAATATATCTTGTTTTCCACTGGTACCCTCTCATACCTACCTCCAAAGTAGGCCTATTTATAAATTATATTTTATAGAGCAAACTGAGGTGTTCAATGTATTTTAGTCTTGCCAGCTAATTAGCACACATGCATACAGACAGAGTAAAAGAGCATTAGAAAGGAAAGTAGTGAGTGAGAGACATTCTTTGACTAAGGAACCTGTTCCCTCTACCAGATTAAAATAATGCAGCCTTACTGAGCACCTGAACATGCCACAAAAATCAGCTTTTCTCAATTGAAAGGAATGGTCTAGTGGTAGGACATACATCTCTTTTTGCTGCAGACCTATGTGGCTGTTGAGAGCAGTAAGCAGCAGTTTATAGTCAGAATGAAATTCTGAAGGAAGAGTATCCCCAGTATCCTAAACAGAACACTGAGGCTCCAGTACACGTATTATTGGAGTCAGAATAGTCTGTTGCAATGCACTTTTGTTCCTCACTTTTATCTCTGAAAAACAGTTTTGAAAAGCCTCTAAAAATGACTGGGGTTTTTCAGTTGGGTTTTTTTGAGAATGGATATTTTTTGATTTTTTGGTCAGTTTTGCTTGATTTTTTTTGGTTATTTTTTTAGTTCTACAACATATTGCACAAATGTATAAACAAATGGAATATAATATGGAAATTCTTGAGCATCTTCCCAACATTTAGGAATATGCAAGAAAGAAGAGGCCTACCACTAAAGAATAAAATTAATCTTGCATTTTTAATGCAACAGAGGGTGTAAGTCATCCATCCTCATTTTTAGTGTTGATATGCTAAAATATCCAGAAACAAGGAAAGCATTTATTACAAGTAAAGCATTTATTATGAAAAACTAAAGTAGGGATTTTCTTGTACTTTCCTCCAGAAACATTGAGCCAAGTTATTATTGTTTTTCTTTTAGCATTAAAAATCTTAGTGAACTATCTGAAAAGCAGGGAAATATTACAGACTAATTTCTGATCGTTGTCCTGGCAGAAAACAGCATTCTTACCTTTCTGATTTGCTGAGTCTATTTTACACAGCCGACAGAAATAATTTTGTTGCCAGGTTTTATCATGAGGCCCTGTTATTTTCCCAATAAAATAAAGTAGAACTGCTTTCTATTGATGTTTATATCCCCAGAAGCATTGGATAAGATGACACCATATAACCTACTCTTACTTTATTCTCCTCTTGGTCAGCCCCAGCCAGGCAGGGGATCATGCCATGTCAGAGAGTCATTGAATCTTTAAGGCTAGAAAAACCTCTAAGATGGTTAAGTTCAACCTTAACCCCCCACTGCCATGTTCACCACAAAACCATGTCCTCATCTGCCACAGTTACAGATCGTTTAAACACTTCTAGGCATGGTGATTCCACCACTTCCCTGGGTAGTCTGTTCCAATGCCTGAATACCCTTCCATTGAACTATTTTTTCTTAACATTCAACCAAAAACATCACCCTAGTGCAGGAAGGGTCTGTAGGCAAGTAGAAGACAGTATCTCACACTTGGTCTCAATTCTAAGCATGTCAAAACAGCAGCTTAAATTTTTCCCAAGTAAACTCAGCCTGGAAAACTACAGTTTTTCACTGTAATGTGAAAGTTTGCTATTTGATGCACCTGAAACACACCTACTTTCCCATTCCGGCCATTTTCCAGCAGCTACATCCCTCTTGCCCACTAATAATTGCGTAATTATTTTTTCACTTCTTCCAAACTGCCCCTTTATTAAGCAAGTGGTGTCCTCCCCATACAGAACTATTCCTGTTCTTTAGCCTATTCAAACAAGAGAGCTGCATAAAGTCCTATTCAGACCTTTCTAAGCTTCACAATTGTTTTTATACATTCCTGCTTTACACTGGTTACATCCTCATTTTGAAAACAAGTGACAGGAACTACTGGTGCTCCACGCAAGGTAAACCCAGCTGGATGAGCACATTCCCTATCCAGTGCTAAGCCTTCCCAGAATGAGGCCAGTCCTGAACCACCAACAATCAAAATCTGCTGATAGTAAGTTAACAGAGTTAACACCCTTCCTTTTGGAGAACAAAGGCAGAGCCTGACAAACAACTGCCTGAAAATGACTGTGCCCTAAAGAATCCAGAATCCTTGGGCTTCTAGTTGCAACTTTCTCCCTACTTACAGACAAGCTGGCCGTGGACTGCCGAAAGGGCAGGACTAGAAACCTGGAATTCTGATACTTTTATCTGTACCCTGGAATTTGAAGAGATGTAGAAAACTGATTCATTTCAGCTTCACACTTGGCACAAAGTGCTTTCTCCACTGTGTCAAACTGTTAAGAGTGAACTGTTGGAAACAAAAAAATCTCCTTCAGCATCCTTCCCTGCCTACAGAGGGTGAGCAGTAGCAGTCCAGCAAAGTCCCACATGCTCTGCTACTCAGGCAAGAGCGTGAAATGAAAGATGTCATTCAATGGGGCTGGGGCTGCCTGTGGCATAAACAGTTTGTAAATCTGACTATATGTTTGAATATGTCAAGGACTACCACAGTAAAAACTATATATAAGCAACGGCATGAATTGGAAGTTAAATGACTGGGTTGGGGAAAAAGAAATCCCAAACATTTTACAATCCTGTTTAATTACTCTGTTTTCTTATAGAAAACTAACCTAACAAACTGCTACAATTATCAAGTTATCAGGAACATCTCGATGCTTTAACAAATTTACTGACACCTGCCAATCTAAAGCTGTATTTCAGATTAAGGCAATACTGGTCACTTGCTGTATATATTCAGAATGTAGAACACATGAAATATAGACCCTCAGACATCAAAATCCATGGAAACTAATGTAAAGAACTCTAAAGTTCTTCAATTAGTAATACATTTTAATTACAAGTTTTCCTACACTTAGAGCTAAACTTTAATACATAAAATTTGCTTTTTTTGCTTAAAAGCAAAAACCTTGGGGTCTGTCACCCAAGTGTTGACACTTCAAGAGCAAGGGAAAGAGAGGAAAGGTGGAAAGGTACCAGGTTGTTCTCATATTCATCACAAAGATCAAAATAAAAGGGAACCATAGAACATGGCAGAAATTTAAAGCTGAAATTAAATACCCTTTGTACATTCAAAAAAAAAATTTTTTTGAGTTAGCGAACAGCCTTTGAAATATCAATACAGAGCTGCACATTTTCATCATTGCCCCACCCTCTCTCTGCCATTCACAGTGAACAGCTAAGGAAGACGAGAAGAATGGAAAGGAACTCAAGCTTGACTGCTGTTCACACTTTAAGTAGTATGTTATGTACACAGTGTTTTACTCTGAACTAACTTGGAACAGAGCTCGTGTGAAATTTTCTTACTAAACTCACATATTTTCATTCAACAAAACACAGTCACTCAGAAGGTATCACATGTCTGGATGCTATTCCTCACTGGTGATCTTTCTGCCCACCCCAATCCCATTAAAGCCTAGTAACAAGGAAACTCAGCCGGGGTACATACCCAGATCCAAGCCCCCAGCTTGGCTGTTTCACAGCAACAAGACCACCTAACCACCAAGTAACTCCCCTTTCAAGTGTTCTTCTTGGAGCTGCCATAACTTGTACTAGTAACAGACAATATACCATGAAAAAGGGAAAAAACAAATCAAAACCAGTGGTCATCTTCATCACTTCTCTGGGGCTTTGGAAGGGCAATAAACACAAGCCATGTATCTTAAGCTAATATCCTGACCATGGACTGCCCTTCAGGGTTGTGCTCGCCCCATCCTAACCCAGGTGAAAGGATTTGATACAAAAGTTCAGTGCATTCAGGGCAGAGAGGTGGAGGCCCACAGATGCTGGTTTTACAAGAGAGAGTACAAAGTCAAAGGAAATTCAACAACACTTCACCCACTTCAGTGTCCTTGAAAAATCCCCAGAAGTGCTGATCCTTATGTGTCTTTCTACACTTGAGAACTGTGCCCGAGTGCCTTGTGCATTATAAACAAGAGACAGAAAGCGCCTTACAGGCAAAGGAGAGGAGACAGCAAGCAGATTCTCCAAGGCAACCTGTACAGTGTTTACTGACAGTAAAGCATCACCACATGGTATTTTCTCCAAGTGCTAGGTGTCTCAGATTCTGGGAACGACATTCCTGGGAATTCTTCCCATGTGTGCTCTTTTGAACAGCATTATAAAGTTCCATACATAAGATTTTATGTTAAAGCAATTGTATGGAACATTTACTTCTCAAATTATATATCACAATCACAAGATTATTCTGCCTCTTAAATGAAGTGTTTACTATGAAAAAATAGTTAAAGACAGAATAAGATTATATTTATGCCCTAAAGAAAATCATCTTCATTCAAATGCCTCCTCAAGTTTATTACTGAGGCAGTAGTAAATATATATATATATATATATATATATATATATATACATAAAACAACAGAACCAAAACAAACCACAAACATATAAGCTGAAACTTAAATTACCAGAATCAACAGTGTAGGCCCCCTACCTTTTGTAGCAGATGCATGATCTTCAGCTGTGACTGCACATTACTATTACGCCAATGACAGATCTGATTCAAGTCTTTATACCATTTACTTTTGAGGTTTGTACTCCTGTTGTGGGTCCCTATCCTTCAATTGTGCTGACTCAAGTGTTTACCCAGCTATATTCCTGATAGGATTCTCTCAATATTATTAATAATTTTAAAGAACACCAAAGAAATAATTTCAAAAACACACAAATTTTTGAAGTATTAAAAAAACCACCCTAAATATCCTACAGATGATATTAACAGATCTTCCTTAAGGTATTATAGTGCAAACATTTGAATTGTGCAACAGAGAGAAAGCACATTCTAGAAGTGAATAAAGGTGAGCAGTACCATGTTGTGCAATGTCTACATTGTATCTGCTCCTCAAAAGTCACAAACACAGATTCACAGCCTTGATATTTTAAGTCCCTTGCTTTCTCCCAATCCCCAATTTGTGATCACCACACACTTTTTCCTGCCAAATTCCTCCCTACAGGAACTGTGGATCCCTCTCCCAACTTCAGCCTTGTTTGAACATGCCAGTTCTCACAGAGCTCTTTAATATACCACTTTTCAAACATTAATTCATGCACAGTTTTATACTATCTCAGTGTCCCATAACTGAGGTAATAAGTTGTTGGGGGGTTTTTTTGGGTTTGTTTTTTTTTTTTTTTTTAATTTGACATGTTTTGGGAGGTTCGGGCTGGATATTAGGAAAATTTCTCCACCAGCAGAGTGGTTCAACATTGGAACAGGCTGCTGAGAGAAGTGGAGTAGTCACCATCCCTGGAAATGTACAAAACCCAAAAATACATGGCATTTCCTGATATGGCATAGAGGGTATGGTGGGACTTGATGATCTTGGAGGTCTTTTCCAACTGTAATGATTCTACGTTCCACAAGACCAGTTTGAACAGTCTGCCTAAGGGTGATCATACCTCTTCCAAATGCTGATCATCTGCCTTGTTAACTATGATGGGTATACACTATCTACACACAGCATTCACTCCTTGTATAAACTGATGGACATTCTCATTTTCCATTGGTCTTGAAGGCTGCGGGTTGGAGGGTTTTTTGTTTTAAAGTGGACTGCTGAGTGTCACTTGAATGTAATCTCCCAACACCACAAGGTAAGCCAGGGTCAGGCACTGCTCAGTTGTTTCCAGAAATCACAATGCAGGGAATGACTGTGGTTATGGTGAGAAGAGTGCTTCACCTGATGAATATATGTGCAATGACACTGCAGATATAGAGAGAAGACACTTAAACATCTTTGAAACTGATAATGATACCAAAGAAGAGATGGAGCAGACATTAAAAGTAAATAGACATGCATCATGTAATCATGAAATTACAGGACAAGCATTCTTGTCTGCTGGGATATTGCTTCTCAGATTTTTTTTTGGCAATGGCTGCCTACTTCTTCAGCAATTTCTGGGTAAGAAGAAAACCAGAACATTGCTTAAAAGTTCTGGGTAAGAAGAGAACCTGAACCTCCCTCTCCGTGGAATAAACAAAAGAGAAATAGTGATCAGAGGCAGCTGGCTCCACCTCAGATATATCTAAAAGGGAAATTGGAGTGGACAGAACAACATTCCAGTGGGGAAGTTTATTACCACTTTGAATTGAAAGAAAAGAAATTGAAAAGATGCTGTACACCATCACTCTCTTCAAAAAACAATATAATAAGAGGGGAAAATGAGGACGGATGCATCATAGGGTACGAGACTTCTAGAACAGGAAAAGCAGATCAGTGTCACATTCAAAATGACACAAACACTTTTGGTGGGAGATAAGTGACTATATTCTGACAGCAAACACATGTGCCATCAGACACACTGTGGGGCTTACTTCCTGCTATCAGGTATCAAATATGTCTAACCCCCGTAGTGACAAAGCACAGGACAAGACTTGAAATGGATAGCCTAACCTGGAAAGAGGTCACAGGTAAATTCCTATGCAGTTTCCCAATGGATGAATGTCCTGGAAATCACTGAACTGAAATTGGGTATTTCTGAAAAATACTCAGTGTACAACTAGAGGCTCTGAACTGTAATTGCCAGGAGTAATTCAAAATTCTTTGTTGAAGAGGTAGTTGGACAAAGAGTTGTCGAAACAGTCTATTCTTGCCTTAAGAAGGCAAGGTCCTCCCAGTCCTCCTTACCTCAGGCCACATGAACAGTATCAGAGGAAAAAGATATCTCACAGCAGAGGAAGAAGTATAAATTCTCCTCAGGTATTGTGAGGCCCTGTGCAAAAGCACAAAATTGGGAAGCACATGTAATGTGTCTGAGAAAGGAGGAAGGATTCAGCACTATCTCAACATCCAGAGGAGGTAAAAGACGGAGAAAGTGGGGGAGGGGAAGAAGACCAAAATCCCTCCTGTGATATGGTAAATCCTTAAATCACGAGACATGGGGGCAGGGAAGAGTTTAGGCAGCAAGCTGACAGAACAGCCCTTCCACCCCCTCACTAGACTAATTCTCCATGAGGATATTCAGCTTCAGTTTACATTTGTTATCAGGTCAGCTTTCTATGCAACCTAAACAATAAAATACATGCAGGAGAGGTGGGCAAACTGAATGCATTCTAATTTATCACATGAAGCAGGGGCAGCCTAATTCATGTACTATTCCTACCCTCATTTACACAGGTAAGAAAGAGTAAAAGGGAGGAAAAACTCCTGGGGGTGATGGTATGGGGCGGGGGGGCAGTGGGAAAAGCTTTTTTATTTTGCTAAAGGACCCCAGGGAAGGGCCCCTGAAGCAGAGGCCCTGC
Organism: Certhia americana; assembly: GCA_018697195.1. Taxonomy (NCBI): domain Eukaryota; kingdom Metazoa; phylum Chordata; class Aves; order Passeriformes; family Certhiidae; genus Certhia; species Certhia americana. Next base: position 62,291,793 of record CM031858.1, on the reverse strand, counting down.
TTTTACAATTGCTTCCCTTTCCTTACACGGTTCCTTTAATACAAGTAAAAATTTCAAATTCCTCATTTGTTTAGCCTGAAATCCCTTGCACATTTCCCACAAACTACTTCCTTTTCTCTCTTTTTAGCTGGACTCCCTCTCTTTTTAATGAAGAGAAGTTCAGAGAGTTTTTCCCATGAATAGATGGCGGGCACCTGGGAGTTATGAATTTTAAAGTGATCATTTTCTTTCAGCCCCGCTGGACAATGGGGATCTCCTTTTGACTCACTTTCACAGCTTTGAGAGGCTCTCAGATCAGCCACATTCCAATCAGACTGGAGTCAGATCAGAGCCAGGCTGGACTGCATCAAGGTCTCTCGCACAGAAAGACAAGGAGCAGATGGCCAACACTGAGCTCTCCTCCCCTTTTCAGAGTGCAATGGAAGGCAATGTGGGAAAGCGTTCCCCCAGCATTGCCTATTGATTTCTGAATAGGACCACCACATGCCACCAGCCTGTAGGTATGAACCTCTGTTAACAGATGGTGAGATCATTATGAGCAATTAATTCCTTTAATGTATCAGTGGGAACATGTTGGAAAGGGTGATGCAAGCACAGAGTGAATAGTGAACTTCTCATTCCTCGGGGAGAGCTGCGGCTACATCACTAAGGGATGGGAACAGCCTTTCAGGACCCTGCACATACTGAGAACCAGAGTTAGCCATTTGGTCCACAGACACAAGGCATGGTTTTTATTAACTAATCATCCCTCCCTCGTTGATATGTGATTAACAACAGATTTCTTTCTAGGTCATTTTTGGAGAGACAAACAAATCAAAACAATGGGGGAAAAAATCCTGAACTATCAACGCGGCAGGAACACAGGGAATTCGGTCGCAAAGACGAGGAGGGAATATCGCTACCAAACTTTTTGTTACATAAAATTTGATTTAGACTGGCTATAAATTAAAAAGGAGACAGACTATTTTGAACACAACTATGTGTATATAAATAAATGTGAAGAATTCATAACAGGTCTTAGCACTGAGAATAGAAGCATACAAAATAAGCCCTTAGCATGCTTTTCAGAAAGTAACTATGAAAGGAGCTTACAAGTAAGTTATAGATTGTACAATTTGAATATAGATATCATTTTGAAATGCAGAGAAATCCACAGAAAATGCTGCATATTTACTGCTATTCATCGTGATCTCAGTAAATTAAAATTCACTGTGCTAATAACAACTCTAGGAGTAGGACATTCCCGCATCATCTGCTTTATATGCATTTATATGACAGGCTTTGTTGTGGTGGTTCTTTTTTTTTTTTTCCTTCATTTTAGAGACAGAAGGAAAAACTGAAAGTGCAATATATATGGCTAGTTAGCTCTTGGTCTTAAAGATGACAGCAGAATGTGAACAGGAAATACAGGCAACTATTCACTTATTCATATTTAAATGACACTTTTTGCTTGTAATTAAGACACTCAAGTCGTGTCTCTGTTCATGAAATTTACATAACTGTACAATAGCTTGCCTAAGTGAACAGCAAATGGTAGTTAACCTTGAAGTGTATTATCTTAATTGAATAAATCTGGCTATAGTTCAATAAATTTAAACAGAAATATATCTTTAAAATACTAAAATAATTTTTTAAAATGCATTTGCTTTTACATCTTAAGATGGCTTGCTGCTTTTCTTCTAGATTTTTATTTCTGCTGTAGCATTGGACCTTTAAAAAAAAGAAACCATTGCAGAACAACAAAGACATTGATACATGTTTCCTGTTTTCTCCTTATTGTTCGCAGTTTGAGTCAGTGTCACATTCTGGAAAGCCTTGATAAGAATATCAGAATATTGAATCAAAATGTATAACTTGCCTGTTTGAGATAGTCCCTTACCTACATCCCCTGTCCCTATTGGACTTGCCTTCTTCCCCTCCCCCACCACGTACCAGCTGAGTATCCCATCACACACTGAGAAACCTAGGTGGGAGAATATAGATTTTTGCATAGGTTAAATAGGAAAGCCACATTCCACCACTCTCCCATTTAAATCAGATTTACATGGGGTGTAAATCCCCTCAGAATAGAGCCATTCACAAGGAGCTCAGAATGATCCCCTCACAACACTGATTACATTAAATCAGTAGCAATCATGTTTCCTGGATTATGTAGTTACAGCAAGAGAAACTGTGCAGCGTATTTATATTTGTGTGAAATAAGTTAATGAGAAGCCACCTGTGCCTTGTATCAGTTTATAAGAAAAAGCAGAGGAACACAGGTGTTTCAACAATGTTGATGTGTATTTTTACGTGAATTTGCAAACACTAAAAATGAACATATTGTTACTAAATTCAGTGACATACACATTTTGAGGGACAATATTTTGGATTTTGTTTGGGCTGTCTTTGCCTTAAAGAATTACAAAAGCCTGGTATCTTGGCCTTCAGCGAGAGCTATAATTTGGGCTTTTCTCGCTCCCACAATGTTCACCATTGTGCCTTATGCAATTCTGACTGTACATGCTCAGTTCTTAGCCATGTTGCTGGTGAGAAGCATTCACACTGTGAATTACCATTTTTCCCAGCATCTAGCGCTACTCAAAAGACAGCACAATAGTACACTAGAAATGGCTTTGTCTGTTAAAACATTGTTCTTCATCACTACATGAGAAGCAAATTGTCTTTGCATAGAGGAAGAGTGACACGCTCTAGTAGCTTTGGGAGCCAGGAGAGGGAATTTGTATCAGTAGCTGACCACTTAATAGGTACACAGGCCAGATTCTTCCTCAGTAAGCAAACACACTGATGTTTTGAATAAAATTTTGGCTGCACCTTTTTATGTCATTAGCTGTACTAGAATGACTCCAAGGTCATTTGGTTTTTGCCCTTAAGAAAAGAACATACAAGGTTTTGGGGTTTTGCTTGAGGTTTGGAGGGGAAGAGAGTGCATTAACAAGAAGTGCTTAATCCCTTGACTTGACACATCACATCTAAAATGAAAGCAAATCAGAAAACCTCATCCTTTCATCAGGATCAATTCAGGAATACAATAATCAAATGATGAATCATAAAAATTCAAGACTAGAACTCATTTTTGCAACAGAGTTGAACAATTGTATTCAAAACTGATGTTCTAATATGGGTTTTGCAAATTGGTCTTGAAATTAGGCAAGTAATGGGACAAGTATCCTTCAAAGGCTATTCTCAATTTCCCTATATATTCTTTTCCTTCAAATGAAAAATTAAAAATCAGTATGCACAAAAAGATTCTGTTACAAAAGTCTTAAAGCAAATACTTAAAGGACTAGAGGGGGATGCTGACTATTACAATAGTTCCAGATGTTGATGGATTGCAAGAGGAAAAAGAAACCTGGCCAATTCAAAACTTACTCATTCTAGGACAGGAATCTACTGATTTCCTTTCTCTCCATAAATGCAGGTAATAAAATCTGTTCATTCTGCTCCTGACAAAGATTATAATTGTAGTTTGCAACCAAGACAGCTGAAATCATTAGTCCTCCCCTAGCAAACTGAAGTGGCTCAGCCTGTCTTGGCACAGTCACATATATTTAGTCTAGATAAATCATACTTCAGAGGCTTATGAAATACAGCTATTTGAGAATACTCCTAGCAACTCTACACACTCACTGGACTGGTTTTCCAGCACAAGGAGAACTGTACTTCATAACCTTTGAGCAAAGGCTGAGCAGGAAAACTTCACTGGGCATTTACCCACAGAACCTGCATTCCTCTGCCTTCAAAGATGGATTTGGATCTGACTTCTCAGGTTTGAGAGGGTTTTTTTCCAAATGTTGGTGGCTTACTGTTCAGTACTTATCTACATGGACAGCTTTCCAAAATTAACACATTTTCTAGGAGCTCCCCATAAAGTCACATCACCACCTGCTGAAACTTAAGCTGCTCTTTAAGTTATTGCCCATGCATTTCTCATACTAACAATTTATGAATATTTTATTAATTTTTAGGGAAGCAAAAAATTATATCCTGGATCACTTAAGCATTTAACATATATTAAAAAATTTCAAAGTGTTTTAATTACCTTTCTTAACAAACAGTTTCTTTTCTCTCTTTACTAATATATAGGTCCTTTTTAATTATCATGTCTGTAACAGCACTTTTCCACTACATGGGCACAGACATGACATAAAATTAGAAATATGAATTGCTTTCAGTTCAGGAAAGTGGATCAGTTTGAATCTGAAAGCAGAGAACATTCTGGCAGTGGCAGTTGTGCAGATGGTGAGGCACATCAGCAAGCTCCGGGATGCCTGAGCACTTGATTCTGGAGACAAACCACCTCAATTGCCAAGAGTTAACCCTGGTTAAGGCACAATGTGGTATCCACAGAACTAAAAACTGGCCCAGGACAACCTACTAATATGCCTCCTCGCAATTTCACTCCTCTTAGATGTGGTGGACACTGCCTGGCACAACAGAGAAGAAGCAAATTGAGTTTTGCTGCAAGCACACCTGTCCCAGTCTGCTGTTTGTAGAGTAACTGACTTCAGTCAGATTACACAAAGGTCCTTCCAGGAGAACACTGCTTTACTATTTTCAATAATTTCAAATGGAAAATAAGTAGAACAGTGAAGCCATGCTTCAAATTCATATTGCTTGCATTTTTTTTTAAATAAGCTTGCAAGACTGGATAGCTACTTCAGCTTAAGCAGTTACATATAAATCAAGTCATAGCAGCATTCAACACCAAAACCTTTGGCAACAGAATCATCTGTTGCTTGCATACCACGCACATTAAGTATTTGAAAGCGCTTTAAGTTCTTGTCCATTTTTAACAACATGTAAAAACCTTGTCTATAGCCACTATCATCAGCCAGCTCTCAGCAGTTCAATTTGATTGGAACCAGTCTGTAGAAGATGAGGACACAAAGAAATAGGAGGTATGAGCAAAAATCAAATTCCTCAAGCTCTGAATGCAATACAGCTGTTTGCAGCTTAATCTCTTCTCCAGAACCAGTTGAAATACACCAATCATAAACTATAGGAAAGATGAAACTGCCATCTGGAACATCTCGTGTTCAGGAGCATTTGCACAGGTATACATGTAAAAGCAAAAGCTTAAAATGCCTAAGATCTCCATATCTCCAAAATACAAGCAGAAGCCAGATAATACACATCTAAGTGGTATTTAGATGTGGGGCTTCTGGGAAGAAAGGAAGGTTGGTTTATGGGTTTGGAGAGTTTTTTTAGGGTTTTTTTTTGTTTTGTTTTGTTTTAATTCAGAAAGCTTTCTTGGTGAGGACACTGACAAACCTGACCTCTAAAAACTAGCTTCTATTGCCAACACTAGTATTTATGGACACAGACCTGGTTGAGTTCCCTACTTAAAAATGCAGAATGTTTCCACACAAGAATGCAGGTAATTTGGAAGCTTCCCTCTGTCTCACTATGTTCCAAGTCTGTGAAACACTATGTTTGCTGGATTCAGAATCTCTTTGTCCCATAGAACAAGTCCCAAAGTAACAGGGCTTCAGGACTTCATCACTAACCTGTTTTATCTGAGGTAAACTTCCAGCCTTTCTATCAGTAAGGTGGATTCACAGCCTGGTTAGCACCCCATTTTATGAAACCAGTTTAGTCACTTCCTTCAGTGCATGTATTTGAAGTGTAAGCATTTTTTTAGGTAAAGGACCTGGATATCTATCCTCAATCCCAGCATTTTTAACCATACGCTAGTAATTCAACTACCTATTTCCAAAACCCAGAAGGCATCCTGCAAAACAGCTGGAGTTTTCTCATGCCACTGGAATAGCTCCTTCAACAGAGAAATAAAAGCTTCCAGGTAGAGAGGAAAAAAAGGAAACAAAAGCCAAATCATAGCATGCTGCAACCTGCCACCATGGTCTCATCAGAGTAGCACTAACAATTCCAAAGTTTTTTTTCCTTTCCAAGCTGTCCTGCATGAACAAACAGGACCTTACCTTTCTCACAGAAACAGCACCCTAAAAGCAGCACATCTGAGCATGGTTTCTTCACTATTCACTTTCAGAACACTTAAAGATGTTCATTTCATTTTTATCATGGGGCACTGCACATATATTTATATGTTGTGGGGCTATTACTCTCAGTCCCTTTCATACCCCCTCTCTGTGCATTTGTGCTTGAAGATACCAATTCTTCAAAAAAATGCATTGGAGAGCTACCCTGTTGACTAGAAATCAAAAATATACAAGCACATTTCTCAGAGAGACCCATTAAAACTCCTGTTAGACCCAACAAGAGCATTAGTGATAAAAATGCATTTTAAGTTTAGGCTGACTTCAGTGACCTAAAAAGAAACCCAACACAGAAAGTATGTTTCTGCAGATATTTGTTGTCTACAGTTGTCATTCTGGGTCATGTTAGAGACACAGACAGCTACAAAACCAGCTATGCTATGCTGGCAAAGTGCCCTGTGAGCTCAGTGCCCAGGTTTCATCAGAGCATTATCTGTCATCCTCTGAAAGGTAATAAAAATTTAGAGATGCTTAGTAGCATCTTCCCTGAGTTGCGTGAAAAGATGCCAAGCAAATACTGACAATAAAAGGTATACTCTTACAAAAGTTAAATCATAGCAGAAACTAAAACTAAGGCTCTAATTACCTGAGCCTATTGCAACTTTTGTTGTTTGTTAAGTCATGGAGAAATCATGGCATCACTTAAACCAGCAGACTGCTTTTTTTTTTGCAACTTCAGAGTTCAAAATTCCCCTAAGATATCTCTGGTTTAATTTTAAAGAAAGCTACAGAATATGATTCCCCAAAGACTGCAGGGCATTTAGAGTCACAGGGGTATAGAAGTTCTTGGAACAGACAGACACTTATGGACAGTATTTTCATGCATCAAACCCAATACAGGTGCAGTACAAAAGGTATAAACTATGGTTTTGTGTGAGGATTACCCCAATAGCTTTGATATTAATAGGAGTTTAACCCTCCTGGAAAACAATGGGTTTGATGAAAGCAGCCTTCATCAGAGCTCTTCAATAACATGTTGGTCATCTGACAACTCTTCTTCAGAACAGTCAGTTTCATCCAAATCTGCTTCAGCAAAGGTATGGATGGTTGAAAGAAAAATAAAAGAATAAAAAGAAAAAAGAAAAAAAAAAGGAAATTTTGTTTGCCCTCTTCAGAGTGTCAACAGTCAGGCAACATTGTTTCCTATTATAGCAATGGAAAACATCGCAGAGGAACATCTCTCTGCCGAAGCATATCACAAATCACCAGAGTTTCAGCCCAGCCTGCACTGAACCAACCAGCCTGCCAAGAACCTTACAAGACATCTTTGCTTTGTCACATGGATAAGGTTCAAAGATAGGAAGCAAAAGAGTTCACTCCTGACTGAGTTGGGAGGCCATGTAAATGTGAGCTGCTGACACAACAGGCAGCAGAGTGTAAGAATTTCACCTTGTGGATGAGGATTCAAGACTGTTGTCTTTATTTTCTTCCCACCCCCTCCTATAGTATCCAAGCACCCACCCCCTCAGTAGGAATATTGGTTGTCCTTCCAAAATCTAAATTCAGTGCAGACAGTCAAAAGAAAGACACATCATATAGTCTGTAAGGGTCAAAAAAATCTCTACCTCTGAAATAAAATTTTCCAACTGTAAGTGTCAGATAGCAAAGGATTCTTTATCTTCATTGGCCACACAAGTACTTTTGCACATCTGAATTTGTCTAGTGTCAGCTGTTAGCTTCTTGCTTGTTATGTTTCACACCATTATTCCATAATCCATTTAATCTGTCATTGCTCAGTGTTGCTGATTAAAGAGGCCAATCCCATATTTCTCCTCCATATTTTGGCCATTCATTCCCACTATCTCCATCGCATCAGTATTAACCAAATAACTGAGTAAGCTGAAAGCCAAATAATTGGTTTATGCAGGTTAGGAAACTCGTCTGGCAACAAACTACCTCAGTTTCAACCAAGAAGCACAAAAACCAGAATTGGCACAAGGCAGAGGCAGAAATAATAAGCAAATAGATGACAGTGGGAATGCCCTTTTCAGCAGACACATTGAATTATGCCAGATAAAACAGAGCAAGGAACTACAGTACTAATCTGTGAAATTAATCAGTGTAACACCTCAGTTTGGGAAGGATGTAGAAAATTCTCTGTTAATAGAACACTAAATCAGGAATAGGTGTTCTAAACCATGTGCTTAGCTTCTTCAAAAGACACTGAGAAAACACCTGTGTAAAATACTCCAGTTTGTTATAATGCAGTGATAGCATTCTAATTATGTCTTCTGGCTTTTAAACCTATGCAACTTCTGTGAGAACAGTATTACCCTTTTTCAAATACATTGGTACATTAGAAATTTATCAACCCCCCACCAAATTATTTACATTTCTTAAGAAAGAATTTGCGCCTCTTATCCATTAGTTTAATCCGTGCTATGAATACCTTAAGAACAGTTACTAGTCTTCTGCATTAATTGGCAGCAATCGTCTTCCTTCCTCAGTAAGGTGGGGAGGAAGGGAAAAAAGAGAGTATCTACAATTATAGCATTGCTCTTTCATTTCCCAGTGCACACAAAATTCCAGCTGAAGCCACAACTCCATTTTATCCCAACTTTACACAGTATGAACTTTTCATTAAGTCAGAAGACTCTCAAGATGTACGGGGACTGCATAAATATAGATAAGGCTTTCACATTTCTGCACCCAGTTTGATGGTAAAAGTAGGTGTGGGGGCTGCTTTATGTAAAAAATACAGATCTTCAGTCAAATATGGTACTTAAATGTCTTTAGAATCCAATCGTTTTTAATATGGAAGTTCAAACTTCTTTCTGTATTGAGTTTTACTAAGATTCTTAAATATATAATAATGAAAAGATGATTAAAATGACAGGATTTACTGACATCTTACCACTGAGGAGGGGAAAAAAAAGGGAATTAAAAAAAAAAAATCAAGACTAAAGAACAATGTTCTACAGGTTTTCACTGCCTCCTGCTGGCCTCAAGGCCAATGTTTTTGCAGGCATATGGTGCCAGGATACTTGCCATTATTTTGCTCAGGTTGCCACCAAGCCAGATTCCCACAATCAAGCCTAGAGAGAAAGGGTCACGCAGTGGGCTTCCAGCTCCCAGGCTCAGCACTGAGCAATAAGCACCAAGGTGCAGTGCTCTTGATCTCACCTCCCAAGCACATGGCTGGGTGATCAAACAGGCCTTTGATCCAGCTGCTTTTGGCACATCAAGTTTGAAAGCAGGATAAAGGCTGAAGAGCTACTCCCACAGCTCAAGACCCATTATCTAGTGGGGTTTCAGAACTCCTGCTTTGCTCTGATGCAATCTCACAGTCTGTGACATCCCTTGGCAGCCACGGTCCCTCTCTCAACACAGGGCTCAAAGTGCCACTGAGGCACTGGCACAATGGTGACATAACAAGCAGCCTGTTCTGGGCTGGTCCAGTTAGCCCAAGTACAGCAGGGTATTGATGCTTGCAAAGCACAAACTGTCTCTGCTGAAGTTAGCTCAGAAATTCACTCAACTCTGTGCACGAGCCTGTGGTAACACACAGCAAAAACTCAGGGAAAGAACGTTTTTATCGCTCTCTCTTACACATATACACCTTCAACAGGTATCCCAAGCCACTGTTGGTGCACAAGAAGATTCAGGTTCCTAAATTCCAAAGAATTCACAGCTAGTGTTTAGCACACATCATCACAAATGTTGGCTCTTAACACTTTATTTCAAATGTCTAATTCTGCTATAAATCATCCCTTCTGGCAAACTTCAAACATCAATAGACTCCTCAAAAGCATCTGGTTAAGTTGTAGGTATAGCATAAAGTTTTATTCAAACCACAAAGGCCTACAGGCAAAGGAGTATTGAAAATAAATAAATAAAACCCAAACCAACCAAACCCTTAAAATAATTGGCTTTGCCACCTGCACATAAATCCTAGGGAGTTCAGCAGGAATTCCCAGTACTTCGCAAAACATATTCAGGATTGAAGTTCCAGTTTGAAAGTTCATCATGCCAAGGCCATTTGAAAGCTATGCTTGAGTTATTCAGCTCATTTGTTTTTAAGCCATACAATTAGTTTGATGCTCAAGACACCCCTAAAAACCCTCAAATAACCTGACTGCAAGAGGATATTTCCTGGGCTATTACATGTCCTAAGAAACGTGGGGTGCCTCATGAGGAAAACTGAAAAAAAATTTCAGTTTCTTCCCCACTATGCAGCTTCCCACTTGAACTCTGCCCTCCAACAATTTTCCCTTTCACACTTCTAAACACTTTCCATGTTCTTCAAGAAATGCCAGGTTCCATCTTTGAATTCCTGAAAAGTCTTTAAGATCAGGGCAGATATGGTATTTCCTTTCTTGATTCTGTGAAGTAAAATACAGAACCTTCATGATTTTAATATTTACAACAAAATGTGAAACTCCTGCCTTCCACAGACACAGAGTTGAACCACCCCACTTCCCCTGATGGTCGACCAGGCCTTTTGTGAACAGTATCACAAACCAGAAGATTATTGGATCATTTCTCTTATTTTCTTTTCCACATCCTGCTTTCTCAAGTTGTAATACCACGAAGTACTGCCCTATTTCTTGTTTGAGAGTTATGGTTTTTGTTTGAGGGATTTTTTTAAAATGAAGGATCAAGGCCTAGAGGAATGCCTAGTTTGTACTGCAAACTGTATTTACAGCAACAACTGCTTTAGCAATTCTACGACCACTCATGAATTAAGGTAAAATATGAAACAAAATGTTACAGTCTCATCTGGATGAGATGATGGGATGTAAATATTTTATATGTATAAGGATATATATGCATGATTTAATATACAAGTCTGTGCATTACAAAATTAGGTCTGGGGGGTCTAAGTCTTCTTCAGTTAGGAAAGTCATCATCTAAGACATCATTTAACACACCTCCCTGCCACCAGTCATCAATTACTCCAAAACATTGAATACAACACGTTGGTTTGGACCAGGACAATAGACTGAAGGCATACAAAACAAACACACCAGAACATACTTAAGTCCTGCAGTGGTCACACACTATTATATACACACAGAAAAAGGAGCTTCAAAAGCTGCTCTTGGCAAAAACAACTTTGTTGTCTGCATTCTTAGGGTTTCTCATATTTGTTGATGATTGCTTATTGTGCACTTTATTTTTAAGTGCCAATATCCTAAAGAGATTTGTTTTCAAACCACTGAGATGAGTTAAATTCTGCTCTACTTATGCTCCCGCCATCCTCCCTACGCCTGAGAAAAATCAGTGCAGTCCTTCAAATTTATTTTTTTATCATTTCTGGTTAATCATAAGCTAGATGTTACTATTTACAAAAGATCAAGCAGAGCTCAAAGTTATGCTTGAGACTATAGCAAGTGCTTGTTCTTTCCAAGAGCATCCCAGCAAACAGGATTTATGACGTATATTCCTGCTAGTCATAAGTGTACAGGGTTTCTTCTAAGTATTAATATCTCACTTTTTCTTAAACATTTAGAAAAAAAATCTTTAAGTATTAGGCAAAATGCAGAAACTTCACCTCAAAAGATAATTCAATCAGGCTTGCTACTATGCAATCTATTTGCAGTATCTCTGTAACTATGCAGCTGCAAGCATATGAGCCCTTACCAACACAAAGGCAAAGATTGGGAAACTAAAATTGGAAGTCCGCTCTGAATTAAAGGGTTATATATACAGGACTTTTTTCCATCTTGATTCTGAGTTTTATCCAAAAGAGAAAGATCAGTCCCTTATTTCTTATTTATCACAATCCTGCAGGAACAATATCCCCTGTGGCATGCGGGTATATTCTCCAAGCACAAAGAGGAAATGGTCCAGAGAATTTCATTCAACTCAGTATCTTTAGCTGTCCAAAAGTCAGCATCTAATCTAAACTAGACATCTAGGCTGCCTCAACAGAGAGAGAAGCATCTCCAGACAGTGATTCAGCTCACCAGAAAACTATTTCAGCTGGAATGGGGGGAACGACCTGCAGAGGTACCTGGAGAGCATGACCACTCTTCCCTGATCATAAAGGGCCATCCTGATGAGCATTCCCAAATGCTTAAAGAGCATCATGGAATCGCCACATGTCCATGTGGCTCCATGTCATAACACAAGGTGTTTACATCTGGGCAAAATTAAAACTAGGTAGCTGAGGGGCTGACATCACCCCCATCACAACAAAATACCACACATGGGCACTATAAAGCCACCCTAAGAGCTCAGGCTATCAGACCACATGGTATTGTAGCCATAGGTGGATTGCTGCCTCTTTGTAAAATAGCTTAGGACTGTCTGCCTAGACCACAATCATCACTGCAATTTCTGACACAGAAGATACAAAACCTTGTTCACAGAGACTTGTAAAGCAGCGGAGTTCTCTGGTTGCTCAGTTATTTGGCTTTTCAGCTAAAGAAGAGTGTCAACACCATGGATTGCTGTTGGCTAATAAACAAGCCATTCACCAGTCTTCAGAGCCAATAAGAACCTGCAGCTGCCAGCACAGCTCTCCCCATCGTCCTCCAGCCATCCAGCTGCAAAGAGAACTCCTGTTGAAGGTACATCTCCTGTCAGGTTCCTTTCCCACACCACATTCTGTAAGTGGCCTGAACTGATAGTTTTTCCTCCAAAGAGCTCATATCATGCTTACATGGACCAGGATTTTTATTTCCTGTCACAAAGAGCAATCAAGCAAAGAATTTGACGTTCTGATCCATTTAGCAAAAGATACATTATCCACAAATATCTCCTTCCCATCCTGAAGCCTTATTATTGAATAATAACACTGCTGCTACGATCTGCAATTAGCAAATGCCTGTATCTGCTGAGGAATTGCTTACCCAAACTGTCCCAAACACCAACAGCAAACAGAAGGAGTGCTTGTAAGGACACTTAAATAAAACCATGATCATTGGGTAAACTTGGCCTCTCGGAAGGAAAGCAATGAAATATAAACCACAGGTCACAGTTCAAAACTGGCTTAGCTCAATAGCACCTGGAAGGCACTGCCAAACTGAAGCTTTCATTTTCACCTACAGAAGCATGCAGGTTTCACAGTGTAGAATTAGCCTTTTACAACAGCATTTGACAGCTGCTTGATAGTCCAGCCTCTTAAATGCCCAGAATCCCCACTGTATAGGAGGAATTTATGCAACAAGTATTCTGACATCCCCCAAAAAGGATGAGATGGGATTTCAGGTGCATCTGAGGTGAAAAATACAAGTCTCAGCAGGTTGTAATATTGCTATTGCTAAAAATTTTGTCTTTCAGCTACATGCAGGTGACATGTTCCACAAGTACAGTTCTCAAATTAAACAAAAATACAGAAAAAGAAACAAAACACCAATTTTTTTAACATTTACATCATGTTTCCACGGGGTCCTTGAAGATCAAAGGCAGAAGTCAGATGCACCATTTGAACAGCAAGCTCGGTACAGGCTTCAAAGCTCAGAAAACCAGAAGTTGCCCAACTGGAAGTTAAATTTGATTTATTCAGCAGCATTGGACTGGGAGGGGCACAGCAGCTTCTCTGTATTTCACAATGGAAACTCTTCTTTATTCATTCTGCCTAATTATATACTGACACTGGAAAATTACATTATGAGGGCAGTAACTTCTCTAAATAATTGTCACTCAAAGACATTCTGTAATGCTTTGTGATGTCTCCCAAAGCCGGCTATTTGAAGATTGGAGACAGTTTTATGCCAGAACAATTCGTTCGTATATGATTGAGGCATTTTGTTTTTCTACAGCTTTGCATTAAAAAAGCAGCTGCAACACCTGTTAGCCTAAGACATCTCATGTGCATTTCATTTATCTGTTGGATCAGCCACTGGAAACCTGGTCCCAACACTGAAATTGAGATTTCAAAAACTGGCCAGACTTAAGAGCATTTGTCTTTGGCTTGACTGGAGTTAACAGATTGTTTGTCTAAGAAACCAGACAAAAGTTGAATTTTCGGTCTCAAGAGATTGGGTCTTATCTTGCAGTTTAACTATTGTACAGAACTAATACAGAGTCACTTGACTGCTTGGAACACTGGGGACTGGCCTTCAAGAGCCGGCCACACGATGTGTATGATTCACCAGACAGACAGGAGAAAAGTAGGATGTTGGTGGGTTCATCTGTGAAAACATGGGTTTGAGGAATGGACACAGCCAGCCATGAGGTCCCAAAGACTATTAGTAACACAGCAATTAAATGAATTAACAAAGATGTTTCAAGCTTTACATGCTAGAGAAACTCTCCTAGTCAAACTTTCAAGGTTCATGATCAGATATTCTGATCTCTACTCTGGATGGAGGAATGAATGCAGAGCAAAGACCCTGAAATACCACCAGTATGTTTGAATACTCAGACTTTTCAAGATCAGCCCTTAATATTGGGAAGCATCAGGCAAGAATTTAAAGAGTATAAGAGTCAACCATCCTCAATCTTTCGAATCAAAAAGAGACTTTCCATAGAATTACATCTAATAAGCCTTAGGATGCCTAATTCTATTTAGTCACTCATTTTAATGTTTCTGTGGCAGCATGCAGTAGATTTTCTGACATGCACTATTATATATAGCAACTACTCTGTGAAGGCTGCCTTGAAATGTGTTTTCAAAGGAAAGGAGAAGTAAAAATCCTGCACTTACTTTTGCTTGTAATACCATCCTTCTGAGATGCTGCTGTTCCATATTTGAAGGTGAAAAAAGAACGCATCTGAAAGGTATTGTGGCAAAACAAAAGAAGAGTCATTTAAAAGCAAATAAAGACTCAGTCACCTGTTTTTACTAATGATCATTATTCAGATTTAGACTCCTCCAAAAAATACTATATAGGTGAACACTGTTAGTCTCACTCACAGAGCCAAGAGGATTTATTTTTGTCTATATATACATAAAGCCTGTGTATAGGCATACACATACACTCTTTTAATAAGCCTCAACTTCTTTTAGAGCAAGACTTCCAGACCTTAATTATAATCTCAAATATTTTTTTTAAAATGGTGCGTATTATATTCTTGCCCACACTGATATTCTTATCTTTCCCTCATGAAATTATCCTTTAAATAAAACCTTTTTATCCCATGCTTCACATCACAATTCTCCTTGGTCCCTGTGACACGCAGTGATGCTCCAGCAATACTCTGGGCACGGTGTGATAATGTACTGGCACAGGCCCTTGAAAGAATAAACAAAGCAGAGTAAGCATACTTTATGTTTACTTGCATGGGAAGATTAGCTGCATACTAGATCTTCTGGCTGTGGTGACTAATTGTGGTTTGCTCATCTGTGCAGATTTGCTAAGGAAGTTCCTTAGGCACTATACACTGGAACTGCTTAACACCAAACATGAACTGAGATTATCCCAGTGTGCTGTGTGATCCCATATGATCCCACACAGACTAAACTCCAGGGACTTCAGATGAAAGTTTACCTTAATTGCACATTTCTGGCCAGAGCTCGTTCTCAAGCACAGTTGTAAAGCATGGGAGAAGTGAAGCTGCAAAAGACATAGACTAAAGATGAAGCCACATCTATCAAACTTTATTTGGTAACTTTTTTCTTTTTTTTGCAGATGAGAAAAGTGGTTCCACACATATGAGACAGAAAGAATAATCAAACCTGCAGACAAAAATATTTTACATGCCCACACCTTTTTGCACATAACAGTGATACTCATTTCAGCCATTGCTCTCTTTGTGTAATATTCCCTGGTTTAATTACTGGGAATAGAAAACTTCTGATTACCCTGCATTAGGGGAATCACAGCAAAATGCAGCTGCTTTATGGTCAGTTTTCCATTTCTATCATCTCTCTGAGCATCTGTGCACAATGTTAGTGATTATGAGTTGTACCATTCATTCCCCAGCAGGAGAAACAGTGCCAGAAATTCTGCTGTGTGTTTTGCTTGGCAAAAAATAGAAATCCCTATGGTAAAAGAAAAGGGAATGAAAGCAGGAAAAAAAGCAGGTACCCAAGTTTATTGCATTTTCTTTTGGTTTTGTTCAGAGCAAGTTTCCGAGTGCAAGCAGGTGAAAACAAGTCCTGCAACATTATGACAGAACAATAGGAGGATTTAAGTGTGGCCATACACTGTGATATGGCCTAACTCTCACAAGCTGACAGACATTTCGGGTTAATTTTACTCTTTTCCCCAATCTTCAAAATAATTGAACATTGGAGTAGAAATCAAAGAACATATGTTTTTCCATTAGACTTACAGTTTTGAAAAGATCTGAGGATTCATTTTGAATTTATGTCAGAGAACTTCAAACAAAGAAATATTTTTGGACCACAGTGCCTAGCAATGAAACTACCTAGCGACGGATAATGGAAAAAATATCTTTTTTTTAAATCAGAGTAAGGCAGTTATCATGTAACAGCTATTTATGCAACGTTTTATAGTAATTTGAAAGATATTTCTGTAAAAACAGCACAGGTTTTTTTCCAGTTTTAATAGATTTTAAGAAGATTTGGGGGTAAGAAAATTTTCAGAGACATTATCTGATCATTTATGAATTTACAAGTACCTTCTAATGCTTCCCAAAAGCAAACGACCCTTCTTCAGTTTAAAAATGCAGTAAAATCCCTATGGTGATAGGTGCAGCCTACAGCAACAGACCCAAGACTTCCTTTTTTTCAAATAAAAGAATTTTCAACAGACGCTAAAGCTCCCTGCATATAACACTCTGATTTAATACCTCAGCAATGAACATTCTTCTTCTATCCAGTAACAATTTTATATTTCCTTGTAGCATATTATCTTCCTTAAAAATTCTGGTATGCTTGTTTTGATGCTTCCATTCGAACACATGGCAACAATGCGACAGCAGCTTTCAAACCTTCACAGCCTGACCTGCACACCCTGACCTGCACACCTATGAGTCTTCTAGAGGATCAGTGCAGTGGAAAAAAAAATGAAATTAAAAAAAAAAAAAAAAAATCGAACCGGTAAAAATTCTGCTCACTGGAATCCACCTCTGGTGCTGTAGAAAGCCAGTAAAGTCACCAAGGAGTGCCAGGTCAGCATGGCCTGGCAGCAAAGCCTGTGGGTACGCGGGTGCATAGCGAACCATGGTGCCCTGATTTGTACCTGGATTTAAAGGAGCATTCACACAGGTTCAAAACAGGGCAAGTGAAATGACAGTATAAAGACACAATTGACTTCTGGCCTCCCCACAGGAAAAGCCTGGCCAGCTTCAAGGATAAGAGGACTCAGTGTTTAGTCTTTTTAATTAGCTGTTTTTCCTCAGTACCCTTTTAATTATTTTTACATGGTACCCGCTAGGGAGGTTGCATGGAATTCATTTTTCTTTAGGGAAGAGAGATCATGGGGCCCCTGGCAGCATCCTTCTAGTCTGCTTTCTCTGAGACTCGTCTCTTTACCAGTAGAATCAGCAGGACCATGGGAGTTAATAAGCAGCTGGCCAGATGGTGCCTGTCCAAAGGTGTTGGCTTTGTAGACAACTGGAACTTCTCTTTGGGAATAAAATCAGTGATACAGGAGAGCCAGCCTGCATTTCAATCAAGTACAAGCAGGCAGACTATTAGTGGAGATAATTACCTTGCCTTTTTTTTCCCCTCCTCCTTCTCCCTCCCCCTCCCTTTCCCAAAATCAGTAGATACAGACCTGGGGAGTGAGAAACAAAGGATTCCCAGGGTTAAAAAGAACATTCTTCCAAACATCATAAGCAGAAAGCTAAGTGTTATTTATTCAGATGCAGAATTCAACAATTACACCCCCACTGGTGAGTTAATACCTATGAAATAATGAAATGGCATGCAACAATAAAAGCTTTTGATACAAAAAAAGCTAACTTAAAAACAATTTGAATACATACTCTGTTGGTTTTTGCTAATCAGGCCACTCTTGTGGCCTTGAGACCATTATCACAAGGTAATTTAAGTGCTGATGATGCAGCCTTCACCATGCCACCAACTATGCTGCTACTGTCTCAACTAACATCATGTTCACATTCCAATATGGAAAATGTTTCGGTGCAGCTCAGGCCTGAAGAATCTACCAACGCAAAGTTGGAAACACACAAAGTCACTGAGTTTAATTGTGCATCAGAAAAACATCTACACAGTTACAAAAGAATTTTTCTGCCAGAGTATTAAGTAAATAGCATGAGACTGTTGATTTTTTCTCCCCAGAGAAATATGAGAGTTAAGATAATAAATAGGAGTCAGAGGTTGTTTTTGTTTTTTTACCACACAGACAGCACTGCCACAAACTAGAGACTTCTTCTGTAGCCCCTGGTCTACCTCTCTGAAAGGCAGAACACAAGTTATCTTAGTGCTGTGCCTTTGGGATACAGATCCTAATGATCCTCAAAAGTTGGAGTTACAAGAAACTCAACACTGATGTTCTGATACAGAATCAAAATAAGGACTTGCATGAACTCTCTTTACTCCTTCCTTGAAACAAGGTGGAACTATTTTGCTGTTCCAGAAAGTTCTCTCGGCTTGTAAACACATCCTTTCTTTCAGAAAGCTTCTTCTTTAGGCAACACTAGGATCTCTTCCTGCTATCCCACTGACACCACTCCACAATAGGTGTGTGACATTGGAGAGGTGACTGGTGAGTTCCCTCAGAGCTGCAGCCATCAAATCCTACAGTGCATAAGCCCCTTCCTTCCATCCTATAGTGCAGCCATGTAAACTTGCTATATTTGTGCTGTTGTTAAGAAAATAGATCAATGAAATAGTTAGAATATCTGTTCTTCTCTAGTAGTGGGAAGCAATTAACTACTCTTTACTACCTGAAAGAGCCTCTGGAGTTGGAAGCTTCTGGGCAAGAGCGAGGTCTCTGAAAACAGACTGTTCTGACAGTATTGAGGCCAAGAGAGGAATGCAACTCGTTCCAAATTCACATTGTTTCCTGTCCCATCATCTAATCATCCTAAGTTCCCACGTGCAGAACATGACTGCAGTACATGCCCCTTTCTAGCAGGAAAAGAAAAAAGATGAAGGAAAAAAAAGGCTCTCTCCTTAAGTATCTTGGTGAATAGATCCAATGCACAGAAATACAGATTATTCATAAATCCTAATTTAAAAGGTTTTTTTTTTTTACACATTACTAGGCCAATATGAATAGCCTTTTCAGAATTCTCACTGACAAGTGCAAACTGAAAGCTGCTTTGTAGTCTCCATGTTTCTCATGCAAGATTCATACTAGGTAAACAATCAAATTATCAACATTGCATTGTGTCCAAAACTGCCACCAGCTAGAATAGACTCACAGAGAAGTTCCTACACTGAATGCAGAAAATATTTTCTGCAATGTCAAGTAAATCCTCCATTCAGATGACCTATGAATAGCAGCATTTGTGAAAAATACAAAACCAGAAAAACCACTAGCACAATTTTCTGTGCTTTCATGCCCTGATACTTTTCTCACCATATTATCCTCCTTTCCCATCTGTGTAATGCCAATCACAGTATACAAATTCAACTGTAGATAGATCCTCAAAATCCACATAACAGAAGTTTTGCAGGACTGCATTAATTTCTAAGTTACAAATCTGTGATTTGTCTTCCTTCTTCCCAGCTCTCACAAATGGACTTCATATGTTCACTAATGTCATTCTCTCCATTTAAAAATCCCATACAGATTTATCTGCTGTCTTTCTGTTTGCAACTATATCCCTAACATAATGGGTCATGGCCTTTAAATAACAAAATTAAAGCACTAGGGAAAAAAAAATCACAGAGAAAAGTATTAGATAAAAAGACCCTGCAATAAGATGTATTCATCACCTCCTCATCACTGCAGTTCTCTTTCCCTAACACTTGAGTTAGTCCCTACTTAAAAAGCAGTATAGATGCAGACCAGCAGGCTTGTATCTTCATGTAATTAAGAAAATGTCTCTGCTTTGCTGATGCACTCTGCCATAAAATACAAACAGCACAACAGGATTAATCTGCCACCTCTGACACCTTGTCCATGATAGAATCATTGACTCATGCTCATTCAGGTGAGAAAGGCCTCAAGTAGCCTGTTACCCAACCAATCACTCAAAAAAGTCAGAATCAAACCAGCTTACTTAGGGTTTTATTCAGCTGAGTCTTCAAAGCCTCCAGCAATGGTGGACCTCCAAGCAATCTATTCCATTTCATGACTGTTCTCACAGGGAAGGTGATTTTCCTCCAAGGCAGTCCCTAACATTGACTCTCACTCACTTCCTACATTTCTGCAGAGATTTGCCTCAAGAAGACTCCCCCTCCACACTTATCCCACAGGGTGAAAACAGGCTGAGGAGCCTGCAATTGACTGTTTTGCACTTTAACCTTTCCAGGAGATAGGTACAACATTTGGCTTTTTCCAGGAACTGGGACTCTTCCCCAATCTCCATGACTATTCCAATTATACAGACATGAACTAGCCCGCTCACCATGACTTGCATGGTATTCTCCCAAGTATTCCCTGACATGGACTTTGTCCCTTGATGAGGCTCAATGTCCTTCTTGAACTCCTTCATTAGGAAGAGGCCTGTGAAACCTCACTAGTGAGGACTGAGGCATGAGAGACACAAGTACCTCAGGCTTACCCCTGCCCTGTGCAACTAATCCACACATCCCAGTCAGAAACTCGCCCCACCCTTGTCCAGAACCCTGTGGCTATTCATGCATGCTCCATCCTTGTCCCAAACCTTGTGGCTAATATTGGTACACTCAGCATACTCTGGCAGTACCACTGGTGCTCAGATGGATGTGCAGCAGGAGGAGACAGTCAAAAAGACAGACAAGCCTCAGCAGACTCTCCACACCATCCCAAGTCCAAGCAGCTGGTAAGCAGCAAGCCCACAGAGGCTTCAGGTCAGTGTGATAGGTGCCTCCATCCCACACACGAGAGATTCTCCAGCAGCTATCACCATTCTCTTTCACTTTGTGCAGAAACACAGATAAATTAAGCTGTGTCAGCCACCTCCCCTGAAGGCCATGTTTTGAGGGCACAGCACCTGTTCTGTAACTACAGCATAAGCCTACTGCAGGTGCAGAATTTCAGGGCTTTGGGAGAGCATTCCAGAATAGTATAAAAGATAAACAACTGATTAAATGAGAGAACTATTTGTCTTAATACAATTGTTGTTTAAAAGAACACAAAATAACAACTTCCTATATGTGTATAAAAAGCTCAAAGGATAAAAGTATTTGCTCAATTAAAAGACAAAACATTAGCACAATTCTTACCCAATGAGTCACTCTGCAAGAACAGCAATATAAGATTCCCGCACCTGAACAAGTTTCAGCAATCTCTTCATGTTCCAAGCTTTGTACATCCATTTAGAAAATGCATTACCCTCCCTCTTGCACCAAGCCATACACAATTGGTTTATTACATCTCAACAGCCCCCTTCAAAGTAATGCTGGTATAATAATTTTGTTTGTAAAGAATCTCCATGGGTAAAACAGGCTGGAACAAAGGAAATACTCTGCAGATAGAAACAGGGATTCAACCCCACAGCTCAGTCCACCATGGTTATGTTTAGTACTGAAGCTTTTGCCAGAACAGCAGTGATACCTCACATTACCTCTGCCAGCATTAACCATGACCAAAACTACATAGAAACAAAATGATTAAGAATACACTATTTTATACCAGACCACAGGCTGGTATGAAACTTCACAGAAGTATGCTTTTGCAGCCTTTACCTCATACAGTAATGACCACTGCTTTATCTCCAAATTACGTCAAAGCATTCCTTATGCCTTCTAACTAACCATAATGACCAGTGAAAAACAGATTTCATTGTAAGTCCCTCCATTAAATTGTGGACTTGTTATGTGCTCATCTAGATAAGTAATGGAATTTTAGCCACTTGGTAGCCAAAGAAAAGGTGACATTTTATGGGCAAAATAATTACATGCAATTGAGCCCTTTTCCTTATGCCTATTCCTAGGATCATTTAGTAGGCAGCGTGTATTTGGTCTGGCTGAGATGGAGTTAATTCTCCCCACAGCAGTCCTCAGAACTGTGCTTTACATTGGTCTCTGGAAAGGTGCTGCTAACACAGGTGCTCCTGTATTTTGGCTCTGATGAGCAGGGCTGACACAGCATCAGCACTGTCTCCCCAAAATTCACCAATAGGCTGGAGGCGAGAGATATCTAGGGAGGGGACACAGCCAGGACAGCTGACCCAAATTGATCAAAGGGATATTCCACACCATATGAGGTCTGCTCAGATATAAAAAGCTAAATAAAGGCAAGGAAATGGTAGCTGGATATTTGTTATTTACATCACTTTCCTTCCAGAGCAATTGCTTCCTGGGAAGTAAGAAGACATTACTTGCTGATGGGAAGTAGAGAATAAAATATTTTGGTTTAGGGTTTTCTTTTTACCTTTTATTGCACATGCACAATTTTCACTTTTTCTTTATTAAACTGCTTTTACCTTGACCTGTGAGGGATCACCCTATTTTCTCCACTTTGTTCTGCTGCAAAGGGGAGTGATGGAGCAGCTCAGCAGGTACCTGGTGTCAAGCCAAGGTCAACCCACAGAACAACATTTACTTAGACAGCATCACTTCAGCAGTTTTGTGGTCTACTTATGCAGCTAAAATTACATAGGCCCAAGACATCTGAAATGGCCAGAGTAAACCAGAATGGTCCAAGAGGTCAAAGGTCTGGTCTGAAATTGGAGGCCATGTAAGACAACTATTGGTATGGCATTTTCAGCTAAAGCATGGACTAGAAGGATTCTGTTTATCTGTCTGTATATCAGTTTCAACCTGTACAGGAATATCAATTACTTTTCAAGGATAGCCCTCACCTTGTTATTTCAAAAGTGAGGAGTGATAACAGCATATGTTGATTTTCTTATCTTTCTCACAAATAGTTACAATTTAAAATAAACACTAACCTTGTATCTCACAGAGAAAAGGACATTTATTCACCAGAATTTTTAATGGTGTGAAATTCAATTTAATAATAACAACAGGTATATTAAATAACAAAGCTTTAGAAAATATATGTAATTAGGTGAGAACATGGTCATTTAAGCAGATATTTCTATTGAATCTTTGCTAGACTCCATGCTTGTCACCAAATTAGATGTTGTCCCATGGTATGCATTATAAATGAGGCAATTCATTTCATGAGGTTTATAACCAGTGACTGGAATTATAATCAACAATATATATTAGTTCCTTCTAATATCTACAATATTTTCAAGCTTATTATGAGTTCATGCCACTTGCATGTGACAGTAACTCCCTGGTCAGTACAGACTCCTTATTTATTTGGGGGTACACAAGAATAAAGTCTTCAAATTTATATTAAATATATTTGATGCTCAAATAGGTTTTTAAGGTACACAGTATTTTCAGGCCATTTGCATACTGCAAGACATTTGCCAAAACCAGAAAAGTGGGATTACTTTTGTTTTTAAATGGCTATCATCATTTACAAACTGCAATCCTTCTATTTGCATAAAGCTGAAGGTCATTTACTCCCTTAGCCCCCAGAAACAGCAAAGGAATGAAGCTGTTCTTTTTTTTTCCTTTTTGAAGCTACATGCTGTAGTACTTACAGCAGTCCTGGATCTCTTCTGCAAGTTTTATTTAAAAAAAAAAAAAAAAAAAAAATCTTTTCTTACACCTATTATTGAATCCTACCAAGAAGCTTTACCATTTCTCTCAGCAGGAAAGGCCCCCACCTCCAAGAGCTAAAATCATTTAAAATGCATCACAGTAATCTTATCCCATAGGTATCTATTGAAATTTTCTCCCATACATATCAGATGCATTCTCTATTCACATGTCAAAGAAATAGCAAAATTATACCTTAAGTGCCACAAAAGCAACAAGAAAGGATTTCTTCAAAGTCAGCATCCTTACAGAAATTTGGTGGGGGTGGGAATTGTTTTATGTGCAACATATTTAGATACTGGGTTGCCCCTCAAGTTACAGAAAAGCAGGGTTTCTCATTGACAGGAAATTCCAGATTAAAAGGACAAGCAAGATTAAAATATGGAAGCATTAGCCTCTATACAAACCAGAAATGTAAAGAGACACTCAGTTAAGGAAGAGAAGGAAAATTAGGAAGGCTTAATTTCACTGAGGTTCCGGAGTCCAGGAAGTCTTTCCAGGGCAATATGACTATCTGCTACTACATTAAGTAATATCCTCAGCTTTCTTGATCAGATACATAGACTCCCTGTATCTACGGCTTTCAATCAGCCCCACTAGGCATACTGTCCCAGAGTCACTGACCTGAGAAACTCTTGCCATTCCTTATATCTAGCCTCTGAGATCTCCAAGGTGCCTCTACAGAGACAAGGCCAAACCAACGTGAAACCCCAATCTCATCTGGTTCATGGGAGCATAAAGCATAGAAATTCTTCTGGTTGAGCTATCCAACCCGATAGCTCTGCAAAATTTGGCATTCCCAAGAAAGCCTGCTTAGCAGGTTTGCTGCACAGCAACACAATCTGGAATCCTGACAAGCAGAGTGCCACAAGACTGATGATGCAAGGCTTTCAAGATACTCAGCGCCAAGGCAGAACCAAGAAGTAGACAATTCTGACCTTAACACCACAAGAGTTCATGTCAATCCTATCTCAGATCCTGCTGAACGGAAATCCCACTGCTCTAAAAATGTTGCAAAGAAAACATTCCAGGCTTAAGAAGGTGACATTCTTCTGAACACATCCAGTTTCTTCTGTTTATCTCTAAATATTTGTCCACACTCAGCAGCATCTTGGCTCAGCGTGTCATTTTCTGCACATTGATCCACTAGGCTGATTAGAATAGAGACAGAAATAAACTTTTGCTAAGAGGAAAAAGTTTTCCCAAGAATTGAACTGAGCTTCAAATGCTCTGTTCAACTAAGTTCCAGCCAAAGCTTTCAGGTATAAGACTAGTTATTTCACACAGCTGTGAAACAAGGAACAACAAGAACAACATTCAACAGTTACTTAGGGGTTATAAGAAATCCAGCACCTTCCAACCATTAATCATATTCTCACTAAGAATCTCAACGAAACACGTTATTGTAAAAGCTGGAAGCGTAGGGAATCCCTCTAACTTCTGAAGAATGTTTTGACTTGACGGGTTATAAAATAGTTTTACAATTATGTAAAGTACAGCAGAACCACATACACTCAAAGGGAGCTGATTTCTACTATTGCAAGTAATTATATTGTCTGGGCCACTGAAATATCATATCGAAACACTTAGTTAGAAAAAAACATTGATTTGGTTTCTTGTTACAATAAGCATAAATCTAGAGTATTGCCACTAAACTCAGAGTTCCGGCACAGCATTGCCAAAGCAGTACAAGTGTACCACTATCTTACCAAAATTCTTTAACTTCTCCTTTCTTGAAAGCTACAGTTGAGAAATAAAAATAAACCACTCCATAATCACACAGTAGAAATCCATAATGATGTCAAAATTTTATACTGAGAATCTTGCCCTGAGAAGGGCAAGATTTACTCAGCATGAAGACAAAGGTAGAAAAACCTATACCATACAGGAGGAGATACACAAGACAGAAGATTCAGCACATCCATTTCATACGTGGAGGCCAAAGTGTAGAAAGAATAAACATTTCTGGCTTTTTTAAAAGCTTTGCAGCAAGTCCATGATCAGTCTGAAACAGGAAGAATATAAAAACACTGAAACTTCATACTTAAAATAAACATGCAAGGTTAGTTGATCAGGAAAACAAAGAAGGTGTTAAGCCATGAGCCAAGAAAAACACCCTCTTTCAAGCCAGAGATTTAGGAGGAAATAGAGAAAAAATAAGAGTTGGTGAGTAGCCATTGTAAAAAGGTGAATAGCAACACAAAAACATTAACATCTTGGCCTTAAAAAGATTTTACAGCACGGTCACTGGCATTCAGCAAAAGGAAAAAAAACATATCATTGTAGAGTCATAAATAAATTGCTGAGACATCAACTGAGGTGAAGGCCTTTTTGAAGAATATAAAAAAGGCCGAAGGCTACAGACTTGTCACATCAAACCAGGGAAGGTTAGTTTCCTAGAACATGAAGTATTAAATGATAAGTGAAGAAAAGGCACAAGGTAGTCTCTCACATGACTTTCCGACTTAGACAGGGATGCCAAAGGACTTAGAGAAAAGGGATTTAATTCTTTGTAGACCACTATGTTTGGACAACTCTGATGTCTCTTTGTTTGCTTCCTCCTTGAAACCTTCCACCTCTGACTTGTGTTATTTGCCCGTACTCACACTGACATCTGTCAGCTGGGTTCTCAGAGCAATTTAACTGGTATGTCCTCAACTGGCCAGTCATGCTCAAAAGGACACTACTGTTCCCCAATTTCCTCAGCTATTCCCTATGCACAAACACAGCTATTCACTTACCAGATTCATATGTGGCTTCGGCTGCACTGTGCTTGATTCTCCACTACAGATTTCCAGGAAGCAATCTCACAGCTGAGCAATCATGACTCCCAGCACACTAAAGTGCCACATTTGCCTCTGTTCAACAAATAGTGCCTTCTCTACAGCATCTAGAGACAAGCAAGGATGTTCTTTGCATAAAACATTCATGGAGGAATGGACCAACAATGCACACCCTAAAGCCTGTATTTTTGAAGTTTTATTCTTTGTCCCTTAAAACAGAAACAAGCAGAAGAGCATTGAACAGCATTTGAAACATGAAAAGCAGCAGATTTTCTATGGTGTGCAGAAGTCACAGAAAGGCAGATATTTTGCTTTACATAGCAAACTGGTTTATGCTAGAAGAGCTACAGAGTAAGTTAGTCTCAAAATGTTCACTTAAAGCAAGTTTGCTGGCTTCAGTAGTCACAGACCCTATAAAGGAGATTCTATTCTCAATATCTGGAATTGAAAATACAAGCCACAATAAGATTTACAGTCATAAGAACACAGTACTGAAGAAGGGACTGGTGTTCTGGCAGAGAACTGATATGATATGAATTCATCTGATATAAAACCTCAAAATTAGTAAGAAAGTCCAAATCATCCCATACAGTAAAATAGCATTCAGAAGCCTCCCATAATCAAAACTGTACACAGTGAACTACTTTTGACTGTACAAGATAAGATCTTCTCCTTAAACTTCTTTTTAAAAACATCTTTTTCTTCTGAAACTCCTTTCAAAATATTCTTGGACTGGTTAAGAATCCTCCTCAAGTCCCATATACAGAGAGTTTATGTAGAAGATCTTCACTTCAGCTATTATTATGCAGAATATAAGGACCCAATTAAGGTTTTCAACCTTTCCATGGAACAAGAGTCTCTATCAGTCTGTATCTATTTCAGGAGGATGATTCTGTAAGTAAGCCTGTCTGTGAATGCCTATCCTCACTCAGATGAATAGTAACAGTGAAGTCCTGCAACACATGAAGGTGTGTCTTTCTAAACCAGGAAGGGGAAATAGGCTTACTTCAGTCACCATACATATTTGCCTTGAGTCTTTTGAGTAAAAGACAAGGCTAGATTGAGACATACCTTCCATAACTACTTTCAAAGAACTGCTGCTTTGATCTAACCCTCTCCTGCACAGTTCCCACTACTTGTATATCCAAGTTCCTGGTGATACATGGAAACAGCACAGATCCCTTTGCCTGTGTCAGGCTCAGGTGAGTTTTCCAAGGTGGCAGAACTCAGCAGCATTTGTCACCAGTTTCCCATTCTCTGAAAAGGGGACTGTACTGTTTTCTGTAGAATCAGGAAAGGATATAACACAAAAAGTACTTCTCCAACTGGAGTGCCCTGTGCTCTCCTCCTTTTAAACATTCAGATAACTTACCTCTCAGGTATTTTTGTAGACCTAGAAGAAGATGGCTTCTGATTTTGTAAGCCCATGCACAGAGTGCAGAGTTCATCCGCAGCTTTAGATCAAAATCCTACACTTCTAAATGGAGGCGAAACACTAATTCTGCTCTCACTACAATCAAAGAAAAAACATCTTCATTGATTTCACAGCATTGCTGCCAGGTTATACCCTTTCATTCTTTTATCTGCCTCCTGCTCCTAAAAGTCTATCACATTTGATAGTATCTCTAGAAAGTTGTAAGGCCTGCAGAGACCTTTCTGGTGATTTTCAGACAGACATCTACAATGAACACAGATAATCATCTACCCCTGAGTTAGGCCAACTGAACTCTCCAATATTACTCAGGTATTGTATTGCTACTACAGGAAGTTGAGGCTAGGGCCAGGAACAGAGGATTTTGGATTTTATCAGTATCCAAAAATACTCTCAGGACTATTTTCATAGCTCCGTATTTTATTCCCACAATCTCAATTTGGAATAACCAAGAGCAATAGCATAAATATAAAAGCACTATATTCTAAACACTATGCTAACCATAGGCCTCCCTTAAAAGAAGATTAACTTTCTAGAAATACGCAGCACAACACTAAATTGTACGCATTTCAAAACATAAGGAAACCATAAATCCATTATATAAGACACATACTCCAATGTTTATCATCTAATATGCAATGTATTTGCAATACTTGCCTTTTTTTCAGAATTAGGAGGTAGTTAATGTATCAAATGCTACCAAATAGAAACAAACATTTTTTGAAACAGTAAAATAAAACTTAACAGTTTCAAAACTGGAAGAAGCATGGGCCCTTCCCTTAAAAACTCCTGTTGTTGTAACAGAAAAGGCTGTACTACATTATTAAAAAACAAACTTTCACAAACCAATCTTTTATGAAATTTATTACTTTCTTACTCAAATGCTGGAGTTTCTAAAATACCCTGTATTCTACTGCTGGAGGACTCCCACTTGAACATAAAGGTCTGAACTCTGCAGTTTTCACATGACTACTGGTGAGATTGGCTCATTGACTAGAACTTCTGCTGCAGTAAGAAAAGCACCATCTACCCCTGGAAGTAACAAAAATTAAATCAGGAAAAATTTAAGAACACAACAGAGAGGGGAATCACAAAGGTGCTTAAAACACTGGTTTGCCCTTCACTATGTTTCATGAGCTTTGTTGCAGAGGTTTTTAATGAGGATTGATGACCAGCTGGGGTTAATGGCCCTCAGCTGCACCTCAGGCCATTAACTCCTCCCTATCAGTTATTAATCCCCAGGAAATAATCTGTACCTCTCTCCTTATTGCTTAATCATAAGTAGCAAGAGATGATCAACTAGTCAAGATTCTGGTGTGGTGTGAGTACTCCTGTTCCTGCCTCTTCACACAGCATGTCTTGTGCTTTACAGCAAACTATTTAGATATTACCACACTGAGGTCACAAAAGATGAAGAAACACATGTGACAGTTAGAAAATAGACATTTTATCTGCTGACTGCGTTTCACATTTCTTCCTTAGAATAAACATAATATTTATAGCTTGTATACTTTGTGAAATTACACAAATCTGTTTGCAATCCCACTGCTATTAGACTACTGAGGGCTCTTTTCTTTGCAGCTCTAGAGCATATGATGGGGCAGTGCTCTTATTACTGCTAATTTTAAAGTATGAAAGTATCAAACAGATGTTGTTAAATTATAGCCTGAGAAGTAAAAGCCCCATGGTCAGACCAAGACACTGCACCCAAGAGGCCTGTGGAAATACAGAATCACAGGGCTGGAACACTGTGCTTTCCTTTGGAAAATGCACAGCTCAAAGGAGAGTCAGTCCATCTCTACCCCTACTTTTCCCCACCCACTGAAACAGTGGTTTGGCCCAGTCTCAAACCCATATGTTAGCAGAAGATGATCAGAGAGTTTGTGCTTGGAGCTAATATAAAAGTAAGAACACAGCCTTTATGTTTTAATTCTATTGTAGAGAAAGACTGTAGTGGAAATTGATTTGGATGAAGAAGGGAAGTGGAATTGTTACGATACAACATCTTATGGACAAAAAATATTTAGTCTTTCTTTACTGTTTGCACCCCAAATTTGAAATTTCTGAGAGCATGGCTATGAATCAGAACATGTATAAGTAACATCCTTCAATTCAGACCTAATGAGTTCCTCCACTCTGAAAGACAACACACAAATATGCTACTGAGTGATTTGAAGATCATCCTTTTTGCATCTTCAGTGAGAAATACTACAGGCTCTCACAGTGTCATCTTATATCAATCTTACAGAAATAGCTTTTCCCTTTCATTCTTTCCCTTTCCAGTTTATTTGAACTGTCCATGTTGTGAGGCTTATGGGGCACTGACATTTTTTAAACGGATCAATAAATTATGTCTTTGTGTTTGAGAAGACTCTTACAGGTAACAGAAATTGTAACTTTTATCAACATTTAGGAAACAGACAGTATCTCAAGCCCCAAAGTCTACAAGCTGTTGATTACTATTATGCTCTTTAAAGGGAGTAACATCACATTAAGCTTCAGATCAAAATATAGATCTTTCTAGGTCACATTTACCAGTGATCCATGGTGATATAAATTAAAGCAATTACATCTTTTATTTGTGTACAAATCATAAATTAAATTAATGTTCTGCTACCCTTAATTCTGTAATTATCTACAAACATATACAACACTTTTTGTGCTCCTTCTGACAATGTCATATTCTCCATAGTTACGGGCAGGACACATTTTGAACATTCGGTAGAATAACATCCATTTAGAGAGTTAGACCTGAAAATCAACATTTGTTCAATAAAAGTTCTCCCAAGACGTGGGTGCTGTCAAAAATTAACAGAAGAATCAAGAAAAGGATTGTTTAAAGAGGCAGTATATCAAATTCCAGAATAGCTTGTTTTGTCCTTATACCACCTGAGCTATAACAACTTTTTCATCAACTTCAGTGGGCTTTGGATCAGGCTCCATGTTGGAATGGAAGTTGGTGGTGAAAGCAGGAGTGCACTGGTGGATGCCAACAGGCTTTGAATCAGTCCATTGTCATGAAAGCTGTTTAAAATGTATGAATAAGTAATCCATGCTGTGCTATATACACTACCTCACTTCTAAGGATAATTAAGATAGTGTAGCTTACTGAGTCACTGTTTTTACCATTTGCACAGCCAACTGATGTATGGCTGAATATTTTAAACAACAAATCTTTAAACATTTTAAAAATTGAAAATCCAAAGATTTTCATGGGGTTTATAAAAAAAGAAATAAAATAGAAGCTCTCTTCCTCCTACATTAGTTTCTTTTAATCTAAGAACTGAGCTAATCCTGATGAAACATCTTTACATCAACTGCCCATGTTTTACAAAATGTTTTTCCCTAATTAAATGAATCAGATATATCATAGTCACATTTATTAAACTTTGTTAATTATTAGGTACATTCTCACACAAAGAAAAATTTGAAGATTTGTTTAATGTCATGTCTATATACAGTAGATAACAAAATTATATTCATTAAAGTTACTGATTTGATTCCTTTGCCTAAAAGTAGGTGAGGGAACTACGAATACATATGTCAGTTCACTTTAGTACTAAAAACAGACATTGCAATCAGCAACAAGTATATATTTTTAAAGATCATTTGTGAAATGTGCTGGACTTACAATGTCAGATTCTGAATGTTTCTGTTCCTATAAAGGATCTACAGAATGTAAGGGACTCCGATACAGCTATTGTGCTTGCCTCTTAGAATGGGGATTAAATAAGCAGTTATATCCATCTTAAGCTTTTGCACAATTTTTTGTAAAATACCTAGTTAAACTCAACTAATCACCAGAATGGGCTTCTGCAGGGACTAATGACTAAAATTTCTTGGTATATGTTATGGAACAGTGGCTCACAATGGTCTCTCCCGTTCTTAAAGGGTATAAGTACATCATGAAAACAGTACTACTGAGTAATGACTATAATATAAAGAAGTTTGGTTTTATGTCATTATAACAATAATTCACACTCATGAGCTAATTGCTCATGTGGTTTTCTATCAAACGTTTAATAAGAAAAAACTGATTATGATCCTTCAGAAGTGTCAGTTAAAGGGGTTTTGGTCACCGGCATTTATAATTCACAAACCAGCCAACCTAGGAATTCAAATTAGCAACTTGAATGCTAAGACAGAAAATAAAGTCTAGAAAATAAGTCTGCCTGTAGTTCATGGGAGAAGACAGACACGGAGGCAGTTCAGCCCACTGAAGATCATTGGATCACTGATCTGTGTACCTGGGAATGATTCCTAACTGCCAGTTTCAGACACTGTTTTATCCCATGTTCTAACTGTATCAGGTCAGAATCAGGCACATATGATCTCTTTTACCATTCTGCTGACTACTGCAAGAAGGAAACCTGACCTTCTTGGTGAGGAGGCACCACAATATGTTCCAACTAGACCTCTGATTTAGACAGATCAATCTTAGGGCTTAGAAACAGGCCCCACGACATACTCAGAGGTCAGTTAAATGGAGCCTTTCTCCTTAGAAGTACAGTCTACAGATAGCGTGCACCTGAATTGTATTCCTTGGGTAAAGGCTTGCAACTGGTTGGGATGAATGCAGTCTTTACAGGTATGTCACACCAAAGGATGAGATGTCATCCACAGGGATCCAGACAAGCTCAGAAAGCGGGCCCACAGGAATCTCATAAAATTCAACAAGATCAAGCAGAAGGTACTGCACATGGGTTGGGGCAATCCTCCGTAAACAGTACAGGCTGGGAGATGAATGGATTGAGAGCAACTCAAGTTTGGTTCTTCTCTCAAGAAGGACTTGGGGTTGCTGGTGGATAAGAGGCCAGACATGATCCAGCAGTATGCACTCACAGAAAGCCAGCTGTGTCCTGGGCTACATCCAAAGCAGTGCGGCCCCACCTGCAGCGCTGCATCCAGCTCTGACACCCCCAGCAAAGGAACATCAAGCCATTGGAGCAAGGCCAGAGGAGGACACAAAGATGATCACAGGTACAGAGCTCCTCTCCTATGAGGAAAGGCTGAGAGGACTGGGTTTGTTCAGCTGGAGAAGGCCTTGGTGCGACCTAATTGTGGCTTTCCAGTACCTGAAGGGAGCCTACAGGAAAGATAAGAGGGTCTATTTACAAGAGCATGTAGAGATAGAACAACATGTAATTGATTGGAACTGAAAGGCAGTATGTTTAGATTAGATATTAGGGAAAGATTCTTTACTGTGAGGGAATAAGACACTGGAATAGGTTGCCCAGGGAGGTCATGATATCCTATCCCTGGCAGTGTTCAAGGCCAGGCTGGATGGTGCTCTGAGCAACCTTGTCTAGCGCAAAGTGGCTCTGCCCAGAGCAGGAGGATTAGAACTAGATGATCTTTAAGGTCCCTTCCAACCTGAGCCATTCTATGATACTATTAATATAATTGATTGCTAGGAGCAAAGATAATGACAGCTTCATCTCTAATTCTCTGAAATACAAATCTTAAATTTGATGTTGTGTAGTATTTTTCTATCATTCTACAGATAGTAGACAAAATGCAACAGTAATATAAATTAATATAAAATATACGTAATATAAAGCAGCACTATATACAATATCTATTTTCCACAAAACTCGCCTGCCTTTCTACCACTACAAATACAGATCTATATTCAATCCTTCAGAACCCAGCTTGCATTTTGAACATAAATTTTCTTCGCCTTACTCATGGGGAGAAGGAAGAAATCTAATCAAATTCTACTGAGTGTTTTCTCTGCTATAATTTAGTGGTAAAACTGGCAGACTGCCTAACCACGTCAAAAAAAGATACATTTGAAATGCTGTAACTATAAAATAACAAGGAAGCTTTTAGCCACATTCATGTAGTGGAGAGTATGAAAATGTTTACTTGTAATGTTGTTAGCATATGAAAAGATTAATCTAACAGGAAAATACATTTTAAAGTTGTGAAATTGTCTTGCTTGGTGTATAAATATTTTATGTAAATAAAAGCGGATTTGAGATTCATATAACATTTATATATTTTTAAAACTAAAGGCATAGCAACTGACTCTACAAGGCATTTTTCAGTAATCCCCTCACTCCGCTATCTCCACTAACGCCTTTATTTGTTTATATTAGCTTTTCCCCTAATGAAGATGGCGCCGGTGGTTCTGTCTGGCTGAGCTGCTGACAGGACACCATCAACTTCCAGGGAAGGCATCACTGAGGGGGAGCAGGCTGGTTTTCAGCTCAGTGACTCCCATTGCAGGCCACGGTGAGAGAAAATTGATGCCAAAGACATGAATAAGGAAAGGTGACTTTTCCTCAAGATTGTGTTTGGAGAACTCTGAGAAAATTGAGGTGATGTATAGGGATGCTGATCTAAGTGCTTCAAATGTCCTAGGTCATTTCCTTAGGTTGGGGTTTTTTTGGCACTCTTTTCATCAAGTTGTCGTCAGACACACAAAAGTAATTTTAGATTATTGAGGAATTGGAGACAGCTTCTCAATCTCATGACAGAGAGGGCTAAAGGGGCCTAAATTTAAATTTAAATTAATCAAGGCTTTTTATTATTTTTTGGAGTTTGGGACAATTTCAAAAGTGTCCTCTATTCAAGAAACAGAACATAATGGCCTGGCAGACTATGGCCAACTAATAACACCAATTTTCATAAGACACAGGCAGTTGCTATCACAACCATCACTTCTGCAATCTAAGAATGTGATTACCTTGTGGAAGAACCACCACTTTCCACCAAATTTCAAAGCTTTTTCAAAAGTTGCAGCAGAGAATGAATGTCTGAGTCAAGATTCAAAGGAAAGACAAACAATTTTACTGCCTTAGAGGCTCAAGTTCACAATTTTCCAGAGAGCAGAAATGTGTCCATTAGAGAATCTACAGAATGACACATTTTCTTTGTAAGTTGGATAGCATTAAAATCCAACTTAAGAACAAGATATCAGTCTATATCTGATGTGGTGAGTTACTGCCTCACAAATCATAATTACAGTACTAGATTTTTTTTTTTATTAACTGTTGTTAAAAATGTAAAGCTTCCATGATCCATATAGCTGTTTGATATAGTAAAAAACCCACTCATTCTAATTTAGGATTATAGTATAAATTTTTTTCTCTATTGTCAAAACTAAATAAAACTGAAAGTGATAACAGTGACATTTATACAGTGATAAATATAATGAAGTCTGTGGATTTGTGTCACAAAGTTAATCAAATCAAAGGAATTAAATTCAAATCTAAATATAATTTCCTGAATGGAAGCACAGCCAAGTTTACATGGTGCAAATTTATGGATCATTCTGCCATTGTAAATGTTTGTGAAATTTTGGGGCCAGGGAGAGGGATGGAGGGCTGATGCTAATATACACAAGGAACTAGATGATTCAAGCACTTTGACACACCTAAACTTGGACCATCAGCTTCACCTCTCCTAACACACAATCAGAAGCATTCTGCATCAGGCTCCCAGTTGTTATTTTGTTTACAGCCATTTATGTGAGCCAGTATTGAATACCAAGGGATTTCCTCTGAAATGGAAAATTACTCTTAAGAAACCATGGGTTTCAATTGGGATACAGAAGCCATATTATGAGAATGATCCAGCAAGTAACACCAAACAGAAAACTTAAAAATCCCTTGAACATTCCTACAAAAATTTTACCAAAAGGCACTTTGAACACAGAATTGTTCCTCATGGGGTAGATCTTGACACTTGAAGCAGCGAGAAATGAGCAGCAATGATTTCACCCATGACACACAATCTGAAAGCAGGGGGGGAGACAACCACCTAAACAAATAACCCAATTCTCAAGTATAGATTTGCATCACCCAAACCAAAGATTGTTTTGTTATTAATCAGAATAAGAGAATCAACAGTTAAGTAATATCTTTCTTTTAAATATCAAATGCATTGAAGCAGGAGTAATTTATTTTTGTGTCATTATTTCTCTTGAAACTATGCAAAATAACATTTCTAAATGCTGGTTTTCTAAAAAACATAACCATTAGGATAGTTGTTACATATTTAATTTCATGCTCCACTCAGCATAAAGCAGTTGAGAGACTGCCAGCCAGAGCAAATTAAGTAACCGGTTAGATAATTTCCTGCTTAATTGAAAGCAGGTAGTTTTTAAAGGTAATAATTGATTTTGTTTCTAATAAGCGTGTAGCTATTTCTTCCTTTTTCTATTCCTGTTATTAAAGGAGATTGCACTAAACCTTTGTACACTGTTAATGACAGGCACAGGAGGAAAAGAACTGGAGAACACTGTTTATTTAGTATTTTAGATGCTAATTGCAGCAAAAATAACAGCAGAATGGCACCCCAATATTGTTACTGTATGTCAAGATCATTACTTCAGAATGTAATCCAGGTCAAAAGTTCTCATGTTCGTGCTTTTCAAGGACAAGAAGTGAGCCAGTAATCTCAGTGTAGTTCAAGGTGAAGAACCATCAATTATCCTAGCAGACAATAACCAACCTCAGAGAAAAAAAAAAAAAAAAAGGATTTTGGTACTACTACTTTCCTTTACTTTTAGGAATTGTCACTCCAAAAGAAATTTCTGATGCCCAAAGATGATAAAGAAATCTTTGACTGACGCTGTTATATGATGTAGTAGAAAAGGACTTAATTTTCTCTTCAACTGTTCAAAATGCACTTGTCACAAGCAGTTATTCACTTGAAAATTTTATTTAAAAAACAAAACAAATAACAAAAAACAAATTAAAAACAAAACAAATAACAAATAAATTTATTAAATTTTTTGAATAAAATATTAGATTTTCTGATCTAAAGAAAAGAATTAAGATGACAGTGTCCATATTTTCCTCTTCTACTTCTTTGAAAATTAAGAAAACGAAAAGCACATTCTACGTGTGCAGAAAGTATTCCTGCAATCTTTGTATTACAATCCAATGTTTTGACAAGTTGCTATAAGAAATAGTCAGATTCTAGGGTGACTCATTTTAGACTCTCTCCTCATAGCTGTTGAGCACCTCACTGCTTCTCTTCCACAGCTGCATATATATAAGCAATAACTCCCTGAAGTGAGTGACAGAAAACAACCTGGAGACTAAAATCAGTAATACATTTGTATAAAATGCATTTTGTCTGTATAAAAAGCAGAAGCTATAGCATCACATATACAAATACACATAGTAGATTTATAACCATCCAAAAATGCCAAGATAATTTTCTCAATGAAAAATCACTGCTGATTCCAGACTGTCAGGCAGTTCCCATATTGCTATTACTGATTAGCACGCTGAGACAATTAAGACCTGCACCAGGTAGAGCAAGCAAGAGTTCTGCAGCCTGTCAGGAGGTTGATCCATGCATTACCGAAATCATTTTGTGCAGCTTTAAGTATTTAAATCTGGTGTTTAGTATACAAATCCTTCCTCTGAATTTAGAGTCTTACATGCAGAAATTTAAAGGAAAACACTCTATCCTCACAGAACATAATGCAGAGGCATGCAGGGCTATCATAAGATTTGGGGTTATCTCCTTTAGTTTCTGCTAAGTACAGTCACTGGCATTTGCTAGTACGCCAAAT
The DNA here is from genome assembly GCA_018697195.1 of Certhia americana. Classification (NCBI taxonomy): domain Eukaryota; kingdom Metazoa; phylum Chordata; class Aves; order Passeriformes; family Certhiidae; genus Certhia; species Certhia americana. The sequence continues at coordinate 62,254,487 of CM031858.1, read as the reverse complement.
GACATGAGTTTTTTTGCTTTATCCACACTGACAAATCTCTAAAGAAGCTAATAATCTTAACAGCAACACTATGATGCTTTTTCTGAAAATCATGGCTGCTAGACCTAATGAATTCTCATCTGCATAAAGTGATCCATACAGTACTTGCTGTTTGCCTATTCATATACAATGACACTAAATCATGCCTGTATTCCTGATAATACTCCCCCCTTTTTCACATGGGAGTACGTATGTACAATTGGAACTCAAACTTCCTTACATATAAGTGTGAACTTCAGTCTGTAATGCTGTGGTGTAGAGTGGCTGGGAAGGAAGGTTAAGAAGTGCATAATGGGTATTTTATTCAAAAGAATTAAAAAGCACATGCCTGAAGAACACAGTGTCATCATGCACTGCTACTGTAACATAATCATTCAATGGCAAAACAGTACTAAAACTTCCAGAGTTTCTCTACTTCAGGTCAGAAGTGCTTCCCATATCACCACTTCTGAAGCTAAATGCTGGATTTCCTACCAACTTATGTTTTCAGTTCTCAAAATAAAAGAAATTAAACTCAACACATGCAAAAATACTGCAAAACCTGACATCAAATAGTATGTCTCACCTAATTTCATGTTTATGTTACAGTGATTTTCAGTTCAGCAACAGGATTGGGGCTGATTTACAGTATCTGCTTTTGATATTTATAGGATTTCATAGTCCTCTTTTGTCTCCTTAGAGATCAAAGAAAATGCCATTAAATCTGCAAATTGCTAGGCTGTCCATCACAGACCTTAGTCCAGGATCATTTAGAGAACAAATTTATACAAAAATAAGCTGGGAAAGGAAGACAGAAAAAGAGGAAAAGTAGAAATATGGTGTGGATGTGTGAAAACTGGAGTTAGGGGAGGGGGACATGCTTTACTTCACGATATCCAAATGAATGCTTCATAAGTGGTTGCTCCAGTAAAAATCTGGGCTATCTAAGGACAGTGGAAAAATTTCTGGTGGACATTACTCTTCATATATCACCTAGCCCTCCACTCCAAAACCCCATCCAAAAAAACCCAACCAACGAACCAACCAACCAACCAGCCAACCAGACTTAAAGATTTCATTCTTTGTACTTAACCAAATGACACACATCCAAATTCTGATGAAAGTTATTAAGAATTGCTGTCAAGTGACTTGGTCTTGTTGAACCAATGGACTAAATGTAGCTGATGCTTAAAAGGAACAAAGATACAGGATAAATACTTTCAGAATGTGACTGCATATTTACTGTATTATATATACACGTACAATGTAAGCACGCATATATGTAACTCACATAAATACACGCTGCTTTTGTTTAGATTCTTCAGTCCAAAAAAATGCCAAGTTCTAAATGTGTGCTTTCCTCCTGGTATTTTCACCAGTCCTTACACTATTGAGGACAACGGATGCTTTGCTATTACGACAGACTTTAGGGTGTTGAATTGAATAATGACCACAGGACACAACTAAGCGAGCTGTAGTTGGCCAAAACAACCAAATAAGCTATTTTCAAAATCACCCCTAATTGACCCCAACTTACAGGTTCTCAGTTTTACATTAAATCTGTGCCAAGAGCTCATGGACAATTAATATCATTTTATGAGTAAGTCTAATTTCTGAATTACTTTCTGTAAGTATTTAAGTGCAGCTATTTTCCCCCTTTAGAAATAAAATGAATCATTAAAGATTGCTAATGCATAACTATAGATTAATATCTAATATATCATAATTATATGAGTAGGAATTCATATTCAAAACATTCATTAGAACAGGTTTAATTATCTAAAATACATGGATGACCACTGTGAACTCTGGTTTTTGGAACAGAGACAGTGCTGCATAACCAAACAAATAAAAAGTTTTGGGGGAAATTAGGAGAAAAATAGCATAAAGTGGTGTCCTTTTGAAGTATATTTAGGTACATGCAGACAAACATAAATTCCAATTTCTTTCTTCTTTTCAGTTTCCGACTGCAATTAATTGGCTCCTAAGTAGGCTGGACTGTAAGAGCAAGAGTTTCTAGACAAAAGTAGATTTTAAAGCCTTATCTTAGTGGCCTCAACCAGAACTCTGCCATCTACTGAAATAAAAATTCTATCAAGTTTTTCGAAAATACAAAGTCACAGCAGCAAGGAAGGATCTTTTCTTTATCAAATAAGGTATTTGAAGAGTGCAGCCTGGCCAATGGAAAGTTTTTAATCAATCAAAATTAATTACAACTCTGAGGAAAAAGAATAATTCTTATTCTTATGAATCTTATAAGATCCAGTCTTATGAACAAACTATCTTGGAGAAACCTATACAAGAGCTAGATTAAAGGTTGAGATGCATCTTGTAACACATCAAGCTTAGTCTTGTCTTCTTCTGAGAGTTCAAAGTTCTGACCAGATGACCCTCTGCATCATCTACATTTATCTGTCACTCAACCTGGAATCACAGCTGTCACATGTGAAAGAAAGCTAACAAAGTTCTTCAAAATGTTAAATGCAGTTTCTACTTTAATAGCTAGAAAAATAAAACTTCAGACAGGTAAAATCTTCATGAAAATCTGGAGCAAGTTCTACATGAAGGTTCTGATTTTACAAGTGACCTGTGTGCAAGGTCACATTTAAGGGCAAATCTATTCAACATTAAGCACTATGGGCAGACCTACTTTCTCAACCATTCTTAACCTGAAAACATCTGCCATAACCATCCTTATGTAGTGTCCTCTAGAGGAAAAGAAAAATGGGGAGGCAGGGAGGAGGGGAAGGAGAAGGGTCCATTAGAGAAAACATGCACAGCATTTGTCATGCATTAAGATAACCAGCTACACACTTTTAACTTCAGTATTTTAAATCTGCACTGGAAATGGTGATCCCTAGGAAAAAATAGGTTCAGCATGGGCTGGCCAAACAAAAAACAATGTCTGTATATATGTTATTAAATCCCTGAGGGTTGAAAGAAAAGTCTCCGTTATTCCCTGAAGGGCGAACAGAAAACAAACAAAACCCCTACTAAATAAAATAAGTTGTACTGTGAAAAAAAATTATTTACTCTTCCTCCTCTCTCAAATGGGAAAACTGTTAATAGCCTCAGCATTTCAGTGAGGAGCCAATTACCTCGGCCACAAGAGTAGCTATGGCTCTGCTAAGACCCCAGTTATTAGCTGGGCTCTGCTGCTGAGGCTGCACTTCCTCATGGTCCAGAAGGATGCCCTGCAGGATAACCAAGTCAGCCTCTGCCTCAACATTACACAGAGTTCCTTCCTGCCTGCTGGCTTCACCAACCACTCAATAGTTTTTCTCTCAGGATTTCACCTAAGAGAAATCTGAAGAGAAATTCTGGCAATCTATCATGCAGAACAGTATCCAGAGTCTGTGCCCATACTGTTGGGTAGACCAGCAGGTGTCAGGAGGATTCAGCTTGCCTTGGTTTTGTCTGTCCCTGCTTCCTGTACAGCAGTGATGGGGTTTATTGACCTAGAATCATAGGATTGTTTAGGTTGGAAAAGACCTATAAGATGATTGAGTTCAACTGTTAACCCAAGACTACCATATTTACCACTAAACCATGTCCCTAGAGTGCCACATCCACAATTTTTTTAATGCTTCTAGGAATGGTGATGTCCATTCTAAGGCCAACTTGTTCCAATGCCTGACCACCCTCTCTGCAAAGAAATTTTTACTATTATCCAGTCTAAATCTCCACTGATGCAACTTGAAGCCACTTTTCATCCTGTCTCTTGCTGCTTGGAGATTAGACTGACTCCCACCTGGCTACACCCTCCTTTCAGGCAGTTGTAAAGAACAATAGGGCTCCTCTGAGCCTCCTTTTCTCCAGGCTAAACACTCCCAGCTCCCTCAGTCACTCCTCATCAGACATGTGCTACAGACCCTTTTCCAGCTCTGCTGTCCTTCTCTGAACACTCTCCAGCTCCTCAATGTCTTCCTTGTGGTGAGGGGCCCAGAACTGAACACAGAATTCAATACATGTGGCCTCACCAGTGCCGAGTACAGGAGGACAATCACTGCCCTGGTCCTGCTGGCCACACTATTGCTGACACAGGCCTGGATGCCATTGGCCTTTTGGCCACCTGGGTACTGCTGGCTCATGTTTGGTCACTGCTGACCAGCATCCCCAGGTCCTTTTCTGCTGAGCAGCTCTCCAGCCACTGCCCCCAGCCTGTAGCACTGCCTGGGGTTGTTGTAAATGAAGTGTGGGACCTGGCACTTGGCCTTGCTGAACTTCATACAACTGTGCTGCAACACAGCATTTGAGGGTGTTGTATGCTATGACAGACCAGAGGAATTGGAAACTGATCTTGCAGGACTGAGTTTCTAACTCAGAATATATTCAACAGAATGGAGTCACCCTTCCTGTGGGACTGTTTGGTCACATTACCGGGGGCAGTCTCCTCTCTCGCCAACCTTGTCCAGTACTTTCATATTGCCACCAACCCCTCCTTGGCCACCAAGGTAGGAACTTCCAGACAATAGAGCTCCAGCTGTTGACAGACCTGGACAGGAATATAACACTGGAGGGAACCTCCAGCTGCTAGTGTTTCCATGCTTCCATGGTGAACACCCTGGATGGAATGCTGTTGCTAGGGGAACCTCCAGCTCGTTGCATTCCAAAGGTGAAGGGCCGAGACAGATATGCAATGGTATGCTAATTGAATAGGATGAATATTAGGAGAAACATACAAAGATGCAGCAGAAGAAACTTTGCTCTTCCTCTGAGGAGCCCTATGAATGTCAGTAGCCATTTTCCATAATTTATGAGCCACATGGACTGTTACTAGCTTTGACTATATTTGCAGGGCTGTTCATGAAGCGGGGGAACAGAGACCTATGTGAACCCCATAGGAAGTACAGTAGGAAGGACATGAAAAGGGAACTCTATAGCCATGATGTATCATTTCAGCCTGCAGAAACTAACTTAGCAGCTTTAGTTAGGTGGACAGGCCACCTTATTGAAAAGGAATATGAAAATTTTGTTCAATAAACAGGCTGGAGTTTCAACATTAGAGTTGAAATCTTAGTTTCCAGTTGCTATTCATTCCAGAGAAGTGTAGTTGATTTAGTAATTGGATTTTTTTTTCCCACAAATTAATTTTAGTCACATTGTAGTTAATAATAGAAATAATTAATGACATAAATAAATAATTATAGTATTCAAATTTGAGGGGGTTAGACACTTTATGTAACCATACGTGCCTACACCACACCAAAAATTTGTTTTAATTCAGTTAACACAGTTCATAAAGTTAATATGAGCCCTCTCATGGCCAGGCCCACTTATTGGGTGACTCCAGGAATGCAATGACATGTAAAGGAAATGTGCTATTTTTCATTACTTATCCCAGTTTAAAGCCTGGAATAAACTTCATTCAAAAATAAAGAGAAATCAAAAATTGTTCCTATTTCACAGATTCTCTCCAAATAAGATAATTCTCTCTTATCTTTTCTCTAAGATCACTTTACAAAACTTCACACAGACCATATGAAGTCAAATATGACAGTTCTATGTTTGTTACACTGCGCACAATTGTCCCAAATCACTAACAGCACATCCAACAAACTTTTGCATCCTGAAAAATCTGAAGCAAATATATTTTTAATAAACCACAGACAGTAAGAGACAGCACTGATGCTACTGTGTATTGAAAGACAAATCCCACACTACTCTACAGGTGACCTGGGTCTCAAAACCTGAAAATATCCCCACAATATGCTATGGAAGAAGCTCATACAGGGTTCTTGGAATTTGTCATTAGGCCTCCCATGAGAAGCACAGCCGAGTCCTCAATTCAACATTCTTTGTGAAATTATGTTCTCTCTGTGAACATTCCACTGAAGCTTCTTCCTCTATGCAATAGCTCATCACATAAGATGTCTGAAAAGACATTCTTTAGCCCTCTACCTTCTTGAATGGGCATAGAGGGTTCACGATAATCTAACCTACCTTTTGACTTACTGGCACCCTAGCACTCTTTGACTCCTAAGCAAAAATGGAGAGGAAAAAATGGTTCAGAATAGGACAGGATGTTCGAATACATTACAGTTATCAGAAGCAAGAGCCACGAGGCCCCACTAATGCAAAAAAACTCCGAAGATGAAGAGAAATTTCTAACTCAGATAACTGTCACAGAAAACACAAGGTAAGCATTTTGCAGTACTGACAAGTGTGTCAAAGACTGTTTATGAATCAATAAACAGTCAATAAACAGTTCCTAGCATATGAAAAATTTTCAATATAATGACTTCTTCTATTTTTACCCTAAGGGATTCTTTCCTTCTTGGATAATGCACATTCTATACAGTCAACTGAAGACTATGCTTCCCATATTTACTTATCAACTTGTCACTGCCCCCATCACAATGTATGTCTAGCCCTGTTTTGGAAACTGGGAATTGTCTGTTTGTATTTCAAATGGATGAGGAAGGATAAAAAGCTTTGAACATGTCTCAGGCATGTTGGCCCACACTACTTCACCAAAAGAAGTCCTCCAAGTTCAAAACTGTCTGCCAAGGCTGCATACATGACATTTGCTATTTCAGTTCCTATGGGAGAGTGAAGATAAGATCCTTACGGGTAAGGAATAATATTAGACAATCTCTAGCCAAAGATTTCAGAGAATGCTTTAGCCTTTACTTTTTAGAAGTACTGAAAATGGCCCTGATCCAGTAAAGCTCTAAAGAACATAATTTAGGCGCTTTGCTAGATTAGAACTATAACATGCAATGAAAGAGAACACAAATATCTGACTATTACAAACATTGAAAAAGGGAACATACAAGCACAGTTGAAATTTAGTACTACAGTCAGTTTTTCCTATGGCAAGTCCTATGTTCCTATGGATCTGCTCCCTTTCCCATAAGAAAAATTAATGATAAAGTGTAAGGGTATGGAGCTAGTCTTAAACATAATCTCCTTGTGCTACTAAGTCTCTCTCTACAAATTTTCATCTTAATGCATTTAGTAATATTTTGTGCTCAATCATATTTTACCTTATGCATCTACACATACAACATCAGATAAAGTTAATCTGCAGATATGCCATAGGTGATGAGTTGTAGACCAGGAATGTTGAAGCAACAGAGACACCAGGATGAGCTCTGTGATCAGTTTAGGTCTGATCGAGCTCATTAGCAAAGGCTGCAGCCCAGACCAGTGCACGATTCACATCCATACAAGTACTTTCATGTAGCACAGAATATGAATGCGTCTTGCAGAGCTTGCCCAATTATCCCTATGCTGTACTCCCAGGAGATCTAGGTAGCAAAGTCCAGATGGATTTGAGAGGCTTTGGGATGGAGTTAGGGCTATTAACCCCAGACTGAACTCAGTCTGGGCTTTGGTGGGGCACGGCACAAACCCAGCCCGGATGCAGGACTGTTGCTGAGCTCATCACTGTGCACTGCAGAGTAGAGCATGCAGGCTCTGTGCTCAGGCTGAATCAGTACCTCCTGCTCAGCACCACGCAGAATCAGGCCTCTGTCTGGACACCTGCTGTGCTGTGCTCCTCAGCACTCCTGATACCAGGAACACAGTGTAGACACACCCCAACAGGCATGGGTCTGGTTCAGCAAGGCTTAACGCACCAGTTCCATAGGGTAGGAATGCTGCTGGAGTGTGTCCAGAAACATGCACAGTGCTAGGTGTTCAGAGTCACTCAGGCCCCTTGAGGAGCTGCCGATCAGACACCATTGCAACACAGTCCTTAGCTCGCATCAGAGTTTCCACAGGGCTCCACTCTTACACGAGTTTGCTGTGCCTCCTTTCTACAACACCCAGCTCTTCCAGCTGTCCTCAATCTAAGTGCAGCTGTCCAGGAAAACACATTATAGAAAGGTAAGGTTTGAAGACGTAAAGGGAGGAACCTGAGACATAACAGCATCCCAATGCTGATGCAAAAGAAACCCCCAGACCAGCGTTAGTTATTCCATATAAATCAGAATGGATATGCTATGATTGCATTATACAGAGACCATCTTTATAAGAAGATGCCAGCATACCAGCCTGGTTTTTTCACATCTAAAGCATTTGGTTACAATGAGTTATAATTCGTTATAACAATGGTAATAAATTAAAAGCACAAAGGGGCAATTACATTCACATTAAAACATTCTGTAATTTTGGAAAATTAATGTTTCACTATGCCTTCATTTTTACAGATAAATTGAGTCAGAACTGTGCTGTTCCTACACTGTGCTAACTAGTATCGGTGTTAAGCTTTTTGGAACCATATGGAAAGCTATCAATTTTTTTCTTAAGTAGGATTCTCATCACTTTGTTTAATATCACTACAAATTACACAGGCTAATATTTACAGATGGTTTCCTGCAGGAACTGTGAATCAACAAACTGCAAGGCAATAGGTAGTAACTATTCATTCTCAAAGGAAGTAGTGTGAGCTACCTGCCAGAGGGCTGTACAGAAAACCTGGGAAGTTCTCTCACTTCTAATCCTTCATTTGACACAGGGCCCCTTTGGGACCTTGGAAAGTCACACTGGGAAAATCTGCAGCAGTATCAAACAGCAGCATGAGAAGTTCCTGAATCAATTAAAAAAAAAAAAAAAAAAAAAAAAAAGGAAAAAAAAAAAAAGTCAATATACATAATATCACATTATTGGCTTCAAAAGTCACAAAATGTTTTAATGTTCCACTTTAGGTTTGTTTTATTTGTCTCCTGGTGCTTCTGCTGCTAGTTTTAGCCAACTCAGACTTCAAAAGTTTTCTTAGTGAACACAAAGCCTAGAAGCCTATCTATTAGGGCAATAAAACAGGGTATTTGCAAAATTTTACATCAGCCCTAGCTCTTTCAGAGACATCGAGTATTTTAAGTTTTCCAGATGAGCTTAGAAAGACTACAGCCTTTAAGCTTTCAAAACTCTCTGTATCAAGATTTTTGTGTACTGGACCACAATAGTGGGGTAAAAAATGTTTCACGCTTGGGCAGCTAGAGAGAAAACAGTTTCCAGAAGTACTCGGCACATGGCAGTTCCGTATGCCGTTTCCATGCAATCCTTCTCCCACCGTCTCAAAAAGGCTATCACACAATCCCAGGCGGGCGGACAGGAGCGTCAGAACAGAAAGTCAGACCAGAAGTCTGCTGCATGGGAGATGTTACAGGAATCTCTTTTCTTCAGCTGCGGGACAAAAAAAAAAAAAAAAAAGCATCAGGGAGAATACGGTAGAAACCAGCAGAATCAGTAATGAGATATATATATATATATATATATATATATAGGTATGTTTATGGTGAATGTGGAATTTTTTAGACCACACAAGCTTCGCGAGACCCTCATCCCCGGGGGCGGCTCTGGTCCCCCGGCATTCCCCATGGCGTAGGGCACGGGCAAAATGCCTGCAGGGGGAAGGGGCGTGGGGGTAAAGGGTTGCAAGAGAAGGGGATGGGAAGGCGTGGGGATGCGCGGCGGGGCGGGGGCGCGCCGGGCGCGCTCCCGCGGGCGGGCAGCTGGAAGTCATTGCCCGCGGATCGGCGTCCGCGTTGCCGCAGCGACCGCCCCGGCGGCGCCAGCTGGGCCGCAGTGTGAATGGGTGATGTCACGGGCCCGGCGCCGGCCAGTCTGGGCCGTCCGGGCCAAGGCAGCGGCCGGGAGGGGCGGAGGGAGCCGGGGGTGGGAGCGGGACACGGCGGGAGCGCCGGGAATCGCGCACACACACACACACACGCACACACACAGACACACACACACGCACACGCACACATAGACACACAGACACACCCGTACCCCCTCTTCCACGCGTGTGGCGGGAGCGCTGCCGCATCCTCGCGGATGTTCCCCTCGCTTTCCCAAGCGCTGTCCCGGGCTCGCGGTGCCAAGGCGGCATTTCCACGGCCCGCTCCCTCTCGGCCCCCGCTGGCCGTGGGGGCCGGGTGTTGCGCTCGGTCCTTGCCAGCTCCCCATTGTTTGAATGGAGATGTCTCTGTTTCCATCCTCAATTCATTTGCAGGCACTTTAGAAAAGTTCTTTCCTGCAGGAATGAGGGGCTTTTCACTGCGCTCCAGCAAGGTTTACAATCCCTGCCAACGCTCGCAAACTTACCACATTCAGCCTCGAAGTTTCCCACTGCTTTCAGCAGCAAGATTCCCACACTGCAGAATACCCGATTATATTGATAATTTGGCCAATTTCAGTAAAATATCTCCTTAAATTCGCAGTGGAAGTTTACTTCACATGTGAAATTCTTCATTACTTTCTTACTGCAGTTCTTCACAAGAGGGAACATTCTTAATTGTGTGTCTTAGGCCCACAGTGGGAAAAAAAGATTGTTCCTTAATGCAAATTTTTTACATAGATCCACTCCTTACATTAGTTTTGGAGTGTTCAGGGAAAAGACTCCTCAGCAAAAGCCAGTGTAGCTCTTTTTGTGACTCAGCAGCAGATGCAGGATGGGTTTAAACATAAATTTCTCTCCCTACAGACATTAAACTTGTAGAATGCGGGGTTTTTTTCAGGGAATGGAATGGCCCCTCGACCATCAGTCTGAAACTACAGCTCCTCTGTAGTTTACCTCATCTTCATCACACAGCACCTCTAGCTCAGAGTCAGCATGCATAGGAGCTCTTGCAGGCTGTGGAGAAGGAGATGTGACATCAGGTACCCCTATCAGTGCCATCTTAGAGCAACTCAAATTACAGCTTTGTGGTTTTGCTCACTTGGCTTTTGCTGAGTAGCTGTTTGAGGCCAGGCAGGTGGGACGCTTGCAACGCTTTTCGTTGGAATTCTGATTGTTTTAGTTCTCCCGTTAATAAACTAGTTTGTGCATAACTTCTAAGGGAACAAAAGGAGGTCGTCTCCAAACCTTTAGGAGTAATAACAACTGCTTGCAGCCATAGAGAAGCCTCGAAAGGCAGTAGAAACCGTTGCTGAAATGTCACCCGTCAGCTTGCAAACCCTTTATCTGAACCTTATCGCAGACAAGGCGCAGCCACCCGACGGAGCAAGAGTGGGGGACATGGAGAGGGGACACGTGGGGAGCGGCAGCGTCTCAGCACAGGGTCCGGGAATGTGGTGAGCAGGGAGGATGGGGAGGGGACCCATGCATCCCACCCGCAGCTCAGTCCTCACAATGACAGTGACAATGGATTTTTACACCGATTCAAGCAGCGCAGATTCAGTCTGCAGGCAGGGTGAAAGCTAATCCCCTGCAAAAGTCTGCATGCAAAGGGACCTTGCAGTCAGTGTAGCATATTAGGACCAACGGCTTCATTCATGGGTGTACAGCTGGGCATTGGGACAGGCAGGTACGAAGGACTCACCGTGCAAACACCGGTTTATCAGAGGTTAGTCAGTGCACACGTGTTGCAGGATCAAACACTCGTCTTTAGTATGCTGGACACCTTGAAAACTGGAGGGTGGCAAGTAAGCTGAGTTGATGTAAATATGATTTTAGTGTGAGGCTCAAGTTAATTCTTTCTGATTTTAACTGCTTGATACGATGTTTAAATCTTAAATGACCAGTAACCTTTAAAATCTTATTGGGATTTTAACACTGAATGCTTTTTATGACTGCTTAAGGGAAGTTAATCTGACAATAATCACTGACAGTCAGCCGTCTCCATCAGGTAACTTTGCAGTAAAGGAAATAAATTCCAGCTGGTGGGGGAAGGGAGAGGGTGTCCTGAGAAACTCACTCTTCTGCTCCCATTGATCATCACCTGCACCGGACTTCATACAGCAGTTTAATCCTATTCTCTTCCTCAAAGGTTTCAAGCCTCTGCAAGTTCCTGACTGCTAGGGAACAAAGACTGGTATGTGGTTCCCTCAAAGGTCAGTCATTAACCTGCCCCAACAACAGTTTTAGGAAGATCAAGGCAATGAAGAAAAACTAAGAAAAAGCACTTTCACTTTGGAATGAATTGTTCAAAATGCCCTTATGCATTCAGTTTTATTCCCTTTCAACTTCACAGTTTTTAGTTCCTGCACGTATTTATTTCTCATCAGGAATAATGGCAAGATTTGCTCTCCCAGAGATTTGACCTTAAGTTTATTTTAGCCTCAACACTATAGATCATTCTATCAATTATGAATGTACTCATGTGTACAGAGGAACTGGTAAGCCAGCTCAGTAATGCTACCTTGTTCTGGAGACTTACCCTTATAAATAAATTAAGGGCATATCCTTATGAAATATCAGAAAGAAATAGGAAGTGAGGAAAAGAAAAGAAAAGAAAAGAAAAGAAAAGAAAAGAAAAGAAAAGAAAAGAAAAGAAAA